>BSWB01000005.1:104028493-104628493 GCA_033239125.1 Fagopyrum homotropicum
CTACGACAGGATGAGAAGATGTTTGACCAGAATTTGCCTCAAGATGTAATTTAGGGTCATTTTAGTATCAATACCCTGACGAAAGGTATCATGTATAAGATACGAGTATAAATTGATATATGATATCATATTTCGTATGTTGTAATATATCAAGTATGGGATCGATACCTTTAAGCAAGGAAATGTCGAGTACCATATTGAGCAAGAACAAAACAAAATCAACGGAGATCAATAGAGTTATCTCCACTGCTTTGCCTGCGATGAGGCCCTATCGATCTGCTTGTGCGCATCTTACAGATATCAGATTTGCTCTCCTTCACAAACCCTAGATTTGAGTAGGGCAGCAACGGTGGCGGTTCCTTGCTCTCCTTCACAAACCCTAGATTTGAGTAGGGCATCAACGGTGGCGGCTCCTTGCTCCGGTCGGAGGCAGTAGCAGTAGGCGGTCGGCGGTGGCTCTCCCGGTTGGTGGCGGTAGGGGCGGGAGAAAGGGTTGATGCTCTCTCCTATATATTTGTGTGAGGAAGAAGAAAAGAAATGAAAGGAAATGTCGAGAGGGAGGGAACAAAGACCCGATACCTTCAAAAATATTACGGTATCAAATATCAACAATGTATCAATGTATCAATTTAATACTGATACCCTGAAATACCAAACACGGATATGGGTAACACTTTTAATCAGGGTATAGATAGACCCCCTAGATGAATAATAACCATTTTGTTCCGTTCCAAAAACAAAGAAAGAAAACGTACGTCATATTCAAAATTGGCTATGGTATTCATCCAAGGAAATTCAGAAACTGTATCTATACACCATCAAATCTGGGATAAGTAGGCCCGGTATACTTTCATGCTAACCCATCAACCTCTGGTGAGAAAAAGAATACAAAGTAGAAACAATTGATTGCAAGCGTTTGATGTCTCACTAGTCATCCCACGCAGATGGCCCGCCCATCCCAACTTCAGTAGCCTGAGACAGTGGCTGAAGCTCAGATGATCCTGAGCCTTTCTTCTTCTTCATTTTCTTATTCTTTGCTGCCACGATAACCAGACTGCTAAGAGAATCAAGCTCTCGTGAAGATCTACCCTGTTGTTCCAAGGCCACTGTTGTATCAGCCTCAAGAAGTTCGATAAATGGAGTATCTCCATCATCTATAACATCCAAACATGCCTGCCCAGCCTTCCTCTTGGGTTTCTTTTCACTGCTTGCTTTATAAGAATCCTGAGTCGACGCGTCTGTCTTCTTTTTCTCTTGTTTTCTCTTCTTCTCATCATTCTTTGCATCTTTGTGATCATTAACCCCATCCTCGCCTAATACAATCTCTTTCGAGTTTTTGCTTTTCTCATCATTCTTTGCATCTTCTTTGACATCCAATACTTCGCCAACGGTGCTGGCCTGCTCAATCTTGGTGTATTTCTCAATTGGTTTCGAATTGAATATCTGTAAGGTTGGCACTAACTTTTTTATCTGCATCAATAAAGGTTTCCCATGAAGTAAATCACACTAAGACAAGGTAAGGAATATGCAAGATAATTAGTCAAATGAGTGGAGAGATCAAGAGCTCACCTTCTTCAATAATTTATCCTTTTCATCTATAGGATTACCATGAAGGTTAAGGTTTTTCAGCCGATGAAGAGATGACAGAATCTGAAAAAGCATAGAATAAAATTTCAACTCTAATAAAATAAAATAAGATGACAAAAAACTGGCTGATCACTAATGTACCTTCAAATCCGACCATCTCGAGATCAAATTATTTCCAACATCCAAGTTTTCAAGCATCGTGTTGTGTGCAAGCTCAGCAGGGAGAATCTTCAGAAATGGAAAATATAAGTATGTTGAGGAAACATTCCCACAAACAATGAAAATTGAAAGATTTAGCGTTTGATAATCATACAAACAAGTGCTGAAGTACACAATACCTTGATATCATTATGAGCGAGTCTAAGCTCTTTAAGTTCATTGCAAGCCTTAATGGAAGAGTCAATAGCTTCTAGTTGGCAGTTTGAGAGAGAAAGCTGCCATTAAAGTGTAGAATGGAGCATACATAAGAAATTTTTTCAGATAAGAGCAAAAGGAAACAGGTTGCAAATAGAACCGGCTTTGATGATGCATACTAACCTTAGATATCAACTTCAATTTGTCCAAAGACATCTTCCGTAGTGGATTTCTAGAAAGGACTGTGCAGAAGATGGACAAGCAAACAACAAAGCTCATTTTTACAATATGGGGTAACTCAATGATTGAAGCAAATTCAATGTTCTAGTAATGTATATGTCTTCCAGGTGATAAGATACTTTTACACAATAGAGTAGTGATAATTCTACTCCAATTGCCTAAAATAAAGTTGGAAAGAAAAGTATATTGTTTTGCAGTGAAGGCCCAGAAACATACAGGAAAGTGATCACCTGTAAGGCAAGAATATCACTAGTGTTTTGTGAAATATGATGAAAATATCACTGCAATTTTAAAATCATACCAATGGTATTCAGATGCTTTAATTCATCAAGCCTGCACATAGTTACAATGTCGTTATCTGCATCAAACGGAAAGCAATTTTATTTAGTGAAACTGTGGGGGGGGGGGGAAGCAGAGCATCGACCGCATCAAAAAAATGTGCATAAAGGATAAACCTTTATGTAATCATGTAGGTGCTAAAACTAACCATTCATAATTAGTGCACGTAAGTTTATCAACTTCTGTACTTCCTCCAATGATCGGATTTTATTTTTCCCCGCATTTAGCACCTACAAAATTCACTGTTAGTTTCATGCATTCAAACAAGGAGATCACAATGGCAACCTGTGCCACAAAAAAGATAAGTGGTAAGGTACATTTGTTCATCTGCAACTGCTGAAATAAACATCGCATCATCAATATACACGATGTTAAAGTTTTTCTTAGTACAGAAGCACCAAAAATTTACTTACAGATACGCATTAAGCTTAGAAGAGTTGGCAATTGACAGCCTAGCATGTCAATAACCTCAACATTGGAACTTGTCAAATAATTAAGAACTCAAGTGAACCTCAGGAGTGGACAACCATAAAAGAAATTGCTACCCGTTTGTATCGAACAAGAATGCTCGTGTACCTCAATTGGGTAAAGTAAACACTCACCAAGAGTCCACATTGGGGCACAAGGATGAAACATATAAGACAATTTTGCAACCTGTTTGTGTCTAACAAGAATACACGTTTATCTCAATTGATAAAGTAAACTTTCAACAAGAGTTGACATAGGAATCAAATCCGTTATAACAAAATGGATTCTCTTTCCAGACAATTCCATTTATATACATACGTAATGCATAGGAAAATATGTTAAGATCTACCCACAAGATGCCCATGTATTGGTATTTGATATTTTACCGCAACTCAGTACCTATAGTGTCCAATTGTGCATGTAAATCCCACCATGATAGAAAATGCATTTTCTTCTTTTCCTTTCAGTGAATTATTTCATGTAGCTTAAATGGTAGAGTGGTCAGCCATCTTTAATTTCTTGATGTGTAGTTGGGTAATACCAACCTATAAATCATCATATAGTATACTGCGTTATTTTCACAAGGCCTTCACGGAATGAGTAATATACTTTTCTTTCCTTAAATCTAAACAAGTGTTCACAGATGACACAAGATGATTGATCATGTTACAGGTGAAGGGTTGAAGGCAGTCACATCAAAGGTACAACAGCCACCATGCTGCCCTTGAAACGAACAAAAGGTTCAGAAGATGCATATTTAAACACTGAAGTATGAATAATCAATAATGTGACTTACTGTGAGTTTAGTAAGGCCTTCAATCCCCTTCAAGCTGTGAAGCTTGTTCTGAACAACTGACAACCACTTCAAATTAACGCAATCCCGCAAATCCTGAAAACATCGACAGAAGGCAAAATAAACACCCAAGTGAGCACAAACGAGGGGAATGAGATTGTGATTGTATAAAGCACCTCAAGAGAAGTGAGATTATTGAAGCCGAGGTCCAGCCTCTCCAGATTCTTGAAATCCTTCAAGCATGAAACCTGCCAACAAAAAGGGGGGAAATCAGGTTTTCTGGGATGATAGAAGAGGAAATGAGGAGCTGCAAAATGTTGGATTGAAAGGGAGCGGACATCAGAGAGCGCCTTGTGAGTGAGAGTGAGAGAATGTATGGAGTCTGGATCGGTTGTTTGCTTTTCCTTGAGAATTGCTTCGGAGCTCAAACGACCCATTTTTGCTGGTGTGGTTACCTAAACAATAAACCCTAGAACTAGAAGAAGACACTCTTCTGCCTTTCTCTTCGACACTTGTTTTCTAACAATCCAGCATCACAACTCTTCGAACCGGAATATTTCTGGAGGAAAAAAGCCTTTTTATATTGGCAGCGGGTAAGGCAAGGAGGAAGGAGCGGTTCTTCCTGGGAATGTGCAGATCCGACCCGGAACAAAAACCCGGATCAGACCGGAAAACCCGGTCCAGGACCGGACGGACCATGATCCCCTATTTTTGGGATTCTGGGTTCCTGAACGAGAAGAGTAGTTTTCTTCCTTGCTCGTAGTGCACTTGTTACCATGGATGAAGGCCTATATTTATAAGTGAAGGTGAATTTCCTAATAGAAAAGAGTCGTATTATATACACCCCTTTATAGTAAAAATCAACTAGTGAATGAAAGCTATTTAACGGTGAGATGAAAGCTAACTAACCCAATCAATAAAAAAAAAGAGTAATGATGAATGATAAGGCATTGTGGGTTAGAGATTTGCAGGCTTTGCAAAAGCACAAATAAGTTGTGATGCACTGCACGTGCTTTTTGTACTTCGCTTGCAGCGGCCCTCCAGATCAACTCCCTCAGCACCTTCTCAGAAATCTTGCTTGGCACCTTATTGATGCACTGCATGTGCTTTTGCAGGCTTTGCAGGCGGCATCACATCGCTCCGGGTCAGCACTTGTCGCTTAGCACAGTCGCGTTCAGGCCCCAGGAATCCAGTTGACACCACTTCTCTGCTCATGCTATCCCTATCGATAAGACTACTCGTTTCCCTCTAACCTGTTGCCTTCCGAAAATCCCGCAAAATCAATATCTTTGCTTCAAAACACTTTGTTTCAGAATACTTCATCTTACTCTTGTGTGTATATATATATAGAGTATAGATCATATGAGAACATGCTTATCGTGTAATCATGAGAACAAATTCGTAATTATTATTAGTTTTGTTACGAAGGTGCCATATCGTTTAATGTATTATTCGTAGTTATTGTTGGTTTGAATGGATTATTCCTAATTATTATTATTATTCGTAGTTATTATTAATTATGATATCTACTTTAAATCTCGACCCTTAATTACACCATCCGACGGTCTAAGATTGTTCTCATGATTACACGATAAGTTTGTTCTCCTGGGAACCGCACCATATATATATATATATATATATATATATATATATATATATATATATATATATATATATATATTAGATTTTAGTTCAAGTGAGGAGAGAGCTTGTAGATAGGAATTAGGAGGGTTGTAAGCCATTGGATGAATTCAAATCAAGGGCTCTCATACGCTCATCATTAATGGCATTTTTGTAAATTGACTAAAAATCTGGAAAAATACCCTTACGTTCAAAATAGTCATCGGTGTTCATACTTTTATATGTCATTGTTCATGTTTTTATACATCGGTGTTCATTGTATTTTTATTCATCAAACTGTCATGTCCATTTATTTTTTTGTGTTCATTTTATAATGCATAGATGTTCATTTACAGTATATAAGCACAAAAAATAAAAAAACTCATCACAAAACGTTAAAAGATTATCATAATATGTTATGTATGTGTCAAAGTTATAGATAAGTAATTGGTGTTCATACTTTTATACGTCATTGTTCATACTTTTTATATCATTGTTCTTGTGAATATTATAAACTATTTTTATATAAGGCATTTTACCGAACAATTTATGTACACACTAAAAGGAGCATATAGATTATTCAATTGGAGCTATTAGACCAACTCAACATATGTATATACATGTATTTTTTCAATCAAACTTATCAAACACAAAATGATTCAAACAAATTTGATTTCGAACACAAACATCAATCATAATGAAACCTAAACATTAAGAATGGAAATCTAAACAGTGAGAGTAGAAATTCGAAGAAACAAAAACTGAATCGTCTTGTATTCTCTTTGATTTCACAATTTTTTACGTAATCGATCTTTGAATATTATAAACACGATTTTTTTAGAAAAAGTATAATTTTCAAAAAAAAAATGAATACATACTTGTAAAAAATTGACCATCATATTATATTAACACGATTTGAAAGAATAGTATAATTTTTTTTAAAAATCCAAAAAAAATATTTTACAAAAATACAAAAATGAACAATTAATGTTAAAAAACGAATAGTTAGTGTTAGGAAAAAATGAACATTTATTGATAAAAATATGAACAATGACTCTTTTAAAAATGAACACATACTCATAAAAATATGAACACCAATTTTTATTTACAAAAAGAAAAGCTGGAAAAAAAAGGTGACGTGGCATGCCACATGTCACCACCCCGGCTCTCCTCATTCCTATCTGCAAGGGTCCTCCTCACCGGAACTGGACCCTATATATATATATATATATATATATATATATATATATATATATATATATATATATATATATATATATATATATATATATATATATATATATATATATATATATATATATATATATATATATATATATATATATATATACTCGTCTATTATCCATCAAACTCCGTATTAATTTTCTCACGCCTTCGTATCTTCTTAAACTTTAGATTTTCATTATAAAAAACAACTTTCGAGTTTCATATCTTATAAAGTAACAAAATAATGTCATGGTTACGCTCATTATTTGAAAGTAGGGGAACTAGAAGACGGAGCTCTCGACATCAAAGGATCGACCTTAACTTGTCCGAAATTCCAATATTTTTTGCTAATTCATATAAATGAATGAAAATGATATCATAATTGTCACTAATAATATAAAATAGGTAAATTTTGATTAATTTGTTACTTATTTGTTTTACCTTAATCATTCGTTAATTATTGTTTTTAAATGTGTTAAAAGAAACGAGGATCTCAAATCAGATAATAATTGAGATAAAATTATTGACCAATGCCATCTTCTCTTTCCGTTCTAGTTCATATCATCTTCTTACAAAAGAGTAATTACATCTACATAACATATAAATTAAATATTAAATTTAATTAAAACACTATAAACTTATTGATGAAATCCAAAATTATAATACTATGTATTAAAACTCATTACTTGGAAAAAAAATATACATTTCTTAAACTTATCGTTTTTATTATCGAGTCTTAAAATTTAATAATATTTTATAACAAACATAAAAATAATATTTAAATATGCTTGACATAACTTAGATTTTTAAATAAATAAAAATTAAGGATATTTAATATTTGAAATCACTTAGTTAAATGTATAGATAATTTGTTAACTCATATAAATGAATAGAAATGATATCATAATTTTCACTAATAATATAAAATAGGCAAATGTTGTTTAATTTGTTACTTAATTGTTTTACGTTAATTATTCTTAATTATTGTTTTTAAATGTGTTAAAAGGAACGAGGATCTCAAAATCAAGGCATAGACCTTAACTTACCCGCAACCCCAGTATTATTATATACATATTAGTTAATTATGCTTTTACCTTCATGATTTACATATTCGCTAATTATTTATTTTTAAATATGTTTAAAAGGAACGAGGTTTTCAAAATTAAGGGATGGACCTTAACTCCCCTCCAATCCCAGTATTATTCTTCCTTATTTACATATTGTTAATTATTCACTTTACCTTATTATTTACCAATTTGTCACTTATTCATTTTGTTATTGTTAAAAAGGAACGAGAATCTCAAAATCAAGGGATAGATCTTAACTTCCCTGAAGTTCCGGTATTATACCTTCATTATTTACATATTCGTTGCTAATTGGTTGAGTGATTGATTTTAACATTAAAAGATTTCCGCTATTGGATGATCTCCAAGAAGTCATCCGATCCGGTGAGTTAACAAATCACGAGATTATGCAAATTGGCACAATATGGCAAACCTTGAAAGACCCGGAAACAATAATGCTAGAAGCACCCGATAGCAACCCGAACCCGAGGAGGAGCCAAAGAAGGACGTAAATGAACGTAGAAGATCGAGTTTTAAATACACTTGCGAAGCCATGACCAAAACAAGGGAAAAAAAGGGAAAGGAAGAGAGCGCGGAGGTGACGGTCGAGGAGGATGAGGAGGAGGAGGAGGAAGAAGCGGCAGGGAAAGTAGCGGGGAAGCAACAAATGATGATGCAGTAGAGGAAGTTGGAGCAAATGAAACACCAATCTTTATCCACCCGCCGGTTGTCATAGGGAAGTACGAGTTCGGGTCGAACAATTTTGAAAACTTCATGGTTCCATATGTTGAATGCCTAGCAGATGTTCAAGGTGACGAAATTGTGTATTCCGAGCACTTGTTGTATTGTTGGGTCGCGGGGAGGATACATGGCCTCAAATTCGAAGAAGTATGATGAAGGAGCTTCGTAATCACCCGGATCGATATGATACATTTCTAGACAGTGAAGGTGTCGATCATAAACAGATTATGACAAAGCTCAAATGGTTCCACCAAAAAGTGTTGGCACCAACCGAACACTAGATGGAGATGCCCATATGCAGTGCATTGTTCGCCACGATCTACCAATGCACTCTTGTGTTCTTGGATTGGAACGCGACTCACACAATGCTCTCATTGAGTAAACAAAAGCATCCCAAGGGTTCCCCAGCCCCCGGATCAATCGGATTCATCGTCCGAGACATGATTAATTCATCACCATTAAACATCTTATGAAGTTAAAACATTAACAAGAGTTATTGATACTTTAATTCATTTCTCCTAATTTTCCTTCATTTTTGGTACAGTTGAAATGTACGGCAAATTGTCCAATGCCGCCCATTCTTCAATATTGGCATGTGGATCACGACCAAAGCGTTGAAAAATTGGACAAGATATACGAACCGCAAATTCAAATGTTTAGAGAGCTTCGTAAACAATATGGCCGCCATGTACCTTAAACATTTATATAAAGTATGTTTTTTAATTAAAAAGTCGCGATAATTAATTATTACCAATTAAATATGATTACAAATTGAAATAATTTGGTTTACTAGGCTTTTTCTACTTTTATGTTTAGTAAATGTACCGAGAGAAGAGTGTGTAGAGTTTGAAAATAAATACAAAAAGTTGGGATATATTTACTTAATTGAAACATTAAAAAGCCTAGTTACTAATCTATTTTTTCAAAAAGGCCTAGTTATCAAAATTGCTCATTACTAATTATGATTAATTACTAAATAATCATAATTAATATTAATTAAAACTATTAAACGAGCTTAATATTAATAATAACTAATACTAACTATTAATAATAACTAAAACTAATAATAATTAATACTAATTAATTATTAATTATTACTAATAATAATTAATACTAATTAATAATTGATTATAATTAATCATTATTAATTAGTATTAATTAATACTAATTAAAAAGTCCGTTGTGAGAGCTCTCGCGGCAGCAGCAATTGCTTTTTTCATCTTCTTGCCAATTTAAACCATTTTTTTACTTTGATTCATGGACAAAAGCAACAAGGTAAGTAGTGTAATGATTGGCTACAATTAGTTGTAAGTAGTGATTGATAATGATTGGTTAATAATTGTAATGATTGATTATAATTAATGGAATAAGGGGTGTAATAATTTTGGGTGTATTTAATTTGGGGTAAAGAAGGTGAACAATTCACCTTGTACAATTTACCACAAAATATCTAGTAATAATTCACTCTAGAATTCTCCTAGCAATCATGTTAGTAGACATACAAGTATTTGTAACTTATAGTTGTAAAACATATGTGCATCGTGTATTAGTGATATTCCATAACACTCTGCCTTGAATGTTCACCTTCTTTCATTATCAAACTTGAGCGGTTGTTGTTGACTACATACTTATTATACGCTTGGGTGAAGCTGCCTCATTAAAAACCTTGTCAGGAAAAAACTAGTGGGATAAAAACCCGATCGAAGGAAAAAAAGAGTGCTGCGCGTAAAATGCTCCCTCTGATTTCAACATATGTCTCGGAGTCTATACATTCCAATCTTGCCCACAAGCTCTTCAAATTTCTTGGGAGTCAATGATTTCGTGAACAAGTCAGCAAGATTATCACTGGAACAGATTTGTTGAATATCAGTTTCCTTGGTTTCCTCCAGCTCACGGGTGAAGAAGAACTTTGGCAATATGTGTTTTGTACGATCTCCCTTGATATGCCCTTTCTTCATCAGAGCAATGCATGCTGAATTATCTTCATATAAGATGGTTGGTTCTTTAGTGATAGGCTTCATCCCACACTTCTTTTGTATGAACTTGATCATTGATCGTAGGGACACACATTCTCTTCCAGCCTCATATAGAGCGATCAACTCTGCGTGATTTGAGAAAGTGACGGTAATTGTTTGTTTTGTTGTCGTGCCTCCATATGTGAACCCATATCCATTTTGAGATTTGACCTTGTGTGGGTCGGACAAATATCCTGCATTTGCATATCCAACCAATGTGGCATATCCTTTATTTTGATAAAATAGACCAAGGTCATGCGTACCTCGAAGGTAGTGGAATATACGTTTGATGTCATTCCAATGTCTTCTCGTAGGTGCACAATTGTACCTGGACAACAAATTTATAACAAAAGCAATATCCGGTCTTGTATTATTAGTCAAAACACATTAAAGCACCAATTGCACTTAAATATGACACTTATGGCCAAGCATTTCTTCATCCTCTTCTCGAGAATGGAACTCATCGTTTTCCACATTAAGGGATCGAACAATCATGGGTGAGCTTAAAGGATGTGCTTTGTCCATGTAAAATCTCTTCAAGATTTTCTCAGTGTAATTAGATTGACGGATAAAGATTTCATCCTTCAAGTGTTCAATTTGCAAGCCAAGACAAATCTAGTCTTCCTGAGATATTTCATCTCGAATTCTTTCATCAAATACTTTACAGTTTCTTCAAGCTCGTTGGATATTCTGACGATACTCAAATTGTCAACATAAACTGCGATTATAGCAAATCCACTTTTGGATCTGATGTGGAACCATCTCCAACACAAGGATCAGTTACACGTTCAAAGGCTAAAGCATTGAAGGACAAACCAGCAACCTCTTCACCTTCTTTAGATTTAATCATGGATGGAGTGATCACAAGGTCAAGATAAAAGGTGATTCAAGATGAAGTTACGGACATACTCATGACATGTACGCTCAAAGAAACTCTCCTCACTCTCAAGAGTTCCTTGGTGGCGTTACTCACTGTTAAAGAAGAGCCAAGCCACGACCAAGAAGATCCACTAAGCAAAGAAGAAGGATAAGAACAAGGAAGACCTTTAGAGAAAGGAAATTGACCGATTTTTCATAAAAATTGACCGATTTTCTTGTAGGAAAAGCCGACCGATTTCTTGATCCAATTTCCTTCATTGGAACGAGTTTTGCAAAGATCCGGCCATGATCTTCTATCTTTCGGCAAATATATTTTGTTATGATTCCTTAAAGTTCTCACATTATCTTAAGGGATTATTAGTTAGATTCATCTTTATAGTTTATATTTTTATATATCTTAAAGATATCTTTGCAAGATTATCTTTTTAGTATATTTTCCTAGTTTTTGTATGATTAATATCCCTTATAAATAGCATTAGTGGGGGAGATTGTTGAGTAGATTAGATTTGATATTTTTCACTAAAATTGTGAGACTTGCATCTTCTTTCACAGAGTTTGTAGTTTATTCATTAATCATCCAGTCAAAAGAGAGCTTTAGTTGAATTGTTGTGAAGTCCTTGCTAGAATGTGCGTGCGTGTGTTAATATTATTGAAGGTTGGTGCTCCTGGTCAATACTAGTCCCTCCTTGTGCTTGTCTTAATTAGAAGACTTGTGTAAGGTTAAAGAAGTGCGGGTTAAGATAATCTTCTCGTTTAAGGGTTTAGACACATCATTGGTCAATGTTCTTTTGCGGAACTATCTTAGTTCATATCTTCTCGTTTAAGGGTTTTGAGTTTCAAAGAAAATCGACCTATTCTTGACACAAATCGACCGATTTTATCTATAGAACATTCCGATTTTTATCTCAGTTAAGGACTTTCAATCTAGATCGAGAACTGGGGTTTATTCCCGCATCAAAGTGGTATCAGAGCTAAGCGATTGAAGTCCAAACGTTCATAAAAAGGTTTGATTTTTTAGTCTTCTTTGAGTCATATAAAGTCGAGTCTTTTCTTGTTCACCATCTTTGCGAGATTAATTGAGTTTAAGTTCGTTGATTTGTGTAAGTTTTGGATCATCAACCAAACACAAGCCAGCCGTTGACCTTGAAACCTCGCCAATACAAAAAAAAGGAAAGAAAGTCTCGAACGTCGAATCCAAGAGTCGATTTTTTCTCAAAGAAAATCGACCTGCTCTTCAGAAAATCGACCGATTTATCATCCGATTTTTTGCTACTGTTGCCAATTTTCGAGAAATTTTTGAGGTATAATTTGCACAATCCAAGTGCACCCTGTGCAAGAGTATTATAATAGAAGAGTTTCAGTATATACCTTGATTCCGTTGAAGAAGTCTTAGCCATACTTGAAACCGAACCCGGCTAACTCTCTTTCTTACCTTCGCAACTCAAGGTACGTTCTTATCTCTTCTTAATCTCTTGTGTGCGTTTCTTTAGCCTCTTTATATTCTAAACACCGAGTCATTTCTTTGAGTGTGTTAGTTAGTATCTATACTTCTTAATTTACTAGTTGTCTATCCGTAATATTTTCTTTCTACCTTGTCGTGTGTGGAGTAAACTTCTAACAAGGATTCCTTAACCATCATACCTCACAAGAACCTTTAACCGAACCAAGTTGACTACTTGATGCAGTCAAGAAGTTCTAGTGAGACCAAGACACTGATTTATAAAGAAGCATTAATCCACACAAGGCAATTCCGTCAAACCAGCTTGCGATAACACAACATGAGCGAGAGAGCGAGAGAAAACAAGTAAAACCTTATACGATTTCTCTAACCTTACGAGTTTGTTGTTACTGTGCGTGTTGGTATAGATGTCAAGAAGAGATAGTCCACACGGATCTCAGAAGGACAACACTCCGGACAAAGCGGACATGTTCAAGCAAATAATGACAAAGATGTCTAACATGGATAGACGGCTTGAGCAAGTGGAAGCAAGGCCTAGTACGGACCACCGATCTGAATCTCGCATAAGATTCAATCCAAAGGTTGTTTATGAAGTTGGCGGAAGCTCCATTCATCCACCTCCCCCCTAGCATCAGCAATAAATCATCAACCGATGCCCGGTAATACTCACCCTAATCAATTATTTAATGCTAATTGCAATCCACTTTTTGGTGACGAATTCCAAGACATAAGTGATGAAGAGGATGAGTGCATGTAGAGAGAATACCCACGACGTCATCACCGAAGGGGACGCTATAATGAACACCCTAGGCCCCAATAAGATAACGACGGACTTTAGAAGGTCAAGGTCAAAATTTCGAGTTTTGAAGGACGATGCGATCCGGATGCATACATGGAGTGGGAAACCAAGATTGAACAACTTTGGTTTTGCCATAACTTTAGTGAGCAATGGAAGATCCAACTTGCTGCGTTGGAATTCTAAGGCTACGCTCTCATTTGGTGGGATCATCTCATCAAAGAACGGAGAAGAGCGGGGGAACCGGACATCAACACTTGGGAACACATGAAGGCCTTGATGAAGGCTAGGTTTGTGCCACCGCACTATGGTCGGGACTTGAGACAACGCTTAGAGAACCTCAAACAAGGTTCAATGTCTGTTGAAGAAGTCTACACCGTCATGCAAACAATAATGGTGAAAGCCAACATACAAGAGGATGAGGAGTCTATTATGTCTCGATTTTTACGAATTTTGCATCCCTCTTTAGCTAATGAAATTGATCTTTATCCCTATGCTTCTATGACTAACTTACTGCAGTTGGCTATCAGGGTGGAGAAAAAGATCAAAGGACGGAATCAAGTAACTACTTCTTGGACTCCAAAGAAGAAAAATTGACCCACTAGGAGAAAAATCGAACGATTTTTTGACCAATTTTCTTCCCATAACGACGACGAAAAGCATTCTTTGCCCGATTCAGCAGCTTCCAAACCTTCCACTCAATCTCGTCCTTTGAATGAGCCTTCAAAGGACCATAAAGGGAGTACTACTAACTCTACCTTAAGATCTAAATATATTGTTTCCTTTAAATGTCAAGGTAGAGGTCATTACATGCGTGATTGTCCTAATAAACGAGTTTTATTTCTTAATCACCAAGGACAATATGAAAGCGAGGAAGAAAATGAGCATGATCATACCCACATCAATGCATTGCATGAGCATGAGCATAATAATCAAAGTGATAGTGATTGAGAATATGAGCATGGTAATTCTTTGATTGCTAGACGTACTTTGCATCTTAAAATTGATTTATGTGAGGATAATCAACGTGAAAACCTTTTTCATACTCGATGTCTTGTTCAAGGAAAGGTTTGTAACATGATTATTGATGGAGGCAGCTGTTGGAACATCGCTAGTGAGGAATTGATCATTAAGTTGCAAATCATTACCTTTTACCATCCTCGACCTTATAAATTGCATTGGATGAATGATTGTGGGGAATTAAAGGTTAATAAACAGGCTCGCATTGCGTTTACTTTGGGCAAATATGAGGATATTGTTGTCTGTGATGTTGTACCTATGCAAGCATGTCATATTTTGTTAGGCCGACCTTGGCAATTTGATAGAAAGGTTATGCATGAAGGATTTTCTAATAAGCATTCGTTTGAGTTTAAGGGAGAGCCATTACTCTCAAACCCATGACTCCTTTGCAGATTGCTGAGCATTACGATAATAAGAAGGAGAAACGCAAGTAGAAGGACAAAGAATCAACTCTCAAAGAAGAAGAATCGGGCAGTTCTTCAAAAAATCGACCGATTTTTGAAGAAAATCGGGATGTTCATGGGAAAATCGACCGATCTTCCTCTAGCTCATCCGATTTTTCCTCTCTGGGAAAACAATGAGCCCTTCTTTCATCTAAAAGGGAGTTTCTCGATGATTATATCCCTTTAGACTTCTCTTTACTGAGTTTATATAAGAGCCTACTGACTTTAAGTGATGATGTGAAGGCCGCTTTGGCTTCAAATATTTTACAGGCTTTAGATGAATACAAAGACAAATTTCTAGATGAGATTCCTACCGGACTTCCACCATTTCGAGGCATTGAGCATCGGATTGAGTTCAATTTCAGGTTCATCACTTCCTAACCGTCCTGCTTATAGAATGAGTCTGCAGGAAAGCCAAGAAATACAAGATCAAGTACAAGACCTTTCGAACAAAGTCTATGCACGTGAGAGCTTAAGTCCTTGTGCGGTTCCGGATCTGTTGGTGCCCAAGAAGGACAACACTTGGAGGATGTGTGTGGATTGTCGAGCAATCAACAACATCACTATCAAGTATAGACATCCCATTCGTCGATTGGATGATATATTGGATGAGTTTAGCGGGTCCTCTTTTTTCTCGAAGATCGATCTTAAGAGTGGATATCATCGAATCCAAATGAGGGAGGAAGACGAATGGAATACAACATTCAAGACCAAGTTTGGACTTTATAAGTGGTTGGTTGTGCCTTTTGGTTCGACTAACGCTCCTAGTACTTTTATGAGGTTAATGAATCATGCCTTACGCCATTTTATTGGAAAGTTTATGGTTGTTTAATTTGATGACATCCTTATTTATAAGAAATTCATGGAAGGAGCGTGAAGAACACTTAAGGGAAGTACTTGCAACTCTTAGATGTAAATCTCTATATGCCAATATTAAGCAATGCGAATTTAGTACTAATTGAGTGGTTTTTCTTGGATTTGTAGTCAGCACAAGATGCCTTGAGGTGGATAAAGAGAAGATAAAAGCCAATTAAGAATGGCTTACACCTACCACCATCAGAGATGTGTGTCTTTTCATGGATTGCCAACTTTCTATAGGCGCTTTGTGAAGGATTTCAGCACCATTGCAACCCCTCTCACGCAGCTCACGAAGAAGCAAGTACCGTTCGAGTGGGGAGAAGCGCAAGAGAAAGCATTAGCGGAACTAAAGAGACGATTATCAAATGCACTTCTTCTTGCACTTCCGGATTTCACCAAACCGTTTGAAGTAGAGTGTGACACTTCAGGTAATGGTATAGGCGGAGTACTCATGCAAGAAGGTAAACCTTTAGCCTACTTTAGTGAGAAATTAAAAGTTCTATGTTTGAATTACTCTACTTATGATAAGGAACTATATGCTTTATTTCGAGTTTTCAAAATATGGCAGCACTATCTTTGGCCTAATGAATTCATCCTTAGAACCGATCACGAGTCTTTGAAGCATTTTAGAAGCCAATATAAGTTGGACAGGAGACATGGAAGATGTATGGAGTTCATTGAGACATTTCCTTATATTATCAAGTATAAGAAAGGGAAGAATAATGTCGTAGCGGATGCCCTTTCTAGGAGGTATAGTTTGATCACAACAATGGATTTTAAGGTCATAGAATTCCATTATATCAAAGATCTATACGAGGATGATGAAGACTTGGTGACATCTACAATGGATGCAAAAATCGACCCAGTGTTAGGAAAATCGGCCGATTTTTTGACCGATTTTGCCCTAGTCGAGAGATAAGTATTATCTTTTTGAAGGTTTTCTGTTCCATGAGGATAAAGTTTGTATTCCTAGATGTTCTCTGAGATTATTATTATTAGTTGAGGAGGCTCATGTGGAAGGATTAATGGGACACTTTGGAAGAGATAAGACTTATTTTATGCTTCATTCTCACTTCTTTTGGCCCTACATGCTCAAAGATATTGAACATTTGACTAAGAGGTGTCTTGTTTGTCTAAAAGCAAAGTCAAGACTGGAACCTCATAGTTTGTATACTCCTCTACCTATTCCTACTTCACCTTGGCTTGATATTAGCATGGATTTTGTTGTAGGTTTGTCAAGGACTGAGAAGAAAGAGAGATTCTATCTTTGTGGTTGTTGATCACTTTTCTAAAATGGCTCACTTTATTGCTTGCCATAAAACTGATGATGCATATAATGTAGCTAACTTGTTTTCAAGGAAGTTGTTAGATTGCATGGAGTGCCAAGGACTATTGTGAGCGATAGAGATGTTAAGTTCCTAAGTTTCTTTTGGAAGACACTTTGGAGAAAGCTAGGTACAAAGTTGTTGTTTTCAACTTCTAGTCATCCTCAAACGGATGGTCAAGCGGAGGTAACTAATCGAACTTTAACTACTGTATTACGAACTGTTTTACAGGATAATTTGAATGCATGATAAGATGTGTTACCACGTGTTTAATTTGCTTATAGTTGAACATTGCATTCGCCTTCTAACCTAACGCCGTTTGAGTGTGTTTGTGGAGTGAATCCTTTGAATCCCTTTGATCTTATACCGTTGCCCTTAGAGGAGTGAGTAGATTTTGTTGCAGGACAACAGGTAGAGTTCATAAGGGAATTACATGAGAAGACGTGCTTATGGCTGGAACAAAAGGGAATATCTGTTGCTTCCAAAGCAGATCGGAATCGCAAGGAGATGTTGTTCAAACCCGGAGATCTAGTGTGGTTGCATCTAAGGAATGAGCGATTTCCGAACAAACGGTGTTTGGCCATGAAATTTCATAAAATATACTTTATGAAAATTAAAAAAAAAAATTATTTACTTTATGGAATAAATTTAATTAAGTCATTTCAATTATCCTCCAAATGTAAAGGTGGGTTATATTATTCAAATTAAAACCATCGATATAAACAAATGATGGATTTTTTTTTTATTTTCAAGTGTACAAAATAAATATGAGTCACATATTAATTATGAAGGTGTGAAATAAAAAGAATTGAGCAAATTAAAAAAAAAAAAAAGCATAAAAGGGAAAGTAAATTGCAGTTGTAACCTCCGTTGAAATTTTAGCAGTTAAACTGATTTTGACAGTTAAAAAAAAACTGTAAAGAAAATTAGTATAAATATATTTAGAAGAAGATATTGGGGGAGAATTTGTTGGAAGAATAACAAAAAAAGAAGAAGGAAAGCACATACGCAAAAGTAAACAGAGGGAAGAAAGGAGGAAAATAAAACAAGAAGGAGGATTTCAATATACAGAGTAGGTTGATCTTCTTTTACATCTTTTGATTTCTTTTTCTTCTTCATTTTTTTTATTTCCCGATCGAACACACCGCAAATCACCATTTGTCATTTGGTGTTTGTATCGAATTAAACCGAAGAATTTTTAGACTTAAAGTTGATCTTAAACATATTTCTAATACACAGATTTGGGTAAATTTGATTAAGGGAACTCTCTTTGAACAGGAAATTTAAAATGTCTCTTATATTGTTTTCTTCCCCATGTGCTTTGTTAATCCACACATCCTCCTGGCATTATATATGTTGGGTCGGTTTTCTTCATATAAAAAAGTTGAAAGCATGTTTTCATCCAATTGTCTTTCAAAATTGTTGCTATTCATCTAATGTGCAATGCCTTATCAAATGTATATATGCACGGTGACCAATTTCAAATGGGCACAAGAAGACATTACATACAGAAGGTCCTAATGTGAGCAGAATAAAGAAATGACGCTGGAAAATTACAAAGTCCGTATCAATCATGGTACAGGGGGTCGAAGGAAAATACGGCGAGATTCTCAATCAACAATATTCAAACCGAAGTCATTCAAAATCGATCGTTGCATCAAAATCCGTAGTCGGATGGAATCGATGGATTCCACCACTACAAATCCGTAGTCGGACGGAATCGATGGATTCCGTCACTACAAACCCGTAGTCGGAAGGAATCGATGGATTCCGCCGCTACAAACCCGTAGTCGGAAGGAAACGATGGATTCCGCCGCTACAACTTGCTCACTTCATTTCGACACGATTACAACAGTTCGAGAGTGAGGAGGAAAAGCCTTTATCCTGCAGCCCAATACCGGGATCATATTTCCCCCATCATAGCGGTCATCTAAGCGCTAATCTTCTTCTGTAGAAGACATAGAACTTTCTCATGTAGAAGATATAGAAGAAATGACGCCATGTTGATAGATTAATGAAAGAAGAAGAAGTACCTCCTGCAGACGAATGAAAGAGGAGGATGAGTGAACAAGTAAAATACAAAAAAAAGAAAGATTTATAAATGAAGGAAGGGAGGCCAATTAGACGTTACATCTCCTAGCATTAAGGAGATAATTAGCTATTTCCTATTAAATAGGAATTAATTAGAGGATTTCTAATTAGTATCATATTTGGGTATGTAAAACGACTGGAATTGAAAATAAATAATTAAAGCGAAAGAAAAAAAATTAATGTCAAGATTTGTTTATGAAGATTCTAAAAAAAAGACATTGGTAAATCATAAAAGATTTATTTACAAAGAGAAAAAAGGGCATAATTCAATTCAGGGAAGGAATGACTCCTTTTTAATTAGGAGTAAATTAACTTTGATCATCAATTTGTTTTAATTAAAAAACAAAAAGAAGAGAGCAACTTGAGAAAGGTTATTCATAAATTAAAAAAAATAATAAAACCATAGCAATTTTGCATGCATGCATGCAAATTGTTACTATTTATTACATATACCTAACTTATATTTTAGTTTAAGAACAAGTAAATATCTTGTTTAAATAAAAGGTAGAACTACGTTATGACTTGATGCTCGTTCTGAGCTACGTAGGAAATCCGATATTAAGTTAAATTGGATTCAGTCGTCCCGTCCGAGTCAAGTAAATTTTGATATAAATCTCGGATATAAATCAAATGTATCTTTATAAAATAAATTTCCAGAACTACGTAAAGACTTGATACTCGATTATGAGTTATGTAGGAAACTTGGTCTAAACTAAGTGCAGTCGCCCAAAATAAATAAAATACAATAAAGTCCATGTGACATATGTATTTAAAATACTAAAAACAAATCACTGACTTTCGTATAAAATTAAAGTCTAAACTAAAAATCCAAAATTTATAACATACTAAATTAAAGTACAAGAAATATAAATAAACTTTCTAATCATGCATATGATATTAGGAGAATTAAGCAACCCTTCATAGAAGGTGGGTTTAATTTCATCCCTTTGATGCATGAACGAAAATATGAACCATGCAAATGATAGTTGGGTTATATTTAGGCAACCCTTCATAGAAGGTGGGTCTAGATTACATCCTCTAATGCATGAAACCAATTGAACTACGTAAGGCTTGATTCTCTTTAAAGAGATACGTAGGCAACCCTTAAAAATATGGGTGCAGCCCAATTAATAAAAACCCTAAATATTTTGGTATTTATATTATTTCGAATCAAGAGGATAAAAAAATAGGGTCGAACTAAAATATATTTAAAAATGAAATAAAATAATGTTTTGGGAAATCTATACACATTTTTTCTCAACATATTTTTGGCACGCCCAGTGGGACCCTATTTTCCTTTTCATCTCTTAATAATATAGACGCTAACTTTAAGTTTACTTTGGTGTAAGGGAAATGGCGCCAAAAGCAACAATCAAGTTCAACGAGCTTCCCGCAACCTTCGTTGTCAAGGGAGGCCAAATGATGAGGAAAAGGTCATTTGAAATGCTTTTCCAAGTTACCCGGGATTCAATCACGGCAGAAATCCCACTAAGAAACTCTTTCAGAGCCTTGCAAGATTCGGAGGACAAGATCACCCATGGTTGGATACCAAATCCGCCTACAATGGTGACACACAAAAGGGGCACAAAGCCTCATAGCTTCAAATCAGTTCATCTGACTAGCAAGAAGCCAAACAGTTGCCCCTTTTGTGTGTCTTCTATAATGGTCGACTTTTTCTCCTTTCCTTTTGTCAATGGAGGAGAAAGTCGGCGTCCGGATCGAAGAGTAACCGCATCCACTTCCGATTGCTCCTCTTCACAACTATCTGCCCAAGAAACCATACAACATTGGGCAGTTTCTTCACCCCAAAAATCTTCTTGATTTGGAGATTCATCTTTAATAATTTCCTCTGGGATGAAATCTTTCAAGGTAATGGGTATCCGTTGAGGTTGAGCGTAATCATCTTCACGACTTTCCCATTGATTCTTTTCTTTCTTAACTTTTTTGCTCTTATAATTTTTCTTTTTGTTTTTCTTCTTGATCCTTATGTTGCTTGTACTAGACTCTGGATGACTTACACATCTAGTGAATATTTGTTGAGGTTTTCTTCGACCGGCACAAGTTTGCCACTCAAAATCACTATCATAATTGTCGTCATCATTTGAGTATAGATCTTCAATGTCAGAGCAAGTCATTATCTCATATAATGTCGGAATCCCTGAACCATCTCTAGGCATATCAGGGTATGCCCATACAATGCGGACGTCATCTTCGTCTTCGACTGAAAACCGCACTGGTATTGCCATTAGAGGTAGAGAAACTGTCGGAATTTGTAAGGGGATCTCCGGATCTTCTACAACTGTTGAGACTGGGCTGGTGGTTTCTATGGCTTCTAATGTAGAAATTGTGTTTGATGATGCTTTTGGAGCATGTGATGGTCCACCTTCAATCTCAATTTCACCTTTGTTTACCATCCTTTCGATAATGTCTTTAAAGACATAACAATCTTTAATTGTGTGACTAATCAATTGATGGAACGGGCAATAGTTTGGGTCGCCCGTTTTGCCAACCTCTCTAGGCCTTTTTGGCTCTGGGAGAGTTATGAGTTTAGCGGTCATCAACTCGTCAAAGATCCCTTGAACATCATCATCATCAAAGGGATACTTCTTTTGTTTTCTTTCTTCAAGAGTGAGAGTCTTATTAGAATCTCTTGATTTGTTTTTCTCTTGAGATTTAGGGTTACTTGCCCCAAAAGACTTGTTGCCTGATTTAATGAAAGTTGCCATGGAGTCACCTTCCTTTTGTGATCTTTTAATCTCATCTCTTCTGTTATCACTAGTGTGAGGTCTATTAACGTTTCTTGCACAACGTGCGAGTTGTCTTTCAACATTACATGCCTTTGAGACCAGAGCACCAAATGACGTTGGCTCAGCACTTCCGACATGCACCGCTAATTCTGAAAGTAGATTATTTGTACACATTTGCACACATGCGTGCTCACTTAGTTTTTCTGGGCATTGCAACCTGAGACTTCTCCATCTCGCAATAAAATCATTCGCGAGTTCATTAGGTCTTTGAAAGGTGTTTGCAAGATCCATGATTGAAACTTTGGCTTTAGAGCTCACAAATTGAGCTAGAAATGCCGTTTGAAGATCGTCCCATGTTTGGATGGACTCTGGTTGAAGTTGTGTATACCAGGTAAATGACGATCCCCTTAGTGATTGTACAAACTGTCTAATGAGTAGTGCATCTTCAAGTGCTGTTTCACCACATGCTGAATAGAAATGGGCTAAATGTTCATGTGGTGACCCATGAATCCTGTCAAATTTATCAAAATTTGGTTTTTGATATCCAGGAGGAAACGGAATTGAATCATAGTGTGCCGGGTATGGCTTTCTATATCCGACAACAGAAGGGTTTTGGGATTTTTGGAACTCCTTAATCCCTTGGGCAATCATCTCCCGGACTTCTTGAGGAGAGATGGATTGGTTATTGTGTGAGCCATCATGGCTTGTACCTATATGCTCGCGCAGGTTTCCATGAGTTTGAGTTTCTGCTCGAGCTACGAGTGATGCTATTTGGGCATCCTTCTCGGCCAATTGTTCTTGTAAATTTCGAAGTTGTTCTTCCATGCTTGTAGTTTCTGTAGTCAACACTGGCATGCTATTTACTTCATCTTGAAGACCAATGTATTTCTTTCTTATACGGGTCATAGGTGGGAACTCTTCTTCTTGAAAAAGAGTAGTCTTATCTCCATACAAAGGAGAGAAAATGCTTTCTTCCGATAAGCTCCTCGATCCTATTGTAGGACGAGGTGACGGAGATGATGTCCTTGAAACTGTATCAGCAAAGGACATTTGCAAGGATTTTGACCTTGTAACGGGACCTGTGTAGGTCTGAGGTCGATCATCTTGTGAAATTGCTTTATTTGTTTTTGACGAGACTCTCGTTTTTACAAGAGTCCGTGGGACTTGAACAATGTGCTTGTCGTCTTGATATCTTTTTGACTTTGCAAACTTGATTATCTTGGCTTTAGATGCCTTTGGTAGACCCTCCTCATAAGAAGTCATATTCACTTCAGCGGACCCTCCAATGAAGATGGGGATGGATCCAATGTATATTTGAGTTGGTAAAACATCTTGAAAAGTCCTAGTTGGACCACTTTGTTTTGTTAGATCATGCTTCGCTTCGCCTAAAGTTTTCTTTATTAACTCTAAGGCTGTAGATTGTGCTAGCCGACGAAGCGCCTTTGGCCTCTTGGATCCATTCTTACTAGTCCTTCTTTTAGGCTTAGTGATTTCTGTGGAGGAAGAGTGTCTCTCCTTAACCCCTTCACCGATCATGATAACTTGGATAATGGTTTTGTTGGGGTGTCCAATTGTTGGTTTGTTGCCGCTGGTACTTGGTCCCATATTGTAACTAACTTGGGACGTGTTTGGCTTTTTGCTAGTCGGATGAACTGACTTGAAGCTATGAAGCTTTGTGCCCCTTTTGTGTGTCACCGTTGTAGGCGGATTTGGTATCCAACCATGGGTGATCTTGTCCTCCGAAGCTTGCAAGGCTCCGAAAGAGTTCCTTAGTGGGATTTCTGCCATGATTGAATCCCGGGTAACTTGGAAAAGCATTTCAAATGACCTTTTCCTCATCATTTGGCCTCCCTTGACAACGAAGGTTGCGGGAAGCTCGTTGAACTTGATTGTTGCTTTTGGCGCCATTTCCCTTACACCAAAGTAAACTTAAAGTTAGCATCAATATTACTAAGAGATGAAAAGGAAAATAGGGTCCCACTGGGCGTGCCAAAAATATGTTGACAAAAAAGGGGTTAAATACTTTTTAGCCAAATGACCTCCTAATTTTAAGATATTCTTCCTAAGATTATGGAGAAAATATATAAACTTTCTTATTTAAGAATTCTGTAAAGAAAACAAAAATTAATGTTAAGATTTTGTTTATGAATATCTTGAAAAGAAGTAGAAAAATAAATTACAAAAGATTTAGTTAAAAAAAAGACAGCACAATTCGTTTTAGGGAAGAAGCAAAAGGAATAAAAAATATAAATATTAATATATCCTTTCTTCGATTTGATTTCCAATTAAATATATATTTGTAGAATCAACTCCTGATTAAGAGGAACTAATTTGCCTATTAGTGTGATTAGTTGGTGATCATTTTATTTATAAAGGGATTAAAAAAAAATGAAGGTCCTGGAGCAAAAGACACGTAAAGAAGATGATACAGGAGAAGGAAGAGGGGATCTGTAAAATTAAAAAAGAATTACAGTAGAAGAAGAAAAAATAAACATGAAGGAGGAAGAGAAAGCAACTACATAAATTACTTCTTACGATCAAACGGTTTGATCCAATACAATGGTAACGATCGAGAGTGAGAGAACACACGTCTTTCTGAACCTAAAAAGAGTGCTTAATATATAAACCGACGAAGGATGGCCAAACGTC
This sequence comes from Fagopyrum homotropicum, assembly GCA_033239125.1. Taxonomy (NCBI): domain Eukaryota; kingdom Viridiplantae; phylum Streptophyta; class Magnoliopsida; order Caryophyllales; family Polygonaceae; genus Fagopyrum; species Fagopyrum homotropicum. The sequence goes on from BSWB01000005.1 coordinate 104,053,209, forward strand.
TTGTATTCGTCATTTTCTTGACCTTTGACAGAAAACCAATACAAGACGGGTTTGAATATGAAAAGAAACCTTATATAATGAAGTTGACATGATCTATATAAACCAGCCACGTTCTGGAAGACGAATGTCTTAGTTTTCAATATGATCGACGATTGCGACCAAACACTTTTCGCTCTCACTGTTCCATGCGCTCATCGAGTTCGCTCCGAATTTGGCACCGAGTCTTCACCATCTCCATATTTTGAAGCTTTCTATTTCATCCTGCAAAAAAAATAGAAAGAAAGAAAGAAGTACAAGACGTACATAAAGAAAGGAAATAAGAGAAAAAAAAAGAAAATTTAATTTCAAAACAAAATGTATTGCTCTCTTAAAATTTAATTTGAAGAGATATCAAATTACAGTAGGATATTACATGTGATGGCATGACATGTAATGTTCTCATCTTTTCTGGTTGACATATATTTAATTTAATTAAACTTTATAAAAAAATATATAAATTGGTAGAACTACGTTATGACTTGATGCTCGTTCCGAGCTACGTAGGAAATCCGATATGAAATTAAATTGGATTCAGTCGCCCCGTCCAAGTAAAGTATAATTACATTCAAACTTTGGACTTAAAATTAAATTTATCAAAAAGAACTACGTAATGATTTGATTCCGTATTTACGGATACGTAGGAAATTTGATACGAAATAAAAATGTATCGAATTCAATCGCCAAAATGAAATAAAATAAAATGTATTTTAAAAGAACTACGTGTGATTTGATGTCCATAAAATGGACTACGTAGAAAACTTAACTCGAAATTGGTTGAGTTCAATCACATTAAAAAATGACTTTCAAATATATATAAAAGGTCAAAAATCTCTTAAATTAATGTTGTATAAAAAAAATCATTATTAATTTTGAGAACTATGTTCAACTTAATTCCTAACATAGGATACATATAAAATTTAGCGTAAACAAATAACGCGCTAAATTCAGTCACATAAAATAAACACAAAATAAAATAAAATAAACATAACCTAATTATGCACATGATATTAGGAGAATTAAGCAACCCTTCATAGAAGGTGGGTTTAATTTTATCCCTTTGATGCATGATTAAAATTAAATATTACGCAAATGATAGTTGAATTATGTCTAGGCAACCCTTCCTAGAAGGTGGGTTTAGGCTCGATTCTCTGATGCGTGAAAACACCTGTGAACTACGTAAGACTTGATTCTCTTTAAAGAGATACGTAGGCAACCCTTGAAATTCGGGTGCAGTCTAATTAATAAAAACCCTTAATATTTTGTATTAACATTATTTCGAATCAAGAGGGTAAAAAAATAGGGTCAAACTAAAAATATCATGAAAAATAAATGAAATAATGTTTTGGGAATTTATACACTTTTTTCCTCAACAAACGGAAGTCTAAGTTATCTCCACGAGAAGACGGACCTTTTAGAGTGAAAAGGAAAGTTGGTGGCAAGGCTTACATCTTGGAACTTCTAGCTGATTATGGTGTAAGTCTCACCTTCAACGTTGGCGACTTAAGTCCTTACGAGTTTAGAGGTGAGCATACTGATCATTCAAGGACGAATCCTTCACAAGAAGGGGAGTCTTATGTGGTACCATCTCCAACACAAGGACCAACTACACGTTCAAAGGCTAAAGCATTGAAGGACAAACCAGCAACCCCTTCACCTTCTTCAGATTCAATCATGGATGGAGCGATCACTGTAACACCCCGAATTCTCAAAACTCGGGACATTACTGGTTAGGACCTCACAATGGGTCCCGACCTCAGTTTGACAACAACATTACTAGGATCTTACAACAAGACACAAATAAAGAAACCGAAATTCATAAAAATAGCATTTTTAAGATAATGAATGCAACACTGTCTAGCAGTCTAAAGTACTTAAACAAAAAAAAAGAACAACTGTCTTAACCAAAAGAAAGGAAAGACAAAAACAACCCCCAACCCCGCTCTAAGGAGTACGGAGACCCGGCTGACCACTACTTCCGGATCACTCAGCTGCTGATCTAACCTGCGGTAATTCTAAAAACAACAACAAGAAGAACCGTTAGCTAGTTATCTAAATATTAGCAGAATAATAGCAGCACAAACACACACATAAAATATAAATACCCATCATGCTTTCAAACAAGTCCGTTTTATTATCTTGAATTAAGTTACTCTTTTACGCTAATGATACTTATTTTGTGACACGAGGGATTCCCAAACCTCGCCTCCGCCCCGTGTAACCATCAGGAATGGATCCGATGCATCTCACCTTGTACCTGCCTGGTCTGGGTATAGAGAACCTCCTAGTCTCCTGTCAAAGCTGGGCAGTGATGTCACGGCCCGTTATACATACACTTGGGCCTTAAACATAATAATAACAGTCGTCCTAGCAAGTTATTATTATTAAAACACGCAAAAAGCACACACAACTACTATCACTCAACTAATATCCAGAAACTGGCTAAGTAAGTCGCAAGGACTTACCTGAGTCAAAACACTCTCTAACACGTCTCAAAACAGTCCGTACTCGTGGTAACTCAAACGCCTGTCAAATAAGGCATGTCGATCAAAATCACATCTCGATGTCCAACCTCTTGCGAAGGAATTACGGAAAACAACTCTCTTACGGTAAAAGACCGTTTTACCCTTAGTGCCGAAAATTCTCAATTTTATTCTTAAGCCCTACTATATTCTTTTATAACATGTTTTCCAAATTATTTTCTCTAGGATGGTTCCTATAAGTTAAAACTCGAAACCACTCCGCAAAGAACAACATTCCTCTTCTTTCCCGATTACCACTCTACTCTTCCACAAGTATATATATAAATTCCCATACTTTATAATTTCACCAACTCACTCATAAGTATACTTTTATTTCATATAGTATGTATACGTATATTTATGTACTCGGCATACACTCTCCTATATAAGCTCACACCTGCTCTTATTAACCTTCCGTAATTGAATGTATATATGTACTTATATGTATCCTATATATATATATATATTCCGATCCAACTTATTCATACACATCTCGCATCTTCACTCACGTTTTTCTTACAATATACTAATACAGTACCCGTATATATATATACACATTCACGTTTCTTTTTCCTATCAATCTATACATATATACATACTGCGGAGTACAACACATCCAGCATCCAATCTCGACATATATACATACTGTAGTGGAACGAAGGAACGGAGAAGCCGGCTTACCGGAGTTGCAGCCCGGCGAGGAGAGTCCTAGGCGGTGCGCTAGCGTTCCGGCGGTGTACTGAGTATGGTGGTCCGGTTGTAGGTTTACTGCAGGTCGAAGCGAGATCCCGGGTCAACGAATGCGGAACGAGAGGAAGAGGTGAGGGACAGAGGGGTAATGCTTACCGGTTTCTGATGCTGCGAGGCGGTGCGGCGGTGGCTGCGCGGTGGAGGACGAGGCGGAGCAGCGGTGGTTGAATCCGTTCCGGCGTCTCTTCGTCCCTACTGCAGTGGCGACGGTGGGTGAGGTCCGGAACAGCGAGGCGCAGAGAAAGGCGGAAAGGGAAGGAGAAGGCCGAAAACTTACCGGAGTCCCTGCGGTGGTCGGCGGACGGCGCAAGGCTCGGTGGCGGTGGTGGCAGGAAGGTCGGCAGTGGTGCGGCGCTGGTGCTTGCCGATCTTCCGTCTTGCGAGAGCGAAGGAGGGCTTGGAGAGTTGCAGCGTGCAGAAGTTACGGTAGGAGAGGTAAGGGGCAGGTAGATTAGGATTAGGATTAATTTTAATTAGGGTTAGGAATTGATTAAGTGGGCTGCTAATTGGGCCTTGTAGTGGCCCATACACGGTCCGCTATGTGACTATAAATACGGATACGCAACTCGTTATTTGCGTGCGGAAATTTATAAAAATACGGAATTAAATTCCGTATTTTATAACTAATTATTATTCTTATTTTAACGTACGTAAATTATTTCCGGTCATTTAATTTATCATTTTATGTGAATCTAGGTCACAAAAATGATCGAACTAAACTCGTTTTATTTTACTTATTTATTTATTTACGATTGTCGCATCGGACTTTGGTTAATTTCAATTTACTGGAACTTAAATTTTTCGGTTATTACATCAGTGCTCCCTTAAAAGAAGTTTCGTCCCGAAACTTAGAATGTTTCTCTTACTCACACATTTCTTTCGGTATATTTTAGTTTTCTCGACATTTTCATTTTCTACCATGCAACTACTCAAGCATCAACCAAACAAGTATCACAAAAACCGAATCACTCAAATCAATATGAAAACCTGAAAGGTCAAACAACACAACATCCGAGTACTAACTCGTCAAATAGGAGTAACCTCTAACCCCGCAAAGAACTCGGGATAGTTACGTCTAATACTCTCCTCAGTTTCCCAAGTGGCCTCATCAGCTCCTCTCCTAGACCACTAGATCCTCAGCATAGGTATCTCCTTGGATCGCAGACGTCTGGTACTGCGCTCCAAGACAGCTACTAGGTACTCTACAAATGTATGGTCAGGCTCAACTGTCAAATCCTCATGGCTGATGACGTGTCTCGGATCCGGAATGTACTCTCTCAATTGAGATACATGAAAGACCGGATGGACACTCTCTAGTCTCGGCGGTAGTGCTAGTCTGTAGGCCACCTCTCCAACTCTCTCCAAGATCTCAAAAGGTCCGACATATCGGGGACTCAGCTTCCCCTTAATGCCGAAACGCCTGACTCCTCTCGTGGGTGACACTCTCAACCACACCTGAGCACCCACTCTAAACTCCAAAGGTCGACGCCTTTTGTCAGCGTAGGACTTCTGACGACTCTGAGCTACTAACATCCGCTCTCGGACTAGAGCAATCCGAGCGATGTCATCCTGTATCTGCTCTAGAGCTACTCCATCAACTCGGCTGGGCTCATCCCAACATAATGGTGTACGACATCTCATCCCGTACAAAGCCTCATAAGGAGCCATCCCAATAGACGCGTGCCAGCTATTATTATACGAAAACTCTACCAAAGGAAGATGATCTGGCCATACCTGTCCCCAATCTAGTACACACGCCCGAAGCATGTCCTCTAAGGTCTGAATGGTCCTCTCAGACTGTCCGTCTGTCTGTGGATGGTAGGCGGTAGTAAAGTGGAGACTCGTCCCTAAAGTAGTATGTACCTGCTGCCAAAATCTCGAGGTAAAACGTCCATCCCTGTCAGAGACGATAGTCCTCGGTACCCCATGGAGTCTCACAATGTGTCTGGTGAACTCCTCAGCCAGACGACTCACCGGCCACGTTTCCTTAATCGGAATGAAACGTGCGGTCTTCGTCAGGCGGTCTACTACTACCCAAATAGCATCAAATCCTCTGCTGAGTCTCAAACCAGTGACAAAATCCATAGATATATCCTCCCACTTCCACTGTGGTACTGGAAGTGGGTGGAGCTCTCCTCCAGACCTACGGTGCTCAATCTTGACCTGCTGGCAGGTCGCGCACTGAGCTACATACCGAGTCACATCGGGCTTCAGACCACCCCACCAGAAGGACCGTCTCACATCCTTGTACATCTTACTCGCTCCATGATGTACTGAGTATGGGGTAGCATGAGCCTCATCTAGTATCCTCTGTCTCAACTCACTGTCTGACGGTATACAAACGCGGTCCTGACGTCTCATCACTCCATCTGCACCAATAGTAAACTGTGGGGCCTCATCTCGAGACATCCTATCTCGGATCCTGATCAAAGTAGGACAAGTCTCATGCTTCTGTCGGATCTCATCCAACAGATCAGGAAGTAACTCCATGGTAGCCAATTGACCATCAGTATCGGGAAACTGAATCTCTATCTCCAACCAAGCCAAGTCTCTCTACAACTGTGGCTGTACTGTCAACCGAGCTATCGCCCTCTCCCTAGGTGTCTTCCTGCTCAAAGCATCAGCTACCACATTCGCCTTTCAGGGGTGGTAGAGGATCTCAAGGTCAAAGTCCTTGATCAACTCTAACCACCGCCTCTGGCGGTTATTCAACTCTCTCTGAGTGAATATGTACTTCAGACTCTTATGGTCTGTAAAGATCTGACATGTCGCCCTGTAGAGATAGTGACGCCAGATCTTAAGAGCATGGACTACTGCAGCCAACTCTAGATCATGTGTGGGGTAGTTCTCCTCATACGTCTTCAACTGTCGAGACGCATATGCTATGACCTTACCCCTCTGCATCAAAACACACCCAAGCCCAGCTTGGATGCATCACTGTATACCACAAAGTCATCAATACCCTCAGGCTGTGCTAAAATCGGAGCGGACGTCAATCTCCTCTTCAGCTCCTCAAAACTCTGCTGACACGGCTCAGACCAGACAAACCGAGTAGTCTTCCTCAGAAGACAAGTAAGTGGTCGGGCAATCAAAGAGAACCCTTCCACAAACCGGCGGTAGTAACCTGCTAAACCTAGAAAGCTGCGAACCTCCTTAACATTCTTAGAAGGTTGCCAAGAAGATACTGACTCGATCTTCGCCGGATCGACCTTAATACCCTCAGCAGTCACCGCGTGACCTAAGAAAGCCACCTCTGACATCCAAAACTCACACTTGGATAGCTTAGCATACAGCTGGCTATCCTGTAGAATCTGCAGTACTGTCCTCAAGTGTCCGGCATGCTCCTCTCGACTCCTAGAGTAGACTAGGATGTCGTCAATGAAGACCACTACAAACTGGTCTAAGAAGTCAATGAATATCCCATTCATCAACTCCATGAACACCGCTGGTGCATTAGTGAGCCCAAATGGCATCACTACGAACTCATAATGACCATACCTAGTCCGGAATGCCGTCTTAGGTATGTCCTGATCTCTCACCCTCAACTGGTGGTAACCTGACCTCAAGTCTATCCTCGAGAACACAGACGCTCCATGCAACTGGTCCAACAGGTCATCTATGCGTGGCAGTGGGTACTTGTTCTTGATGGTCACCTTGTTCAACTCTCTGTAGTTTATGCACAGCCTCATCGATCCGTCCTTCTTCTTCACAAACAACACTGGTGCACCCCAAGGAGACACACTAGGGCGTATGAAACCCTTCTCTGCTAGCTCCTCTAACTGCTTCTTCAGCTCAAGAAGCTCTATAGGTGCCATACGGTATGGAGCCTTCGAGATAGGTTTCGTGCCCGGCTCCAAGTCAATGCTGAAATCAACGCTCCTCTGTGGGGGTAGTCCTGGCAGATCGTCACTGAATACCTCTGCAAACTCGCATGCAACAAGTATCTCCTCTATAGTCAGGCTCTTGCTTTCCTTCATGGTATAACACCAGAAGGCTTCACAACCCTGTGTTATCAGTCTCGCTGCCCTCACTGCACTGATAACTATGCCTGACTTTCCGAGGTCCCAACCTCGGAATATCACCCTATGACCCTCCTCAGTGGCAACGGCCACTGTCCTCTTACCAATGTCTAAGACTGCTCCGTGTTTCCTCATCCAGTCTATCCCTAAAATGACATCCTCATGAGCTAAGGGCATGACTAGAAAATTGACTAGCCAGTCTCGATCTCCCATGCGAACAGGACATCCAAATATCTCTCTAGTCCCTCTTACCTTACTCCCATCAGGTAAGCCTATCATAAAAGGTATCCCCTCTACAGTAGCTAAGGACAACCTATCTACGCATGCATCAGATATGAAGGAGTGTGTAGCACCCGTATCAAATAAAACTCGTACAGGTAAGTCATGAATCTGGATCGTACCTGTGGCAGTCGGTGCATCTGGCTGATCAACATCTCTCAACTCAAACACTCGTGCCTGAGCTCCTCTAGTATCAGCCACACTACCACGTCCTCTGCCCCGACCTGATCCCTGCATAGAACTCTGTGGTGGTGTGTGTCCTGGAGCCCTGTAAGACTGCTGCTGACTAGGAGCTCTGTACTGCTGCTGCTGACTCGGAGTCCGGTATTGTGGTGGTGTTAGCATGAAATATTGTGATATTTTAGGCATGTTTTCTAAACGTATTTGATTCATATTGATAGTCTTTGATTGAGCATCGTTGCATATGTGAGCTAGTATTGCCTATATTGTCGATATGGATATCTACACTAGCTTTATGTTGAAATATAGGTGATTGAGAGTCATTTCCGAACGGAATCGAGCAAAGAAGAGTTGATTGAATATGTCCATGGATTGAGGGCATTAGTAGGAGCAAATTGGAGTTCAACTTGAGGAATGCACGAGGCTAGGGAAGAATCACGTTCTTGCCCTAAACCACGCTCTAAAATACGGCCGTACTACAAACCACGTTTAGTTCCACGGCCGTGGAACACTACAAAGAGAGGTGTGATGCATTCCAATAACTATTACGGCCGTGGAACATATGGTTCAAACCGTGACATAATCCACGCTCTAAATTACGGTCGTGGAATCTTCCACGACCATGATCTTGGCGATCTTTTTCGCCACATTTTGAAGCCACGATCTTTTGAAGATTGGGCCGGGCCGATATTTTATCTTGCCCTATAAAAAGACGGACGAAGCAAGATTCCGTCATGATCGCTTAAGGATTTTTGGCAATCCACGCTTCATCTCCGCTTAGAGAATTTCAAACGCCGTTTGGTCCTCGCTTGGAATCATTGACATCTCATTGGAGATCGAAGTTCGCATCTGTGACTTGCCTTAATCTCGCATTTCTGGTGGAAATTGCTGTTGAGATCTCCGGATTGGCGGAAGATCGAAGCTTTTGGAAGATTGTTGCAAGAAGATCTCTCTTCTTGTTTAGGTTTGATTTGGAAAACGGATTGACATCCCGTTCTCCCTTCTTTCCTAAGATTGTGATTGTTTGCTTTATTCTGAATCCATTGACAATATTTGTTCTCGATTGTGACTTTGAGATTGGTTTGAAGATTATTGAAAGTTTTCGGAAGTTTTCATCTCTCTATCTTTTAATCCTTGAATTGATATCAACATGACGGTTATTGGCTAAAAACCCTTAACAATTCTAAGGTGAAGGGTTGATAGTTATGGCTTAGATGATGATAGATTGATCGTAAACAGATTAGACCCTGAGAGTTAGAGAGAAACGTCGACGAACCCTAAATTACGGGTTGTTCTTGAGTTCCACGGCCGTGGAGTCTCAAGATCCAACCGTAATTTCCTTTAAGTTTACGAACCTGCTTTTACTTTAGTCCAAAGTTAAAAATTTGCTTTAACTTAGTTTAGACTTGTCTTTTCTAGGTGGTAGTGAAACCTCAATAACCTCTACCTCGATTGTGAGTGTCATAACCATAATCGGCTAAGTTAGTTTTGATCCTTGGATTACAAGTTTAGGTATTTGACATTAATTCTTGCTTTTAGAACCCTTCTATATTGAGCCTCAACAACCTGTATAGGGAGTGTCTTGTAGGTGAGTCATATAAGGTTTTTGGAACTTCACCGTACGATTACCTTACATTAGCATACCTTTGCATATCTCAACTATGTCTTTATATCATTAGTATATCTTGAATCAATTGCCACAGCTGGGTACCTAGATCTTTAGGATTGTTGTTTTCCCAATATTTGCAAAACTCTCATATTTACTCGCTTGATAATCTGCAATTGAAATTGTTCCCACCCAAATCCCTGTGTTCGATACTTTGGAATTCTTGCTTAACTACGTCGATCCATACACTGCGGGTTCGTTGCTTGATTCTAGTTTTATAAATCAAAAACTTATTTGCACACACCTCTAGGGGCGAACAAGTTTTTGGCTCCGTTGCCGGGGATTTGGTTTCGGCCGAATTCGGTAGCCGGTTGTCAAGCTTGGGAGCTTGCTCTCGTTATTTGATATTACTTTGAGTGCATGCGCAGGTCTAGGGACACCGAAGATCTCTTGCCTCTTGATCAAGAGCTAGTGAAAACTTTAAGGCAAAAGCGCAAAGAAAAGAAGATGGCTGAAGGACACGAACGTGATCTTCAAGCGGAATTGGCAGAGAAGGAAGCTCAACTCCAATGGAATGAAACCCTCCGCCAGGATGAGATGGATCGTCATCAATCTCAAGTTAACAATCTACAAGACATGATCTTCCAGATGAGGGTAGAGATGAGCGACCTTAAGAATAAGGGAAGCAAGAAATCCTCAAGGAAAGCATCAAGGTCTAGAAGAAAAAGTCACTCATCCGCTGATGATAGTGATTCTTCCATGCCACCGCTAGAGGAGATTGATCCCACGGTCAATGTAAATCCTTTCCATCCACAAGGAGCTGCTAATCGCCGCATTCCGCCTAGGAATGTGAGGATCGAATGTGTAGATAATGAGCCAAGAACTCTTGGCCAGCGGATGGATCCAACACAACAACCACGCCGCTTGGGCGTGAATTTCGATGCTGAAGATGTGCAAGGGTTTAGCTTCAACCCTCAAGTCATTACTCTTGTTCGCCAAAACCAATTTGGCGGGACAAGCGCTGAATCTCCACACCAACACTTGCAGAACTTTGAGTGTATGATGGAGACAATGAGACCAAAGAGCGCTACTACCAACAACTATAAGCTCAAGCCTTTCTTCTTCTCCTTGAAGGGGAAAGCGTTATCTTGGTATCAAGCTCTTCATAGTGGGAAACTAGACACGTGGGAAGACCTTTCCGCGGAGTTCCTTACCAAATTCTTTCCGCCATCCAAAACGGCGGAACTTAGAGGTAAGATTAATGCTTTTTCCATGAGACCTAACGAAAGTTTGTTTCAATCTTGGGAAAGGTTTCAGGATTTGCTCTTGGATTGCCCTCATCATGGCATATCCAAACTTGCCTTGTTGGAGATTTACTACAAGGGGCTGGATGCGGGAACGCAATTCAACCTCCAATCCCTCTCATGTGGAACGTTCATGGACATGAGAGAAGATGACGCTTGGGACTTCATTGAGAAGCAAGCAAGAGTCATAGAGAAGTATTCCCACCGGAAAGTGGAGGGAAATCGTGTGGAGCAAGGAGCAAAGCTCACACACGAAGCTCAAAGCCAGATTTTCTCCCTCAACAATGAGATCAAAGAGTTGAAGGAGGCTAACAAGACCAACTTCCCAATGCAACAAGGGAAGGATGTTGGTTATTTGGGCAACAACAATGGCGGCAACAACAATAACCGGAACAATAACCGGAATAACAATTGGAATGGAAACAACAACAACCGGAACAACGATTGGAACAACAATAGGGGTTCAAACAACAACAATTGGCGCTCCAATCAACAAAATTCCGGTAACTCTTATCCTTCCAACTCAAATTCATTAACTCCACCTTTCTCTTCCTCTACTCCTTTGAAAAGCCAGGGGAAATCATCTAATGGGGGAAACACTTCGGGGAAGGAGAAGCCTGATCCCATATTGGAAACGATTTTGGGAAAGCTTCAAGGGTTGGAGAACCGCCTCATCAAGGTTGATGATCAAGTTTCTAAGGTTGACAAAGCTCAAAAGGTTTTAGAAAACCAAATGTTCAACCACGCGGAGGAAGTTCCTAGAAATCAAGGGAAGCTTCCAGGAAAGACGGAGGACAACCCTAAGGGAAGGGTGATGGCGATTACAACTAGGAGCGGAGTGACAACCACCGATCCGCAGCCTACGTTCGTTCAAGTCCCCGTAGAGAAGGGAAAGGAGAAGGGGAAGGAGAAGGAAGACGTCTACGTTCCTCCTCCAGCTTACAAACCTCCCCTTCCATTCCCTCAATCTAGAGCGCGAGCGCGCCTAGACAAACAATTCGGTAAGTTCATAGAACGCATGAGTAAGCTGCATATTAACATACCATTCATTGATGCTATTGTAGGTATGCCGGCTTATGGCAAGTTCTTGAAGGAACTTCTCTCTAACAAGAGGAAGCTAGAAGACTTCGGTGAGGTCAAGATGAGTTCGGATTCTTCGGATCTCATCAAGACCATGAAGGAGAAAATGCCCCCAAAGCTGAAGGATCCGGGGTCATTTTGCATTCCCATTGGAGTGGGAGATGTCACATATGACGCTTTATGTGACTTAGGAGCAAGTGTGAGCATCATACCACTTGCATTGTGTAGGAAGATCGGTTTAGGCGACCCTAAACCGATGAAGATGACGTTATACATGGCGGATCGATCCATCACTCGCCCCGTCGGTATTGTAGAAGACGTCCCGGTCAAGCTAGGTAAATTCTTTGTTCCCATTGATTTCGTCGTGCTTGACATTCCTGCAGATAGTCCGGTCCCGATCATACTCGGAAGACCGTTTCTTGCAACTTCCGGCTGCATAGTCGATTGCAAGAATGGTAGACTCACTTTTGACATAGGAGAAGAGAAAGTAGAGTTCGTTCTTTCCACTCTAGTGAAGGAGCCAATCTTTGATGAGGATATTTACGATATCCAAGATGAAGAAGGGTTGTCTAGAGAGGAGGTAAGTGCGATTCTCTTTAACGATCCTTTACAAAAAGTTATCACTATGAGTCTAACCAATGTAGGGGAAGATGAAGAGTGCAATGAGGCAATTGAAACCTTAGAAGCACAAGAAGAGATGCATGAAGAGGAGTTTGAGAAACTCCACGATGAGGCTGAGAATGTCAGAATCCACGGTCATACTCTGTATTCCACGACCATGGATTCCACAACCAAAATCATGCCTCATTCCAGGGGATTATACGGCCGTGGAGAAGATGTGACAACCGTATTTCCCTTCCACGCCCTAAACCACGGCCGTGGAGGACAAGATCCACCCGTAATTTTGGCCGTGGAAGAGAGTGATCGAGACATTTTGTTCGACTTCTTCCGATTCTTCTCCAACACACTCATCACCCTTAGATACTTCTAAGGAGACATCGGATGCTTCTCAAGGATCGTTGGAAGCTCCGAAAACAATGGAACTCAAACCACTTCCTACTCATCTAAGGTACGCTTTTCTAGGATCTAATTCTACCTTTCCGGTTATTGTTAGTTCTGATCTAAGCATAGATGAACATGAACAGCTCATGATTGTCCTTAAGAAACATAGAAAAGATATAAGCTATACTATTGAGGACTTAGTAGGAATTAAACCCTCCCTATGCATGCATAAGATACTAATGGAGGAAGACTTTAGAACTTCGAGACAACCTCAAAGGCGGTTGAATCCGACCATGAAGGAGGTTGTCAAGAAGGAAATTCTTAAACTTCTTGATGCAGGTATCATCTATCCTATCTCCGATAGTAAGTGGGTGAGTCCAGTTCAAGTAGTTCCGAAGAAGGGAGGAATGACGGTCATCACCAACAAGAACAACGAACTCATTCCTACCCGAACCGTAACTGGATGGCGGATGTGCATAGACTACCGCAAGCTCAACAACGCAACGCGGAAGGATCACTTTCCATTGCCATTCATTGACCAAATGCTTGAAAGGTTAGCACAACATTCACATTTTTGCTACCTTGACGGTTATAGTGGTTTCTTTCAGATCCCAATACATCCGGACGATCAGGAGAAAACCACATTCACGTGCCCATGGGGTACGTTTGCTTATAGGAGAATGCCGTTCGGGCTTTGCAACGCCCCAGCCACCTTCCAACGGTGCATGATGGCCATCTTCTCCGAATACGTAGAGGAAATCATGGAAGTCTTCATGGACGACTTCTCCATATACGGTTCCTCTTTTAACGATTGCCTTTCTAACCTTTCTCTTGTTTTACAAAGGTGTGAAGACACTAACCTAGTTCTTAATTGGGAGAAGTGTCAATTCATGGTCAAGGAAGGAATCGTATTAGGTCACTTAGTCTCTAGAAGAGGGATAGAGGTAGACAAGGCTAAGATAGAGACCATAGAGAAACTTCCTCCCCCAATTTCGGTGAAAGGGATAAGAAGTTTCCTAGGACATGCTGGATTTTATAGACGTTTCATCAAGGAATTTTCTAAGATATCAAAACCTCTCACTAATCTATTGATGAAGGATGCGGTTTTTGAGTTTTCGCAGGAATGTTTAGATGCGTTCAACACCATTCGGCAAGCTCTAATCTCAGCACCTATTATCCAACCTCCGGATTGGACTCTACCCTTTGAGATTATGTGCGACGCTAGTGACGTAGCTATTGGAGCTGTTCTTGGACAACGAAAGGAAGGGCGAATCCATGCCATATACTATGCTAGCAAGACGCTGGATGAAGCGCAGCTCAACTACGCCACTACCGAGAAAGAGTTTCTAGCCATTGTCTATGCTATTGACAAGTTTCGCTCTTATCTTGTAGGTGCAAAGGTGATTGTCTACACGGATCATGCTGCGATCCGGTACCTCCTTGCGAAGAAAGATGCGAAACCAAGGCTGATTAGATGGATTCTTCTCCTACAAGAATTCGATCTTGAGATCCGCGACAAGAAAGGTTCAGAAAATTCTGTTGCGGACCATTTGAGTCGTCTAACACATCTAGAGGACGACCATCTACCCATTGATGAATCCTTTCCGGACGAACACCTATATATCTTAGAGGAGTGCATCAACGTAATCTTCAAAGGTAACGAACCATGGTTTGCTGATTTTGTTAACTATTTGGTTTGCCAGGAGATACCACCCGGACTATCCTACGCACAAAGGAAGAAGTTCTTTAAGGACGTCCGGGAATACTATTGGAACGAGCCTCTCCTCTTTAAGAGAGGTCCGGATGGCATCATTCGGCGATGTGTGCCGGAAGATGAGATGCAAAGTGTCATCCGTCATTGTCATTCACTACCTTGTGGAGGACACGCTAGTTCGAACAAGACTAGCGCAAAGGTATTGCAATCTGGATTCTTTTGGCCTACTTTGTTTAGAGATGTGCAATCCTTTGTTTCTTGCTGCGATGCTTGTCAAAGAACAGTCAATATTTCTAGAAGGAACGAGATGCCCCTCAACAACATCCAAGAGGTGGAGATTTTCGACGTTTGGGGAGTCGATTTCATGGGACCATTCCCATCTTCTTGTGGAAACCAATACATACTATTGGCGGTAGACTACGTTTCTAGATGGGTGGAAGCAATCGCCTCTCCCACAAATGATGCCATGGTGGTGGTTAAGTTCTTCAACAAGACCATCTTCCCACGATTTGGGACGCCAAGGACGATCATTAGTGATGGAGGTTCTCACTTCATAGCCCGTCGCTTTGAAGCTCTTCTAGCTAAGTATGGGGTTACTCACAAGATTGCTACCCCTTACCATCCACAAACAAGTGGACAAGTTGAGATCTCAAATAGGGAGATCAAAGGAATTTTAGAGAAGACGGTTTCAAGGACTAGGAAGGATTGGTCCTTGAAACTAGATGATGCATTATGGGCGTACCGGACTGCATACAAGACTCCCATAGGAACCACACCATACAACCTTGTGTATGGGAAGTCTTGTCACTTGCCGGTAGAGTTGGAGCACAAAGCGTTTTGGGCTATCAAGTGGCTGAATTTCAACATAAAGGAAGCGAGAGAGAAGCGTCTCCTAGACATCAATAAGCTGGATGAACTCCGCTTGAACGCCTATGAAAACGCCAAGATCTATAAGGAGAGAGCAAAGCGTTGGCATGATAAGCATATCATTCCAAAGGACTTCAAAGAAGGAGATCAAGTTCTCCTCTTCAATTCAAGACTTCGCCTCTTTCCAGGTAAGCTTAAATCCCGTTGGACCGGACCTTTTCTAATTAAGCGTATTTTCCCCCATGGTGCAGTTGAAGTATGGGGTGAAGCGAGCGGAAGTTTTAAGGTGAACGGCCAACGACTCAAGAAGTATAAGCCGGAACTCCAAGCTGAGGAGTTTGCGCCTACCGCACTTGAATAAGTGCGAGATGGTCTAGCTACGGACCTTAAACAAAGCGCTTCTTGGGAGGCAACCCAAGGTATTGCATTTTGTTTTTATTTTTGATTCATAGATTAGCTTAGTATAGACGTTTTTGCTTTGTTTTTGCCTCGATTTCTTCCGGTATGTTCGTGTTTTTGGATGTAGGATCAATGGAAAAGGAAAAGAGGAGGATGATGTTGAAGAGGAGTGACGAAATTTGGACTTTGGAGCTTTACAGAGGGTTCCACGGTCTAAATTACGGTCGTCATAGCTACAGTGGCCGTAATTTCCAAAAGCCTTTGAAAAATCACCAAAACCACGGTTCCGTACACTTCCACGGCCGTGGAACACCCCGATAGACCGTGATTTTCAAAATTTTGCCTGCAACTATATAAGCCACATTCTTCACAAATTCATCCAAAAAATCCCTCTTTCCACGACCTAAGTGCCGAAACACCACAACCCCCTCTCAAATCTTCGTTTCCTAATCGTTTTCAACGATTCTTCTTCCCAAACTGCAGCAAATTCAACCACAAACAAGATCCAAGCGACGAATCGAACGGAAATTCATCAACAAACGCGCATTTCGGATTTTTCAATCCGAAAAAGAGGTTTTCTTTTCCCTTCTTGATTCTTGCTGATTCGGTTGTTTTTGTTAGAGATTTTTAGGAAGAACTGATTGAGAATTGAGGAAATTAGACTAGGACTGCCTATTGTGGAGATTGATTGTGGATTTGCTGAGATTTGTGATTTTCTGAGACGAATCACGGTCTCTGGATAAATTACGGCCGTGGTTTGCTGAAGAACAGACCGTAATTTTGAGCAGAATGGAGTTTGTGAGAAGAGTTTCAGAGAGGATAAAAGAGAAGAAAAATGAGCAGAATAAGAAGAGGAAGGGTAATCCCTCCTCCTCCTCATCCTCTAGGGCACCACCACCCTCTTCACCTTCACCTCCATCCTCACCTTCACCTCCATCTTCACCCCCTCACCCTAGAGTCCCGACTATACACGACGACCATCTTGATGCACTTGATAGGATCAAGGAGAGGCCAGTGATTGGCCCTAGATATTTGTTGTTGGAGGATCTAGTTCCTCTCAACATTGTTGATGACCTTACTTGGCTCTTGGATAGAGCCGGATTAGCTGTCTTCTCGGCTATCCGAGAAGACGCATATGAGGAGATTACACGGGAGGTTGTGACATCCTTTGAGCACAGCCACGTCGATAGGACCGTCTCTTTCCGCCTTATGGAGAGAGATTATCAGTTGAGTATCCGTGAGTTTGGGACCATTTTTGGATTCCATGAGACCTTTAATGGTCGATTTCCGAGTGGTGTTTACCCCAAGGACTTTTGGAAGGAGGTTGCAATGATTTACGCCGACGAGGACCGTTGGCAACCCGCTGATACCAAGGCTAGATTGATGTACCATCTAGCCTTGAAGATAGCTCACCGTGTTCTTTCGGAGTGTCTCTTTCCTAGGACGGAGACGCCCCAAAAGATCAAGACGGATGAGCTATTCTTGCTTTATTGCATGCTTTATGGACACCGTGCAGATTGTGCTACTCTCTTGGCTGCTACGATGAGCAAGCTCAAGAACAAGAAGAAGGGGAACATCGGATATGGTGGGATAGTCACCCACATTGCTCGGAGTTTTAGTGTTGATTTTTCTGCTTGCACCCGCATACCGGCCGTTCCTTTAGGGCTGCATGCTTTCATGGTTAGGGGTCTCATCTTCCCCACACATAGAGGTCCGCCTTATGCGGGCATGCCTTGGGAGAGCAGGACAGGCAGGGGTATAGAGTGGCTGCCAGAGTACTCCATTATGGCGGGACGCCATAATTGGAAGGAGACGTTCGCTGCGATGCATGCGAACAGGATAGTAGCTCCCCCTTATGTCCCACCACCGGTTGTCGAGGAGGAGGATATGGGAGATCAGTTTGAGAGTGGAGGAGGAGCCGAGCAGGAGTTTGGCACGTTTCCGGACCAGCCGGAGGCGGCCCCAGATGTACCTAGATGCTCTTCACGTCCAGCTAGAGCCTCAGGCTCGTCATCTCGCCGCGCTAGCGTGAGTGAGAGGCCCACGTGGATGACCACACCTCCCGCATGGTATGGCGTTCCCCCTCCTTGGTCCACCGAGCAGCCAGCAACACCTCCACCAGTACCAGCACCATCCGACGCCCCAGCATGGTACAGTCAGGCCCCGGGATGGTACGAGCAGATGCCGGATTGGGCTACCGGACTTTCAGAGAGAGTAGGAGCGCTAGAGATCCGGGCGGATGCTAGAGACGGACGTTTAGACGACCTTGACCACATGATGAGGGACGTCTACCGCCAGCAGTTTGGGCGGTTCTACGATCCAAGCTTCTCTCCATTCCCACCGCCGCCAGCACCGCAGTGATTGGATGCATGACCGTTCGTTTTAGACATTCCCGCCACCACTTTGTGAGTTTCTTTTTCTTTTCTTTATTTTCTTTCTTTCTTTTGAACATTAGGGACAATGTTCGTCCTAAGTATGGGGTGGGATGTACTAAAAGTTTGTAATAACTCTACTTACTATGCATGCTTTCATTTGAGACTATCATTGCATGTTCATTATGTGTTTCACGTTTCATTATCGCATTGCATGAAAAAGAACTTGAAAAACCATAAAAATTGAAAAATTTTGAAAAATTTTGTGCTTCTAATGAATTGAGATGATTTCTATGATAATCACTACTTGTGAATTGAGTTTGATGACAATTGCATGCTTAAAAGAATTGTGAATTGAAAAGAATTTGAATGAATGAATTTTACCTCTCTTGCAAGTTTTATAATGTGAAAAATGTTACCTAAATCATGTTGAGAAATTGAAGTTGAAATTACACTATAAGTTCTTATACTTCTTGTTGAAATGATTAAGGCAATTCGAATTTTCTTTCTTCTTTCTTTTGACCATTTTAGCTCCTCATTGAAATATTAGCCTCCTTTACCTGTCCGGGAATTTGGAGAAGTGAATGAAAAAGGCATGTTTGATGTGGGAGGGCCATGAGAGCAAATTTTTGCAATCAGAAGAATAGAAAGAAATTCTAGGTTTGGGGAAGTCAATCATGATGATGAGTAACTCGGCACCATTCACATAGCCGGGTGTTTGTGTCTTGCCAAAGTCGGATTGAGCGATATTCCTAGCGGATTATGGTATGTGCGCTAAGGGTTTGAGGCATCTCATAAAAATTGAGAAACGCCAATCTCCTAGGCTTCGGTTTTTGTGCACCTCTGTCCATAACTCCAAAAGTAAAGTCGAAAAATGAAAAGAAGAGAGCGAAGCTCTAAGTTGAAGTGTTGCGGGAACCGCATAAGAAGAAGAAGATAGTTGTCCATTTTCCCGGATTCATGCACCACTTTCCCTTAAAGTTTTCCCTTCCCTTCCATATTCTATACCTTTTCTTTGGAAGTCCTTAAGATCAAAAGAATGTTATATGACTTGGTGATCTAAATTGAAGTTTCTTATGATTGATTTTGATAATGTTTAAAGGTTATGATGCTTGTTTAGAAGTTGAATTGATTCATGAATTTTCTTTGCTTTTTACTTTTTGATTGAGTGTGTGAAAGTTTGATAAACGATTGAGGCAAGGTTTGAGAATGATCTATTCTTTAGAAGGCACGTTCATCCAAAAGAAGGTACACATATTTCATCCTAACTCTTGTTTAAAGCTTTTTGAAAGACCTTGCTTAGGGACAAGCAAGTGTTAAGTATGGGGTTATTTGTTAGCATGAAATATTGTGATATTTTAGGCACGTTTTCTAAACGTATTTGATTCATATTGATAGTCTTTGATTGAACATCATTGCATATGTGAGCTAGTATTACCTATATTGTCGATATGGATGTCTACACTAGCTTTATGTTGATTATAGATGATTAAGAGTCATTTCCGAACGGAATCGAGCAAAGGAAGAGTGATTGAATATGTCCATGGATTGAGGGCATTATTAGGAGCAAATTGGAGTTCAACTTGAGGAATGCATGAGGCTAGGGAAGAATCACGTTCTTGCCCTAAACCACGCTCTAAAATACGGCCGTACTACAAACCACGTTTGGTTCCACGGCCGTGGAACACTGCAAAGAGAGGCGTGGTGCATTCTAGTAACTATTACGGCCGTGGAACTTATGGTTCAAACCGTGACAGAATCCACGCTCTAAATTACGGTTGTGGAATCTTCCATGACCGTGATCTTGGCGATCTCTTTCGCCACATTTTGAAGCCACGATCTTTTGAAGATTGGGCCGGGCCGATATTTTATCTTGCCCTATAAAAAGACGGACAAAGGGAGATTCCGTCATCTTCGTTTAGCGGCATTTATCGACGCATAGGCCGGCTTACATCTCGTTTCGCATCTACGCTTACATTTTGCTTAGAGGCAATTGGGAGATCTCATTGGAGATCGAAGTTCGCATCTGTGACTTGCCCTAATCTCGCACTTCTGGTGGAAATTGCTGTTGAGATCTCCGGATTGGCGGAAGATCGAAGCTTTTGGAAGATTGTTGCAAGAAGATCTCTCTTCTTGTTTAGGTTTGATTTGGAAAACGGATTGACATCCCGTTCTCCCTTCTTTCCTAAGATTGTGATTGTTTGCTTTATTCTGAATCCATTGACAATATTTGTTCTCGATTGTGACCTTGAGATTGGTTTGAAGATTATTGAAAGTTTTCGGAAGTTTTCATCTCTCTATCTTTTAATCCTTGAATTGATATCAACATGACGGTTATTGGCTAAAAACCCTTAACAATTCTAAGGTGAAGGGTTGATAGTTATGGCTTAGATGATGATAGATTGATCGTAAACAGATTAGACCCTGAGAGTTAGAGAGAATCGTCGACGAACCCTAAATTACGGGCTGTTCTTGAGTTCCACGGCCGTGGAGTCTCAAGATCCAACCGTAATTTCCTTTAAGTTTACGAACCTGCTTTTACTTTAGTCCAAAGTTAAAGATTTGCTTTAACTTAGTTTAGACTTGTCTTTTCTAGGTGGTAGTGAAACCTCAATAACCTCTACCTCGATTGTGAGTGTCATAACCATAATCGGCTAAGTTAGTTTTGATCCTTGGATTACAAGTTTAGGTATTTGACATTAATTCTTGCTTTTAGAACCCTTCTATATTGAGCCTCAACAACCTGTATAGGGAGTGTCTTGTAGGTGAGTCATATAAGGTTTTTGGAACTTCAACAACCTGGTGGTACCTGGGTAAGTCTCTCTGTCCTAGCAGCCTCCTCCATACGCTCAACATATGCTCGGTACTCTCTGTACTCAGTCGCTCCAATGGAAACACGTCCTGACTCCGTCGAACGTGCTCTTTGTGCTCCAGACCTAGCAACGGTCTCATTCCTGACCTCAGGACTTACACTCTCAGCTACCTCCTCCACTCCAGCCTCTGGCATGATCACTGCTGGTGGATCTTCTCGAGGAGCTCTACCTCGGCCTCGGGCTAGTGGAGGTCTACCTCCACGGCCGCGTCCTCTAACTGTAGGGGTCCTATCTTCCCTACCTGGTCCAGCCGGAGGGAGAGGTGGACGACCTCTGCCTCGACCAGTAGCTAGCGTAGCTCTAGTACGTGCCATCTGCGCAAGAATAATAACTATAATTACTACTAGCTAAATCCCATAAAGTCCATCTACAGTAAAACCTAAAGTCCAACTAAGCATATTGAGATCCGCGGTAGTAGTGGTGGTCAGCCGTACTTTTCTATTCCCAACCAGACTATGCATGCATTTAAAACCAAAAATTTTTCTTTTTAAAACTCAGACCCCTTTTCGGGTTCTGCTTAAAACTTATTCGGTCTTTCAGAAGGTTTCAAGTGCCATTGTTGCCAACCTAGAGCTCTGATACCATGTTGTAACACCCCGAATTCTCAGAACTCGGGACATTACTGGTTAGGACCTCACAATGGGTCCCGACCTCAGTTTGACAACAACATTACTAGGATCTTACAACAAGACACAAATAAAGAAACCGAAATTCATAAAAATAGCATTTTTAAGATAATGAATGCAACACTGTCTAGCAGCCTAAAGTACTTAAACAAAAGAAAAGAACAACTGTCTTAACCAAAAGAAAGGAAAGACAAAAACAACCCCCAACCCCGCTCTAAGGAGTACGGAGACCCGGCTGACCACTACTTCCGGATCACTCAGCTGCTGATCTAACCTGCGGTAAATCTAAAAACAACAACAAGAAGAACCGTTAGCTAGTTATCTAAATATTAGCAGAATAATAACAGCACAAACACACACATAAAATATAAACACCCATCATGCTTTCAAACAAGTCCGTTTTATTATCTTGAATTAAGTTACTCTTTCACGCTAATGATAATTATTTTGTGACACGAGAGATTCCCAAACCTCGCCTCCGCCCCCGTGTAACCATCAGGAATGGATCCGATGCATCTCACCTTGTACCTGCCAGGTCTGGGTATAGAGAACCTCCTAGTCTCCTGTCAGAGCTGGGCAGTGATGTCACGGCCCGTTATACATACACTTGGGCCTTAAACATAATAATAACAGTCGTCCTAGCAAGTTATTATTATTAAAACACGCAAAAAGCACACACAACTACTATCACTCAACTAATATCCAGAAACTGGCTAAGTAAGTCGCAAGGACTTACCTGAGTCAAAACACTCTCTAACACGTCTCAAAACAGTCCGTACTCGTGGTAACTCAAACGCCTGTCAAATAAGGCATGTCGATCAAAATCACATCTCGATGTCCAACCTCTTGCGAAGGAATTACGGAAAACAACTCTTACGGTAAAAGACCGTTTTACCCTTAGTGCCGAAAATTCTCAATTTTATTCTTAAGCCCTACTATATTCTTTTATAACATGTTTTCCAAATTATTTTCTCTAGGATGGTTCCTATAAGTTAAAACTCGAAACCACTCCGCAAAGAACAACATTCCTCTTCTTTCCCGATTACCACTCTACTCTTTCACAGGTATATATATAAATTCCCATACTTTTTAATTTCACCAACTCACTCATAAGTATACTTTTATTTCATATAGTATGTATACGTATATTTATGTACTCGGCATACACTCTCCTATATAAACTCACACCTGCTCTTATTAACCTTCCGTAATTGACTGTATATATGTACTTATATGTATCCTATATATATATATATATATATATATATATATATATATATATATATATATATATATATATATATTCCGATCCAACTTATTCATACACATCTCGCATCTTCACTCACGTTTTTCTTACAATATACTAATACAGTACCCGTATATATATATACACATTCATGTTTCTTTTTCCTATCAATCTATACATATATACATAATGCGGAGTACAACACATCCAACATCCAATCTCGACATATATACATACTGCAGTGGAATGAAGGAACGGAGAAGCCGGCTTATCGGAGTTGCAGCCCGGCGAGGAGAGTCCTAGGCGGTGCGCTAGCGTTCCGGCGGTGTACTGAGTATGGTGGTCCAGTTGTAGGTTTACTGCAGGTCGAAGCGAGATCGCGGGTCAACGAATGCGGAACGAGAGGAAGAGGTGAGGGACAGAGGGGTAATGCTTACCGGTTTCTGATGCTGCGAGGCGGTGCGGCGGTGGCTGCGGGGTGGAGGACGAGGCGGAGCAGCGGTGGTTGACGTTCCGGCGTCTCTTCGTCCCTACTGCAGTGGCGACGGTGGGTGAGGTCCGGAACAGCGAGGCGCAGAGAAAGGCGGAAAGGGAAGGAGAAGGCCGAAAACTTACCGGAGTCCCTGCGGTGGTTGGCGGACGGCGCAAGGCTCGGTGGCGGTGGTGGCAGGAAGGTCGGCAGTGGTGCGGTGCTGGTGCTTGCCGATCTTCCGTCTTGCGAGAGCGAAGGAGGGCTTGGAGAGTTGCAGCGTGCAGAAGTTATGGTAGGAGAGGTAAGCGGCAGGTAGATTAGGATTAGGATTAATTTTAATTAGGGTTAGGAATTGATTAAGTGGGCTGCTAATTGGGCCTTGTAGTGGCCCACACACGGTCCGCTATGTGACTATAAATACGGATACGCAACTCGTTATTTGCGTGCGGAAATTTATAAAAATACGGAATTAAATTCCGTATTTTATCTTATTATTATTCTTATTTTAACGTACGTAAATTATTTCCGGTCATTTAATTTATCATTTTATGTGAATCTAGGTCACAAAAATGATCGAACTAAACTCGTTTTATTTTACTTATTTATTTATTTACGATTGTCGCATCGGACTTTGGTTAATTTCAATTTACCAGAACTTAAATTTTTCGGTTATTACAATCACAAGGTCAAGAGCAAAGGCGATTCAAGATGAAGTTACGGACATACTCATGACATGTACGCTCAAGGAAACTCTCCTCACTCTCAAGAGTTCCTTGGTGACGTTACTGACTGTTAAAGTAGAGCCAAGCTACGACAAAGAAGATCCATTGAGCAAAGAAGAAGGATAAGAACAAGGATGTAACACCCCCAATTTTAGGCGCGTTTGCGATATTTATTTTTTTCCGTCTCCTATCGATATTTTTTGCTTTTACTTATATATTTTATTAAAAGTATTTTTTGGCATAAATTATTTTTTCCCGAGTATATTTGTATTTTGGATACGTTCGCGTATATCCACATTATTATTTTCGAAAAGATTGGGATGTTTTTCCGGTTCAAAGATCCCATTCCGAACTCTTTTGAATCGGATTCACTCTTAATCCCCTTTTCTTTAATTTCTTTTCTTTTTCCTAATTTTATTTTCTTCTTTCCCTTCCCATGATTGTTCTTCTTGGTAGCTTGTGCCGCCTACCTACCCTTACCTTGCCTACCTGCACCCTACAACCTACACCAGGCTACCCACGTCATTCTTCCCTTCTTTGGATCGAACCTAGCACCACCTCTACCTTGGCGAGCTCTCACCTCTTTGTTTCTTTCATTCTCTAGATTGAGAAACATCAGCCCTTGTATCTTCTCCACTAACCTCCAACTCCCTCCTCTATTCTTCATCTCCCGGTACTCTCCCTAGCATCTCCTATCTCCTTCTAACACTCAAACTTTCCCCAACGACCCTGCTTCCTTCGCCACTCTTTGTTTGCCTCAACCCCTCGCCTCCTTCACCGAGCTACTCCTTCTCTTCCTTCGATCTCTAGCGCAACTCCTTCGAGCCTCTCTGTCTCTCCTTCATCTTGAACATTGGTAGCAGGTCGCTGGAGAGATGCCCTCCGCTCGCCATCGAAGCTAGCCGGAGGAGCCTCGCTGGAGGAGCCTCGCCGTTGGAGCCACGTAGCCCGCCGCCGCCCTGCATTCCTCTTTCCATCTCTGTTTTCCCAACCACTCGAGAACCCTCGCCGCTCCACTGCGCCGGAGAAGCTAGCACTGCTCTCCTTCGCCTCCTCCTGCCCTTCGACGCCGGAGATCGGAGCAAGCCACACCACCGTTGCCCTCGCATTATCAAAGCCCACTATAGGCTGGAGCCGCCCTGCGCTCATACCCAACGAGGAAGAAGAAGCTGAAAGCCTGAAAACCCTTTACATTTAATTAAATCGGGCCCCTCACTTTTGGTATAATTGCAAATGTTACCCATTGCGTTGTATTTACAGTTTTTTACCCAGGTTTTTGGAATGTATCAATTATACCCCTGTTGGACTTGATTACAGTTTTGGCCCAAAGTTTTATTTTGTGAAAATGGCCCAAGTTTCTAGAGTTGTGTATTGTGCCCGGAAAATGTATTTACGGTTTTTAAACGTGGGATTTACTTCAAGTTATATTCTTATGTATATATACCATATATATTATGCCTTGGATTAATTTCGAGTTATGGCTCAAAGTTTTTAATTTTGGTTTTATGACCAAGTTTCTAGAATTTCATATCGTGCCCCGAAAGAATTATTCCGTTCAAGTTTAGCATATGAGCTAAATTTGTTTAGTTTTGGTTTTAGGTTTGGAAGCGTCCTGAGAAAGACCTAATGAGTCCAAGTCGACATCTGTTGATTGACTTGTAATATCTAGGATTTCCGAATTCTAATTAATATTGATTAACTTAATCATTGATAGTAATTGACATATAACTCGCGAAGATTGCGCAAGTGATGAGTATGAGTCCCACCGTTATGATCCTGGCGTAATTTTGGACGTATGGGGAAATTTTCACATTTTCCCCCTGGTAATTATTTTTGCCCTCCGGTGTAATTTGGAACATTTGGGAGCTCCAATTAATAAAAATGCAGTTGAGAGAAATGATCAGGACAACGGATATGTCCTAGATATGAAATAACATGGAGAGGCAAAACGGCCAAAAAAGTCGCTATTTCGTTTCTTAACGGCTAAGAAAGACGACTTAGGAATACACGTTTTCCGAGGCAATTGTGGAATAATTGTCCCTACAATATTCCAGATTTATTATTCCAATTTCGATAAATTTGGAGAAGGGGGTTCAAACCGCCTGTGGATCGGTTAAAGGATAATTATCGACTTCGCTAAAGGATAATTATCGTCTTCACTATAAATAGAGGAAAATCCTTTATTAATTGATTTCCTTTCACGTTTCTTCGTAAATGCTCTAATTTCTCTCAACCTTCAAACTCAGATCTACTCTTTGTTTCTAATCCGATTTCAATTCCGTTTGAGTTTCTAGATTCCTCTCTTCATTCTCTTCATATCGGTACCGAGTTTCTGCATTTCCGAGTATATAGAGATCTGGTCGAGCATATATGTCACCAGGACGGTTCCGTCACTCAGATTCCGGTGAATTTGATGTTGTCCTTGCGAGGCCTGCGTCGTTGTGATTCCGAGTCTTCTTTTAGACTGTCAATCGGGTTAGTAACGAATAAGTTATGAATTTATCCGTTTTCCGTACTGCAATTTGGCCTAAATTGACTTTAGGCTTGTCAAAATGGATAATTATGAATTCCATTATGGTCGTTATATTATTCTAGTGATTATGGGTTGTTTGTTTGATGAAATCCGATGACAGGTGGCTTTAGAAATTGTCTACGGGCAAAACGTTATTCTGGCGAAATTTAATTAATTAATTAAAGGTTAAATAATTAAATTAGGATTAGAATTGAGATGGAGGAATGTTGATTAGATACTACCTTGAGATTTGAGGAATTGTGAGTTATGTTGAGATATTGAGGTTTAGTTGGTTGTGAGGATTATAGATTGATTATGATTCTTATGGGTCCCTTGGGTCTAGGTGTGACTGTTTTTATTGATAGGAGTATTGATATCTCTTTATGCCTTGTTATTAGGCAGTGTCCCTCTCAGGATTGGAGGTTGATTGTGGTTGAGGTTGTACGAGGTTGAGGTAAGTCCGTAGGACTTACTTAACCACCATCCTTATATTGGGTGTTTGCATGAGTGGTGTGTGCGTTATATGCTTGATATGATAGCATGCGATGTCGATGATTACCGACCTATGTTTTATTGATAGCCCCATTGTGTGGCAGTGATAACCCTTCCCTTCATTCTGTAAGGAGTTGGGGGGGTTCTCTGTGCTCATGTCATCTGGTATACAGGAAAGGTGCAATCCACTCTCATAGGGTACACGGGTTGTGTGATCGACACTACTTCCAGATGGACGTCAGGCCCAAAGGCGGGGATGATACAATGTTAGTGTCACATAGTTTCATCTATCTATATATACGATTTGAGTGAATGACTATTATGTAAAGATAATTAAACGGGTAAATGTGTGATAGCATGATCATGTGTATCTTCCATGACTTGTGTTTGTGCTTATGCATTACCTCATACATGTATGGTTAGATAATGGTTTCATACAATGTTGTAGATGCCTTGCAGGATAGGCGAGCTCCTGAGTGATCTGGCAGGGTGACAAGCCGAGGACTCTCGTACATTAGGGGGTTATGGTTTTGGGGAAGTTCAAGTTTCCCTCCTGTGTGAGGATGATATTTTGTATACCTCCTGTGTGAGGATGATGCTTTATACTCGACTATATTGTTGTATACCTTTTGATTGTATAGTTTTATACAGTTTTTATGTATTTGTTTTATATCTGTCAGTGCCATGTTGTAAGGTCCAGTGAACTTGTTGTCACGCTTAGGGTTAGGATCCACTGTGAGATCCTAGCCCAATGTGGCATCCCAAGTCTCGCGGATTTGTGAGTACCTCCTTCCTCGATCTAGTTATGTTTAATAGTATCATGTTAGGTTGGATCTAGCATAACTTAGAGTGAATACCAAGTGGTAGCTTTGGACCTTAGGTGGAATTTGGAATGTTCTAAGACTTGAGGTTTTGATATTGTTTGATGGTTTGATTTTGTTATGAGCTTGGGGTGGTATTGTTATCTTGTGAGCGTCTGATGCTCGAGGTTGGGGTTGTATGATCTTGTGAGATTTTGGAGCTTAGGATTGACTTATCCTAGCATGGTGTTGTTACCGTTGAGTTTATTTGGACTTGGCATGTTTATCCTAGTATGTGTTATGGGTTATGATCTTACGAGATCATAGGGTCTAGAAGTCTAAGGAGTTCTAGCTTGTGTTGAGTATGATGTGAGCATGAGGGATTCTAGGATGCAGTCCTAGAATGAGAGTCAAATGATCTCGCGTAGATCATTTGTGTAGAAGTCTAAGACTTCTTGAGTTGAGTGAGTTGTTGACATAGATATCTTGTTGTGAGCAAGTGTAGACTTCTTCCCAAGGGAAGCGAGAGTGTGCGCGAGTTAGCGTTTGGGACGAGGTAAGTCTCCCCGGACTTACTTAGCTCGTATTCCCTGTATTAGTATCTATGTGTGTTGGGTGGTGGGTGTGTTTATCGTTTATGTTATAACAACTAAATCGGAAATAGGATTACCGACCTTTATATATTATTTGGCTCAAGTGTATGATAACGGGCGGTGACAACTTGTCTAGCTCCCGCGAGAGTTGGGAGGTTCTTGGCGACTATCCCGTGCTGGTAGACGGTCGGATGCATCAGTACCATTCCATGCCGGTAAGTAGGGACCGAGGCGAGTTTCGGTGATTCTCGTGTCAGAACCTAAGTTGAATTAGAATGGGATATGACTTAATAATAATAAGATAATAAATGGATTTGTGTGCTTTGGAGTATGATATGTGTTTATGATGATTTACTTGTGTTTGTGCCTTTCACTTTGATTCTAATGCTTCGAATATTAGCTAACGGTTTTATACCAATTGTGGTAGATTGCCTTGCAGGTTAGGAATGCGGCCGAGAGATCCGGAAGAGTGAGAAGCCGGGGTTCCGTACATTTTAGGAGTGGGTTTTGGTTGAATTCGTTTTGGGTATTGTTTCTTGTATATTGTTATGTATGTGATGTTCAAGTCTTTGGAGTTGAGAACTCGGCTGAAGTTTGTCTTTTGTTTGTTTCTGGGGATCATATCATTTGCATAAAAATGTATTTCAATTTTGCCTTTATTTGTTTCTTTTTGTAAGATCCGGTGAAGTTGTTGTCAGGCTAAGGGTCGGGACCCATTGTGAGGTCTCGCCCGTAGCATCCCGAGTCCCGCGGAATCGGGGTGTTTTAAAGTGGTATCAGAGCCTTAGGTTGACAACAATGGCACTCGCAATCTTTTAAAGGCCGAATGAGGAATAAATAGAACCTACACTGGTTCTGACTTTTCGTATTCAAAATCACATGCATTAGTCGGGGTTAGAATGTACGAACCATCACTCCTTCCGCGGATCTCGGCAGCTTAGTTTATTGGATTTTGATATGTATATATATATATATGTATATATATATGTATATATATAGATATGTATATATGTAGATATGTATATGTGGGTTGTAGTTGCATAATGGACTTGATATATATGTATAGTTATATATGTGGATTATAGTACATGTTTGAACCTTGTATTGCTGTAATGGATTGCCGGATGTGGTATATGAGTAGTAATATGGACATAGGATTTATATAGTCTTATATACTGATTCTTATGATATATAGTAGCACATGGAGATATGAGACCTAATAGATAAGATGATAGTATGACATCATCACCTTTAAGACAACGTCGTTTGGCTTGGGATAGTGTTCATACGTGGATGAGTACGCTCAAGTATCGAGTTGAGCATTTTGTGTTGGCGAACGCCATGAAGCTTCTCTTATTCCTTTAAAAGGATGTCGAAGAGGAGGATTAGAGATGACATAACCGAAGGACGAACAAGTGGAAGGAAAACTTGAGACCTATAGAGGTAACGAACTTAAGTTCATCAAGAAGACGCGTGGACAACTAAACATGCGAATAAGAGAGGAGATGGGTACATTCTAGCAAGGTTAAAGGTGGTATTCCATTAAGATGTGAAGTTTTCTTTAGGCGCTCCTAAGCATTGGAGTCAAGACGAGAAGAGTGATCGAACCATTTGCTAAAGATTTAAGATACCGTAATTTAAGCTTACGAGGTACCAATAAGTGAAGTGTCAAAATTACTAGAGTTACGAGAAGAAGGTATGGTAGGGATTCACGTGGAGTTGACCGGTTTCCGTTATGATGATAAGGCTAAGAAACGCCAAGAAGGAGGAAGTGTGTATAAATGATGAGCCCAAGAAGATGAAAGACAAAACAAGGAGCTTGAATCAAAAGACTTAAGATACCAACCAATAGGAATGTGGGTGGACGCTAACTAAGGTCAGAATATTTGAGAAGTGCATTGCAAAACATCATGGAGAAGTGCTTAAGCCTGTGAGAATGGCAAAATTACCTTACAAAAGAAGAAGGAAGTGTGGAGTGTAGATCGAGGTAGCAGAGTTGAAGTAGAATACACCGAGAGGGTAGTCTTCATGAGAATGTTAACACGGAAGTATAGAAGAATGGTGAGCCGTTGACATTGGAGAAGATCATTTATAAGCTAATTGGTGGCAACCGAGAACGCGCATGTGCAGGTGGTGTATGGATGAGTGTGGAAGGGAAGAGTAACTAGGCTATGGATCATAAAGGAATGGTAACAAGGACTTAGAATATTCCCAGTGGCTCAATGTCAACAATAAGGAGTTATATCAACGGAAGTGCAAATGTTATAATCAAGTAGCATTGATTGGTTCAAGCATATAACTGTAACCGACCTCCAGGGGGTGATTGTAATGACCATATGCGACCTTCTTAGGTCATGGGATTGACATATGGGAGAACGACCCGGATTAGAAGTTTTAAGATTTGATCATGGTAAAGGGAACAAGTAGACCAAGTGGAAAGTGAGGCTTCTATATTTTGTGCGTAAATGGGAATAAATAAAGAGGATGTATGGTATGTTTGTTTAAAGATAATGAGTGTCATGTTTCGCGAGAACAAGCTAAGTCAAAGTTTTCGTGACTCACACGGCGAAGCCATAGTGGTTATAACGTGAAACGGAAAATCTGGATTGTAGTAACGCTGCAAGCTTAAAGCGTATGCCGTTAGTACTTGAGAAGTAATGTGTTGGGTCGTTAGTGACATGATTTAGGTGAGAAATACTAGTACGGTTGTGAAATTGTTCATGGAATCCAAAGAGATTCATAAGGTGGCCAACAAGAGTAAGAGAAGACTGAAGTTTTGAAGTTCGATGTTGACATGAGATGTACGAGAAGTATATGAAAGCTTAAGATTAAGAGCCTCCGTTGTTGGGATTGACGTTGCAAAAAGGGAATGAAGTGAGTTCTACACCTACTTGAAGAAAGGATGTTAATAGAGAGAGCTTACGTAAAATGCAAGGAACGTCTCCCATATGTTGGGGGATATAGTGGAAAGCGAAGAAGATGAGGTCAATTGTTTTGAAGCACGGTTAAGTCCTCCAGTTTAGACCATTATGGTTGCCCATAAGTGAGAAAGCTTAGAAGTTTTTTTTTTACAATTATGTCATCAAAGAAGGAAAATGGGATTGAGTTGAAGGAATACTTAAATAAGGGCACCGATAAGGATACGTGAGTTGAAGAAGCATTTGAACGAGCCGCCGCAAGGACTTGTTGATAAAGGCTCACTAGAACTAATGCACTACTAGAGAAAACACAAGACGTGATCTTGAACTCTTGATTTGAAGTTCATATGGGAATATATCTTAAACTCTTGATTTGAAGTGGTTATGGAGAACATCAGTTTGCAAAAAGAAAGACGATTATCTCTAATTGTACATCGATTACCATGAGCTGAACAAGATAACAATGAAGAACGAGTATCCCTCACTACGGATAGATGATCTACGCGACTGGTTGCAAGGGTCTCTAGTCTCTTCTAAAATTTATTTAAGGTCTGACTGTCACCAATTGAGAATTCGAGACTGAGATATTGCAAATACGGCATTCCGGACAAACCATGTTCGCTACGAGTTGTAGTAATTTCATATGGGCTTACTAATGCCCCGAATAAGATATTTTGGTCTACTCTCGAAGAAGAGAGAAGTTGTATGGCAAGTTGTCTCGGGATGGCAACCCCCAAAGGATATGAAAGAAATTAAAAGTTTTCTAGGATGTGCTGGTCATTACCGGATTTGTGGAGAGATTCTCCAAGTAACACCATCTATGACTAACCTACTCTGGATGACACTAAAGTATTGACTGGGACGAAAATTGACATTGGAGTTGTTGAGAATTAAGAGGAGATTCATTTGTGCAATTGTTTTGAAATTGCCTCGAGGTATGATGGGTTTGAAGTGTACAAGTGATTCTCCAAGACAGGTCTTAATTGAGTAATAAAGAACGATGTAAAAGTAATAGCATAGGTGTCTCGTTAGTAGAAGCGGTGTGAAGTAAGGTACTTCCTTCATTACCTGAAACTTGCAACAAGAATTGAGGAAATATAACATCAAAGTTTGGTTTGTGTTCGCTCCAAACGGTGTGTGCAAGCTTTACATTTATAACCCTAGACTTAAGCTTAAAACAAGGATGCGAACCCGCAGTGTACGGGTCAATCGTAGTAAAAAGCAAGAAATTCCAGGGGTCGATCACAGGGACTCGGTGAAACAAAGTCGATAACGGTAAGCTTCGCGAATACTAACCACAAGAACAATTAACACAATCAAAGATGAATAAGAAGTCAATAAAGCAAACATGCAATTCTAGGGATTAAGGCGTCTAGTTGTGGTTCCAACTCAAGATCTAAAGATAAGCGGATAAAACTGAGATTTTTGCAAGGGGAAGGTGTTACTAAAGTGGAGTAGATCACCGGGTAAGTCTCACTACTCACTAATCCAAAACCGTAACTCCTATTACCGGGTAAGTCTCAAGGAATTAAGATAAAGAACTATAACCTCAAACTAACACTCCATCTAAGGGAATAGAATCAACCTTTACCGGGTAAGTCTCAGGCTAACTCACAAAGATGGGATGGAAGCACACTCAAACTCCAATAAAGGATAAACCTTTATTACCTACACTTACGATCGTTGGTACACAAACTAAGGAATTACCGGGTAAGTCTCATCCTAAGCTTGCTTTGAACCAGTAAAGGTGTAATAAGAATAGGATTTGGCAAACTCTAACACTTAACTCTCAGTTTAGGATGGGATAAGTCACCTCGGTCAGCCAAATTCCACCCCGGCCGAGATGTTCATCGACTGAACGAGATGCTTAGGGTTAAGGTTAAAGACTCGAACTTTCAGGGTCCTACTGGAATCTAAGATTATTCTATCATTGTTTTTCCCACAACTTTCAGCCAATCACCCTAGAATCACACAAGGAAATTAGCCACTCATCATTATTATGAAAGTATTAATCAAATATATGGGAAGAAGGTGAGTATTTGAACAAGAAGAACTTAATGAAAAGACTTCAATAACTGAATCAAATATCACAACAAAAGCGTTTCTTGGATAGCAATCCAACAAGACAAGACAACAAGGAAGGGAATCTAAGATAATCTTACAAAACCCTTCAAAAGCTATAAAAGCTATGATCTTCAATCTTCCTTCAACCTTCAACGAGGTTCTTCGAATCTCCCAATTGGAGTATGGCTGCTGCGGTGTAATAGGTGTAAGTGGGATGTATGCGAGATGTTGGATTTGTGGAAATCCAACCCTTTTTATAGGAAAATAACCCTCCAAAGATAAAATATCTTAGAAAGATCTTCTCCCATAAAAATAGGTAAAATATAAGATCTTCTTCCTTCCAGGAGCCAAGCCCAAAAATATAAGATCACTTTCCAAAGATAAAAGATCTCAGCCAAGAATAAAATATTCTCGCCGCGTCCTAGGTATTCGCCTCGGTCGAGTCGGCGTCTCTGGATCACCTCGGTCGAGATGAATCTCTGGTCAACCGAGGTGAGTCATAACTGAATGTGAAATCTCTCAAAACTGGTCCAAAGTGAATCTCTAATCCATGGTTATGCTTCTTGGATGTTTCCTTATGTTCTTGAATGTAGCTTCAATGACTCCATAGCTCCTATTGTTCCTTTTTGATGCAAAACGTGCCATTTTACCTACAATTACAGCAAAACTAGGTGTAGACCTCGATTCCCGCAAAGGTAGATGAAATGGTAATATAATCACATAATATACATACAAACATGCAGATTATGAAAGATAAAACGTCCAAACAAACCCCAAAATATAGACTATAATTCATGCTATCAAAATACCCCATACTTAGCCCTTGCTTGTCCCCAAGCAAGTTCCGCATATAGAAGACAAGATAGAATGGATTAATAGTCATGAAAATCAATGAAAAGTCTTTCAAAAACATTTTTATGGTGTGTTACAATCATAGATCACTCTAAGAGAATACTTCATGGAATTTAAAATCCAAACATGATCAAAACATTTTATAAATATAGGAAAGTTGTTCATCTTTGCATAAAATCATAGAATGTATAATAAGTCATAATTATCAAAATTAATCATGTATAATCCAGTTTAAACCACTAAGTCAATCAACTAGCTCAAGGTCTCAAGGACTTCCCAAAAGAAAAGGTCAAGAAACGTGTAGGGTAGGAATGTATGTAAGGTAATGTGGTGCTAGAATCCGGGAAAAGGATGAACTTCACTTTCACTTTGACTTGCAACATCTTCCACCAATAAGCTTTGCTTATTTCGCACTTTTTCTTTTTACTTTACTTTTTGGGATGCATGGACAGAGGTGCACAATAACCGAAGCCTAGGAAATCCGCAATCATCAATTTCTTGAGATGCATCAAACCCTTGATGCACATACCATGACCCGTTAGGAATATCGCTCAATCCGACTTTGGCAAGACACAAACACCCGGCTATGTGAATGGTGCCGAGTTACTCATCTTCATGATTGACTTCCCCAAACCTAAAATTACTTTCTAGCACTTTCACTTCCAGCCAACTTCTCAACTTTAACTTCACTTGCTTTTACCACTTCGCTTGCTTCCAAATTCCCGGATAGGTAAAGGGAGACAAAATGTATATGAGGGGCTAAGCATGAATAAGAAGAAGAAGAGAGAAAAATGAATTGCCTTGGTCTTTCCAGGAAGAAAGTGAGAGAACTTATGATGTGGTGTCAACCTTGAAATTCAACATAATTTAGACAAAAACGAAGTATTAAACATGCCAATAGTTTCAAACAAAGCATTTAGCAACTTAAACATATTATAAAACCTTTCAAACACAAAGATTTCAAAACCAGTCAGTAAGCAAGATCTTCACTGAGATCATATCCAGATAAGTAACACAAAAATAATTTTCGAAAACTCTCAGTTAACCCACCTCGGTCGAGGTGTTCTTGGTCAACCGAGGTGAAACACCTCGTTCGGCCAGAACTGTCCCAGTCGAGGTCAAAATTTTTTTTTTTTTTTTTAAAACCATTTTTTTCAGTTTCGACGTTTTTCTCAATCAAATAACCTGTAAATATGCATGCAATCTCAGATAAACATATAAATGCAGAAGTGAAGCATAAATATTAAATATCCGATCAAATAATCATCGAAGTCATCGAATAAGTACATCAAATCATCGTCAAATAAGTACAACAAATACCCCATACTTGGGACACACTGTCCCAGTGGGTCAATATAAGTCTAAAGATAAGAGTACTCACCGGATAAATAGCTGAACTGCATAAAATATAATAAAGAAAATCCTGCATCTCCTCAATAGTCGCGATCCGGTGGTGGTGGTGGTGGCACGTATGGATACTGGGTCGGATCGAATGGATGACCCATGATACGCTCGAACTGAAGCTGGGCCATAATGTGCTGATAATGCTGCCGCTCCTGCATCTCGCGGATATCCAGCGACAAAGCAGCATACGAATCAATAACCTGATCCGTCAGGTCATCGATCCGTCTGTGGGCATCTGGATCCCTCACTCTACGCCTCCTGCGTCTAGCAGGCCTAACTGGAGAAGTATCAGCTGGTGCAGGCTCAGTCTCATCATCATCATCATCTAGATCTATAATCGGCGGCGCGCTCGTCCCTGCAGTATCTGTCCCTGTATCCATCGGGACTCCACCATCTCTCTCATCTATTGTATCCTCGTCGTCGGCCTCCTCCTCCTCAGCTAGGGCAGCTGCTGCCTCCCTATGATCCTCCATCAGTGGAGCCCAGGCGGTCTGCCAATAGTGCGGATCGTAAACAGTGAACTGGGCAGACCAACGGATCCCCTGTGGCGCAGTCAGCTCCCACGGCATAGCCACATATGGAGTGGTCAGACCTCGGGGAACGAGAATCCGCCGAGTGATCATCTCCTACAATCCAAGCGGCTTCGGAGCCGCCACCATCGTACAAGCACTGAGGTCCATGTCATGAAAAGCAGCTATGTGGGTGACAAGCTCTCCGCAACAGATGTCTCCCTTCGCTTTGGCCTTGATCTTGTGCAGGTCCTCTGCCAAGAGCAAGCCAAAGTCCGGGAAACCTCCAGTAACCATACAGTACAGACTGAAAAGCTCGCCCTGTCGGATCTTCTGGGGCGTCTCAGTACGCGCCAGAAGTGTCTCGCTGAATATCCTATGGGCTAACCTAAAGGCTAGGTGGAAGATGACCTTCTCCCTGGAATCTCCAAGGCGCCATCTATCTGCGTGCTCAGTAATATGGGCAATCTGCCCCCAAAACTCCCTAGCTACAGATCGGGAAGGGAAGTCAGTGGCTGTGGGCTCAGGAAAGCCGAAGATGTCTCTCCAAATTTCGAGCGGCACTAAGAAGTTCCGGTTCATCAATCAGTACTTCACAGACTGCTTTGTGGGAAGGTAGGTGAAGGAGCTAACGAACTCTAGGGTCGGCTCCAAGTAGGTTGGGGCTCGGATCTCAGTAAACTGATCCAGCCCAACTGTGGTAATCATCCGCCTAAGGTCTCCATCTACCCCTAGGCAATCAAAAGCGGACACATCCAGGAAACGTGGTGCAATCACTGGACGGCTAGCTATACGCTCATAATCTACCCGGTGTCTCTCGTGGATCACCGGGCGGTAAGGTCGGGAAGAAGAGGAAGAAGGGGAAGGTGAGGATCTATCTTTGAGGGTAAGGCGACGTTCAGAACTCATTTTCACTTAGCTACTGTCAGATCACCTCGGTCACTGACAACTCTCAAGAATCACCTCGGCCGAGGCGCAGTTCGACTGGACCGAGGCGGAAGCAGTTCGCGATTCAACTCTCAGAAATCCAGTTCTTTTCCCCCAAAAATCACTACAATTGCTTCCTATGGGGTACTTAAGCCTTTTCTCAACAGATG
Source organism: Fagopyrum homotropicum (assembly GCA_033239125.1). Lineage (NCBI taxonomy): Eukaryota > Viridiplantae > Streptophyta > Magnoliopsida > Caryophyllales > Polygonaceae > Fagopyrum > Fagopyrum homotropicum. The sequence goes on from BSWB01000005.1 coordinate 104,090,519, forward strand.
CAAGGGCAACCAAAGCCCAAATCGAAGCGAATGAACGAGTTAGGGTTTCGACTGTTTTTACCTCGTTTCGGTCGATTCGTTTGATTTCTTCGCAGATCTGTACTTGCAATGGGATCCTCTACCCTTCAATCGTAGTTTGGAAGCAGAAATCTTCGAAAACGAGCAAGATTCGAGGAAGCGAGGTAGAAAGGCGCCGCGGTCGAGTCGAAGTGGGTAAAAAAGTGAAAAAGAAATTTTTTCCCCTTTTATACTATTCCTGGAACTGCTGTCACCTCGATCGAGATGGTCTCGACTGGACCGAGGTGGTACGGACCGAGATGGTTTTGCAGAAACCCTAGTCGCCTCGGTTGCTCAAGAATCAACTCGGTCGAGGTGGCCTCGACTGCACCGAGGTGTCTCAGTCAAACTTCGTCTTCTCGAATTCTCGAACTTTTGTACTTCCAGTTATGCTCCTTCCTTAGATGTCTCCTGTCATCTGTCTAGGACGCCAAAAACAAACAAAACAAAGCAAAAGCAAACTTCCTAAGCTAAACTAGAAAAAGGGAAAAGAAAAACAATACCTTGGGTTGCCTCCCAAGCAGCGCTTGGTTTAAGGTCGCTAGCTGGACCATAATGCGTTTCTATATGTGATGGGAGGTGCCCTTACCCCATACTTCACCTCCATCATGGGGTGAAGTAAGTAGATCTATCAAACGCTCCAACAAGTGTAAGTGCTCATCGGGGAATGAATCGTCTATGGGCGAGTCGTCCTTCTCACGTGAAGATGCAGGTAGCCGGCTGAGGTGATCTGCAACAGAATTTTCGGATCCCTTCTTATCGCGGATCTCTAGGTCAAACTCTTGAAGCAAGAGAATCCATCGAATAAGGCGTGGCTTGGCATCTTTCTTAGCCAACAAGTAACGAATGGCTGCATGGTCGGTGTGGACAATGACTTTCGCCCCAACTAAATAGGAACGAAACTTTTCGAAAGCGTATACAACCGCCAATAATTCCTTCTCGGTGGTAGCGTAGTTGCGTTGTGCTACATCTAGCGTCTTGCTAGCATAGTAGATGGCGGTGGTCCGTCCATCCTTCTTTTGCCCAAGCACCGCTCCTACGGCTACATCACTAGCATCGCACATGATCTCAAAGGGCAAGGTCCAATCTGGAGGCTGGATAATAGGAGCGGAGATCAACGCTTCCTTAATCCTGTAAAAAGCATCAAGACACTCCTGCAAAAACTCAAAAACAACATCTTTATTCAAGAGGTTAGTTAAAGGTTTAGAAATCTTAGAGAAGTCCTTGATGAATCTCCTGTAGAAACCTGCATGCCCGAGGAAACTCCTCACACCCTTAATAGAACAAGGGGGAGGGAGTTTCTCAATAGTCTCGATCTTAGCGCGATCGACTTCAATGCCTCGATTAGAAACGAGGTGTCCTAGCACAATTCCTTCACTAACTATAAAATGACACTTCTCCCAATTCAAAACGAGATTAGTGTCTTCACATCTTTTAAGCACTAGCGAAAGGTTAGATAAGCAATCATCAAAAGAGGAACCATATACAGAAAAATCATCCATAAATACCTCCATGATCTCCTCTATGTACTCGGAAAAGATAGCCATCATGTATCGTTGGAAGGTAGCGGGTGCATTGCACAATCCGAATGGCATCCTCCTATAAGCAAATGTCCCCCATGGACAAGTGAAAGTGGTCTTCTCCTGATCATCCGGATGGATAGGAATCTGGAAGAATCCACTATAGCCGTCTAAGTAGCAAAAGTGTGAATGTTGGGCCAACCGTTCGAGCATTTGATCGATGAAGGGAAGCGGAAAATGGTCCTTCCGAGTCGCCGTGTTCAGCTTCCTATAATCAATGCAAACCCTCCAGCCCGTGACGGTTCTAGTTGGAATCAACTCGTTGTTCTTATTCGTCACAACGGTCATCCCTCCTTTCTTCGGAACCACATGCACTGGGCTAACCCACTTGCTGTCCGAGATAGGATATATGATACCTGCATCCAACAACTTAAGAACTTCCTTCTTCACAACCTCTTTCATGATCAGATTTAACCGTCTTTGAGGTTCCCGTGAAGTCTTATGATCGTCCTCCATTAGAATTCTATGCATGCAGAAAGAAGGCTTAATGCCAATAAGATCATCTATAGTATAACCCAAAGTCTTTTGATGTTTTCTCAAGACATGCATTAGTTTAGATAATTTAGATTCGGAGAGGGAAGCACTAACAATAACGGGATAAGTAGAATCCGGTCCAAGAAAGACATACCTCAAGTGACTAGGGAGTTGTTTAAGTTCCACGACTGGGGGTGTCTTCTGAGGGGGATCCTTGCTTCCTCCTTCCTGTGGAATGATTTCAGAAACTGGACTTTCGGAAGTCTCAGTTGAATCAGTCTCACCATCGACCTCGGTCGAGGTGCAGAGGCGTTGACCGAGATGTTCTTCAGTCGCCTCGCTCAGTCCAGGAAGTGCCTCGGTCGAGGTACTGCAACTGGAACCGAAACTGGAGATCTTCGTCTCCTGGATTAGCTTCTCAGTTTTTGCCCCTGGATCCTCTTCCAGTGCCTTTAAGCTCCGTATATCTGCATCACAAGAAGCATCTATTCCTTCCTCCATTAAACTGAAGCTAATAACTCTTTCGAGTGGATCGTTAATAAGGATAGAGCTCACCAATTCTCTTGATTCTTCTTCATCCTAGATGGTGAAGATATCATCGGTTAGCTGCTCCCCTTTCATGGCTGCAAGTAGTGCGAACTCCACCTCATCGCCACCAATGTTGAATTTTAACTTGGCGTTCTTGCAATCCACATTGCAACCCGAAGTTGCTAGAAATGGCCTCCCGAGAATAATAGGAACAGGATAATCTGCGGGAATGTCAAGTACAACAAAATCTATAGGTAGATAGAAGTTACCTAACTTGACCGGAACGTCCTCCAAGATGCCCACGGGATGGGTGATGGAGCGATCCGCCATATAAAATCGGATCTTGACCGGCTTGGGCTCTCCAAGTCTGATCTTCATACATAGCTCCAGCAGGATGATGCTCACGCTGGCTCCTAGATCACAAAGGGCTTCACAAGTGACATCCCCAACTTGAATGGGAATGCTAAATGAGCCGGGATCTCTTAATTTAGGTGGCATCTTCTCCTTCATGATCTTGATAAGCTCCGAGGATTTAGATGTCATCCTAACTTCACCAAAGTCTTCCAATTTCCTTTTCCTTGATAGTATCTCCTTTAAGAACTTCCCATAGGCGGGCATTCCTAGAATAGCATCAAGGAAAGGAATGTTAATATGCAGTTTATTCATCAAGTCAAGGAACTTACCAAATTGCTTGTCTAGATGTGCTCTGGCTCTTGACTGGGGGAATGGAAGTGGTGGTTTGTATGCAGGAGGTGGAATATAAGTTTCAGTTGTCCCTCCTGCTTTCTGTTGCTCCGCCTCGGGTGGTATATCGGTCGATGTGTTCTTTGACTGGATCTGGACCGAGGTGGTCTGCGTCGAACGAGGTACTGGATCTGCAGTTTTGAGTCCACTCCTCGTCGTTATGGCCATGCACTGGCCTTTAGGGTTGCTTTCCGTCTTTACTGGAAGCTTCCCTGGATCTTTTGGCGCTTCATTCGCCCTACTTGCAAGTTGTTGTTCGAAGGACTTTTGGACCCTCGAAAATGAAGTCATAGAAGTCTCCATAGCGCTAAGCTTGATCAAGATAGCCTCCAGAACTGCGTCTTTCTTTTCCGGCTGAGACGAACTTGATCCTTGCCCCTGGCTCTTTAATGGAGTAGAAGAAGAAGAAGGGGAAGAGAGGAAAGGGTTAGAGGAATTATTAGAGTTGGAGTTAGAATAATTGTTACTAGGATTCTGGTTGTTTTGATTGTTCGTCCTCCAATTGTTGCTATTGGACCCTCTATTGTTGTTGTTGTAGTTGTTGTTCCGGGAACCGTTGTTGTTGTTACGGTATCCATTGTTGTTGTTCCTTTGTCCTTGCTCTTCCTTCTTGGTTTGAGCAACCAAGAGTTCCTTCAATTGCTTCACGTCATTCTTCAAAGACGTGAGTTGATTGTTGTTGGATTGAGTCTCTTGAAAGTTGACTCTTTTAACTCCACCTTCAGCTCCTTGGTGGGTGTACTTCTCCATATGCAAGGCTTGCTTTTCAATGAAGTCCCAAGCCTCGTCAATCGCCATGTCCATGAAGGTACCGGCGGAGAGTAGTTGGAGATTGAACTGGGTGCTTCCGTCCAGTCCTTTGAAGTAGATCTCCAACAACTCGATTTTTGGAATCCCATGATGTGGGCAATCCAAAAGGATGTCCTTGAACCGCTCCCATGACTTGGACAAGCTCTCCTTGTCCTTCATAATGAAAGCATTGATTTTCCCTCTCATTTCAGCTGTCTTTGAGGGGGGAAAGAATTTGGTTAAGAACTCCGTCGTCATCTCCTCCCATGTGCTAATTTTACGTGGAGGAAGAGATTGATACCAAGTAAGAGCTCTATCTTTTAATGAAAAGTAAAAAGGTCTTAGCTTGTAGTTGTTATTTTCAATTCTGGAAGGTCGCAAGGTTTCCATCAAGATCTCGTAGTTTTGAAGATGTTGATGTGGTGACTCCTTCTCCATCCCTCCGAATTGGCATTGGCGAATCATGGATAGAACTTGCGGTCGAAGTTCGTAGTCATGGTCCGCTGGATCTCCTAGGTTGACTCCTGGACGCCTCAGTTTTTGATTAGGGTCCATCCTTTGACCTAGGGTTTGTGGGATTCCTGCAAGAAGAACATCTCGGACTGGCATCCGAGGTGGATGTATCTCGGCCGGGGCGTCTGGTACTGGGACCTGCGTCGGTCGAGGGTCAGCAACTGGGACCTGCCTCGGTCCAGTATCGGGAACTGGGTCTTCCCTCGGTCGAAGTAGAATATGGTCTCGTATGACGGCCATTTTTGCTTCGATTGCTTCAGTTTTGGTGCGAGTTTCTTCCTTCTCTCGCCTTAGTTCTTCCTTGCTGAGGCGTAGCAGCTCTAACGCCTCTTTCAATTCGGCCTCAAGATCGCGGTTGTCTTGTTGGGCCATCTTCGCTTCTCGTAAGCGTCGCTTGTATGTCTTTTCTGGTTCGGGATCGTAAGGAACGATTTCCTTCCCACTGCGGGTTCTTCGCATATACCTAAGAAAGAACCTGCAAAAGTCACTCAAGTAGAGTGGTTAGACGACACGGGGGCAAGTGCCCCAAGAGCAAACCGTACCGGCTCGGTCTAGACCAAGTCCCCGGCAACGGCGCCAAAAACTTGTTCGCTCCAAACGGTGTGTGCAAGCTTTAAATTTATAACCCTAGACTTAAGCTTAAAACAAGGATGCAAACCCGCAGTGTACGGGTCAATCGTAGTAAAAAGCAAGAAATTCCAGGGGTCGATCACAGGGACTCGGTGAAACAAAGTCGATAACGGTAAGCTTCGCGAATACTAACCACAAGAACAATTAACACAATCAAAGATGAATAAGAAGTCAATAAAGCAAACATGCAATTCTAGGGATTAAGGCGTCTAGTTGTGGTTCCAACTCAAGATCTAAAGATAAGCGGACAAAGCTGAGATTTTTGCAAGGGGAAGGTGTTACTAAAGTGGAGTAGATCACCGGGTAAGTCTCACTACTCACTAATCCAAAACCGTAACTCCTATTACCGGGTAAGTCTCAAGGAATTAAGATAAAGAACTATAACCTCAAACTAACACTCCATCTAAGGGAATAGAATCAACCTTTACCGGGTAAGTCTCAGGCTAACTCACAAAGATGGGATGGAAGCACACTCAAACTCCAATAAAGGATAAACCTTTATTACCTACACTTACGATCGTTGGTACACAAACTAAGGAATTACCGGGTAAGTCTCATCCTAAGCTTGCTTTGAACCAGTAAAGGTGTAATAAGAATAGGATTTGGCAAACTCTAACACTTAACTCTCAGTTTAGGATCGGATAAGTCACCTCGGTCAGCCAAATTCCACCCCGGCCGAGATGTTCATCGACTGAACGAGATGCTTAGGGTTAAGGTTAAAGACTCGAACTTTCAGGGTCCTACTGGAATCTAAGATTATTCTATCATTGTTTTTCCCATAACTTTCAGCCAATCACCCTAGAATCACACAAGGAAATTAGCCACTCATCATTATTATGAAAGTATTAATCAAATATATGGGAAGAAGGTGAGTATTTGAACAAGAAGAACTTAATGAAAAGACTTCAATAACTGAATCAAATATCACAACAAAAGCGTTCCTTGGATAGCAATCCAACAGGACAATACAACAAGGAAGGGAATCTAAGATAATCTTACAAAACCCTTCAAAAGCTATAAAAGCTATGATCTTCAATCTTCCTTCAACCTTCAACGAGGTTCTTCGAATCTCCCAATTGGAGTACGGCTGTTGCGGTGTAATAGGTGTAAGTGGGATGTATGCGAGATGTTGGATTTGTGGAAATCCAACCCTTTTTATAGGAAAATAACCCTCCAAAGATAAAATATCTTAGAAAGATCTTCTCCCATAAAAATAGGTAAAATATAAGATCTTCTTCCTTCCAGGAGCCAAGCCCAAAAATATAAGATCACTTTCCAAAGATAAAAGATCTCAGCCAAGAATAAAATATTCTCGCCGCGTCCTAGGTATTCGCCTCGGTCGAGTCGGCGTCTCTGGATCACCTCGGTCGAGATGAATCTCTGGTCAACCGAGGTGAGTCATAACTGAATGTGAAATCTCTCAAAACTGGTCCAAAGTGAATCTCTAATCCATGGTTATGCTTCCTGGATGTTTCCTTATGTTCTTGAATGTAGCTTCAATGACTCCATAGCTCCTATTGTTCCTTTTTGATGCAAAACGTGCCATTTTACCTACAATTACAGCAAAACTAGGTGTAGACCTCGATTCCCGCAAAGGTAGATGAAATGGTAATATAATCACATAATATACATACAAACATGCAGATTATGAAAGATAAAACGTCCAAACAAACCCCAAAATATAGACTATAATTCATGCTATCAGTTTGACTAGAAACCAAAGCCAACAGTGTAAGTTGAAAGTTCGATCTTCTTTGATAGAGAAATCAAAGAGAAAAATAATGTAAATGGTGCATTGAGAAAGACCCGAGAAGGAAGTTGAGTTTCCAATATATCGGATCTTTTGAGATCTTAGCGCGAGTTGGAGAAGTGGCTTACAAGTTGGCATTGCCACCAAGAGTATAGGGTGTTCACCCGGTGTTTCATGTGTATCAATCTAGAGAGTACATATATGGATCGAGACATGTTGTTAGTCATGAGGATCTAGTGGCAGACGAGGAACCAATCAAGTTAACTAGAAGAGGGAGGATAGTGACTTTGCTTATTTTTTACGCTGAGCTAGTAGCATTGATAAAATCAACGGGTTATACCTAATTCTTCCCTTGGTTGAGTTATGTGCATGTGTGATGTTATGTGTAGTTTGTGCTCTGTGCGGGAAAGTGTTATATGACCTGATATATCTTGCGGTGGTAATTTGAGTAGTTTGTATATATAGATTAGAAGGTTTCAACCTTCTTAGAATGAGAGTTCATACCTCGGCCTTAAGGGACCGAGAAGTTCGGCGTGTGGCAAGTTTCGGGACGAAACTTGTTTTTAGGGGGATGTGATGCAACGCCCCAAATTTTAGGCGCGTTTGCGATACTTTTTTTTCCATCTCCTATCGATATTTTTTTCTTTTACTTAAATATTTTATTAAAAGTATTTTCGGCATAAATTTTTTTTTGAGTATATTTGTATTTTGGATACTTTCACGTATATCCATATTATTATTTTCGAAAAGATCGGGATGTATTTCCGGTTCGAAAATTCCGTTCCGAACGCTTTTAAATCGATTCACTCTTAATCCCCTTTTCTTTAATTTTTTTCTTTTTCCTATTTTTATTTTCTTCTTTCCCTTCCCATGATTGTTCTTCTTGGCAGCTTGTGCCGCCTACCTACCCTAACCTTGCCCACCGGCACGCTGCAGCCTACACCAGGCTACCCGATCCCTCGTTCTTCCCTTCTTTGGATCGAACCTAGCACCACCTCTACCCTGGCGAGCTCTCACCTCTTTGATTCTTTCATTCTCTGGATTGAGAAACATCAGCCCTTGCCTCTTCTCCACTAACCTCCAACTCCCTCCTCTGTTCTTCATCTCCCGGTACTCTCCCTTGCATCTCCTATCTCCCTCTAACAATCAAACTTTCCCCAACGACCTTGCTTCCTTCGCCACTCTTTGTTTGCCTCAGCCCCTCGCCTCCTTCACCAAGCTTCTCCTTCTCTCCCTTTGATCTCCAACGCAACCCCTTCGAGCCTCTCTTTCTCTCCTTTGTCTCGAACACTGGTAGCAGGTCGCCGGAGAGTTGCCCTCCACTCGCCATCGAAGCTAGCCGGAGGAGCCTCGGCACTGGAGCCACGCAGTCTGCCGCCGCCCTGCTTTCCTCTTTCCCTTTCTGTTTTCCCCACCACTCGATCACCCTTGCCGCTCCACTACGCCGGAGAAGCTAGCACTGCTCTGCCTCGCCTCCTAATACCCTTCGTCGCCGGAGATCGGAGCAAGCCACACCACCATTGCCCTCGCCCTATCGAAGCCCACCGGAGGTTGTAGTAGCCCTGCGCTCATACCTAGTGAGGAAGAAGAAGCTGAAAGCCTAAAAACCCTTTACATTTAATTAAATTGGCCTCCCTCACTTTTAGTATAATTGCAAATATTACCCACTACTTTATATTTACAGTTTTTATCCAGATTTTTGGAATATATCAATTATACCCCTGTTGGACTTAATTACAGTTTTGGCCCAAAGTTTAATTTTCTGAAAATGGCCCAAGTTTTTAGAGTTGTGTATTGTGCCCGGAAAATATATTTACGGTTTTTAAACGTGGGCTTTACTTCAAGTTATATTCTTATTTATATATACCATATAAATTATGCCCTTGTTGGATTAATTTTGAGTTGTGGCTCAAAGTTTTTAATTTCGGTTTTATGACCAAGTTTCTAGAATTTCATATCGTTCCCCGAAAGGAATTTTTACGATATTTTAACGTGGATTTTGAAAACGAGTTTTCCTAAGATTTATATATATTATATATATTCCGTTCAAATTTAGCGTATGAGCTAAATTTGTTTAGTTTTGGTTTTAGGTTCGGAAGCGTCCCGAGAAAAACCTAACGAGTCCAAGTCGACATCCGTTGATTGACTTTCGTCTTTGGACCTCGTGTGAGTACCTCCTTCCTCGATCTAGTTAAATTTAGTAGTATCATGCTAGGTTGGATCTAGCATAAATTAGAGTGAATACCAAGTAGTGGCTTTGGGCCTTAGGTGGATTTTGGAATGTTCTAAGACTTGAGGTTTTGATATTGTTTGATGGTTTGATGTTGTTATGAGCTTGGGGTGGTATTGTTATCTTGTGATCATTCCGAGGCTCGAGGTTGGGGTTGTATTATCTTGCGAGATTTTGGAGCTTAGGATTGACTTATCCTAGCATGGTGTTATTACCGTTGAGTTTGTTTGGACTAGGCATGTTTATCCTAGTATGTGTTATGGGTTATGATCTTGCGAGATCATAGGGTCTAGAAGTCTAAGGACTTCTAGCTTGTGTTGAGTATGATGTGAGCATGAGGGATTCTAGGATGAGGTCCTAGAATGAGAGTCAAGTGATCTCGCGTAGATCATTTGTGTAGAAGTCTAAGACTTCTTGAGTTGAGCGGGTTGTTGATATAAATATCTTGTTGTGAGGAGGTGTAGACTTCTTCCCAAGGGAAGTGAGAGTGTTGCGTGAGTTAGCGTTTGGAACGAGGTAAGTCTTCGGACATACTTAGCTTGTATTCCTTGTATTAGCATCTATGTGTGTTGGGTGGTGTGTGTTTATCGGTTATGTTATAAAAAGTAAACCAGAAATAGGATTACCGACCTTTATATATTATTTGGCCCAAGTGTATGATAACGGGCGGTGACAACTTGTCTAGCTCCCGCGAGAGTTAGGAGGTTCTTGGCGACTATCCCGTCCTGGTAGACGGTCGGATGCATCAGTACCATTCCATACCGGTAAGTAGGGACCGAGGCGAGTTTCGGTGACTCTCGTGTCACAACCTAAGTTGAATTAGAACGGGATATGACATAATAATAATAAGATAATAAACCGAATTTGTGTGATTTGGAGTATGATATGTGATTATGATGATTTACTTGTGTTTGTGCCTTTCACCTTGATTCTAATGCTTCGAATATAGCTAACGGTTTTATACCGATTGTTGTAGATTGCCTTGTGATAGCATGTATTATAGTCTATATTTTGGGATTGGTTTGGACGTTTTATCTTCATAAATTTGCATGTATGGATGTATATTCTTTAAATATATTATTGTTTTGTCTACCTTTACGGGAATCGAGGTCTACACCTAGTTTCGTTAGAATTGTAGGGAAAATGACACGTTTTGGACCGAAATGGAGCTAAGGAGTCATTGGAGCTACATTTTGGAGCATTGAGGAGTCATAAGAAGAGCTCAGAAAGCATTGAAATGATTTGAAAGATTGATTTTGGAGAAGATTAGAGAGTTTCACTCTCAGCTGAGACTCACCTCGGTTAGCTACAGTATCACCTCGACCGAGGTGATCTTTAGGAGCGTCTCGACCGAGGCGAAGTGATGACGGGACACAAGATCTTTATCTTTGGCTGAGATCTTCTATTTTTGAAAAGTGAATATCACATATTTTTGGATGGATTTCTGGAAAGGAAGAATATCTTTTTGGCTGATATATTTTAGAAGATATGGAGATATATTTTAAGGAAATTATCTTTTTAAGATATTTTATCTTTGGAAGATAATTCTCCTATATAAAGGGGCTGATTTTCTGGAATTCAGCCATCCTTGAAACATCTTCGGATCACCAATTCTCTGATTGAGGACTTTGAAGGAAGTTTTGAAGGTTGAAGCTCAAGGAAGGACGGAAGCTAGTTTGAAGGAAGGTGAAGGAAGTTGTAAGATTTTCTTAGTTTGGTTTGGTTTTGTTGTCTTTTCTAGATTGTGATTGAGGAACGCTGATTGCTTGTTTGATTCAGATATTGACACCTTTGTGTTAAGGTTTTCTTGTTTGAATATTGATTCCTTTCTCACATATTTGATTATTGTTATCATGATGATTGTTGGCTAAGTTCTCTATGCGATTCTAGGGTGATTGGCTGAAAGTTGTGGGAAAGACGATGACAGAATGATCTTAATCTCAGTGGACCCTGAAAGCTCGAGCCTTTACCTTAACTGACGAACACCTCATTCGGTCATAGAACATCTCAGCCGAGATGGGATATAAATGAACGAGGTGAGACCTTTTCTGATCCTTATCTCAGTTGAGGTTTCTGTTTGCCAAATCCTATCCTTGTTATATCTTTCTTGGTTCAACGCAAGTCTAGGATGAGACTTACCCGGTGATTCCTTTGTTTGTTTACCTAAGATCATGAGTGTTAGGTAATAAAGGTTTATCCTTTATTGGGGTTTGAGTGTTCCTTCATCCCATCTTTGAGAGTTAGCTTGAGACTTACCCGGTAAAGGTTGATTCTATCCCCTTGGGTGGTGTGTTGGTTTGAGATTATAGTTCCTTTCCTTAGTAACTTGAGACTTACCCGGTGAGAGGATCTTTGGTTTGGGATAGTGAGTAGTGAGACTTACCCAGTGATCTATTCCCACCTTAGAAACACCTTCCCTTTGCAAACCTCAGCTTTGTCCACGTTATCCTTTGAGATCTTGAGGCGGAACCACAACTGGATGCTTTAATCTCTATAATCCAAATTCTCTTTATCTGACTTTTATATCATCTTTGATAGCTTTGCTTTGTTGCGTGTTTGTTATTGACAACCTGAATTACTGATCTTTGTTTCACCATAGTCCTTGTGTTCGACCCTGGAATTCTTGCTTTTATTACAATCGATCCGTACACTACGGGTTCGATATTTGCAAGTATTTTTGGTATAAATATTAAAGCTTGCACACACCTTTTGGAGGGAACAAGTTTTTGGCGCCGTTGCCGGGGACTTGGTTAAGACCAATTTCGGTTCCGGTTGTCTTTCGGGGTTATTGCCCTTTTTGCTATTGACCACTTTACTTGAGTGATATCGCAAGATCTTCCCTTAGGTTTATGCGAAGAACTCATGCTGGAAAGAAAATCGTTCCTTACGATCCCGAACTAGAAAAGGCCCTACAAGAGAAGATTGAAAGAAGCTAAGATGGTCGATCAAGACAATCGCGATCTTGAAACCGAATTGAAGGAGGCATTGGAACAAATGCGCCTCGGTAAAGAAGAACTGCAGCAAGAGAGAGACGAGACTCGCGCAAGAACAGAAGGAATTAAAGCTGATATGGCCGCTCTAAGGGATCAGTTTCTACCTCGACCGATTCCAGATGCTCGACCGAGGCAAGACCCAGATCGCTGCACTTCTTGGGCATTCTCCGTTGGAAAATAGCCGACACATGCTCACTTACTCGCACTTTTTGTTTCCCCTTCAGCTTCTGATTCCTCTTGATAGTGCAAAGTTCCTTCAAGAAACGATCATACTTAGGAATACTTTTCACCAACTTAAGGAGGGGAATGTTTATCTCACATTTGGAGAAAGTCTCAAAGGTCTTTGTCCTCAATGATTCTTCTCTCCTTTAGAGCCTCAGGAAAAGGAGCTGGTGGTTTCTCACAGTACAGTGGCGGAAAGTTAGGCCGGATGTAAGAATCCTTCTCAACAGAACCTTCTGCTGTGTTTTCCGCAGGGGCGTCAGCTTGTATGCGCAGGGGCGGCTCAGAGGTTGTCACCGCAGGGGCGGGGACATCCAGCCGCAGGGGCGGTATATGCTCTGTGTTGGGCACAGTTGCAGCCTCAGGGGCGGTTGTGGGTGCGGTAAAATCGATAGAAGGTTTGCTTTGTGATTCTTTTGCTGGTTTTTGTTAAATTTGCTTGCCACTCCTTAATGTTAAGGCACTAACATTCTCCTTGGGGTTTATAAACATCTGGGAAGGCAATCCTCCGAAAAGTCTTGATTCGGTCCTTGAAATGGCTTCCGCCATTTGACCAACCTGTTTTTCAAGATTCTTAATGCTGGATTCTGTTGTTTGGACATGAGTAGCAAAGTGTTTAGTCAAAACCTGCAACATATCTTCAGTTGGTTGATACTTACCTTGACGGGGCTAATGTTGTTGGTTTTGTTAATCCCTCCAATGAAAGTTCTGTTGGTCACGCCAGTTTGGCATGAAATTCTGTGCATAGGGATCTTTCCTAGGCCTTTGCTGTTGTGGCTGTCCATAACCCATTGTGTTCACCTCAGCATCGTCATCCTGGACTTGTGGACACATGTTCGTTGGATGATATGGGTCAGCACATACTCCACAAGCTTTGAGCTGTTGTGGGGTTCCCATAAGCGTTGGCCTCTTCACCATTTCCTTCAGCTCCGCGAGCTCAGTGGAGATCTCGCTCTTCTCGGTATTCATAGCGTGAACTCCTTTCTTAGCTTGGGTCCTTCCAAAGTTCCGAGTTCCTTCCGCTAGTTCATGTATCTTTTCCAAAGCAAGGTCAGGAGTAGAGTTAAGAATATTACCTCCGCAAGCCGCATCGACGATCCTCCTTTCATTGTCTAGCAAGCCATTATACAGGTACAAAACTAGATCTTGAGTTGAATATCCATGAAAAGGACAGCTGAATCGGAGGCGTGCAAACCTTTCGAAGTACTCATAAAGAGTTTTGTTCGCCTCTTGCTCGATGTTGCTTATAGCTTTCTTCAAGGTGTTTGCCTTCTTGGCTGGAAAGTATTTCTCCAAAAACGCCTTGTGAAGATTCTCCCAAGTGTCGATGCTCCCGGATGGAAGGTGGTAATACCAATCATCCGCGGAATCTTTGAGTGTGAAGCTGAATGCCCTCATCTTGATTTTTTCTTCGGTAATATTGGCCGGTTTCATGCTCATACACACGGTATCGAACTTCCCAAGGTGTTTGATGGGGTCTTCACTACTTAGCCCATGGAAAGATGGAAGCAAGTGAATGAGACCCGGCTTGAGCTCAAAATTGACTCCTTCCCCTAATGCCGGTATAGTGACCGCAAGGGGGTTTTGAGCCAAGGTGGGTTGCGTGAGTTGACGAAGTGTACGGTCAGCCATCTCTTGTTGAAGTTGTTGTTGTCTTTGTTGCCGGATGTGCGTCCTCTCAATTTCTGGATCAAAAGTAGCAAGATCGGGGTTAGTAGCACGGCTTTGAACCATAAAAATGGTTCAAACCAATAATCAATAATAACAATAAATCACTAAAACTCCCCGGTAACGGCGTCAAAATTTGACTGAAGGTATTTCTATGGTCGTCTATACTCAATCAAAAGTAAATCTCGACTTAGCACTTAAAAAAGTATAGTGGTTAAGTAAGGGTCAAAACCAAGAGAGTAAGGTGTTTTATTAGATGAAATTATCGATTATAGTAACAAGTAACAAAGGGGGGTTTTGGTTGAATTGATGCACACAAAAACTTATGAAAACGATTAATGCGACAAGTAAGACAATGATAGGTGAATCTACACTAGGTTGATTCTAAGCATGCAATTGCTACTTTGGTGAGTTCCTTTTACAAGTTTTCAAGTAATCTCCCGTCTTGATCATATATATGTGTTGAGCCAACCGGCATCAACACAACTTAACAGGTTAGTGTTCCGTAAACCTACAAGAATAAATAACAAGTTAGCTTTCAAACAAAGACTGAGAGATATAAAGAGAAGATTAAAACCGTTAAACTTATCTTTATATTTGCGTTCCTTTTCTTTAAGTAATTACAACCCGTTATTACTTAAAGTTACTACTAGATTAAAGACCCGAACCCGGAACCTATTAATCCTAGATGTTTGCATGCACTTTAGAACCTAAGGTGATCAATCTCAAGTAATAGTAAAACATGCAATTAGACAATGGAGATCAAGGAAACATAAAGCATTACTGAATAAAAACTTATATTAAAGAAAACTTACAACCAAAGTAACAACACACCTTCAAACCAACCCAATGTAGCAAGGGAGTTAGCAACTCATTACAAAGGTAGCAAGATAATCTAAATGGAAAAAGTGGATAATTTGTTGGCTAACAAGATGGATGATTCTAGCAATCAACCAAGGACTATTTATACTACAAAAGACACTAAATAGGAGTAAATGTCCGGCTCAAAACAACCATCTTTAATGCCATAAAGGTGGTGTGAACAGCCGGAGTAAAGCTTCTGACATTAAACCCAGGGGCGGCCTTCAGTTCCGCAGGGGCGGTGAAGGCAAAAACGCTTGATCTTCTTCATGGCCGCAGGAGCGGCTAGGCAATTCCGCAGGGGCGGATCTTTAATGCTCTTCAAACGTCTGACCTTTCAACTTCCTGACGTTTCTGATGCCAAGCCGCTGAGGCGTCCCTATATCAACGCAGGGGTGGTGACACAACCTCTTCGTCTTCCAGCTCCTACGTTGAGGCGTAGGCAGAGGCGCAATGGATGGCGCAGGGGAGCTGGTCTTCGTTTCTTCAGGGCAAGTCACCGTAGGGGTGCCAAGGAGTGGCGCAGGGGCGGTGACACACTTCATGGCTGGCGCTGGTGAAGGCGCAGAGAGTGCTCCGGTGTAAGGCGTCACCCACAGGGGCGGTGACAAGGCTCTGCTGGGGTGGTGAGGCAACAGAAGCTTTGCTTCGTGAACGATCTTCACTCCTAAGTGCTTATAACTCTTTTCTTAGCTTCTATTAGTCTTCTTCTTCTGGACCAAGAAGTTAGTAGCATAAACCGACACAAATGTAATAAAAAGACTCTAAAAACTATCCTAATTGATAGTGATTTCATCACCTATCAAACTCCCCCATACTTAGACCTTTTACTCGTCCCGAGTAAAACAAATGACAACAACTAGACTCAAAGGCCTCAGGAAGTATGGACAAGCGAAAATGACAATGAAAACAAGAGAAAAGCCAAGAAAGAAAGAAGGAAAAGAGAGGAAATGTGAGAAAAAGGGAGAAACTACCATCCTTATTGCTCCAAGAGTGGCCTACCCAGACCACCTCCTTATGACTCCCCTTCTTATGTCGCCAAACGCCGGAAGGGAAACCTACAATCGGTGTCGCTCATTTTGCCAAGGCGCGCTTTCGGGTTTTCACCTTGCCACTCTTCTTCTTTTGATGATCTCACTTTAACTCACATACCTCAAGTCCAATTTTGCATCAACCTAAGGTTGGTCGGACTACCTTCTTTTTGCCTAAACCGCGCTTTTGGGTTTTCGGTTTATCCAAGGATTTTCATGCCTTTTTTCATTTTCTTTGGCTTTTCTCTTTTTTGTTTGTGAATTTCAAACTGAATTCAAATGCAACTCAAAACAAAACAACTCAAATGAAAACAAATCAAAACAAGTAGCAATGACACTGTACAAGCAATGATATGTCCCTCCCCCATACTTGAAGTACACTTTGTCCTCAAAGTGGAAATGAGGCAAAGATAAATGTGGGAAAAGGGAAAGAAATGTACCCCTCAGTGGGATGGTCCGGATGGACCACCTGGACCCTCCTCCGGTGGGTAAGGAAAATGGCAGAAGAAGTGCTACTGCCGGCGGTAGATGTCATCTATGTGGTCTTGCTGAGCCGTCATCCGGCGGCCAAAGGAGGACTTAAAGCTGGCTTGCCAAGGCAGCTGTTGAGCCTCCAGCTGCTGTTGGGCCTCCTGCCAAGCCTCCTGCCTCTGGTCGAAGTGGGAGGTCATGGAGGCGGCAAAGCTTGTCTGCCAGCTCTGCTGCTGCTCCAGCATAGTCCTCTGGTAGTCGGACTGCCAGCTCCGGTGCTGGGTGGTCATAGCCGCCATTTGAGCCTGAAGGCACGCAAGGGTCGGATCCTCCTCTGGTGCAGCAATGGGCATCTCCTCGTCGTCTGGGATGGGCAGGTGCTCCTTCTGATGAGCCCGGCTGGAGCTTGCTGCATGCCGCTCCACAATAGCCACTAGCGGCCTCCTCGGCACGAAGGGATCTGCCAGAATGTAGAGCTCGGAGAGCTCACCCCCGAACGGTAAAGGCCGAGGGAGGTAGGTGAGGTGGCTTCCATCTACAAGGGAGATCCAAAATAGGTTCTCCCCGTCCCGTCAGAGGAGCTTGCACCTCCTGAGCATCCTCTCAGTGTAAAGGGGAGCCTCCAGCCCGTCCTCTAGCCCGGATAGGTCCATCACCTGTGAGGCGATCAAGGAGATCACCCCACCACCGACAATGTCCCTCAGCTCGTTCCTCCTACTCCGCTTCAAAGCGGCAAGGAAGAGTGACGGCCAATCCATCACCTTCTCGCTCATCGGAAGGCAGGAGTAGAGTAGAGGGAGGTCCTTGAGGGCGACTGATGACATGAATTATGTATCATCATATTCATGCATATTAAAGAAGATTGTCTTAGTTTACCTTGAATTTAGAGAGATTTTGTATGACTTTTATGTTCTATTCAATCATTTTTCGGAAATAGAGGTCTACACGAGTTTTTAATGAATTGTAGGTAAATGGAGTGGAATTGGAAGCAAAAGCGGAGCAGGGAGCATCTAAGGATGTTAAGGAAGCTAAAGGAGTCTTGAAGGGTTCATAAAGAGCTAAGGAATTGCAAAGGAGAGGCATAGAAGACGAGCCAAGAGAAGAGCACTTTCTGTTGAAGAAAATCATGCCAATTTACACATAAATCGGACGATTTTCCCTAAAGAAATCGAACGGTTTAGTGTGTAAATCGACTGGGTCGATTTATTATGTTTTTCGGCCAAATGAAAAGACGACACAAAGCCCAATTAATTTGGGCTAGAGGAGAGTTTTGCCAAACGGCCCACTTGCAAGAAACTATAGAGGAGAACCCTAGGAACGAAAACGAGGAGGCCGCAGCAAGAAATCTTTACACGTTTAAGAGGAATTGAAGATTCTTGAAAGGAGATTGAAGGACTCTTTGCTGGAAAGCTAATCTTGATTCTAGTTGTGAGATCTCTTTGTTCATTGATATACTTGTTGTTTTTGAGCACGAATTTGAGTTGTTTAGGAGATATATTGAGTCGTTTTGACAATCGTTTACAGATTTGAAGCTTATTGGAATTCTTTATTCAAGATTCGGTTTCTTTGCGATCTTTCTCTCCATAATTAATTTGATTCGTTTTTGAAAATGGTTGGCTAAAACCTTTGTGATTCTGGGGAGAATAGTTGATGATTAAGGCTTAGATGACGATAGACTGAACTCATTCAAACATTAGGACCCTGAGAGTTTAGATTTTAGTTTTGCGATAAATAGGAAAATCGGGCTGTTCTTGGGGAAAATCGACCGATTTTCTTATGAACAGGGCGATTTATTCTTCTGACGAACCTTAATTGAATTAATCTTTAACCAAAACTAATCCTTGCCTAAATCCCAACCCTGATTAACCTTTTTACCCTCTAATTGAATGTATGAAGACACTTCAAACCTGATTCCACGTTTATTAGATTAAGATTTCAAGATTTGGGTAATAAAGAGACTCAACATCCTTTATTAAGATTTTTAATTGTGCTTGCTGTTCTTTACTTTGGAGAGTCATATCCTGGAGTTTTAGATAGTTAGTTTGAACATAATTCTTGTCTTTAGATCCTTCTATATCGCAGCCTCAACAACCCTTATAGAGAGAACCTTTAGATTAGTCATATAGGTTTCGGAACTTCACCGTACGAATCCTACCTTTGAACAATTAATCTTGGCAATATAAACTCTGTCCTATATCTATAGAAGTGTCTTGAATCGAAAGCCGAAATCGGATACTTGAATCCTTGGAATCATTCCCCTCTTATTTGATCACAAAAGCTTTTCATACTTTTTGCTAGATAATTGAAATCGGAATTATTCTCACCAAATCCCTGAGTTCGACTCTGGAATTCTTACCTTACTACAGTTGACCCGTACACTGCGGGTTCGCTTTGCTTTTGAGTTCTAGATACAAATTTAAGACTTTGACGCACACACTTTTTGAGCGAACAAGTTTTTGGCGCCGTTGCCGGGGATTTGGTCTAGACCAAATTCGGTTTTCGGTTGTCTAGCTTGAGAGATCTTGCTCTTGTGATTTGATTGTCTACTTGAGTGATCTTTGCAGGTTCTTTAGGTATATGCGAAAGACTAGATCCACTAAAGATCTAGTTCCTTTCGATCCCGAATTGGAGAGAACTTTGAGAAGAAAGTTGAAGGAGAAGAAAATGGCTGAAAACGATGAGAGAAACTACCAGGCTGAACTGAACGAAGCTCAACGCCAACTCCAGTTGAGTGAGAAAGCACGAAAAGAAGCTGAAATAAGTCATCAATTTCAAATTGATGAACTAAGAGCTATGATGTTTGATATGAAGTTGGAGTTGAACGAATCCAGGAAGAAGAAGAAAGTCAAGACACCAACTAAATCCATTCGAAATGACTCATCCGATGATGAAGAGATTGATCCGGACATGCCGGAACTTGAAGAGATTGATCCATCACTTCGTCCTATTCGAAACACCCCAACACCAAGGGTTGTTCCTCGCATCCCAACTAGGAACGTGAGAGCTGTTAATAACGATGATAGACCCCGAACTTTGGGGCAACGGATGGATCCAATTCAGCAACCACGCCGTCTAGGTGTGGATTTCGGAGCTGAAGACATCCAAGAGTTTAGCTTCTCACCACAAGTCATCACCATGGTTCGCCAAAGTCAATATGGCGGAGCAAGTACTGAATCTCCACACCAACACTTGCAGAATTTTGAGATTCTCATGGAGACTATGAAGCCGAAGAAGGCTACTATAAGCAATTACAAGATCAAACCGTTCTTCTTTTCTTTGAAGGACAAGGCTCTAGCTTGGTACCAAACACTTCCAGCTGCAAAGCTAGCTACATGGGAAGAATTGTCTTCGGAATTCCTCACCAAGTTCTTTCCGCCATCCAAAACGGCGGAATTAAGAGGTAAAATAAATGCTTTTTCTATGAAACCTAATGAAAGTTTGTTTCAATCTTGGGAAAGGTTTCAAGATCTCTTGTTGGATTGCCCACACCACGGCATTTCCAAGCTGGAATTGTTGGAGATCTACTACAAAGGATTGGATGTGGAGACACAATTCAATCTCCAATCTCTCTCTTGTGGCACATTCATGGACATGAGAGAGGATGATGCTTGGGACTTCATTGAGAAGCAAGCCCAAGTGATTGAGAAGTATTCCCACCGGAAGGTGGACTCAAATAGCCGGAATCAAGGCGATTCGGGAGCCAAGTTGAACCAAGCTGCTCAAACACAAATATTCTCCCTCAAAGATGACATCAAAGAATTGAGGGAAGTACTCAAAACAAGTCTTCAAAAGACTAAGGAGAAAGAAGCCAACTACATGGGAAGAGACAACAATCAAAGGAGTGACAATAGGAATTCAAATTGGAGTAACAACAACAATAACAACCGAAACTCCAATTGGAATAACAACAATAATCGGAACTCAAATAACTACAATTGGAGGTCAAATCAGCAAAGTCCAGGTAATCCTTACTCTCATGCTGAAAAGGCTCTAACACCTCCATCTTCTTCTACTCCTTTAACGAGCCAGGGACAATCAAGCGGATCAAGCAAACCCGATCCCATGCTAGAGACGATCCTAGGCAAGCTACAAGGGCTAGAGAGTTATATAACTTCGGTTGACAAAGCTCACAAAGCTTTAGAAAACCAAGTATTCAACAAAGCCGGAGAAGTTCCAAGAGATCAAGGAAAGCTTCCCGGAAAGACGGAAGATAACCCAAAGGGGAGGGTTATGGCAATAACTACTAGGAGTGGTAAAACGACTACCGATCCTCAACCTAAAGTAGTTGATACCACCACAAAAGAAGGAGAAGCAAACGAGAAGGAAGAAGTCTATGTTCCTCCTCCCGCTTACAAACCACCTCTACCTTTTCCTCAATCTAGAGCGCGTGCACGCCTAGATAAACATTTTGGTAAGTTTGTTGAACTTATGAGTAAGCTACATATTAACATACCTTTTATGGATGCAATTTTAGGTATGCCGGCTTACGGGAAATTCCTCAAGGAGATCCTCTCTAACAAGAGGAAATTGGAAGATATAGGAGAAGTCAAGATGAGTATGGAGTCATCCGAACTCATCAAGACTATGACGGAGAACATGCCACCCAAGCTCCGCGATCCAGGATCCTTTTGCATACCCATCACTTTGGGAGAAGCTACCTATGATGCGCTTTGTGATCTTGGAGCGAGTGTGAGTATCATACCTCTCGCTCTATGCAAGGCAGTTGGTCTAGGAGAGCCTAGACCGGTGAAGATCACACTCTACATGGCTGATCGTTCCACCACTAAGCCGGTGGGAATATTAGAAGACATTCTGGTAAAGCTCGGTAAGTTTTACATCCCAATAGATTTTGTCGTTCTTGACATACCTGCAGATTATCCGGTTCCCATCATTCTTGGGAGACCATTCCTTGCCACATCCGAATGCATGGTAGATTGCAAGAACGGCCAGCTATCCTTCCATATTGGTGAAGAAAAGATAGAATTCATACTCTCCTCCTTAATCAAGGAGCCATCCTTGAAAGACGATGCTTTTGAAATTATTGATGAAGAAGAATCTAGAGAGGTAGTAAGTTCGATCTTGATGAAAGACCCTCTTCAAAAGGTTCTTAGCATGAGCATCATGGAGGAAGGAGTGGAACATGACTACAATGAAGATGTGAAAGCATTAAATGATGTGGAGGAAGAACTAGGAGCAAGAATTGAAGAACTAGAGTGGACTCCGGAAACTGTGAAGAAAATCGACCTGCCTGACATAAATCGACCGATTCATGAAAAGGCAATCCGATTTTTTACAACAGAAACAAAAATCGACCCGACTGAACTAAATCGACCGATTCATGAAGAGGCAACCCGATCTTTTTCGACAGAAAGAAAAATCGTACCTCAAATCGACCGATTTATTTCAGGGGAGGTCGTTCCAGAGGGAAATTTTCTGGATTCTCCAAACGTCTCCGCAGCCACACTCGAATCTAATGATGCCGTACCCCCATCTCTAGAGGCCTCTTCTACAACATTCGAAGGCCAAGATCCATCATCAATCAAGGTACCCCTGTCGTTAGAATTGAAGCCACTCCCCACACATTTAAGGTACGCATTTCTTGGCACTAATTCCACATATCCGGTCATTGTTAATGCGAATTTGAATGAAACTGAATTAGAGAAACTTATGCATGTTTTGAAGCAACATAGGAGAGCATTAGGTTACACCATTGATGATTTAGTAGGAATAAAGCCTTCTCTATGTATGCACAAAATTTTAATGGAAGAGGATTACAAACCTTCACGCCAACCTCAAAGACGGTTAAACCCGGCAATAAAAGAGGTCGTGAAGAAAGAAATCCTTAAGTTACTTGATGCAGGTATCATCTTCCCTATTTCTGATAGCAAATGGGTGAGTCCAGTACAAGTAGTACCCAAGAAAGGAGGCATTACCGTTGCTGCCAACAAGAACAACGAACTTAACCCAACACGGACAGTTACGGGGTGGCGAATGTGTATCGACTACCGCAAACTGAACGTGGCTACAAGGAAGGACCACTTCCCCCTTCCTTTTATCGATCAAATGTTGGAAAGGTTAGCCCAACATTCTTACTTTTGTTATCTAGATGGATATAGCGGTTTCTTTCAGATTCCAATTCATCCGGATGATCAAGAGAAGACGACTTTTACGTGCCCATGGGGTACTTTTGCTTATAGAAGAATGCCATTCGGCTTATGCAACGCTCCAGCCACCTTCCAAAGGTGTATGATGGCAATCTTCTCCGAATATGTAGAGAATATCATGGAAGTCTTCATGGACGATTTTTCGGTATATGGTTCTTCCTTTGATAACTGTCTCTATAACCTTTCACTAGTTCTTAAGAGATGTGAGGACACTAACTTAGTCTTAAACTGGGAAAAGTGTCATTTCATGGTAACCGAAGGGATTGTGTTAGGTCATCTAGTATCACAAAGGGGAATAGAAGTTGATACAGCGAAAATAGAAACCATTGAGAAGTTACCTCCCCCTTCTTCGGTAAAAGGAATTAGAAGTTTCTTAGGACATGCAGGCTTCTATAGGAGATTCATAAAAGATTTTTCTAAGATTTCAAAACCCTTGACTAATCTTTTGATGAAGGACGCAACTTTCGAATTTTCGAAGGATTGTCTAGATGCTTTTTGCAGGATCAAAGAAGCTTTGATTTCAGCACCAATCATTCAACCACCCGATTGGACTCTTCCATTCGAGGTCATGTGCGACGCAAGCGACGTCGCCATAGGAGCAGTTCTTGGACAGAAGAAAGATGGTCGCACTCATGCCATCTACTACGCTAGCAAAACGCTAGATGAGGCTCAATATAATTATGCAACTACGGAAAAGGAACTTTTAGCCGTAGTATACGCTTTTGAGAAATTCCGTTCCTATCTTGTAGGTGCGAAGGTGATAGTCTATACGGACCATTCCGCAATCCGATACCTCTTCACGAAGAAGGATGCGAAGCCAAGGCTTCTAAGGTGGATCCTACTCTTACAAGAGTTCGATTTAGAGATTAGAGATAAGAAAGGATCGGAAAACTCAGTCGCCGATCATCTTAGTCGTCTCCCACAACCCACCGGCGAGACGGACGAGCTTCCTATAGACGACTCGTTCCCTGACGAGCAGCTACACGAGATTGAAGAGTGTCTTCAACACATCTCAAAAGGTAATTATCCATGGTTCGCTGACATTGTAAATTACCTTGTTTGTCAGGAGATCCCACCCGGACTTTCATACGCTCAAAAGAAGAAATTCTTTAGTGACGTCCGGCAATTCTATTGGAACGAGCCTCTTCTATTCAAAAGAGGTCCCGATGGCATTTACAGGAGATGCATCCCCGAAGATGAGATAGATAGTGTCATCCGCCATTGCCATTCTCTACCATGTGGCGGACATGCTAGTTCCCACAAGACTTGTGCTAAGGTACTTCGTTCTGGTTTTTATTGGCCTACACTTTTCAAAGATGTGCAAAAGTTTGTTGTTTCTTGTGATGCTTGTCAAAGGACAGGTAATATATCCAGGAGGAATGAGATGCCTCTCAACAACATACAAGAAGTAGAGATCTTTGACGTATGGGGCATCGATTTTATGGGACCTTTCCCATCTTCATGCGGTAACCAATATATACTTCTTGCCGTAGACTGTCTCAAGATGGGTATAGGCAATCGCTTCTCCTACTAATGATGCAATGGTAGTGGTGAAGTTCCTCAATAAAAGGATCTTCCCAAGGTTCGGAACTCCCCGAACCATCATTAGTGACGGAGGGGAACGCATTTCACGGCCCGTCGATTTGAGACTCTATTGGCTAAGTATGGGGTGACCCATAAGATAGCTACACCTTACCATCCGCAAACCAGCGGACAAGTCGAAATATCCAATAGAGAGATCAAGGGAATTTTAGAGAAAACCGTCTCTAAAACAAGAAAAGATTGGTCAATGAAGCTTGACGATGCACTATGGGCATACAGGACGGCCTTCAAGACACCAATAGGTACTACTCCCTATAACCTTGTCTATGGTAAATCCTGTCATCTTCCTGTAGAGCTAGAGCACAAAGCTTATTGGGCCATCAAGTGGCTCAATTTTGACATGAAAGAAGCCGGAGAGAAGCGGCTCTTAGACATCAATGAGCTAGATGAGATCCGGCTAAATGCGTATGAGAACGCAAAGATATACAAGGAACGGACAAAGAGTTGGCATGATAAGCACATCAATCCAAAAGACTTGAAGGAGGGAGACCAAGTCCTCCTATTCAACTCAAGGCTGCGTCTATTTCCAGGTAAGCTCAAATCCCGTTGGACAGGACCTTATTTAATTAAACGAGTTTTCCCCCATGGTGTAGTTGAAGTATGGGGTGAACAAAGCGGAAGTTTCAAGGTCAATGGCCAACGGTTGAAGAAATATACACCGGAAGCTCCGGTCGAGGAGATAGCTCCTATCCTCCTCCATTGAACACATACCATACACCGTCTAGCTAAAGACGATAAATTAAGCGCTTCTTGGGAGGCAACCCATGATAGTATAGTTTTTCACCCTTTTATCACTTAGTTAGAGTAGATTAATTGTTTTGCTTCTTTGTTTTCGTTTTTATTTGTTCCTCGATGCACTCTTGGTTTGTCGTGTCATTAATCGCAGGAAATTAGGTTCAACTCGAGAGATCCATGGAAAAAGGGAGCACAAATCAGTTAAATCTTCAAGATCCATGAAGAATAAGGAAGGAAATCGAGATTCACTAAGTAAATCGTCCGATTCAAGAGCAGAGCAAGGCGATTTTTGACAACAGGAAGAAAAATCGACCTGGAGATCGACCTGCCCAATTAAATCGTTCGATTTCCTATGTCTTCAGAGAAAAATCGAGTTACCCAAAATAAATCGTCCGATTCAGAAGCAGAGCAAGGCGATTTTTGACAACAGGAAGAAAAATCGACCTGAAGATCGACCCATCGAATTAAATCGTCCGATTTTCTTTGGATTCAGAGAAAAATCGCCCCGACGATTAAATCGACCCTATAAATCGTCCGATTTTCTTCACAGTTCCTCGACTCTATATAAAGACTAAACACTCGATCTTCCTCATTCCACAACTTACAACTCTCGACTTCCCCCTTCTCAAGAACGCCGAAAATCGCCCTCAACCTACAATCCTCGTTCCTTCATCATTTTGATTGATTCTTCGCTCCAAACTGAAGCATTTTCAACAAGGAACAAGGATCTAGCAACAACAAGCACGGCAATCGACTCCTCCACAAGGAATTCAGGTTTTTCTTTCGAAAAACCTAAGTTTCTAATTCAAATTGAAGTTTGCTTAGGAAGTGTTTGTTTGCTGGAATTGATTGAGGAATCTGCTTAGGAATCATTATAGGAGACTGTATGTGGTGATTTCTTGAACAGAACTTTACAAAATTGAGAGAATCGTTGAAATCGAGAGAAAAATCGACCCAGCCCAGAAAAATCGTCCGATTTTCACCAAGAACAGGCCGATTTTTTGACTCAGAATGGATCTTGTTAAGAGAGTAACTAGAAACACGGGGAAGAAGAAGGGATCTTCTTCCAAAGCCCCTCCCCCACCTCCACCACCATCTCAAAACATCCCTAAGCTTCCCCCTCCCCTATCCAAGCACAAGAAACGTTATGAACGTATCGTAGATCGCCCATTCACCCCTCCTCGCTACATAGTGCTAGATGACTTAGATTCATTGTTTGTTCGAGAGGATGTTGACATGATGCTTGACAAGGCTGGACTGACCCAGTTTGCTACGATTAGGGAGGATGCTTACACCGAGATCACCCTAGAATTCCTTAGTACATTTGAGCATGATCCTAGGGAAAGGATAGTCACCTTCCGCCTTATGAGCCAAAACCACACTATGTCCATTGACACTTTTGGAGACTTGTTTGGCTTCTCCTATTCAGATGCAGGCACTTTTGCTAGAGGTGTTCGTGCTAGTGACTTTTGGGAGGCTATTTCAGTGGGTGATTATGGTGGAGATAAGTGGCGACCCGGAAATTCCAAGAAGACTAGCATGTACAACCTCTCCTTCAAGGTAGTACATCGGATCCTCAGCGAGAGCTTATTTGCACGGACAGAGACTCCACAGAAGCTCAAGGCTGACGAGCTTTTCATTCTCTACTGCATGACATCCACCACCATCCCCGACATTGCCACCATGCTTGCCGACTATCTAGGAAAGATAGCCAACAAAGCTAAGGGCGATATTTGCGCAGGAGGTCTTGTCACTCATGTGGCTAAGACCATGGGATTGGACTTCTCCGGATGCACTCTAGCTGAGAGTGCCCTTCCAATAGGCTCCCAGCGGTTGGTTGTTCGACAGGTTTTGATTCCTCGAGGGAAAGGAACACTTCATGTGCCCATGCCATGGCACAAGGATCCGAAGAAGAAGCCATCCGAGATCATATGGAAGTCCGAATACACTATTCGGAACAAGAGAAACTGGAAGGAGACGTTCGAGTCGATGCTTGAGGAGTTCTCCCCTCCTACTTATTATGATGATGATGCAGGTGACTCCGAGGAGGAGGATGAGGATGGCGGACAGGGGACCATGCTCGAGTTTGAGAGTGACACTCATAGCGGTCATGCTACGGATGCCATGGACACCGACACTCATGGTGCAGGACCCAGCCGGACTAGTAGAGGCGAGGAGGAGACAGAGGATGACATGCAGCCACCTCGCCGCTCATTTGCACGTGCTCTAGGAGGACGAGGACGTCGCCCTCCCCGCCACTTTAGGGAGCTAGTCTCTAGCTTCCAGAGCCTCAACACCGACTATCATGCTCTCCACACCGACTACGAGACCCTGAACACTCAGTTCAGGAATTACAGGGAGGAGACGGACGCTAGGCATTCATCCTATGACGGCCACATGAGAGACTTGTACTACCACCAGTTCGGCCACTTCTACGATCCTAGCGCACCGATGTATCCCTATCCACCACCTCCACCGCCGACAGAGGATTGAGCTCCCACTTCTTTTACATTGTAAGTATTTTTCTCCTTCTTATGCTTGATTTTCACATTGGGGACAATGTGGATGTTAAGTATGGGGTGGGGGTACTTACAATACCTTATGTTTCATTTTAGCACTTTATGTACTTTCCACTACTCTTGACAAACTTGGCTTGTAATAACTCTTGCACTACTTGCTTTCCATTATGACACTAGCATTTGCATGATCTTTTTCAAATCCTATGAATTTTTTTAAAAAAAAATAATAAAAATTTAGTGCTTCTTATATGGAAATGACCTCTATGATGAGAATTGTGTATATGGATAGGCAAAAAGATGCTTAGTTGTGTTGAGATATTGATTATAGCATGAATGAGTTTACTTTTGTTACTTGAACACATGAATAAGTTATATGATCTAGTTGTTTTGATAAGAGAATGAAATAATAGTCGAAGCTATATTGCAAGTTCTTTTACATCATTTAAGGATGACTAAGGCAATTCACTTCTTTTCTTTTCTCATATCTTGATCATGCTAGCTCCTCAATGAAATATGTAACCCTCCTTTTACCATCCGGAAATTAGGATAGGTGATTGAAAAAGGCATGTTTGATGTGGGAGGGCCAAGGAAAATGTATTGAAAAAAAAGTGCAAAAATTCATAAGTTTGGGGACGTTGAACATGAGGATGAGTAACTCGGCACCATTCACATAGCCGGGTGTTTGTGTCTTGCCAAAGTCCGATTGAACGACAAGTCCTAACGGGATATGGTATGTGCATCAAGGGTTTGAGGCATCTCGAAATTGAGAAACGCCGATTTCCTAGGCTTCGGTTTTTGTGCACCGCTGTCCATACTCTCAAAAAGTAAAGTATAATGAAAGCAAAGCTTTCTACATGCGAAGCATGTGCGGTGAAGAAAATTCTTGAAGGTATTATGTGTTCCTCTTTCCCGGATTAGCACCACAATTGCCAAAAAGAGTTCCTTCCCTTAATACGTTTCTTGAACCTTTTCTTTGATTAGAAGACCTTGAGACTTTTATGCATGTGTTTAAGACTTAATGGCTTAGACTTGTTTGACTTTGATTATCTCTACACCTTTATCATGTTCTTTATTAGTGTTTTCATGAAAGAAAAGGAGATTAGTTCATCTTATAATTACCATTGATACATGCTTTGCCTTTTTTATGCCTTGAAATATCACTTTGAGGGTGATCCAATAAGAAGAAGCACTACCAAAAGAAGAGTTTTGAGTTTTCATACATATATAATCCATGACATCTTATATTCTGAATTTGAGTCTTGCTTAGGGACAAGCAAGAGGCAAGTATGGGGTATTTTGATGACATGAATTATGTATCATCATATTCATGCATATTATAGAAGATTGTCTCAGTTTACCTTGCATTTAGAGAGATTTTGTATGACTTTTATGTTCTATTCAATCATTTGTCGGAAATAGAGGTCTACACGAGTTTTTAATGAATTGTAGGTAAATGGAGTGGAATTGGAAGCAAAAGCGGAGCAGGGAGCATCTAAGGATGTTAAGGAAGCTAAAGGAGTCTTGAAGGGTTCATAAAGAGCTAAGGAATTGCAAAGGAGAGGCATAGAAGACGAGCCAAGAGAAGAGCACTTTCTGTTGAAGAAAATCGTGCCAATTTACACATAAATCGGACGATTTTCCCCTAAAGAAATCGAACGGTTTAGTGTGTAAATCGACTGGGTCGATTTATTATGTTTTTCGGCCAAATGAAAAGACGACACAAAGCCCAATTAATTTGGGCTAGAGGAGAGTTTTGCCAAACGGCCCACTTGCAAGAAACTATAGAGGAGAACCCTAGGAACGAAAACGAGGGGGCCGAAGCAGGAAATCTTTACACGTTTGAGAGGAATTGAAGATTCTTGAAAGGAGATTGAAGGACTCTTTGCCGGAAAGCTAATCTTGATTCTAGTTGTGAGATCTCTTTGTTCATTGATATACTTGTTGTTTTTTAGCACGAATTTGAGTTGTTTAGGAGATATATTGAGTCGTTTTGACAATCGTTTACAGATTTGAAGCTTATTGGAATTCTTTATTCAAGATTCGGTTTCTTTGCGATCTTTCTCTCCATAATTAATTTGATTCGTTTTTGAAAATGGTTGGCTAAAACCTTTGTGATTCTGGGGAGAATAGTTGATGATTAAGGCTTAGATGACGATAGACTGAACTCATTCAAACATTAGGACCCTGAGAGTTTAGATTTTAGTTTTGCGATAAACAGGAAAATCGGGCTGTTCTTGGGGAAAATCGACCGATTTTCTTATGAACAGGGCGATTTATTCTTCTGACGAACCTTAATTGAATTAATCTTTAACCAAAACTAATCCTTGCCTAAATCCCAACCTTGATTAACCTTTTTACCCTCTAATTGAATGTATGAAGACACTTCAAACCTGATTCCACGTTTATTAGATTAAGATTTCAAGATTTGGGTAATAAAGAGACTCAACATCCTTTATTAAGATTTTTAATTGTGCTTGCTGTTCTTTACTTTGGAGAGTCATATCCTGGAGTTTTAGATAGTTAGTTTGAACATAATTCTTGTCTTTAGATCTTTCTATATCGCATCCTCAACAACCCTTATAGAGAGAACCTTTAGATTAGTTATATAGGTTTCGGAACTTCACCGTACGAATCCTACCTTTGAACAATTAATCTTGGCAATATAAACTCTGTCCTATATCTATAGAAGTGTCTTGAATCGAAAGCCGAAATCGGATACTTGAATCCTTGGAATCATTCCCCTCTTATTTAATCACAAAAGCTTTTCATACTTTTTGCTAGATAATTGAAATCGGAACTATTCTCACCAAATCCCTGAGTTCGACTCTGGAATTCTTACCTTACTACAGTTGATCCGTACACTGCGGGTTCGCTTTGCTTTTGAGTTCTAGATACAAATTTAAGACTTTGACGCACACACTTTTTGAGCGAACAGCGACCTTGTTTTCCTCTTTGTGTCCACAGAAGACACTCATGAGGATCTTGGAGATGAGCCTCAAGCTAGGGTGAGTGAGTTTGTTGGAGTACTCACCCCCAACATGGAACTCTGACCCGGTAGCTGCCTGCCAGAACTCACACAGGTCCGGGGTCGGGACTGCATCCCACCAGTTTGCGGAGGGGTTGAGAGTTACCCCGAAAGCCTCCTGTAGATCATTGTAATCAAGTGTGTATTTCACCTTGTCGAATTTGAAGATGAGGCCGATACACACATGATCTTCCTTCTCCATTGTGAAGGTTAAGATGAACTGTCTGCTGAGCTCGGGATATGTTGGAGCACTTTTCTGTAGGAAGTTTCCGAGCCCAACATTCGTCAAAAAGGACTGCATGCTCTCCAGCATGCCCATATTCTCCAACGTAGGGACGTGTAAAAACCGAGTTGCGTACACAACTCGATCCTGCACAATCGTGTAACGCTCCTTCTCTACTTCGGACATCTTGTATTTCCTTGGTGCTTCCATTCTTGAAGATGATTAAAGCACAAGATTAGTAAATGTCAAAACAGGGAAAAGAAATTGACCTTTCTGGTGTGTTTTCCGCAGGGGCGGCTGAAGCAGGCGCAGGGGCGGTAAGGCGCAGGTGCGGGTGTTTGTAGGCGCGGGAACGGGAGAAGTGCAGAGGCGATTTCTGGGGAGCGATGGAAGTGGTGTTGCTGAGTCCCTTCCGGTGACTGCCTTGGTGGTTTAGTCGTCGCCGATGGTGTAGCAGGAGTGGAATGTTTGGAGTGGGTGAGGATGAAGGTTGTAGGAAGGTGAGAGAGTAAGGGGCGGTAGTTGGAGAGGGTGGCGCAGGGGCGTCGCGTGTGGTGGCTGGTTGTCGGAGGCAGCGCAGGGGCGTCGGAGAGGTGGTTGGTGAGCAAAAGGGCGCAGGTGCGTGAGTGTGGTGTGAGGGAGTAGGGTTCGGAGGGGATGTGCGTTTGGTGAAGAAGGAAGGTGGGTGGGGTGTGGTAGGTGTAGGCATTTTTTCGAGATCCTTATTTTTTTCTTTTCTGGGTAAACCCGTAGGGGCGGGTGCTTGTTGCTGCGGGGGCGGTGACAAGGGAGAGGGGCCACGTAGGCTCAGCGCCGGGGGCGGCGCCGAGGATGTTTGTCAAGGGTGGCCGCCGTAGGGGCGTAAGGATGTCACCGCGGGGGCGGTGACTGGCATGTTGCAGGCGCAGGCCCAGCGCCGGGGGCGGCGTTGGGCATGGGTGTCAACGCAGGAGCGGGGACACCGAGCCGCAGGGGCGGTTTTCTTGACTGAGGCTCCTCTTCTTATTCCTTCGGGTTTCCTCCCGAGAAGCGCCTTTGTTTTACGTCGTTGGCTCGACGTAAGATCTCTACTTCTCTGACTGTGCTTCCTCCAGCACCATCTCATCAATCGGATCGTTCTTGACTCCTTCAATGTAAAGCTTTATCCTTTGTCCATTTACCTTGAACACCTTGTGCGTTTGGGGATCATAAAGATCCAAAGTTCCGTGAGGGTATACTTTGGCTACCACGAACAGCCCTGTCCATCTCGAACACAGCTTACCTACACAGAGTTTCAAACGTGATTGAAAGAGAAGTACCTTATTACCTACCTTGAAGTCCTTCCGGAGAATGTTTCGGTCATGCCATGCTTTGGTCTTTTCTTTGTATGTGGTAGCGTGGTCATATGCATCTAGCCTCAGTTCCTCCAACTCTTGCAATTGGAGCTTCCGGAATTCTCCCACTTCCTCTATGTTCATGTTGCACTTCTTTACCGCCCACCAAGCTTTGTGCTCTAGCTCCACCGGTAGGTGACAAGCTTTCCCAAACACGAGCCTAAAAGGAGACATCCCGATAGGAGTTTTGTAGGTTGTCCGATATGCCCATAGGGCGTCATTTAGCCTAGCACTCCAATCCTTCCATCCGGGAGAAACTGTCTTTTCAAGGATGGTCTTTATTTCCCGGTTGGATACCTCAGCTTGGCCGTTTGTTTGTGGATGATAAGATGTTGATACTCTTTGGTGGACGTGGTACTTCTTAAGGAGAGCCGTGATCGTCTTGTTGTAGAAATGGATACCCCTATCACTAATTAAGGCTTTTGGAATTCCAAATCTTGTAAAGATATTTTCCTTAAGGAAAGCTGCAGCCACTTTTGAATCATCAGTTTTGGTGGTCTTTGCTTCCGCCCACTTGGAAACATAGTCCACCGCAAGCAAAATATATGTGTGCCCGAATGAAGTAGCAAACGGCCCCATGAAATCAATTCCCCAAACGTCAAATATTTCACAAAATATAAGAGAGGATTGGGGCATTTCATGTCTCCTTGAAAGATTTCCTACCCTTTGGCATTTATCACACACTTTGCAAAACGCAAAAGCGTCTCGAAAAATGTGTGTCCAAAAGAACCCGGCATCCAAAACTTTTCTTGCAGTTTTGTTTGCCCCAAAGTGCCCCCCACATGCTTCAGAATGACAGAAAGTTAGGACGGATTGTACCTCATTGTCCGGAATGCAACGTCGGATCACTTGGTCACTACAATGCTTCCAAAGGTAAGGATCGTCCCAAACGTAGTGTCGAGCTTCAGCTTTTACCTTCTCTCGTTGTGCCTTGGTGAAGTCTGGAGGATATTCTTTCTTGACAATGAAGTTCACAATGTCAACAAACCAAGGTTTAAAAGATTGGAGCTTAAGACAAACCTCTGTCGACAATTCCGCAGGGGCGCCTAGACTGAGCCGCAGGGGTGGTTGGTGTGAAGCACGGAGACGGTCACACAACAGAGAGTTGTGTAAAATGTATCGTCTGGAAAACTTCCGGCTATATCTTTTCTTTTTTCTGGATTCTCCTCTTCTTTCACTAGTCTGCTCAAATGATCGGCCACCAGGTTCTCAGCCCCCTTTTTGTCCCTTATCTCTAGGTTAAACTCACTTAGAAGGAGCACTCATCGAATCAATCGTGGCTTTGCTTTCTTCTTCGCCATGAGGTACCTAAGGGCTGCATGGTCAGTGAAGATAATTACATTTACCCCAAGTAGGCACTGCTTGAATTTCTCAAGGGCAAAAACCACCGCCAACATTTCCTTCTCGGTGGTGGAGTAATTCCTTTGCGCTCCATTGAGTGTCATAGACGCATAACGGATCACATGAGAAGCCCGTCCGTCTTTCTGTCCTAAGACGGCTCCAACGGCGTAATCACTGGCATCACACATGATTTCAAAAGGTTTCTCCCAATCCGGAGAACGGATGATTGGTGCGGTGGTAAGACATGTCTTCAAAGTGTCGAAAGCTTTCTTGCAATTCTCATCCACTATGAAGGTGACGTCTTTCTTGAGCAATTCACAAAGGGGTGCCGAGATCTTTGAAAAATCTTTGATGAAACGTCGGTAGAAACCTGCATGACCAAAAAAAGATCGGATTTCCCGAACATTAGTAGGATAAGGTAAATTTTGAATTACATCAACCTTTGCCCTATCTACCTCTATCCCTTTTGAGGATATTACATGTCCTAGGGCAATTCCTTATTCGACCATGAAATGACATTTTTGCGAATTAAGAACCAAATTGGTTTCAACACATATTTCAAGAACAAGTTTCAAATGTCCTAAACATGCGTCAAAACTGTCTCCATGGACGGTAAAATTATTCATGAAGACTTCAATGAAATTTTCTATGTATTCGGAAAAAATACTTATCATGCACCGTTGGAAGGTGCCGGGTGCGTTGCAAAGTCCAAATGGCATTTTGCGGTATGCAAAATTGTCAAATGGGCAAGTGAACGTCGTCTTTTCTTGATCTTCTGGTGCGATGGCTATTTGGAAATAGCCCGAATATCCATCCAGGAAACAATAGTACTGATGACCTACAAGACGTTCCAACATTTGATCAATAAAAGGTAATGGGAAATGGTCTTTTCACGTTACCTTGTTGAGTTTGCGGTTAATGCATACTCTCCATCCGGTTTGTGTTTTGCTCGGGACCATCTCTCCATGTTGATTTTCCACCATGGTGATACCTCCTTTCTTTGGAACAAGTTGGGTTGGACTAACCCAAGTACTATC
Organism: Fagopyrum homotropicum; assembly: GCA_033239125.1. Lineage (NCBI taxonomy): Eukaryota > Viridiplantae > Streptophyta > Magnoliopsida > Caryophyllales > Polygonaceae > Fagopyrum > Fagopyrum homotropicum. Next base: position 104,125,079 of record BSWB01000005.1, read on the forward strand.
CGAAATAGGGAAGATCATATCCGCTTGGAGGAGCTTCAACACTTCCTTTTTGACCACATCCATTATCGACGGGTTCAACCTCCGTTGAGGTTGCCTAGAGGGTTTGGCTTCATCCTCAAGTAAGATCCTATGCATGCAAGTTGAAGGGCTTATCCCTTTGATGTCCGCAATGGTCCATCCAAGGGCCGTCTTGTGCTCTTTTAGCACTTTCACCAACTTGTCTTCTTGACCGGTAGTCAACTTGTTGGAGATGATCACCGGCAAGGTATTGTGTTTTCCAAGGAAAACGTACTTGAGGTGTGATGGAAATTCCTTCAATTCTATTTCTGGCGCCTGCACTATAGACGGAACAAGCTTCTCGCTTGGGGTTAGTAAAGTGGGCCCAATGGCCAAATTGGAGACAGGTAGCCTTTTATGCCCATCTAATTGGGCTAGGACCTCTTTCATGATGGATGTTAATACATATTCTGATTTGAAAACATCAATGTCATGCTCAATTACATTTTTCAATTCATCAACATCAGAGTTATCAAAAACATCTTGCACAAAAGGTTCAACAATGTCAATAGCACATAAAGAATGATCATCACTAGGAAATCTCATTGCATCATAGATGTCAAATTCCACTACTTCACCATCAAACTCCATGGTCAATTTGCCACTAACATAATCAATTTTTGTCCTAGCAGTTTTCAAAAACGGCCTCCCTAACTGAATGGGCGCGGCATGTGAATCATTTTCCATATCCATTACAAAGAAATCAGCAGGAAATATTAGGTTGTCTACCATTACTAATACATCTTCAATTATCCCTTTCGGGTACACATTAGATCTATCAGCAAGTTGTACTGCAATCCTAGTTTCCATTAATGGCCCAAGGCCAAGTGATTTATAAATCGAATATGGTAAAACGTTGATGGAAGCACCAAGATCAAGCATTGCTTTGTCAAAACGGGTTTCCCCTATAACACAAGGAATGCTTACCATGCCCGGATCGCTGCACTTCTAGGGCATTCTCCGTTGGAAAATAGCCGACACATGCTCACTTACTCGCACTTTTTGTTTCCCCTTCAGCTTCTGATTCCTCTTGATAGTGCAAAGTTCCTTCAAGAAACGATCATACTTAGGAATGATTCTTCTCTCCTTTAGAGCCTCAGGAAAAGGAGCTGGTGGTTTCTCAGAGTACAGTGGCGGAAAGTTAGGCCGGATATAAGAATCGTTCTCAACAGAACCTTCTGTTGTGTTTTCCGCAGGGGCGTCAGCTTGTATGCGCATGGGCGGCTCAGAGGGTGTCACCGCAGGGGCGGGGACATCCAGCCGCAGGGGCGGTATATGCTCTGTGATGGGCGCAATTGCAGCCGCAGGGGCGGTTGTGGGTGCGGTAAAATCGATAGAAGGTTTGCTTTGTGATTCTTTTGCTGGTTTTTCTTGGACTTGCTTCTCACTCCTTAATGTTAAGGAACTAACATTCTCCTTGGGGTTTATAAACATCTAGGAAGGCAATCCTCCGGAAAGTCTTGATTCGGTCCTTGAAATGGCTTCCGCCATTTGACCAATCTGTTTTTCAAGGTTCTTGATGTTGAATTCTGTTGTTTGGACATGAGTAGCAAAGTGTTCAGTCAAAACCTGCAACATATCTTCAGTTGATTGATACTTACCTTGACGGGGCTGCAGTTGTTGGTTTTGTTAATCCCTCCAACGAAAGTTCTGTTGGTCACGCCAGTTTGGCATGAAATTCTGTGCATAGGGATCTTTCCTAGACCTTTGCTGCTGTGGTTGTCCATAGCCCATTGCGTTCACCTCAGCATCGTCATCTTAGACTTGCGGACACATGTCCGTTGGATGATATGGGTAAGCATATACTCCACAAGCTTTGAGTTGTTGTGGGGTTCCCATAAGCGTTGGCCTCTTCACCATTTCCTTCAGCTCCGCGAGCTCAGTGGAGAATCTACACTAGGTTCTAAGCATGCAAAAACTTATGAAAACTTATGAAAACGATTAATGCGACAAGTAAGACAATGATGGGTGAATCTACACTAGGTTGATTCTAAGCATGCAATTGCTACTTTGGTGAGTTCCTTTTACAAGTTTTCAAGTAATCTCCCGTCTCGATCATATATATGTGTTGAGCCAACCGGCATCAACACAACTTAACAGGTTAGTGTTCCGTAAACCTACAAGAATAAATAACAAGTTAGCTTTCAAACAATGACTGAAGGATATAAAGAGAAGATTAAAACCGTTAAACTTATCTTTATATTTGCGTTCCTTTTCTTTAAGTAATTACAACCCGTTATTACTTAAAGTTACTACTAGATTAAAAACCCGAACCCGGAACCTATTAATCCTAGATGTTTGCATGCACTTTAGAACCTAAGGTGATCAATCTCAAGTAATAGTAAAACATGCAATTAGACAATGGAGATCAAGGAAACACAAAGCATTACTGAATAAAAACTTATATTAAAGAAAACTTACAACTAAAGTAACAACGCATCTTCAAACCAACCCAATGTAGCAAGGGAGTTAGCAACTCATTACAAAGGTAGCAAGATAATCTAAATGGAAAAAGTGGATAATTTGTTGGCTAACAAGATGGATGATTCTAGCAATCAACCAAGGACTATTTATACTACAAAAGACACTAAATAGGAGTAAATGGCCGGCCCAAAACAACCACCTTTAATGCCATAAAGGTGGTGTGAATAGCCGGAGTAAAGCTTCTGACGTTAAACCGCAGGGGCGGCCTTCAGTTCCGCAAGGACGGTGAAGGCAAAAACGCTTGATCTTCTTCATGGCCGCAGGCGCGGCTAGGCAATTCCGCAGGGGCGGATCGTTAATGCTCTTCAAACATCTTACCCTTCAACTTCCTGACGTTTCTGATGCCAAGCCACCGGGACGTCCCTATGTCAACTCAGGGGCGGAGACACAACCTCTTCGTCTTCCAGCTCCTACGTTGAGGCGCAAGCAGAGGCGCAGTGGAAGGCGCAGTGGAAGGCGCAGGGGAGTTGGTCTTCGTTTCTTCAGGACAAGTCACCGCAGGGGCGCCAAGGAGTGGCGTAGGGGCGGTGACACACTTCATGGCCGGCGCTGGTGAAGGCGCACGGAGCGCTCCGGTGTAAGGCGTCACCCGCAGGGGCGGTGACAAGGCTCCGCTGGGGCGGTAAGGCAACAGAAGCTTTGCTTCGTGAACGATCTTCACTCCTAAGTGCTTATAACTCCTTTCTTAGCTTCTTTTAGTCTTCTTCTTCTAGACCAAGGAGTTAGTAGCATAAACCGACACAAATGCAATAAAAAGACTCTAAAAACTATCCTAAATGATAGTGATTCCATCACCTATCATGGAGACTTTGAGACCTTCAAGAGTGGAGAGTAACAATTACAAGTTGAGGCCTTTCTACTTCTCTTTGAAAGACAAGCCGCTTGCTTGGTATCAATCTATTCCGGCTGGAAAAATCAACACTTGGGAAGAGATGACGACGGAGTTTCTTACTAATTTCTTTCCCCCATCAAAGACCGCTGAATTGAGGGGCAAGATCAATGCTTTTATTATGAAGGACAAGGAGAGTTTGTCCAAGTCATGGGAAAGATTTAAGGATCTTTTGTTGGATTGCCCATATCATGGGATTCCAAAGATTGAGTTGTTGGAGATATACTTCAAGGGTTTGGATGGAGATACTCAATTCAAGCTCCAATTACTTTCAGTCGGCACTTTCATGGATATGCCGATAGATGAAGCTTGGGATTTCATTGAAAAGCAAGCTTTACACATGGAGAAGTACTCCCATCAAAGAGTTGAAGATGGAGCAAGGAGAGTTAGCTTTCAAGACACATCATCAAATGGAGTTCAACTCACCTCGCTTAGCAATGAAGTGAAACAATTGAAGGAGCTTTTAGTAGCTCAAACGAAGAAAGAGCAAGACGGTGGCTACCAAGGAATAAACAATTATCCAGGGCCGCGGAACAACAGTTACAACAACAACAGAAACTCCAACAACCATTGGAGAGCAAATCAACAAAATTCCGATAACCCTTATTCTCATGCTGAAAATGATCTTAACGTCCCCTCTTCTTCTTCTACTCCATTGAGAAGTCAGGAGCCTGCATCAGGCTCGTCCCAGCCACCACAGACACTAGATGTTGTGCTAGAGGGAATATTGATCAAGCTTAGCGCTATGGAAACATATATGAGTTCATTTTCGAAGGCTCAAAAAGCCTTAGAACAACAATTCAATAAGTCGAATGAAGCGCCAAGAGATGCTGGAAAGCTTCCAGCAAGGACAGAGAACAACCTTAAGGGACAGATCATGACTATTACAACACGCAGTGGATTGAAGACTGCGGATCTAGTACCTCGGTCGAGCCCCGACCAGATGAGGAACACCTCGGACCAAGTTCAGACAAGGATCACCTCGGTCGAGGTGCCAACCGAGATGGAGCCCCAGATGCAAAAGAAAAGTCTGAAGTTTATGTTCCACCTCCTACTTATAAACCACCACTCCCGTTCCCTCATTCAAGGGCGCGGGCACATCTAGACAAGCACTTTGGTAAGTTTCTAGAACTTATGAATAAACTACATATTAGCATTCCTGCCATTGATGCAATCTTAGGGATGTCCGCCTATGGGAAGTTTCTGAAAGAGATCTTATCAAGGAGGAGGAAGATGGAGGATTTTGGTGAAGTAAGGATGACATCTAGATCTTCGGAGCTTATTCAAATCATGAAGGAGAAGATGCCACCTAAATTGAGAGATCCCGGTTCATTTTGCATTCCCATTCAAGTTGGGGATGTCACTTATGATGCACTATGTGATCTAGGAGCCAGCGTGAGCATCATTCCGCTAGAGATTTGTGAGAGAGTCGGACTTGGAGAGCCCAAGCCCGTGAAGATGACGTTATACATGGCGGATCGCTCCATTACCCGTCCCATTGGTATTTTGGAAGACGTACCCTTCAAGTTAGGTAACTTATACATACCTATAGACTTTATTGTGCTTGACATTCCCGCAGATTATCCCATTCATATCATTCTCGGGAGACCATTTTTAGCAACTTCGGGTTACAACGTTGATTGTAAGAACGCCAAGTTGAAATTCAACATTGGTGGCGATCATGTGGAGTTTACATTGCTTGTTGCAATGAAGGGAGAGCCGCTGGAGGATGATATCTTCAACATCTATGATGAAGAAGATTCTTGAGAATTGGTGAGCTCTATCCTTATTAAAGATCCTCTTGAAAAAGTTCTATGTTTTAGTTTAATGGAGGAAGGTATAGATGTTTCTTGTGATGCAGATGTGCAAAGCTTGAAGGCATTGGAAGCAAATCCAGGAGCTAGATTTGATAAACTGATTCAGGAGAAGAAAAGCACGTTAGGTTTCAGTTCCAGTTCCAGTACCTCGACCGAGGCACTTTCCGGAGCAAGCGAGGTGTTCTTATCTGAAGAGCATCTCGGTCACCCACCTCGAACCCTGACCGAGACATTCAGCGAGATGTTATCAACTGAGGACGACAATCCTTCTAATTTACTATTTGATGATCATTCACATTTGGTGGAGCACTGGCTTCGCCAAGTTTCTGATGGTAAAGAGCCTTGGTATGCTGATATTGTCAATTACCTTATTTGTCAAGAAGTACCGCCTGGATTGACGTACACTCAAAGGAAGAAGTTCTTCAAGGATGTATGCCATTACTACTGGAATGAACCTCTACTGTTCAAGAGAGGTCTAGATGGGATGCTTCGATGATGCATTCCAGAAGATGAAGCTTCTAGTGTCATACGGCATTGTCACTCGCTTCCTTGTGGAGGACATGCTAGCGCTCACAAAACATGCGCTAAGGTATTACGTTCTGATTTCTTTTGGCCTACATTATTTAAGGATGTGCAAGCATTTGTTGTCTCTTGTGATGCATGCCAAAGAATAGGGAACTTGTCAAGAAGGAACAAGATGTCACTCAACAATATTTAGGAGGTTGAGATCTTTGATGTATGGGGAGTTGATTTCATGGGACCTTTTCCATCATCCGCAGGGAACCTCTACATTCTCCTAGCTGTTGATTACGTATTTAGATGGATGGAAGCCATTGCCTCTCCCACTAATGACGCCACGGTGGTTGTGACATTCTTCAGTAGGATTATCTTTCCACGTTTTAGGACACCGCGCATCATCATCGGCGATGGAGGGACACATTTCATCAACCGGAAGTTCAAGGCACTTTTATCCAAGTATGGGGTAATTCATAAGGTAGCAACCCCTTATCACCCTCAAACTAGTGGGCAGGTGGAAATCTCGAATAGAAATATCAAGGGAATTTTGGAGAAGACCGTTTCAAGGACAAGAAAGGATTGGTTCATGAAGTTAGATGACGCTCCTTGGGCTTATAGAACCGCATTCAAGACTCCCATTGGTACCACCCCTTACAATTTGGTATATGGGAAGTCTTGTCATCTACCCGTTGAGCTGGAGCACAAGGTATATTGGGCAATCAAGTGGTTGAATTTCGACATCATAGAAGCCGGAGAGAAGAGACTTTTAGACATCAATGAGCTGGAGGAGTTGTGCTTAAATGCCTACGAGAATGTCAAGATCTACAAAGAAAGAACGAAGAGATGACATGACAAGCATATCATTCCCAAGGAGCTCAAAGAAGGAGACCTTGTTATACTCTTCAATTCCCGCCTCCGCCTCTTTCTAGGTAAGTTGAAATCTAGATGGACAGGACCTTACGTTGTGAAAACTGTTTTTCCCTATGGTGCAGTTGAAATATGGGGCGAAACTAGCGGAAGTTTAAGGTCAACGATCATAGGCTGAAGAAGTACCGACCGGAAGTCCCGGCTGAGGAGATTGCACCATTATACCTTGTTTGAAGATGGCGTACGGTCCAGCTAGCGACCTTAAACCAAGCGCTTCTTGGGAGGCAACCAAGGTTTTGTTTTCTTTTCCCTTTTCTAGCTTAGTTTAGATAGTTTGCTTCGTGTTTTTGCGTCCTCCTAGACAAGAATCAGGTACTCTCTAAGAAGAAATTAGAACTCAGAAGCTACATGGAAGGACTGATGTTCGAGAAGTTGAGAAAACGGAACTTGACTTAGATACATCACGGATGCTGTCAGAACGCCTTGACTTAGATACATCACGGATGCTGTCAAAACGGAACTTGACTTTTGGCCTACATTATCTGGGAGCTGTTTCTTATTTCTTTATGCAGTTCAGCTATGTCCGGTGAGTACTTATTTCTTATGACTTATATTTGACCCATTGAGACAATGTGTCCCAAGTATGGGGTATATGATGTATTGCTTGACTATGGTTTGTATGACACTTGGATATTATCGTTTAATTGGCTCAATATGCTTATCTGTCATTACATGCATACCTACATGTTTGTGTTTGAGAAAAACATCAAAAACCAGTTTTGAAAAAAATATAATGACTCGACCGAGACGTTCATGGCCGATCGAGGATGAACACCTTGGATGACGCCAGAACACCTCGACCGAGATGGTTCTTAACTGAAAGGTTTTACGAAACGATTTGTGCTTTTTCTTTGGACATGACCTCACTGAAGATATTTTTTGCATATTGGTTTTTGAAATCTTTATATGCTCGAAAGGTTTTATGATATGTTTAAGTTGCAAAATGCTTTGTTTGAAATTCTAGCATGTTTAATACTTTGTTTTTATCAAAATTATGTTGGATTTGAAGGTTGACACCACATGATGAGTTCTATCACATTTTTCCTGGGATGATTAAGGCAATTCATTCTCTTCTCTTCTTCTTCTTGACCATGCTTTAGCCTCTCATATATAGATTTTCTCCCTTTACCTATCCGGGAATTTGGATCCAAGTGACGAAAGCAAGTGAAAGTTAAGTCGAGATCTTGGCTGAAAGTGTTAGAAAGAAACAAATTAGGTTTGGGACGTTGATCTTCATGATGAGTAACTCGGCACCATTCACATAGTCGGATGTTTGTGTTTTGCCAAAGTCGGATTGACCGATAGTCCTAACGGGTCATGGTATGTGCAACAAGGATTTGAGGCATCTCGAGAAATTGATGATTGTTGATCTCCTAGGCTTCGGTTAATGTGCACCTCTATCCATGCATCCCAAAAAGTAAAGTAAAAATAAGCAAAGCTTATTGGTGGAAGATGTTATGATTCAAAGAAAGTGAAGTAAGATCCTATTCCCGGATTCTAGCACCACATTACCCTATATACATCCCACCCTGACACGTTTCTTGACCTCTTTTGGAAGCCCTTCAGACCTCGAGTATGTTGATTGACTTGGTGGTTTAAACTGGATTATATATGATTAATTTCGATAAATATGATATACTATACATTCTATGATTTTATGCAAAGATGAACAGCTTTCTTATATTTATAAAATGTTTTGATCATGTGTTGATTTTATTTGCCATGAAGCATTCTCATAGGGTGATCTATGAGTGGAGCACACCACCAAAATGTTTTAAAATGTTTTTCATTGAATTTTTGATGACTTATAATCCATTCTATCTTGTATCTAAGATTTGGATCTTGCTTGGAGACAAGCAAGGGACAAGTATGGGGTATTTTGATAGCATGCATTATAGTCTATATTTTGGGATTGGTTTGGACGTTTTATCTTCATAAATCTGCATGTATGGATGTATATTCTTTGATTATATTGTTGTTTTGTCTACTTTTGTGGGAATCGAGGTCTACACCTAGTTTTGTTGTAATTGTAGGGAAAATGGCACGTTTTGGACCGAAATGGAGCTAAGGAAGTTAAGGAGTCATTGGAGCTGCATTCTGGAGCATTGAGGAGTTATAAGAAGAGCTCAAAAAGCATGGAAATGATTTGAAAGGTTGATTTTGGACCAGATTAGAGAGTTTCACTCTCAGCTGAGACTCACCTCGGTCAGCTACAGTATCACCTCGACCGAGGTGATCTTCAGGAGCGTCTGGACCGAGGCGAAGTGATGACGGAACACAAGATCTTTATCTTTGGCTGAGATCTTCTATTTTTGGAAAGTGAATATCACATATTTTTTGATGGATTTCTGGAAGGAAGAATATCTTTTTGGATGATATATTTTGGAAGATATGGAGATATATTTTAAGGAAATTATATTTTTAAGATATTTTATCTTTGGAAGATAATATAAAGGGGCTGATTTTCTGAAATTCAGTCATCCTTGGATCATCTTCGGATCACCAATTCTCTGATTGAGGAATTTGAAGGAAGTTTTGAAGGTTGAAGGTCAAGGAAGGAAGGAAGCTAGTTTGAAAGAAGTTTAAGGAAGTTGTAAGATTTTCTTAGTTTGGTTTGATTTTGTTGTCTTTTCTTATTGTGATTGAGAACGTTGATTGCTTGTTTGATTCAGTTATTGAGACCTTTGTGTTAAGGTTTTCTTGTTTGAATATTGGTTCCTTTCTCACATATTTGATTATTGTTATCATGATGATTGTTAGCTAAGTTCTTTATGCGATTCTAGGGTGATTGGCATAAAGTTGTGGGAAAGACGATGATATAATGATTTTAATCTCAGTGGACCTTGAAAGCTCGAACCTTTACCTTAACCGACGAACACCTCGGTAAGTCATAGAACATCTCGGCAGGGATGGGATATAACTGAACGAGGTGAGATCTTTTCTGATCCTTATCTGAGTTGAGGTTTCTGTTTGCCAAATCCTATCCTTGTTATACCTTTCTTGGTTCAACGCAAGCCTAGGATGAGACTTACCCGGTGATTCCTTTGTTTGTTTACCCAAGATCATGAGTGTTAGGTAATAAAGGTTTATCCTTTATTGGGATTTGAGTGTGCTTTCATCCCATCTTTGAGAGTTAGCCTGAGACTTACCCGGTAAAGGTTGATTCTATCCCCCTTGGGTGGTGTGTTGGTTTGAGATTATAGTTCCTTTCCTTAGTACCTTGAGACTTACCCGGTGAGAGGATCTTTGGTTTAGGATAGTGAGTAGTGAGACTTACCCAGTGATCTATTCCCACCTTAGAAACACCTTCCCTTTGCAAACCTCAGCTTTGTCCACGTTATCTTTTGAGAACTTGAATCGGAAGCACAACTGAATGCTTTAATCTCTAGAATCCACGTTCTCTTTATCTGACTTTTATATCATCTTTGATAGCTTTGCTTTGTTGCGTGTTTATTATTGATAATCTGAATTACCGATCTTTGTTTCACCATAGTCCTTGTGTTCGACCCTGGAATTCTTGCTTTTATTACAATCGATCCGTACACTATGGGTTCGCTAATATTAAAGCTTGCACACACCTTTTGGAGCGATCACCTTGCAGGTTAGGAATGCGGCCGAGAGATCCGGAAGAGTGGGCAGTCGGGGTTCCGTACATTTTAGGAGTGGGTTTTGGTTGGAGTTGTGTTTGGATATTGTTTCTTGTATATTGTTATGTATTTGATGTTCAAGTCTTTGGAGTTGAGAACTCAGCTAAAGTTTGTCTTTTGTTTGTTTCTAGGGATCATATCATTTGCATAAAAATGTATTTCGATTTTGCCTTTGTTTGTGTCTTTTTGTAAGATCCGGTGAAATTTTTGTCAAGCTAAGGGTCGAGACCCATTGTGAGGTCTCGCCCGTAGCATCCCGAGTCCCGCAAAATTGGGGTGTTTCAAAGGAAGAGCTTCAGAGAACGAAAATCGACCGATTTTCCATAAAAATTGACCGATTTTTCAATGGGAAAAGTCGACCGATTTCATGATCCGATTTCTTTCAGTGGAACAAGATTTGCAAAATCCGTCCATGATCTTCTATCTTTTGGCAAATATAATTTGTTATGATTCCTTAAAGCTCTTAGATTATCTTAAGGGATTATTAGTTAGATTTATCTCTATAGTTTATATTTTGTATATCTTAAAGATATATTTGCAAGATTATCTTTAAGTATATTTTTCTAGTTTCGTAGGATTAATCTCCCTTATAAATAGCCTTAGTGGGGGAGATTGTTGAGTAGATTAGATTTGATATTTTCCATATAAATTGTGAGAGTTTGCATCTTCATTCACAGAGTTTGTATTTTATTCATTAATCATTCAATCAAAAGAGAGCTTTGGTTGAATTGTTGTGAAGTCCTTACTAGAATGTGCTTGTGTGTGTTAATCTTATTGAAGGTTGGTGCTCCTGTTCAATACTAGTCCCTCCTTGTGCTTGTCTTAATTAGAAGGCTTGTTTAAGGTTAAAGAAGTGTGGGTTAAGATAATCTTCTCATTTAAGGGTTTTGACACATCATTGGTCAAGATTCTTTTGCGGAACTATCTTAGTTCATATCTTCCTATATATTCCTTTTATTTATCATTCCATAATCATCTTCTTATCTTACCACATCGTTCACTAATCCGTTTTATGATTTTCAAAGAAAATCGACCTGTTCTTGACAAAAATGAGAAGATTGGTGAAATAGGACCCTTTTTGTTTAGTGTATACTAACTAGGCCCCTAACAAAATCAAATTAAAAAAATAAAGATGAACTAGGGATTTAATTAAAGAATTACCATACAAGTCAACATTCTCTCCTATCTCAATTTATTAATTTTCCATATTAGATATTTAAATTAGGAAGTAGATAATTACGATTCCAAAAATCTCTCCCTCATTATTTGTCGTTATTTAACAATCCCCAGACGTATTTTTTTTCTTTTCTCCATTGCTGCGTGAAGAACGACCTCGGAGTTCTAGTTTAGACGCATATATCGAGGGTTGTCAATGAATATTTGATCTACACAACTCAACAACAGTGTAGTGTGCTCGTTATTCGACATAATCTAGATATCGAGGTTTTCTATTTGTGTTCGAGGTATGTTCATGTTTTTTAGACAAATATTTGATAGATTTGAATACATAAATGACTGTAATTCTTATGCAAATATATTTATGTTAGTATTTTCGTGAATATGTACATATGCTGAAAATATCTAGTTAGGCATCCATACGAGTTGTAGTTTAGTCATCCGTACGATATTGAGTTCTATGATGAGTACATAATTTCCTATGATTATGTACATATGTTCAGTCTTATGTACATACATGATGAACATATGTTGGTTAGTAACTTTTTTTAGTAAATATATGTAGGAGAATCATCCGATGTAGTTGGGACATGAAATGTGTGCACATATTAATATATTAATGTGTTAAGTTTCGATTGTGGATCCGTGATGAATACATATTTTTCTATGACTTTCGACATAACTGTTACAATATGTATGCTCAACGGCATTTTATGTACATACGTGATGAATATATATATGTTTTTATGATTTTTGACATATTTGTTACATTTATGTAGTAAATGGTGAAGATGCCTATATTTTCGGTTGGTTAATTGATTCAAAAATCAGAAACTGCCTAATAAGGTAAATAAATAAAGATAAACAGGAGAGAGAAAGATTATGATTTATTGAGTATCTTTGTTTCTGTTTTTAATAAATCTTTCTATGAAAATATGGAGGGGCCTAGTTTGTCAACATATAAACAAAATAGCCTAGTTTATACACCTTGATACATAAATTGCCTACTTAGCCAACTCATCCGACAAAAATCGACCGATTTTCTCTATAGAACAACCCGATTTTTATCCCTGTTAAGGACTTTCAATCTAGATCGGGAACTGCGGTTTATCCCTACATCAGGATCGCTTGATGAAAACACATCGACATATAATGTTGTTCTTATATCCCTCTTTGAGAAGATATTCACTAAGACGATGGAAAACATTTCTCATGGCTTTGAGGAGTTGGCCTCAGGCAATATTAGTCCTTGTGGGACTTTCATGTAGATGTCGGTATCAAGTGACCAGTATAAATATGCAATCACGACATCCATAAGGCACATCTGTAGTTTTATAAAGACAGTCATACGAATTAGGAATCTAAATGTGATCGCATCAATTACTGGCGAGTATGTTTCATCATAATTGATTCCTGGAATTTGAGAAAAACCTTGGGTTACAAGTCTCGCATTATATCTCACAATTTTGTTTTTCTCATTTCGCTTTCTTACGAAAACCCATTTATAGTCGACTGGTTTTACACCCTTTGGTGTATGGACTATAGACCCAAAAACTTCACGTTTTTCAAGTGATTTCAATTCTTCCTGAATTGCTTCTTTCCATCTTAGTCAATCCTTTCAACGACGACATTCATCAACTAATTTTGGCTCAATGTCATTATCTATAATTGCAATATCATTAGCCACAGAATAGGCAAATATATTATCAACAATGATATCCTTTTTATTTCATTGTATCCTTGTATGACATAATTTATAGCAATTTCATAATTGTCGATTCTTTCATCATCAAGGATATTATCCTCATTTGGGATGTTCTCATTCTCGTTTTCTTTGTCTTTCTCATGTTCCTCACTTGATTCAGTCACTATAGTCTCTCCTACTATACCCTTTTGGTTCCTTGTTTTTCTCGGTTTCAAATCTTTTGAACCGAGTGGTCTACCACATTTTCGACGTGTCGTAGACTCATTTGCAATGGACACATTTGGTTGTCTAATGGGTACGTCAATTCTTGAAGGGGCATTTGTCGTTGGAACATGTGACTTTACCACCTTCTTAGTGTATGTAAATGCATTTGGTAATTGATTTGCAACACCTTGTAGGTGAATGATTCGTTGAACTTCTTGTTCACACATTTTTGTTATTGGATCAAGGTGTGATAACAATGTTACATTTCATGTAATTTCTTTCATACTTGGGTCCACTTTCTTCTTTTCGCCCCTAAGATTGGGAATGTATTTTCATTAAAATGACAATCAGCAAATCTTGCTGTAAACAAATCACCCGTTGTTGGTTCAAGATATCTAATGATAAAGGGGGATTCAAAACCAACATATATTCCCAATCTTCTTTGTGAACCCATCTTTGTATGTTGTGGTGGAGCAATAGGGACATAAACTGCACATCCAAATATTTTTAGATGTGATATATTAGGCTCCTTACCAAAAACTAATTCCAGTGGGGATTATTCATGGTTTGCACTTGGTCTTAATCAAACCAAGGTTGCATCATGCAGTATCGCATGTCCCTAACCAGATGGTGGTAATTTAGATTTCATCAGTAATGGTCTAGCAATTAATTGTAATCTCTTTATCAATGATTCAGCAAGACCATTTTGTGTGTGAACATAAGCTACTAGATGTTCCACATCAATCCCAATTGACATGCAAAAGTCATTGAATATTTAGGATGTAAATTCTCCCGCATTGTCAAGCCGGATTTTCTATAACATCCCGAATCCGTTGGACTCGGTATGCTACATTGGGCTAGGATCTCACAATGGATCCTGACCCTAACCTGACAACAAGTTTACTGGATCTTACAACAAGACACAAGTAGAGTAAAAACAAATACATAAAAGTTGTATGATACATCCAAAAGAGTTTACAAACTCAAAGCCGAGTACAAAACCATAACAACAACATCACTGATACAAAAGATCCTCAACCCACGCATCATAATGTACAGAAGTCCTCGGCTGGTCACACCATCTGGCTCACTCTGTAGTCTTCCTAACCTGCAGATCATCTACAACACGGTATATACCGTTAGCTACAGCAATAGATAAGCATGATAGTAATAGCACAAACACACCACAACATCTCATACATGCAATGCCACACACATTCATTTATTATCTTTAATTACGTTATACCATTACTAATTCAACTTCTTTTGTAACACGAAAAGCCTCAAGAACCCCGCCCCATCCAACGTAACACAGGAGTTTTGCATGGGGGTGACCGTCACTCGTCCCCTCCTGTGAGATCATCTTCAGGGCACCTCCTCCTAACCTAGGAGGTGGAGACCGGTGGTTACCGCCGGTTATAATACACTTGGGCCATATAAATATAATGAATGGTCGTCCTAGTCCGGTTTAAGTTATAAATGCACAACCATATGAACACACACAACCATTACAATCATACAATCCACAACTGCACGCTAAGTAAGTCCTATGAACTTACCTGATACACTCATATCCTCTACCACGTCACAGCTTCCCCTCGAGGAAGAAACCAACGCTTGTAAGAGCAAGGCACACCACATCACAACCTGAAAGGGGTTAGGAGACTCGTCTTCATAACCAGAACCAACCTACAACCTAAAGATCAACACAAGCTCGCATATGCCTATAGCATACTCTCAACATCAAAACAAGTGCCTAAGGCACATCTCTAACATACCACTCATCCTAACCATCCTAACCTAGCCAACAACTAAGCCAAAGCTAAAGGAAAGGAAGAAAGGAAGACATACCAACAAGGTATGTACCAACAGAAGAAAGAACACACCAGCCAGCCCAGTGAGGCGCAGGGGCGGCTCACCAAAGGCGCAGGGGCGGCTCACCAAAGGCGCAGGGGCGGCTCCATACCAGGCGCAGGTGCGGCTCAGGTCAGGCACAGGGGTGGCCAACTGTGCAGAGAGTTGGTCCCGACTTCTCTTCGACTCCTTTCTCGATTCTCTTCACGTCTTCAACACACCAAAGCAACACATATGCATATATATACACATATGATCATCAAAATATACAGAAAGGGTCCAACACAAGTCCAAACTTGTGATCCTAGGCTAGAAGGAAGAAGAAGAAGCAAGGATGAAGAAGGAAAGAAGGAAGAAGAGAAAACTTACCACACGAGCCCTAGGCTGCACTAAGGAGCAACAACACCACTCTCAGCCTCAACACAACAGTAACAACTCTCAGCAACATCCACAAGAGCATCCAAGTCCAAAGAACACTTCAAACTTTCAAGAACTCACTCACACAAGCAAGAAGAGATCAAAGAAGATCAAAGGAGAAGAAGAAGGAGAAGGGGATGAAGGAAGTGAGGAGGAAGAGAGAGGCTGGAGAAATGAAGAAACCCTTCATCTGAAAGTAAGGGAAGCTTATAAGAGATGCCAACCCAAAAGCAAGTCAAGAGGTCAACAAAAGTGGTTGCAGTCGCACAAAACCGCAAGGGTGGATCAACCATGCGCAGGGGCGGCTCACCTGGGGTGCAGGTGCGGCTGGCAGGGTCCGCTGGGGCGGCTAGCAGGTCAAGGCTAAGGCACTCTAGCTCATCTAGGCTCCAAATACTAAGACTCTTACATCTCACCCCCTAAAAACAAGTTTCGTCCCGAAACTTGCAGGATCCGAAAACCTCTCGAACCTGCAAGCCGAGGTAACACACTTTCCTCAAGAACGTCGGGTCAAAACCTATAACATTCTATATCCTCAACACAGCATGGAGGTATCACAACTCCAGCATCACAACTCTACACAAGGCCTAGAGAAAAATCATCTCTAGCCAAACACTAACCACAATACACTGGCATGGAGGAAAACCGTCTCCAGCCACCACGTACATATAACACTACTATGTGGAGTAAAACCATCTACACTCACACTATGTCCATAAAAGGTAGCATGGAGGAAAGAACCATCTCCTGCTAATCCTAACACATACACCATAGCATGGAGGAAAGAACCATCTCCAGCTATACCTATCTCGTGCTAGCAAACAGGATCTAACAGATCATATGCACACACAACTAGCACGGAAACATAACATATCACATAAGCACATAACATACAAGCACTCACCAAGAAGACGCTAAGATCTACTCATAGACCCTATTGGTGCCTCTAACTCCACATAAAACTCTGGATAGTTCCTCTGGATACTATCCTCTATCTCCCAGGTAGCCTCATCTGGTCCTCGTCTAGACCACTGTATCCTCAACATAGGAATGTCCTTCGAACGCAGGCGTCTCACACCTCGCTCTAGGACTGCAATAGGGTGCTCTGTAAACGTGTGGTCCGGCTCAACCACCAGATCATCATAACTCACGATGTGCCTCGGATATGGTATGTACTCCCTCAGCTGAGACACATGAAACACGGAGTGAACACCCTCTAACCTCGGAGGCAAAGCTAATTTGTAAGTTGTTTGCCCCACTCTATCTAGTATCTCAAAAGGACCGACATATCGGGGACTCAACTTCCCCTTTATGCCAAAACATCTGACGCCTCGCGTCGGAGATACTCTCAACCAGACATGAGCTCCTACTCTGAACTCTAGAGGTCGACGCCTCTTGTCTGCATACGACTTCTGGCGACTCTGTGCAACCAGCATCCTCTCTTTGATCAGCGCTACTCGAGCCATATCATCCTGAATATGCTTTGGCGCTATCCAACTGATACTACTAGTGATGCGTCCTTGGAGGTAACAAGGATAACTCCGGATCTAGATCAAGCAAAACTCCAACTACTCCTTGATTCTTTGTGCAACGTTGTATCGTTTCGGATCCAAAGGGGCGGAAGCGATGAAGAAACAAGGGTTACTCCGATCTAGAGAGATCGAAGGAACCTTTTTGGGTGGATCGAAGGTTGATTCTTAAAAAGAATCCTCGAATATGGATTTCTTGAATCAAAGACGAGATCCAAGGAAGAAGTTTGAGGGTTAGAAGAGAGGTTTTGATGCCCAAGCTAAGTGGAGGAAATTCTTCTCAAAACTTAGTAATATTGAACATGAGAAATAAGTGAGGCAAGATATCTCTTATATAGAAAGACTTGCCTACCTATGGGCCAACGGGCCAAACAAAAATACATGAAGAAAAGCCCAAAAGGGGAAAACCTAAAAGGGGCGGAAGCAAACCCTAAACGGATAAGGTCAAAAAGGGAATATTTCTATACGGGATATCCCTTTATTACATAAAAAGGAAAACATGAAAATATAGTCCGAAAATAAGCTAGCTTCATGCCATGGAGTCGGAAAGACGGGACATGCTGCTAACGGAACCGGTAGCCTATGCCATGGTGGTGTAGAGACAAGGCATGCCGGTAATGGGACCAAGTGAAGACGTAATGCGGGTGATGATGGAGTTGGTGGCTCGAGCAATGGCCTTAGCTCGGGATCGGGTGATCGGTCCATCTGAGCGAACTCTAAGAGCCTCGTCCTCTTCGTCTATGGTCAACGTAAAAGGGGCATCCAAGGGCGCATCAGTCCCCCCATCTTGGCTGTGAAATGTCCCCGTTTCACCATCGTCAAAAAGGGGCTCAACATAAGGGGCAAGGTCCTTGACGTTGAACGTTGGGTGTACTCCGTAGGAATCCGGAAGCTCTAACTTGTATGCATTTGGACCATGACGGGCTAAGATGCGGAATGGGCCATCACCACGGTCCGAGAGCTTGCTCATGCGGCGAGTAGGAAAACGCTCCTTCCGTAGGTGGAGCCAAACAAGATCACCGGGCTCAAAAGAGACGTCGCGGCGGCCCTTGTTGCGTTGTCCGGCAAGTTGGGCGGCACGACGTTCGAGTTGTGTCCTAGTCCGCTCATGAAGCTCAATGATTTGGGCGGCTCGGTTTCCGGCGATGATGTGTTCTCCATCCTTGAGCGAGCGGGGAGTGAAATCCAATGGTGTATGTGGATTGAGGCCATAGACAACTTCAAATGGGGACAATTTAGTTGCCGTGTGCCTAGACCTGTTATACGAAAACTCTACAACAGAAAGTAAGTCCTCCCACCTACGTGGGTTGGTCCTAGTGGTGGCTCTAAGTAGAGCACCAAGAGTCCGATTGGTCACCTCCGTTTGACCATCGGTTTGGGGGTGATAACTGCTTGAAAACAACAAGTTGGTTCCAAGTTTTCCCCACAACGTTCTCCAAAAATGACTTACGAATTTCACGTCCCGATCACTAACGATGGAACGTGGTATCCCATGTAAACGCACCACATTATCAAAGAACAAGGTGGCAACTTCACTAGCATTTAGGGTGCTTTTACATGCGATGAAATGAGCCATTTTGGAGAAACGATCGACTACCACGAAAATGGAGTCTTTGCCTCGTTTTGACATAGGCAACCCGACCACAAAGTCCATGGATAGATCCTCCCAAGGTCCCATTGGTATAGGCAAAGGAGAATACATCCCATCCGGACCTTGGCGCGACTTGGCATGATGACATGTGATGCAACCCTTGCAAAACCGTGTCACATGCATACGCATCCGGGGCCAAAAGAAATGCTCTTGGAGAGCGGAAAGGGTCTTGGTAGCACCGAAATGACCACGGCCCTCATGAGCTTCCTTGACCAACAAATGGCGTATAGATGAGCGCGGAATACAAAGTTTTCCCGCTCGAAAAAGATAGCCATCGTTAATAAAGAAAGACTCGTGCTCTCGGAGGTCGAGGCATTGTGCCCATATGTCCTTGAAGTCAAGATCCGTGGCATATAACTCTTTGATAAGAGCAAAGCCATGTATCTTGGCATCCATATACACAAGGAGGGCATAGCGGCGAGAAAGGGCATCGGCTACCACATTCTCTTTGCCTTTCTTATGCCGAATGACATAAGGAAAGGTCTCTAAAAACTCTACCCAACTAGCATGGCGCCGACTGAGATTTGTTTGACTCTTGAGATACGAAAGAGCCGCATGATCCGAATGAATCACGAACTCCTTCGGCCACAAGTAATGTTGCCATGTCTTAAGACAACGAACTAGAGCATATAGTTCCTTGTCATATGTAGGGTAGTTGAGCGAAGGACCGGACAGTTTTTCACTGAAGTAGGCAATTGGACGATTCTCTTGTAAGAGAACTCCTCCAATGCCCACATTTGATGCATCACACTCCACCTCGAAGGTTTTCGAAAAGTTTGGGAGTTGGAGTAATGGTGCATTACAAAGACGGTCTTTGAGCGCATCAAACGCTCGAGCATGGACATCACGCCACTCAAACGTGACACCATGGTAGTGAGCTCATGGAGCGGTGCCGCTACCGTGCTAAAGTCCTTGACAAAGCGGCGGTAGAAACCCGCTAAGCCGAGAAAGGCTCGGACCATGGTGACCGTAGTAGGAGTAGGCCACTCCCGAATAGCACGAACTTTAGATTCGTCTACTCGGAGTCCGTCCTTAGACACGACATAGCCAAGAAAGATAGTGGTGTCCGAGCAAAAGACGCATTTGTCAAAGTTGACATACAATTGCTCTTGTCTAAGGCACTCGAGCACTTGGCGAAGGTGCCCGATGTGATCCTCCAAAGACGTACTAAACACCAAAATATCATCAAAATAAACAACAACGAATGTACCCAAGAATCGGCGCAAGACGTGGTTCATGAGGCGCATGAAGGTGGACGGGGCGTTGGAGAGGCCAAAAGGCATGACAAGCCATTCATAGAGTCCATACTTCGTTTTGAACGCCGTCTTCCATTCGTCACCTTCGGCCATCCGGATTTGGTGGTAACCGCTCCGGAGATCAATTTTGGAGAAGATAGTGGCGCCATGAAGCTCATCCAACATGTCATCAAGGCGCGGGATCGGGTGGCGATATTTGACGGTGATTTGGTTGATGGCACGACAATCAACACACATCCGCCATGATCCATCTTTCTTTGGTACTAAGATTACCGGGACGGCACATGGTGATAAGGATTCACGCACATGTCCCCGGTCTAGGAGCTCTTGCACTTGACGTTGTAGCTCCTTTGTCTCTTCCGGACTGGCTCGGTAAGCGGCACGGTTTGGCAAAGAGGCACCGGGCACAAAGTCAATTTGATGTTCAATCCCTCGGATAGGTGGCAAGCCGGGTGGGAGGTCTTTGGGCATAATATCCTGAAATTCGGACAACAACAAAGACACCTCGTGTGACACATTACTTGGGTCATGAGAAGTAGATAAACAAAACGGAACAAGTAAAAAGCATGGGAACTTGCCTTCCATGACCGGTTGCAAATCATGCCGGCGAGCTAAGAGTATCTGTGGCTCACACCGTCCTTGAATTACGGGATCCGAAGATGATAAAGGTGCGCCCGAAGAAACGATGCGACCTTTACTACCTTTGGATTCGGTAGCATGGACAAGAGGGGCGGTGTTGCGGGATTTGGAAGTACTAGCACCTACAACATCGGGACTCCGGGGGTCCGATTTTGCCGGTGCTTTAGCGGACTCATCAATAGTTTGTTGCCTCTTCCGTTCCGCATAGTCAACCAAAATTTCGTGCGGAGTCATAGGCAAAAGTGTGACCCGTTTTCCATTATATTGGAACATGTACCGATTAAGATAACCATCATGATATGTGCGGCAATCGAATTGCCATGGTCGTCCTAATAGGACATGTGTGGCGTCCATCTTGATAACATCACAAAGGACCTTATCAACATAGGCGCCAATAGAAAACGGCACCCAAGCTTGTTGTGTGACGGTGTCACATACCGTATCGGAAATCCATTGGAGTCCGTAAGGCGTTGGGTGGGGGGTCGTAGGCAACTTGAAGTGTTTTACCACCCGTTCGTTGACAATATTGCAACAAGAACCCCCGTCAACGATGAGAGAAAGACTCGTATTATTAACCAAGCAACGAGAGTGGAAGAGATTCTCGCGTTGATCAATAGGAATATGCTCTTTAACAGCCAAAATACGACGAGAAACAAGAGCGAATTTACCGGGTTGTGCGGGGCCGCAAGCAAGCTCGTCATCACAGGGTTCCATGCCAAAAAGGGGGTCGGTGTCATGGTCATCCTCAATAATGATATCACCTTCATATTGACCATCGTCGTCCTCGAAATATGTTGGGTCGGCAAACAAGACCCGTTTGGTGTTTGGGCAATCACGTTGTACATGGCCAAAACCGCTACACTTGTAACACACGGGCTCCCTTGGGCGAGCCGCCGGTGAGGGTCCTTGTTGACCTCGAGAGGGAGGCGCCGGTGCCGGGCCCCGGTTTGGTGTCTTCTCGGTACCCGTTTGCCTATTGGAAGGACCCGTCCGTTGGGTCCCTTTGGAGGCGTCGGTATCTGTAGGACTAGGCGCATCTCGAGAATGTGTGTTAGATGGATAAAGATATGGACTCGAGGAAGAGGGATACCTAGAATACCGCGGTGTTTCGAGTTGTTGCTTATATAACTTCATGGCGGCATGACATAATGCTCCCAAATCCTTGAATGGGACAATCTCGAGCGGCCGCCGGATGGAAGCATTAAGCCCACTCATGAACTTGGTACGGAGGGCGGAGGGGGAGGCCGAGACGCCGGCCTTAATGTCCATGTCCTCAAGTTTAGCCAAGTAAGCCACCGGAGTGAGGTTGCCTTGCTTGAACTCGGCAATTTGTAACCGCATATCATTCTTAAAGTCCTCGGGTACGTACTTCTTGGTCATGCAATAGAGTAATTTTTCAAACGTCTCAATTGGTGCCCATCCTCGCCTCTCTCGGGTGAACTCATACCGGTTCCACCAAGACTTCGCATCTCCTTCAAAGTATAGAGTTGCCGCCTCGATTTTCTCGGATTCCTCCTCATAATGACAATGTTTTAATGCTCGTTTCATATCCTGCGCCCAATCAAGAAAAACACACGGATCATATTCACCATGAAAGGTAAGGAACTTAACCTTACCTTCCCTACGAGCTCGGTAGGGGTCCGGGCGGGGCGGTGGAATGTAGGCATCATCGGCACGGGCTCGCCGGTGGCCTCCATGAGGCCGTTGGCGCCCATGAACGGGTGGGGCCTGCCTAGGTGGATTTGGGGGAGGCAACCATTCTTCACCCCGGTCTTGGTTCTCATAAGGGTCTATGACGGGTGGGTGCCACGGACAGTTATGTGCTACCCGTTCTAAATCGGATTCATCACCGGAGAACTCATTGAAGTTGTGTTGCTCATCGTATTCATCAAAGTCAAGGGTCCTCGGTTGCCGGGTTGACCGTTGGTGACGGTGTTCGGAACGATCATGCTCACGACCATGATTGGTGGTTGAGTTGGGACGGTACCGGGGCTCTTCCCGGGTTTGTCGGTCGGTGCGGGGCACACTAGGTGGAGGTGGAGAAGGAACATACCGTTGATGTTGATGCTCATAATATTGGTGCCGATGTTCCGTATCGACTATGGGCAAGTTATCTTGGCGCGGGTCGGGGAATTCCTCCTCTTCTTCATGGGACTCATTTCCGTCAAGAGGTAAAGAATGGGTGCGTTCAATGACAGACGCAAGCCGGGTAACGTTTGATGGGCCGGCTCCCAAAAGTCCCTTGCCTTTCCGTTGAGCATCGGAAGTGGAAGCATTGACCACGTTCTCATTCGGATAAGTTGGGGTGGGACGGCGAGCATTCTGAAGGGACTTAAGAGCTTCTAGCTCTTTTTTCAAGGCAATGTTTTCTCGGGTCAAGGCATCAAACTTTTGTTGTGCCTTCAAGGCTTCCAATTCTCGCCTTATGGAGTCATTTTCGAGGGACAACGAAGCAGTTTCTTGAGCCAAGGGTTCACTGAACTCTTGCGGACCAGAATCCTGAGAAGTTTCCATTTCAACGTTAGTCATTGCTCCAAATCAGCACACAATTTCAAGCAATCAAGTGAGCAAGGTGACAAGTTAGGTCAACTTTACCCAAGTTCAAGTGCGTTATCGGGTTCTACTTTGGGGAAAGCCGTTTGGCGGTTTGGCAAGGAAGGCAAATCCAACAAAATTGAACCAATTACACACAAATAAACAAGTGATATTTTGCAAACGTATGTAAGAAAATGGAGAGATAGAAGATGGACGGATTGTTCACTCGGCAAGCTTTGCTTGCTTTCGGTCTTTGACCGTTTTGTAAAATCCGATTTTTCGGATGGACCGGTTTGCCGGACGTCTTTTCACTTTGTGTGTTTCGTTTCTTTGAAACGTTTTGAGCAACACTTTCTTTTGTTTTTTTTTTTTTGTTTTGAACACAAATCCGTATTGATGAAGAGTTTTTTTTTTTTTGCTTTTCTTGGAATATCAAAGGCGAGATATCCGAACTTTTCGTTAACAAAAATATCTCAAGAGATTTGGTGAAATTAATTAACAAAATTGTCGGATTAGGTCGGTTTAAGAAAAAGACGGGTTTGATAAATGGTTTGAAGGCAAACCAAATATCTCCTATTTTTGTTCTTTTTGTTTTGAGTTAAACACGGAAAAGAAAAAAATTCAGGAAAAATGGATGAACATGATGAAGAACATGATGAACAACATGAAGATCATGACGAACAAATGAAGAACATCATGAGCAAACGAAGAACATCATGAACAAAAAAGGCTAAATAGGTTTAAGATAATAACGCACAAAAACAAGAGTAAAGAGAACTTAGCTTTGATCCCTTGCTCTGATACCAATTTGATGCGTCCTTGGAGGTAACAAGGATAACTCCGGATCTAGATCAAGCAAAACTCCAACTACTCCTTGATTCTTTGTGCAACGTTGTATCGTTTCGGATCCAAAGGGGCGGAAGCGATGAAGAAACAAGGGTTACTCCGATCTAGAGAGATCGAATGAACCTTTTTGGGTGGATCGAAGGTTGATTCTTAAAAAGAATCCTCGAATATGGATTTCTTGAATCAAAGACGAGATCCAAGGAAGAAGTTTGAGGGTTAGAAGAGAGGTTTTGATGCCCAAGCTAAGTGGAGGAAATTCTTCTCAAAACTTAGTAATATTGAACATGAGAAATAAGTGAGGCAAGATATCTCTTATATAGAGAGACTTGCCTACCTATGGGCCAACGGGCCAAACAAAAATACATGAAGAAAAGCCCAAAAGGGGAAAACCTAAAAGGGGCGGAAGCAAACCCTAAACGGATAAGGTCAAAAAGGGAATATTCCTATACGGAATATCCCTTTATTACATAAAAAGGAAAACATGAAAATATAGTCCGAAAATAAGCTAGCTTCATGCCATGGAGTCGGAAAGACGGGACATGCCGCTAACGGAACCGGTAGCCTATGCCATGGTGGTGTAGAGACAAGGCATGCCGGTAATGGGACCAAGTGAAGACGTAATGCGGGTGATGATGGAGCCGGTGGCTCGAGCAATGGCCTTAGCTCGGGATCGGGTGATCGGTCCATCTGAGCGAACTCTAAGAGCCTCGTCCTCTTCGCCTATGGTCAATGTAAAAGGGGCATCCAAGGGCGCATCAACTAGGCTCATCCCAGCATAACGGTGTACGACATATACGTCCATACAATGCCTCATAAGGAGCCATCCCTATAGATGCATACCAGTTATTGTTGTATGAGAACTCAACGAGTGGGAGGTAATCAGACCATCCCTGTCCCCAATCCAACACACAAGCTCATAGCATGTCCTCCAAGGTCTGGATGGTCCTCTCTGACTGACCATCTGTCTGGGGGTGAAACGCAGTCGTGAAGTGTAGACTCGTTCCCAAAGCAGTCTGAATCTGCTGCCAAAATCTCGATGTGATCAGATATGGACTTAAAATCCTGGAAACTTAAGTTGTTCCATTCATATAAAGCTTGTGGGAAAAGGACTTCTTTTAGGTGTCCATATATTTCATTCAAGATTAACCACAACTCTTTAGGATCCTCCACAAATAAGTATTCGGTC
The DNA here is from genome assembly GCA_033239125.1 of Fagopyrum homotropicum. Taxonomy (NCBI): domain Eukaryota; kingdom Viridiplantae; phylum Streptophyta; class Magnoliopsida; order Caryophyllales; family Polygonaceae; genus Fagopyrum; species Fagopyrum homotropicum. Next base: position 104,150,414 of record BSWB01000005.1, read on the forward strand.
TTGAAGCTTTCATGAATGTGGTGCGGAGGAATACAATTGCTTTTGCCTTCTCCTGTGGAGTGGCATCATTGTTATCCTCAATTGTTTTTTCAAGGCCAATCACCTTAAGATGGGTCACCGCATCTACCTTCCATTCAAGGTATTTTTGGCCCGATAAGTCAAGAATGTCAAAGTCTCTTTTTGCAATGTTTGTCATTGGTTACTACATAAAAATATAAATCAAATATATAAAGTAAGTAAAAGATGACAGAATTATAAAAGTGTTAGTCATATGTTTAGTCATGTGTTAGTAATATGTTAGTCACATGTTAGTAATATGTTAGACATAAACATAAGCAAATAAATAGTCAATAGTCAGTTGTGTTAGTAGTCCGTCACGTGCAGTCTGTGTGTCATTGTCCGTCAAGTACAATCATGTAAGTCATAGTAATGGTCTGATAGGAATGTCGTGTAAGTTATAGTAATAGTCTGACAATAGTTATTAATAGTCCATAAAGAGTAGTCATGTAAGTCAAATCAATAGTCCAAAAAAAGGTTAATTATGTATCATAAATTGTGATTATAGGGTTAAATTAGTCTAATGGGAATAGTTTTAAAAACTGATTCCTTTTATCCCCTTTAATCTCCATCCATCCATTTTACTTTCACCATCCTTATCTCCTTCTTCCTTAACTCCATTTTCATTATTCAAGCTCAAATAAAAGATTCATGGCCGATGATGATATTACTCATCGGCTTGTTGCTAATAACAATCGATTTTTAATCGAGCTTTTCATTTGCTTTGTCCTTATTTACATCATCATCATTATCATAATCATTATTTTGATGGGAAATATTCGTTCATAATCCAAGTGGTGAAAGCAAGGAATTCAATGTGGGGTTTTGTCATAAGAGGTAAGCAAATCTCAATTTTGTTTGTATTTGAGCGTAAATCCAAAAAAAAATCATGATCTTATTTTGTCAAAAGTTCTTTAGATCTAGGAAAGATTATCCAAGATTATGATGTAGAAAGTTTCAAATTTAGATAATTATAAGCCGTGTTTCTTGAATATATTTAGCTTATGAAAATCTTGAGTTTTTTATGTAGAAGATCTCATAATGGGCGACTACAGAGCATAATCCTCAAATAAATTTTGATTATTAAAAATCTTAGATTTTAGTGAACTTAAGAAGAGTTTAGTATTAGTACCTTGAACTCTTGAAAAATGACCAAAGCTCGGTTGGAAGTTAGAACCTCGTGCTGATAACGTGTTCTGATTTGATTACTTTTGATCTCTTGATTATTTAAACGTTTGTGGAATGTGTTCAAGAACACTTAGGGCCCGTTTGATTCCAACTCCGGAAACAGAAACGGAATGGAAACGAATTTAGTCCATATGTATATTCATATTCATGAAATTTTATGGAATCATTCCCCATGGTTTAATGAAAAATGTACTTGCTTCCTCACATTTTGTTACCCTATAGGGTATCAAAAGTAATCAAATTCTCATCTAATTACTACAAACCACAAGGAATGATTCCAAAAATTTTAATGAATAACGGTATACGTATTGACTAGATTCGTTTCCATTCCGTTTCCGATTCCGGAGTTAAAACCAAACGGGCCCTTAGAGTGAAGCTAGAAAAGAGGAGTGAACAAGAAGAGTAGCTTTCTTACTTGCTCTTGGTGCACTTGTTACAATGGATGAATGCATCTATTTATAGGCAAAGTGAATGTGAATTTTCTAATAGAAAATTAGGGAAGTGAAGAAGGTGAACAACTCACTTTGTACAATTTACCACAAAATATCTAGTAATAATTCACTCTAGAATTCTCCTAGCAATCATGTTAGTAGACATACAAGTATTTATAACTTATACTTGTAGAACATATGTCTATCATGTATTAGTGATATTCCATTACATATTTATTTATTTTAATATTTATTTTTAAAATTTTACTAACAAGCGTTTTTACTATAGTTTTCACAAATTTAATTTTTTTTGTTTTTCAGGTCCAAATGGTCTGAATCACGCATGGATTGAAACCGTTCGGTTCTGGTCCATGGTCCAAAGTTTTGAAAATTTCGGTCCACCGATCCGGTTGGGATCGGATGCACAACCCTAGTTCTTCCGATATGGATATACGAGCGGAGAATTGTTGGATCTTCGACACGTGTTAGTTTTTTTTCAAGAGTGCTTATTATTTTTTTTTACTAGTGTACTATTCGTGTATTGCACAGGATTTGTGTAAATATTTTTTTTGTTTGAATTTATATATAAAAAATAGATTAATTTTACAATTTAGGTGCAACTACCCAAATTTTAATAACTCAAGACGTCAATAGACTAAGGATCACACAGTGGGTCCCATCAGTTAGCTTGACAAAAACTTCATAAATAGGATATGGCAGCAAGAGGCACCGAAAAATAAAGAAAATATTGAACTTGTCTTTTAGAAATAATTACATAAAACCACCTTGTATGCAGTTAATATATATTCCAAAACGATACTTCAAAACATGACAGCCGAACAATTGTCCTAAAATATCAGCTTGAAAACAATACATGTACATATTTGGACCCATACAACAAAAGACTCGCTTGCAAGCGACTAGTTTCAAAAGAAGTTCAACCAACCCTTGGGTTAACATCGCTCTGGCTATCCACATCCTACAACTTACGTCCTTACAGGGTTCCTATGATCAGCATTACTTAAAAAGAATCGGTTTAAAACCGTTAGCTACTGATCATAATCAATCCACGAGAGGTCATATCAACACATGACAACACATGTATTCAGATACCATATAACGTGCTCATGCGATGATATCATGCTTTTATGAATGATTCATACAATGCAATGTCAAATGTACAATTAGCAACCAAACCAAATTTTGAATAATTGTTTATACGATCTGACTTTGGTGTGAGTTCAACAATAGCAATAATATCATAGTTATTGCTAAGTTATTATAGGTACTTTTTCAATCGTTAGATATATTAATAGTTTCTTTTGTTTGCCTATTTCGATCATTATAATTAAGTAATGACTGTTTACCATTGCTTTCATAATAAAAAAATGTAACGAACTTAAATATTCTCTTCTTTTAGCTCGCTTTGTAATTTCAAGTTGATGAACTTTGACCAAAATAGGAATATTTTGAGCGAATTACGTTCAATCAATGCATTAAGTGGCGAATATATTGTTTTGTAACGACCGAAATAATACGTTTATGACCAAAATAGAAAATTGTAACTTCAACTTATAGACTTCGATCGAAATAGGACTATTTCGAGTGAAATATGTTCACTCAATACATTAAGCGACGAGTATATTGTTCTGTAACGACCGAAATAATACGATTACGACCGAAATAAAAAAGTGTAATTTCAATTTTATAGATTTCAACCGAAATAGGACTATTTTGAGAAAAATACATTCATTTAATACATTACGGGACGAGTATATTGCTTTGTAATGACCGAAATAATACGTTTATGACGAAATAGAAAATTGTAATTTCAAGTTTATAAATTTCAACCGAAATAAGATTATTTCGAGCGAAATACATTCAATCAATACATTAAGTGACGAGTATAATGATCTGTATCGACCAACATCATACGTTTACGCCCGAAATAAACTGTATATGAAGCTTATGGATTTCAACTGAAATAGGACTACTTCGCGCGAAATACGTTCAATCAATACATTACGTGACGAATATATTGCTTTGTTACGACTGAAATAGAAAAAAAAAAAAAAACAAGAGTTTGCAGCGTTAAATGGTATAACTTTTATTCCATAAATACATATGTTTTTTGTTAAAAGTGTATATATCGATTATAATTTAGTGTTTCACACTGATGAACACTTATAATTGTGTCATATCTTGAATGTTCATTTATTTATCAGATGACTATTAGAAGTTTTTAGTCCCTACCGTAAGAACATATCTTACGGTAAAAAAATAAGACTAATCTCAACCACAACATTAAATACTTTCAACGACTATGATACGTTTTAAAAATAATTAATGTAAGATTACTTATTCCTATTAATATATAAAAATACATTAACTACTATAATTATGTATACCCGATACAATATCAGCGTAGTTTGTAAAAATTATGATTTGTAAAAAAATATTTTCTTTACTATTGTGCAATATGTTGTTATGTATATGTAGACGTATTTACTATATATATACGGGCATGTCATAGGTGTTTTGTTTGTAGGATTTTGAATGAACTCTAGCGTCACATTATTAACCCTGTTATTCGTGCTATAATTTTGAACGTGCTATGATGTTGAATGAAGTCTAGCGTCACACTAGCCCTGTTAGTGTAAGAAATTGCGCAATTACTCTTATAAGAAATAACCCTAATAATTATTATAATGAAAATAAAATGTTTTAAGAAAATCATTGCTCTTAAAAAATAAAGTTTTAGTATGAATATATTTTTTTTATACATAGGTAAGAAAATAGTTAGATTAGTTTCTAGAAACCAATCTACCTATGGCATCCTTACGGATAAGATCTTGGACATATTCAGAATCTCTTCAATGTGTATTTCGGTAGTGTGACCATGTGAAGCTATCTTGTCCGCAACCTGATTAATTTCCCTAAAAATGTGTCGAGTGACGACGTTAGTAAACTCTGAGGTGATAATCGAAATATCGTTTAAAATCATAACAAGTTCCCAAGGTGATTTCCAGATACAATTGATCGAGTTGACAAGCGTCAAATTATCTCCTTCAATCTCGATTAGTTTAATTTCAATCTCCTTTGCCTTTTGAAGGTCGATTCGTAGAGCAATAGCTTCAATTCCAAAACAGAATCAACATCACATCTACCACATCCAATTTCGATTGGGACGGCATTGTGATTGCGAATGATAAAACCATAGGAAAATTTTCCGGCCGAGTTTTGAGAAGCATCAAAGTTTAGTTTGTGAAAACCATTATCTGGAATTTTCCACTTAATATTTTTCTTTTTTCTTCGGGGTGCTTTAATTGTTATGTTACTCGTATTTTGGTTCATGTTTGCTCTGTTCCACACTTCTATTTGGTGCAGTGTAGAGTCTTTAATATTTCCCGGAATTTTCATCTTTTTAAAAATGAATTGGTTTCTAGCCATCCATATGTTCCACCAAGTGACTACCGTGAGATTCAATTCTTTTGTTGAGATTAATCCTTTCAGATCAAAAAGAGCGTCAGCGATCCCCCAGTTAGCAAAATCATAGTTTTTTAGTATTATTGTTATATTTTGATTTTTTATAGTTGAGATCATGAAAGGACATTGAAAAAAGAGGTGTTTGGTACTTTCAGTATGATGGTTACAAAATTTGCAATGCATTACAACGGAAATCCATTCACAGTAATCTCTCAACGCGGTGAGAACCAAATTACTAGCTTGAGTATTTATCTAAGAAAAAATCATAATCTCATCCGCGAAAGCTAAAAAAGAAATTCTTGTCCCATTCTTAGAGATAGAGAATCCAATGGATTTAGGATAATCATTGGATAGTTTCTGTAGATTTCTAGAAAGCACTTCCGCACAAAGATTGAACAGGAGCGGGGAAAGTGGATCTCCTTGACGGAGACCGCGTTGTGGACAGATCATGCTAGTAGGTGAGTCATTAATAAGGATGGAATAAGAGACGGTAGAGATACACTCATGTATCCATTGTCTATATTTTTCCCCAAAACCGAATTTTTTCATAACCGCTTTTAGGAAATTTCAATCTATTTTATCATATGTTTTTTCCATATCTAATTTCATAGCCATGTACCCTTCTTTTCCTTTTTTTGATTTGAACCCATGAAAAATTTAGTGGGCTATGAGAACATTATCCTGAATTGCTCTATTTTTAATAAATGCACTTTGTAACGGAAGGATAATTTTTGGTAGGATCAAGCTTAAATGTTTTGCTAAAATTTTTTATATAATTTTGTATACCGTAAAAACTAAGCTAATAGGTCTATAGTGGGACGTTGATTTTGGGTTGTCGTTCTTTGGTAGGAGGGCAATAAACGTATGGTTAATTTGTTTAAGAATTTTTTCGGTTTTATAAAAACTTTTCACCGCCCTTGTCACATCCGGTCCAACAATGTACCAGTATTTTTGGTAGAAACCCGCCGGCATACCATCCGGTCCCGGTGATTTGTCCGTCCTATATTGAAAATGGCCTCCTTTATTTCCTTAGTAGAGAAAGACATTTCCAAATTAGTGTTATCAGTATCAGATATTTCTTGGTAGATAACTTGTAGTTAACATTGCATTTTGTTCAGATCTAAAGGAAACGCCTTGAAACGATTCTTGTAATCGTTTATGAATTCTTCGTTGATCTCCGTGTCTTTTGACACCACCGTCCCGTCATTTTTGGTCATTGTTGATATAATTTAGTTATTACGTCTGTTTGTCGCTTTTCTATTGTGAAATTTTGTGTTCTTATCTCCGAATTGAAGGAATTTCGTTTTAGCTCGTTGCAACCAATATTTGTGCTGATATTACTTCCTCTTCTTGTTTAACCTTCCTATTTTGTCATTCATAGTTGGGTCAAACTGTGAAAAACTTTGCTTTTGAAGCCCTTCAAGGTCTTCATCTACTTTTTCTAATTGTCTATTTAATGTTACCAAATTTTTCTCGACTCCATTGCTTAAGTTTTGTTTGAGAAGTTTTGTTTTCTTTGCAAGAGTAAACATGTTTGACCCTTCGAATTGGGTTCTCCACACTTGTTTGACTAGGTTTTCACAATCCTTTCTTAGTGTCCACATTGATTCGAATCTAAACGGTTTATTCTTAACACTAGGGTTAGAGTTTTGAATAAAGAAAGAAATCATGCAGTGATCTAAATTTGTAAACGCATGATTTCTTGTATGTATAGTTGGATATTCTGGATGATTTTGAGTGTAGTCATGACTCTATCTAGTTTTTCATATATATTATTATCTCCCTCTTTTTTTTCCACGTAAATATATTTCCTGTAGTGGATAGGTTCCTTAGGCTAAACTAACACGATAAAAAATGTAGTGTTACCGTTTTCCAATATATTAACAAAACCAAAGTTTACTCGTCAAAAAGGAATTTCCAATACATTACACCCACACACTAAGGTGCCAATACATTACACCCACACACTAAGGTGCCAACCATGCAATTTCCATTCCAAATGAAACTACTCTCGTCGATTCATAGCTATTTTCGTCATGGGAGTTTTTTTTTGTTTTTTTGGTGAGAAGGAGAGTCAAGTGGTCTCCGGTATAAGAAGTTAGAACTAGAGGTGAATCTATGGCTGTTCATCATTGTAAAAAAATAAAATTGGAGCTGAATTCATAGTTATTTGGGCCTGTTTGAAAAGAACAGATATTTGGATGGATAGTTTAAGGGGTTTTTTTTTATTTATTAGATTTTGGATAGTTTAAACTTTTTTTTATAGCTTTAGTTTCATGTACAGTTGGTTGGATACTTTATATATATATATATATATATATATAATCAGACTCCCATGTAAACAACTCATATAGTGTACAATGAGAACAAATCTAATCCGTAAGATTAGAATAATAGATGGTCAAGATTAACCGTAATAAATAGGAGAAAAAAATAAAAATAAAACAAATTAGAATGAGAGTGGGGAATTGGTTGCACGTGAAAATCAATTTTCACCCAATTTGCTCCATTATTATATATAAAAAGATTTGTTACCTTATCTGACCCTATAATCTCTCATTCAAATCTTCCAACATCTCTCAATAACCGATTATTTGTGAAACGACTCCAATGGAGAGCAAGGGCGATTCAACGATGATTAGGGTTGCTTTCGTTCGTCCAATGAAGGCACCACCGTCGTCTCCAAACCAGATTTGGCCGGCCGGTTTTCATCGCAGATCCGGACTTGAACACCGTGGCTCTCCCTCGAATGCTTCAGGTGACCTTCCAACATTCCTTCAGTCTCGTGCATCGCGACTCAACCGTATATGAGACCAATTTCGTCTCGCTCACCATCAATTTCGTCTCGCTCACCATCAATATTTGCCATGGCTCTCCCTCAAAAGCCTCGTTTTCCTTCATCCTCGTAGTCTCGTGTCGATATTACATCATTACCATCAACAATCTTGTTATACGACTCCAAATTTGTCATCATTGCAGACCAACCGGAATCCATGGTTATCCCCATCCTCAACAGTACAAGAGAAGCATATGTTATTGGATTTGTATTCACTGTTTATTAAGTTTTTATTCGTTAATGTATGTTAGTGTATTTAGCAAAATGAGAAGGGTATTGATTTTATTTAGATTAAGATTCAATATGTTTTTGTGGTGCTTGAAACCTTCTTTGATCTGATGAACAAAATTTGTTATTCCATTGTCATGAAATTATTGTACTTTAGTTTTTATTCGACACTAAATGCTGTAAATATTCCGTGATTATATGTCTTTTATCCGGCAATTTGTGGTGGTTTGTCCGTGTATGTGCGACAAGTTATTGGAAACAATTGAACAACTAAATTTTGCAATGAATATATTATATCATATGTACAAATATATTTAGTAACACTAACGAATATTTTAAGTAACATGGACGAATATCTTTGTATACGTATATGTTCGCGAATTGTCCGAAGATTGAAACATTGGTCTCTTCAGATTATGAGCGAATATTTTCACTATATAAATAAATATTTATGTACCACTGAATATTAATTTCAATTATCAATAATCGACTAAAATTTGTTGGACATGAACGAACAATATCGGTATCATGAATGAATTATTAATAGTATATTGACGAATATTTTCATGAACATAGACGAATACTTTTGTACAATATTAACTAGAAGAATGGAAATGATAATTGAATTGATTTAGAAATGTTGTTGATATCAACTATGGTGAATGATGAATTGAGAAATGAAAAAAAGGGCAATATGAATTCACGTTGAAAACTAGAGTTAGATGTAAATGTGAAGATTTGGATAATAATAATTAGGGAGAGAATCTCTAACTGCCATATTTGACTATAATTACTATGAAGAGTGTAATGCACCCTCTTTAATTGAAGAGTGGAGTAAAATATTTCCTAAAATTTGATTTAATTAAAACCATTAGATCAAAACAATCCTATGGTTAATGTGTGTTCTCATTGAACACTATAAGAGGTGTTTACATATGAGCCAAACTCTCTCTCTATATATTTATAGTTTTATAAAATATAAAAATCTATAGTATTTAGTAAAAAAAGAAGATTTTTAGGTAATCTCTAGGGGTAAAAATTACCAAAAGGATTCATTCTATAGATGAAATAAATACCTCCTAATATTAAAAAAACAAAACAAAATTGTCTTAACTTTTTTTTTTTTAGAAAACTCCATGTAAACTTTCTATTAGTTGTATTTTTTAAAAATCTTAAAAAATCTCTTCAAAGATTCCCCAAAAAGTTAAACCTAATAAAAAGAACTCTTTTGCCAAACCCTACATTGCTTTTTAAAAACTTTCCTACATAGCTTTTTAAAAAGACAAAGCTTGCTTCAAACATAGAATTAGAGGTGAATTTCATAGCTTACTTCGGTTCATCCGGGTTCGAAATGGTTGTCAATTTTCATTCCAAATGGAACTCCACTATATCCAAAGCTATTTCATCTTTGTCACAACATAAAACCAGAGGTGAGTTCATAGCTTCTGTCTTGTAAAAACATAAAATTAGGGTTGTCAAATTTCACTCTGAATGGAAACTACTCTGTATTCAAAGTTATTTCCTTTTGTGAGAAAGACCTTGATTTAAGAATACAAAGATATAGCTGAAGATGACCATAACCTAGTTTTACCCTAACTTGAATGCTCGCCTACACTCCCCAAGAAAACAAAGATATAAACAAGGAAATTGTTGCATTAAATGAATAAAATGAAGAACAAACACTGTAAATCCAGAGAAAATAGAAAATTAAAAAAAGATATGACCAACTTATAAGCCTTTATTTGAAAGAGAGAAGAAGAGGGGAAATAAAAAACAACCTTACCAGGCAATTGACGACTGCAGTCTTCACCGTATTTTATGAAACAAGCCTCCTAAGGCCTGGCCATTCCTATGTACAAATGCAACACAACACTTACCATATTCTCCCATCACGCTTCATCCTCGATGTACACATCCCATTCTATCACTATATATCATCACCGAGCCCGCCTGAGAAGGTACACTTTACCGCTTACCATCATTGAATACATCAGCTTTACTGCTTTAGATTTGGTCAACCTGGATTTCAGACTGCCCAGATTGTGATGAGATTATGGCTTCCAGTACTTTTCAAGATGGACTTCCTGTGTCACTGTCGTTTTCGGATTCTGCAGGAGATGAAGCTTCTGCAATGGCTTCTAGCATAGTTATGACCTCCGTTGTGTCATCCAAGTAATATCTTGCCTTGCTCGGCTTCTGTCCAACTGTGCAGGCATACACTAATGTGTTGGGCGAGAGATGTCCGTTACTCATTGCACTGCTGATTACCTCAAACATGTCTTCATCAGATCTATCATCACCAATGCATAACACAAAATCTGCCTGCTTTCCGCGTTGTGTCATTCTACTGAAGATCTTCTCTGCAACTAAACCCTTACTCACACCCTACAAACAAAACACCCCGATCTTGAATTAGAGCAGTTATTTGTCATTTAAGGTCTCATGTCTATATTCAGGCAACAAACTGGGACATCAACTTCTCATTTCATTACTCATGCCGCATTACAAAAAGGAAATCATGGAATGCATCTAATACAAGGCTGGTCAGCTTTGTTGTGGATGGTCATTCATCAAGGTAGATCTTACCATTTTGATTTACAATTGACATCTGAATCTGAGGAAACACTCCAACTATGCTATGCCCCCAAAGTACGAAGTTTAGACCAGAACCCTATTGTTGATACAGCCTAATATATAATTCAAAAAAAAAAATTTATCTAGGCCCGTACAAAACAAGGCTGGCCCACCCGAAGAATATCATGGGTGTGGACAACAATTTGGGTCTGTCCGGGCTTGACCTTTTTATATGGGTACAGGCTTGGATTATTATTTTAGCCCACAGGTTTACCTTAATGCCTAATGTAGTAATGATTAGCCGTCACAATTCCTCTCCCATGAAAAATCTCACTTGATTTCCTAGTAGTTTGTTTTCTGCTTTGATGTGTTAGACAAAAAACGACTACCATGCCATTTTTCTTTAATGATCTATTGATTGCAACATTAAACAACGAAATTTGCAGCACCAAAAGCTTTGAGACTGATATCTAGTTATATGCCCATATTTCCAATCAGTTTCCTTCCCTTTTTCATCAATGGCACTTCTCTATCACTTAACCTACTATTTTCATCAAAGAAAAGCCCTTTTTAATTATATGATAATTATAGTCAGAATCAGATTTTGGCAAAGACAAATATAACCAGACCATATTGAGATACTGGCAAAGGCCAAGGTCAGAAGAGTTAATACCTGTGGTTTAACTTCAACAATGTATTGGCCACTTTTTACAAGAACAGGCTCATTCGTTAGAACACTTTCTAAGTGGTCTAGCAACTCCTTCGCTTGGCAGGAACCAAAACCTGGGTCCGCATCCCTATGGTGCCAAACCAAGGCACTCTCCTTCCGCTCAATATAAGAACCGTCTGTTGATTCTGTATACAGCTGCATTACAGGTTCAGCTATTTGTATCCATCCAAAATCAATACTCTGCCCACACGTCTCCCATTCATCCTCAGCAGGCCACCTGATAAATAAAAAAAATGTTTATACAAGGTATTGGAAATCCACATTTATAAAGTATTTTTAACAAGATAAATTTGAAGTTCATTTACCTCAAAAAATATCCATGTTCAGCAGCAATGCCAACCCTCTCACAAGGAGAAAACCACTTCCCTAAACTGTCTCTTCCTCGACCACTGACGATAAAAACTGTGTTGTTGGGGTCACTGCAGAGTGTGTCAACTATAGATAGAACTGCTTGATTTGGTTTCTTGTTGATGGAGTTCTGTGGCATAATGGTGCCATCATAATCCAGCAGTATGGCCCTACTCTTAGACCTTGAAAAGGCAGACACGATGGCATCAATAGAAAGCTTACGGAAATTGAGGTCCAGGGCAACTACTCTAAAACCAAAACCTAAACCAATTCCCCAACAGCGTCTCCTAAAGTGATCCTTACACGTCCTCTCCAAATCTTGGAAAAAGCTCCTCGACCAAAACGCCACATCATGTGTGCTAACATATCTGTAGTGCTTTTCATGCCTCATCTGCTTCTCTGCATTAGCCATTGATACTGCCTCATTGAGAGCCTCAGCTGTACTCTCAACATTCCAGGGGTTCACACGAATAGCTCCACTTAGTGAAGGAGAACAACCTATGAACTCTGACACCACCAACATGCTCTTCTTGGGATCATCACTAGATTCTAAACCAGCATCATTGACCCCTTGCCTGCACACAATGTACTCATATGGGGTCAGGTTCATTCCATCTCTCACAGCTGTGACAACAACGCACTCAGCTACAGTATAATATGCAGCTCGTTCACTGAGGGACATTGGCCTATCAATATACACAATTGGTTCATAACCAGGTCTCCGATAGGTGTCATTAATTCTATTGCAACTTGCCTGAATTTCAGCTTCTATCTCGTCCAGGTCTTTGCCCCTTCCTCTTGCAGGATTAGCAATTTGCACCATAACTGCTCTCCCTTGCCACTTCGGGTGTTGCTTAAGCAACTGCTCCATTGCCAAAAGCTTGAGATTAATACCTTTAAATATGTCCATGTCATCAATGCCAAGCAAAACAGTCTTTCCTTCAAACTGCTGCTTAAGTTCCTTAACTCGCCATTCTTTATCAGCAAGCTGCAGAACAGTCTCAATCTGACCCATGTGGATCCCAACAGGCATGATCTTTATACTAACATTTCTCCCGTAATATTCAAGCCCAATGTACCCCCTCTTTGATTTATACTCCAGACCCATCATCCTACTACAACAAGAGAGAAAATGCCTAGCATAGTCAAATGTATGAAAACCAATAAGGTCTACATTTAGCAGCGCTTTGAGTATTTCTTCTCTCACTGGTAGAGTCCTATATATCTCTGAAGAAGGAAAGGGACTGTGCAGGAAAAAACCCATTCTCAACTTGATGAACTTCCTTCTCAGAAAGGAAGGTAACACCATCAAATGGTAATCATGAATCCAAACATAATCATCCTCAGGGTTTATCACCTCAATGACTCTCTGGGAGAAGATCTTATTGGCAGACACATAGGCCTCCCATAGAGACCGATCAAAGCGGCCACAATGACTGGCTGAAAACGGAAGCATGTAATGAAAAAGTGGCCATAAATGGTGCTTGCAGAAACCTTGGTAGTACTTTGTATGAATCTCTGGGGGAAGAAAAGCTGGAACACATTTAAACCTTTCGAGCAAAACCTGAGAGACGTCATCCTGCTCATCCACATGCACATCAACCCTTAATGAACCAACATACAGAACCTCCATATCCTCGGGTAACCCATCCTTCAGCTGAAGGATCAATGAATCTTCATCCCAACTAAAAGCCCAACCTTTGTTATCAGGTCTTCGCTTGGCTTTAACAGGCAGCTGGTTAGCAACAATTATAATTCGATCCTGAACTATGGAAGAAGGGACATCTGAAGTCACACTATTAGCTTGATCATCGTCAAGCTCCGATATAACCCCAGCAACGGTCATGACCCGGGGAAGGCTACGCTTTTTCTCCCGCCCCATCGTCACCGGGAAATTCCCCGAAGCTAGATCTAAGAGATTGGTATACGATTTGGACATCATATTGACTCGATTCTCCTTATAACAAACCTCTAAAGCCACAAAAGAGATTCAGAACCTCGAATCAAACTCGGGAAGGAAGAGATTGGCAAATTCAGAATCACTCAAACAAGATCTGTATGAGAAACAATTAGCATCACCAAAACACTAATCCGACTAGATGGAGCGGGGAAACGAATAATCTTGTGGGAGGAAACAAGTGAAAGAAAGAGAAACTGACCTGGGATAATGAGTTTGAGGATCTGCGCGAAACAGCAAACCCAAATCGCGAAAAGAAAAGCTTGCTTTATCTGGGATGGAGGAACTTGGAACAAATCTAGGGTTTCTTTTGTCAAGTAGAAGTAGAAATATCTATAAAACTAGTCTAATCCACTTTGGTTTAATGGTTTGGCAAACACCCCCTCTCCCTCTCCCTGGCCTTTCTATCTACAACGCCTTTATGCCCAATAAATATACGAAAAAGATAAATGAAATTGGATAATAAAAATCGCAAATGAAAAAAAGAAAAAGAAAAGGACGTACGTATGACAGAGGATAAGGGCGGGGGCAGCTGGCACACACCCATGCCAGCTTATATAACTCTTAAATTAAATTTATACCTATATATTTATATATGGTTGGTTTGAACGAGGAGGTTCACCTGTTATGCACGGACATGGACACGGATACGGGAAATCGACACGGTGAGAAAGGGGGAAGCAATGATACTCAAAAGTATAAGAAGCAGGGAACACCGCGAGTAAAACAATTAATATATCATTTTAAAGATATTGAAATATAGAATTCTTATATCATAATAAGATATATATATATATATATATATGAAAAAAAAACAATAATGAATGAGTAGATAAAAATATTAACATGATAACAAATAACCGAAACAAAAGTTTAGAAACAAATATTTTCAGTCTTACAAAACATAGAAATAAACATATTTAGTCTTATAATCTTAAATAAACATACTTAGTATCAAAACCGAAAAATGAACCATTCATTTTGCAAATCGACAACAACCTAACAACATGATCAATCAAGGAAAACAATAATAAATATGTGTAAATTATAAAAAGTTAAAGAATTAGAATAACGCACTCAACATTCAACAAAGAAAGATTCCACGATAAATTAGTGATCAAATATTCAAAATTAATTTATGAAATTATAAGAAAAATGGAGAGAAGAGTCGGTCGGTGGAAACAACATTTCAACCTTAGAGCCGAAGAAGATGATCGGTGTCCTACTTCCGGCAACTACAATCTTGCAAGTGGTCATGTGGGGCTAGGTTTAGTTGGGGAAAAAATTGGGAAGGTAGAAAAAATATTACGGTAATAAGTTTTTCTTACGTTTTTAAAAGAAATGTTTTTTTCTAACTTTAAAAAATAAGATAAACTTCCGTTGATCGTGTCTTGACCGGCCATAATCCGCATCCTCGCATGTCTTAGACATGTCCTCCTCGATTCCTACCTCTGAAACGTGTCTTCACCGTGTCCAGTCATATTTGACCGTGTCCGATTGTGTCCCCGTGTCCAATACAGCAGGACACGGGACACACCGTTTTCTAAAAGTGTACGTGAATCATAGAGGTTCACTTCAGTTTTTCATGCATCATTCTTCAACGACGATTTGCTATACAGTCAGTTTGGTAATAGAAGATTATGTAGATGAAGAGAATTATTTATATGAAGAATTAAGGGGATAAAATTATTTAAGAAGATGAATACGTATATAAGTGAAATGAATGTTTGATAAAATTAATATGATTGTGGGTAAAAAAATGTAAAATTACGAAAAAAATACGTGTTATATTTTTTTTATAGATGAAAGAGATGGAAAAAAGGTAAAAGTGAGATTTTACCCTCAATAGTCTTCATAACCCCTATAATCAAAGTTTTGCAGGACTACAAAATTCTCGTAATCTAATTTCCTTAATCTCCGTAATCTAAACCCTTTAATCTTTTTAATTCCCTTACCAAATGAGATTACGAAAATTATTTCTCCCTTTTAATTCTCATAATTTAATCTTCTTAATTTATGTTTTTACCAAACGGAGTCCTAATGAGTTTAAGGGTTCGTATTGTATATTTTTTGTATATGAAATATGTTTATTTCTTGAATATCAATGTAACCATATCTAACTTATCAAATAATTTTTTTTTGTTAATGTTCATATTTTTTAGCGTGAGAAAACTGAATATAGTTTGTATAAAAAAAATGAAAATAGTGTAATGTTTTTTTGGGTAAGAAAGAGGGTGACCCCGCACTAAGCAACACAAATTATTAAAGGAACAACCTTAAAGAACACGCGACTGTAATAAGCCAGTAAAGATAGGCCAATTCCAATCTTGATTTAATGCGAGCCCTCAATACGCCATCGCCAACCATTTGAGTAGCCACAATCTGTAGAGTCGATCCCGAGACCCGACGGTGTGTCTAGAATGAGAGATTAAGCCCATTTCCCACACTTCAAGCGTGATGCAGACATAAAACCTCAGTAATCTGCACATAATGCCTCTAAGAACCAATGTTTTACAAGATGCGAGACAGAGACGGGACGGAGAGGCCGTCTACCGTCTTGGCGGTCGGGCGGATCTCTAGACGGATTGTAGACAAACAAGACATTTTTGGCCTCTTTTCTTGTATTTATATATTTTACTAAATTACACTACACTACGCTGACGTGGCGCCCCCACGTTTTCTATCGGATTAAATCTTTTACTAAATCACGAATTAAACTAATAAATCATTTTTACTAAAGCTAAATCTAAAAAATATTTTTTTAACTAAATCTAATAAAATAATTTCTAATTAATTAGTTTAAAATAATATTTAGTTAGTTAGTTTAAAAACGAATAACAATAAAACAATATCTAATCAGTTATTTTAAAACAATATTTAGTTAGTTAGTTTAAAAAAATCTCGAATTACCTTATGATAATCAACCGTAGATCACGAGTTTGTTACAATCGGTTTAAAATGGAATCGAAACAATATCTAATTAGTTAGTTTTAAAAAAATCTATATACTTTACTAAAAGAGACGACATAATGCTGATGTGGTGGCTCACGCTTTTTCTCGGATTATATCTTTTACTAAATTATAAATCAAGGCAAAAAATATTTTTTACTAAAACTATATCTAAATTATAAATGTTTAAATTTATAAAGATATGATAGAATGATTGTTAAAATTCTCATGTACGTTACGATGTTAACTTACAAGGGAAGTCATATCTTGATTTCAGATATACTTAATGCAAACTTCTCAAGTCCACTTCTCACAATATTTTCACTATATATGGAACGCACATTATCGTAAGTCAATACACTTTTCTTATTTTCAATGTAAATCTAAAATTTTCTACATCTTCCAATTCCAATTCTACTGCTTATTGATCACGTTTCGTCGTTTTTTTCAGGTTCTGACGATTTGAAGATATTTTTCATGTTATAATTTTATTGCTTCGTCGTATTTTTTCCATGTAAATGTCGCACCATCTAATAAGCAAAAGTTCGTTAATAGATATGTTTGTTGAAATTTTCCACGTTCTGTCGTACTTTTCATATTCTATCTAATAAGCTTCGTCGTATTTTTTTTAAAAAATTGATCATATTTTGATCGGCCTAAACACCGTCCCATAAGCAACAAACTGTATTTAAAATTTTTTAATGTTTTTTTAAATGTCAAATTTTTAAAAATTTTGATTAGATTTCAATCGACCTAAACACTATTTAACCGGAAACAGAAAGTTTTAAAATTTTTTGATCAATTTCATTTTTTTTAAATATTTGTATTTTGTTTATGTTTTTATTTTTACAAACATTTTTCACAAAAATTCCAAAAAAGAAATATGCTCATCAATATTAAACATCATATAATACCTAATTCCAAAAATCAATACGTTCAATAATATCATACCAATACACAATAATAAATATCATATAACACCTAATTCCAAAAAAAACAATATCATACCAATATCATACCAATACACAAGATTACATATCATATATCACCTAATTCTAAAAAAACAGTATGCTCAACAATATCATATCAATACACAAGATTAAATAACATAATACCCTAAACAAGTAAACCCTAAATTCCCCCCTCCCTCCCCCAAAGTATATTTTATACCTTTTGCTTGACTAACATGAATGTGGGATTACTCTCCCCAATATCTCAAATCAAAACTTTCAAGAACCATCCCCATTTTTTTCCTTTCTGCCTTAACAACATCAAAGGCAATCTCATCTTTACCAACAACCACTAAAACTTTCCTTGTGTATTCTCTTTCAAATGACAATCGTCAAAACCTATGATTGGTCTACATTCCAGTAGAAAACCTTGCTTGCAGACTTGTAGACACACATATAATCTCTGAAATAATGGTTTTTCTGGGTTGTCTAGACATACTTTGACAAAAACAAAACTTCCAGCATTCCACTTCTTCATAATAACTGTCGAATCTCAAATTCTATTGTATTATACTCTAGCATCCCCCTGTGTCATCAACATTTCCTTGAGCCTTGCTCTCCAAGCTTGATTGTATGCAATCAACACCTTATGATCCCTTTTCATCACAACTATAAATCCCTTTAGTTTTCAGTCTAGATCATCTCCATAGTGTTCTATGCACCTTTCAATCAACCAAATAGATGTCATTTAGTGCTTTCATGCTGCCATACACAATCATGTGTAGGGTTGAAAGTCTTTAATTGAAAAGTACCATCTGCACACATCTTTCTAGCACAAGCCTTGAAGTTGCAGAAAACTTTCCCACATTCACACTTCTTTCTATCATGCTTCATAGTACAATCACACTTTTTTTTGCAATAAACTGAAACTTTACACTTATCATTGTGCAAGTAATAATAATCACCCCCTATCTTAACGGAAAATTGTCTCAAAGCATTCCTACATATCTCATTAGATCCGGTTAAATTTTGAATACCTTTTGTGAGACTCACCATTAAAATCACTAATAATATGCAAATAATCATAATCAACTTCTTTATCCTCGTCAAACAACAAGCCTTCATCATCATTTGAAACTTCTTCATTTATAGTGGGCAACTCTTCCACATGGGAACTTATTAGAAACTTCTTCACCAACAATAGAATCAACATTCCCATCAAACAACTCATCATCTTCAGCTTTACTGTCTTTAAAGTTGAAATCTTTATTAGAAGAAGAAGACTCAATTCCTAAAATATTGTTTTCATCATCTGAACTTTCATCAAAAGCAATGGGGAGATAGGTTTTGGGGTAAATCTTGGCTAATCGGTTGGCAAATAAAGAGGTAGGGTTCATGTCTTTTCTAAAAGAAGATATTTATGCTAGTTGAGTTAGGGTTAGTAATGTAGGTGGAATTGAGTAAGAAAGGGAGTTGAATATGAGTTGAGATTGTGGGCTTTGTACCATCAAGTTAGTTGGGCTTATCTATCACTTCCAATAAGATACAGATACACAATTATATCATAATCAAAGCCCCTAACCATGTGTAGAATATCAATATCACCTTTCACTTCTATTAACCCAATATGTAAAGTTTTTCTAGGCTGGGATTACCAAGTTTCTGTAACATTCATATAGCCAAGTTCAACCTTTAACATACTTTCTAGCATAACTTTGGATAACAAATCTGGATCGAATTCCTAATAAACCTTAACTTTCCCTTTTCTATAATGTAATTGACCATCAAGATCAATGTAAAACTTTCTTCCATTGTTAAACCTCATCTTAATTAACATATTGTTTGGATTTTAGATGTGTAAAAGCGGAATTTACAATTTCCTAAACATTTAAACAAGGATCACATGCATAATGGATTAGATAAGGGAGAAAAGGAATACCTTTTTATGCGTGTTCAATAACTCCTTCAAGGATATGTAGAGTCCCAAGTGTTACTCCTCTAGTTGATCCACCCGAGATTGAACAAAAATCGTCTTTACCTTCAATTGCTAGAAAAAAGGATGAAGCTTTTGAGAGAGTGATCGAAAGGGAAGAACACGTTATTTCTCACGTATGATACACGGCTGAATGTTCGTACGTATCAATCGATCGATCAAATATATCAAATTAGGGTTGGGCTTTTTAACTATTAAAAAGCCTGACCTTAAAATATAAGATATATATTTTAGTAATTAATAAATAAATAACCTCTAATCTATTATTAATTACCAACTCCATAATATATTTTGTACTCCTACAAAATATATCATTTTCCACTATATACTCCTATAAGGTAATTCTCTCATTAATTGATCCAGTTTTCCTACTCGTTATGGTGTGACCTCGTAGGACCCGATAACATTAGCAATACATTTTATCATACAAATGTACCGATCATGGTTAGCTTCTAGCAAAACGCCATGACCCCTAATATTATCGGATTATATATATATCCCTATTTTTAATGTCCTATCTCATCATCACTAATTGCACCTTGGATAAAGGACACAATTCCTTCAGTCTCCCACTTGTACTTTCATACAAATGTGCATTGTTAAAATTCCTTTATCGCTTAATATCCTTATCTGACTATGTGATGGAAACCATCTTTGCCATCAGATATGTTTCTTGAACTCCCGAGATTAAACTGTCAGTACAGATCAAATCTGAGCATGGTCATGCGTTTACACAGTTTTCACTCTTCAAGTGGCCGGGGACACCAATCCTTCCCAGCACATCAAAGTATGCCGGTATAGGAGGATTAATCCAATCTTGCAACGACTATAACTCCCACTCAAATTTTGACCACCCTGATTACTACCTTTATAATTGCTTGTTACGGTCAGCGTTTATCAACATCTAAGATATATCATCCTTCAAATGAAAGTTATATCAAGCTCATGTTAAGGAACTCACTGATAATGATAAACGCTATAACTCCTCAATAAGTCATGAGAGCCATAGGATCGGTCTGTCCGATGAGTATCACCATACTCACATATGTAAGCGATTGGACATCTTCATGTCCTATGAACTATGAAACCCACGTTCATCATTCGCTCACAAGATGGTCTACTTTAGAATCATTTGTATCCATGTTGACGATTCAGACCACAAATCCTTTCAATTTAATAATTTCAATTCACTTAATGTGGTTTCATTCAGCGGAACTTTTCCAGTAAGCACATTTGATAATTAATAAATTGTATGGATACTTTATTTAATATTCAAGTAATAATCAAATAAGAATATGAAAACTCATATATAAACAATCATAAACTCTGTAACACCCCGAATTCTCAAAACTCGGGACACTACTGGTTAGGACCTCACAATGGGTCCCGACCTCAGTTTGACAACAACATTACTAGGATCTTGCAACAAGACACAAATAAAGAAAACCAAAATTCATAAAAATAGTATTTTTAAGGTAATGAATGCAACACTGTCTAGCAGCCTAAAGTACTTAAACAAAAGAAACGAACAACTGTCTTAACCAAAAGAAAGAAAAGACAAACACAACTCCCAACCCCCCACTCTAAGGAGTACGGAGACCCGGCTGACCACTACTTCCGGATCACTCATCTGCTGGTCTAACCTGCGGTAAATCTAAAAACACAACAAGAGGAACCGTTAGCTAGTTATCTAAATATTAGCAGAATAATAGTAGCACACACACACATAAAAATATAAACACTCATCATGCTTTCAAACAAGTCCGTTTTATTATCTTGAGTTAAATTACTCTTTCACGCTAATGATACTTATTTTGTGACACGAGAGATTCCCAAACCTCGCCTCCGCCCCCGTGTAACCATCAGGAATGGATCCGATGCATCTCACCTTGTACCTGCCTGGTCTGGGTATAGAGAACCTCCCAGTCTCCTGTCAGAGCTGGACAGTGATGTCACAGCCCATTATACATACACTTGGGCCTTAAAAGTAATAATAACAGTCGTCCTAGCAAGTTATTATTATTAAAACACGCACATAGCACACACAACCACTATCACTCAACTAATATCCAGAAACTGGCTAAGTAAGTCGCAAGGACTTACCTGAGTCAAAATACACTCTAACACGTCTCAAACAGTCCGTACTCGTGGTAACTCAAACGCCTGTCAAGTAAGGCATGTGTATCAAAATCACATCTCGATGTCCAACCTCATGCGAAGGAATTACGGAAAAAGCTCTCTTATGGTAAAAGACCATTTTACCCTTGATACCGAAAGTTCTCAAAGTTTACTCTTGAGTCCTACTAAATTCTTTTAGGATTTGTTTTCTATGATTAGTCTCTCTCTCTCTGATAGTTTTCTTATAATTTAATAGTTATAGCTCGGACCATTTTACTCTTACCTAGGTATATATATATATATATATATATATATATATATATATATATATAGGCATGTACAAACTCTCACTTCCCTTAACTCGCATGCCTCCGTAACTACTCGGTAGTTATATATATGTCTACATAATTCCGTAGTTCCAAACTCGTGCTTATATACATAACCCATATATCCATTTACTCAAATATGGTACCCACCCATATATTCCTACGTAATGTATAAGAGTCTACTATCCTTATGCTTCTACACAAATTACACATACTCCGACTTACACCTCCATATATATATATATATATATATATATATATATATATATATATATATATATATATATATATATATATGCCCGTATCTCGCACTTCTACATAACAATTCGTCCATCCTCGCATATCTATATACTATGCACGTCCGTGTATATATTCACTGACACTTATACCTATATCATATATATATCTACACATATGTACTATAGAACTCAACATTTCATTCTCATTAATCCAACAGGTGCTACTTATATATATTCTCAACATTTTCATTCTCATTATACGTATATATATATATATATATATATATATCAATGAGGTTGAACGCACCGTTTATAGTCTCGTTACGTATTCGAAGGAGTCCAGCCCGGTTCGACTCCGCAGGATGGCTCGCAGGGTCTCAGCTGGCTCGTCGTTGCACCTTCTTCCCGCTTTGGGCTCCTGCAGTGGGCTCGACGAGTTTGGTGTCCGGTTTAGCACCGGAAGGGTCG
This sequence comes from Fagopyrum homotropicum, assembly GCA_033239125.1. Classification (NCBI taxonomy): domain Eukaryota; kingdom Viridiplantae; phylum Streptophyta; class Magnoliopsida; order Caryophyllales; family Polygonaceae; genus Fagopyrum; species Fagopyrum homotropicum. Next base: position 104,173,292 of record BSWB01000005.1, read on the forward strand.
TCACTACGGTCAAAGGGGGTGATCAGTGGGCTGGTTCGGGAAGGGACAGACGAGGAAGGAGAAGCGGTCACTTACTAGGGTTCCAGCGATGCGAGGCGGCTCCGGCGGCTGCCCTGGCTTCGGCGTCGGAGCGAACGGTGGTCCGGTTGCAGCACCACTACGACCGAAGCGAAACAACGGTTATCCAGTGCGGGATGAGAGGAAGAAGCGAGGAAATGGAGGCGAGGCTTACCGGACTGCTGCAGCGGTCGGCGGTGCAGGCGCGGCGGTGACAGCTCCGGTTGAAGGAAGGGCGGCGCTGATGGCTGCTGTTGTCCGTATCGCAAGGGAGGAGAAGCAGAGGGCTGCTGTGGACCATGTCGCAGTAGAGAAGGAGGAGCGGCAGTCACCGTGATTAGGGAATAATAAGGTATAATTAGGGTTAATTTCTCATTAGGGTTAGGATTAGATTATGAGATGGGCTGTTGGGCTGGTAATTGGGCCTCGTAGTGGCTACATCCGGTCCGCTTTCTCATTAAATACGGATACGCAACTCGTTACTCGATTTATAATATACGGAACTAAATTACATATTATATAAATTATTATCGTATCTTAAAGGTACGTAAAAGTTATTTCTGGCTACATAGTTTCATCATTTTATGTGACTTAAAGTCACATAAAATGATAACATTTAAACTCGTTTTATTTTATTTATTTATTTATTTAAGATTGTCGCATCGGAATTTGGTTAATTTCAGTTTACCGGAACTTTAAAATTTTCGGTTATTACAAACTCCATGACAAAAACAAACGTTTTCTCAATCCAAACACAAAAGTTCAAAAAATTTCTCTAACGTGTTTGAGCCCTTTGGCCCGAGTATGACTATCATGCTTAAGCCTATTCATGGGTTTAGTCAGTGGATCTGCAATGTTATCATTTGTGTGCACTTTGCACACCCTTACATCACCCCGATCAACATAGTGCATGATCATGTGATATTTTTGCAAAAATGTATTATGCCTCTGTGGTTGAGTCAACAACCGTGTCCTGTTTTTAGCTTTTCAAACTGACCACTCCTCCATTCAAAATGAAGACGTATCCAAACTACAACTCAAAGCCATCTCTGTCAGTCTAAAAACTAGCATCGGTATAGCCCTTGATGACTAACTCATCATCACCTCCATATACCAGTAGATCATCCTTAGTCCTTCGCAAGTACTTTAGGATGTTCTTCGTAACTTGCTAGTGAATGTCACAGGGGTTCGACTGATACCTACTGTACATACTCAAAGCATATGCAACATTTGGTCGAGTACAGGTCATTGCATACATGATGGATCCTGTAGTAGAGGCATAAGGAACCTTGCTCATCCTCTCAATCTCACCAGGTGTCTTAGGACACTGGTCTTACTGAGATGGATCCCATGTTGTATAGGTAGATATCCTTTCTTGGAATCTGCCATCTTGAATCTCTATAGGACCTTATCTATATAAATTCCTGGACTAAGACCAATAAGTCTTCTAGATCTATCTCTATAGATATTGATACCTAGTATGTACTCGGTCTCCCCTAGATCTTCCATTAAGAAATGCTTCTTAAGCCATCCCTTTACTATTTCAAGCATCGGAATGTCATTCCCAATTAGTAGTATCTCATCCACATACAGGACTAGGAATGTAACCTTGCTCCCCTCAACTTTTTGTAAACGCATGGTTCTTCTTCACATCTGAAGAAATCAAACTGTTTGATCACTTCATAATCATAGAAGACAGCAATCGCTAGATTATCCTAATGGACTGGATCATGATGACCGGGGAAAATGTCTCCTCATAGTCAATACCATGAATCTGTTTAAATCTCTTAGTAACCAACCTTGCTTTATAAACATAGACATTTCCATCCTTATCTGTCTTTACTTTAAAGACCTATTTGCAACCAATAGGTTTTACCCCATCAGGCAAATCAATCAAGTCCCATACTTGATTTTCAAACATGGATTCCATTTTGAATCTCATGGCTTCGAGCCATTTTTTGGATTTTAGATCCGTCACAACTTGCTTGTAGGATGCGGGCTCGTCATGCTCCATGGGGAACACTTTGATCTCGGCATGCAATACATAGTCATCCAAATGTCTAGGTTGTTGTCTTACCCTGTTTGATCTCCAATTTGGGCCAACAATATGAGATATTTCAGCTGTATGATTTCCTACATCATTATGCAGTTCTTCATTTGTAGAGTACTCAACATCAGTATGTGGTTCCTCTTCAGCCCGATTTGTTGTAGGAATTGCTTCTTGAACTGGATTAACTCGCCTCATAAGAGTTTCATCAAAATAGTCAAGTTCCTTAGTGACATCTTGCATGTCCTCATGTTGTTGCGTTTCTTGCTCACAATTAATCTCATTAACTGAACGTTTCTCCCACTTGGCTTATTGGAAAATAATTCTTTTTCCAAAAAGACACTATCCCGAGCAACAAACACTTTGTTCTCTATGGGATGGTAGAAATCATACCCCTTGGTTTTCTTGGGATATCCTACGAAGTAACATTTGTCTGATTTCGGTGCTAGTTTATCAGATTGTAAACATTTTACATAAGCTTCTCACCCCCAGACCCTCAGAAATAACAAGTGAGGAACTTTTCATGTCCATATCTCATATGGTGTCTTGTCAACTGAACGTGATGGAGTCCTGTTTAGAACGAACGCAACTGTTCGGAGAGCATATCCCCATAAGGATAATGGAAGATCCGCAAAACTAATCATTGAACGGGCATTGTCTAACAGAGTCCTATTCCTCCGCTCAAACACACCATTTAGTTGTGGAGTGCCCGGGGGAGTGAGTTGTGTCACAATTCCACAACTCCTCAAATGATGATCGAATTCATGGCTCAAATATTTGTCCCCTCGATCTGATCGAAGTACTTTTATCTTCTTGCTTGTTTGTCTTTCTACTTCATTTTGGAATTCCTTGAACTTTTCAAAGGATTCCGATTTTTGTTTCATTAAGTAGATATACCCGTATCTACTAAAATCATCCATAAATGTAATGAAGTAGCGATAGCCAGACCTAGCCTCTTTACTCATAGGTCCTCATACATCCGTATGTATGAGGGCTAGAAGTTCAGAAGTCCGTTCACTCTTACCAGTGAAAGGTTCCCTTGTCATCTTTCCCATTAGGCACAACTCGCATGTTTCAAATAATTCCAAATCAAATGGTTCAAGTAGTCCAACCTTTTGGAGTTCCTTAATGCGCTTTATGCCTACGTGACCCATTCGACAATGTCATAGGTTTGCTTTGTTTGTTTCATTCGATTTTTCCCTTTTTGTATTAATGTTATGTATTTCAATTTTGAGGTCTAACATGTATAGTCCATTACTACTCATGTTCGCATGACCATAATAAATACCATTCCTATAAATCTCTAGTACCATGTGATCAGTAATAGTAAATGTATAACCTTCACGGTTCAAAACTGAAATTGAAATTAAGTTCTTAGTAATGCATGGAACAAAATAACAGTTATTAAGTTCTATCTCTAAGCCAAAAGGTAAAGACAAGCAATAATCTCCAATGGAAACAGCAGCAACTCTTGCTCCATTACCGACCCGTAGATCTGCCTCTCCCTTCCATAGTGTCCTTCTATTTCTTAGTGTCTGCACATTCGAAGTAATGTGAGAAATACATCCGGTATCCAATACCCATGAAATAGAATTAGTTGACAAAATTTCAATAACATGAATACCTGATGTGGAGACATTCCCCTGCTTTTTATCTTCCAAGTATTTGGGGCAGTTTCTCTTCCAGTGCCCCTTGGCCTTGTAGTAAAAGCACTCATTCTCCGCAACCTTTTTCAACTTTGGATGTGAAACCGTGGGTTGGGAAACTTGCTTGCCCTTCCCCTTTTGCTGCTGCTTTGGCCCCTTCTAAAATCCCTTGTTCCTAACCATCAAAACTTCCTTCGTCGGGTCAACAATCATGTTCTGCTCAGCAGTTTAGAGCATGATGTGTAGCTCATTCAGTGTCTTGTTCATTACATTCATATGATATGTTGATCTAAAATGCATGAATCCGTCATGGAGAGAGTTTAGGATCATATCCATGGCTATCTCTAAGTTGCATGCGCTACCTAGTCGGGTCATCATGTCAAACAAGCTAATCATTTGAAAACATGTGGTCCGACTGGTTTACCTCTCTCTAATTTACAATGCAGGATGGTTGTCAAGGTCGAGTACCTTTCAAGCCTAGCCTGCTCCTTAAAGAGATCTTGGAGGTTAGACATGATTGTATATGCGTCCATTTCTTCAAACCTTTGTTGAAGTTCTGTTTCCATCGCAGCCAACATTAAACACGTGATAGAACGTGATTTTGCTATGGCTTCATCATACATCACAATGTCCTCATCAGATGATTCCAATGTGATTTCAGGGATTGGATATTCCAAGACATCCTCTTGGTTCTCCGACCTGAGAACAATTCTCAAATTTATCTCCCAATCAAGGAAGTTTTGTTCGTTCAATTTCTTTTTGTCGAGTATGGAGCATAGAGAAAAATTGAGGTTATCGTTTGACATGATGGACTACAAAAACACAAAATAATAAAATGCAGATAAGTTATGATCGATTTTGCAAAAGCAATAAACTGTTATAACAATTATAAACAATTAAAGTTTTGCACATTTCTACTCATATTATCAATTTCCCTTACTGAGCAAAAATGATTCCAAGATCCTATCATATATGAACCTTAGCGTACTTTGGCACTGCCCTAAGTCTCATATAATCAAGGTAAGTAAACTCCTTTACTAATTATAACTCCTTATAATTCTTGGTTGATTGGAACACATCTCATGTGAACTCACCCTTATGCCTCAAAATCCAAAACTTTATCTTTTGGTCTTTTGTTGAGTTAACCATATCAAAGCAGTATGCCCCTTAGTATGAGCATAGCCGCAATGTATCTAAGTCAAAGTAAGGATATCCCGCTTTGGCGGAACCTATCCTACAAATTCCTAGATAGGGATCGGTTATGATATGGAAAGGCAATTCTCAATATTCTTGTAAGGGGCGTTTTAAACATGCGAGGTTGTTAGTTTAAAGCAAACTCATAACAAAAATAACAAACAAGCATACAAGTGGGAATTTAAGGCATTCAAAAAATGCATTAAAAAAATGGTTCATAGTATGACCTCTAAAAAGAATCTTCATTCTTGGACCTTCATGGATCTCCATCCTACAAGCTCCTTAGGACTTTGGTCTTCTTGTATAATGAATTTAAAATAACTCTTGCAAAAATTGAAAATTACAAAAATACATAACGATACGTAGATCATGTACAAAAAAAACCATAACGATGCGCATATCGTATTTAACTATCCTAAGATTTGGGGTCATACTAGTAACCACTTACACGAGCATATCACCATACACATACATACAAGCATAGCATATATGATATTTAAATTGTAATATCCGGAATTTATTTTGCTTAATTCCGAATCAAACCGGAATTCGGTCCGTTAACCTCGTCTCTTCTTACCTAGCGTCTCATATTGTCACAAATTTTATCATTTTATGTAACCTTTAATTTACATAAAATGATAAAAATTCATGCAAAACCCTAGTGATTATATCTTGTCTTTTGACAAGGCCTTGACAATAAAATTCTTGTCTTTTGATAAGGCCTTGACAATATAATTCCAGCCCACTCCCTTCCTTATTCTATTCTTCCCTAGCTCATACACAACCTTGCTTTATCCCATCCTTGATGTGTGGCCCCGCAAATGAAGAAGGCCTAGGCTGACCTCAGGGCTGGCTTCTCTCTTCTATCTTCCGTATCAGGCAGTTTGGGATGAAATCTTTCCCTACAACTGCACAGAAATCACGCCGTCTCTTCCTCCCTTTCTTCCCCACGATCTGCTGAGCGGGATTGACGATCGACTTACCATAACTGCTCCAGGATCGCGTGCAGCCTCGTCTATCTCCAGAAGCATGCCCAAGTTCACCCAGCTGCAGCGATCTTCCTCCTTTCTTCTGTACAAGACCTTCCACCCCATCCTCCTCTGATCACGCTAATCATCCTCGTTCACCCAACCTTTGGACGTCACAAGCACGTATCCGACGCCACCATTGCTGCCTGGGAGACCTTCACTCAACAAGCATCTACCCTGCGTGACGGTTGAGTCTCCCCTCCACTAGACAGACGACAACGCCGACAGGTGAGCCTATCTACCTTCCTCCTTCCTCTCACCTTGGTCACTGTTGTTGATATCTACGTGATGCTGGAGACAAGGATCTGCGCCTTGATCGATCCACCCAACCAGAAGCGCCACCGTCTCGAGCCTACAGTGCAGCTAGTCTCTCGCGAGCCCTATAGGAACCAGGTGAGAGTTTTAAGCCTTCCTTTCCTCCATAACTATGTGTGCAAAAGAATGTTTAATCTTGAGTTATGCCAACCTTAGGAATTGAATCTTGAATCTCTAGCCATATTGACCTTGGCCTTAGACGCTGCAGGTGAGTCTCGAATCTGAGACCTTCTACACTCTTAGTTTTGAATGTCCAGAAACAGTGTTGAGCAAACATGTTTGAACCTCTTTTTCGATATCTTAGACACGAAATCTACCGTTCAATTTTTAGTATGTTATAGGCTGATATGCATAGAATGATGTATCAAAATTTGAGATTTATCCAACGGTGAGATGCACATCTGTGAAGGTCCAAAGTGGACTGATTATGTTGTTTGTGAAATGACCTAGAAAATTTATAAAGTATAGAAATACTAGTGACTTTTTAGAAAGTAGAAAAAATGTGTAGTTTTCTAAGTTCTACCTAAACTCACTCTTAAGAGTTAGAAATATGATATTTAGTTCCAAGTAAGAATTTAAGTAGATATTTCGAGATTTCTAGAAGTTTCGAGACCAAGGGTAAAATGGTCATTTTACCTTAGATGGATATTTTAGTAATTCCTCTTCTATTAGAATCTTACATCTTAGAAGTCATAGACTTCTAAGTGTATGGGAAAGGTTTTGATCCGCTTGCCTCGTGTGACAGACAATTGATTAGTCTACGGTTGCCGATCGAATTGGAATCTAAGAGTCGAGATTGATTCAGGTAAGTCCTTTGGGCTTACTTAGCTAGCTTTCGGATATGAGTGTGAATAATGATAGTGTGTTTGAATGATGTGTGTATAAGTGTATTTAATATTAATTATCGACCGACCTACATACCTAGCCGAAGAGTAACGGACGGTGACATTCTGCTCAGTTAGCCCGAGGGCGTTGGGGGTTCCTTTAGGGACTAGTCCATACTTGGTTTGGGGGGACGCCACCGGCGGAGGTGTGCCAAACCATCACTAGTTGGATAAGAAACGGAGGCGAGAAATCTTAAGATTTTTCGTGCCACAACTTTTAAAAAGGGATGAAGTGAATCACTTAAGCTATCAGATAATAACCGGATTATGTGCCAGCATGTTGAGTGTTTAATTTTCCTTATATGTGTTTGTGCTATTTTTATTCTGTCTATATTTGATTAGCTAGCTAACCGTTATATTGTTGTTTAGACGTGCCACAAGTTAGAGCAGATGCTGAGTGATCCGGAAGGTAGTGGTCAGTCGGGGTGTCGCACTTCATAGGACGGGTTGCAGTCTTGTCTTTATGTTGGTCTTTCAGTTATGACATTTTCATGTTCTTAGATTGTAATATATTATTGTTGCCGGCTGTTGGTATTTCTGGTCACATTCACGACATTGTCAAACATATTTTATGATTTTTGGTTTTCCTTATCTGTGCATTGTTGTAAGATCTAGTTAAGTTGTTGTCAAACTAAGGTTGGAACCCATTGTGAGGTCCTAACCAGTAATTCCCCGAGTTCCGAGAACTTGGGGTGTTACATAAATGAAATATACACATAAGCACATAACAATCACTTTATCACATAAAGAGAGAAAAAAAAAATATATTGAAATGAAAACTTCTTTCCGGTATTGTTTTAATCAATCATAATGCTAAAGATGTAAAATTTTTAAATTCGGAGCCTTTTCAAAATTAGTAACTTTCTATTTATGGTAACTTTCTACAATTAGTAACTTATTAATATTAGAACATTTCTAATGTTAGATCATTGCTAAGATTAGACATATTTATTATTTTAGTAACTTGTCAAAATTTAGAACATTTCTAAATTAGACCTCATACAAAATAAGCAATTTTCCATAAAGAGAATAAATTATATTTATCTAGATAGAATATCTCATATAATATCTTTTAATTTTAAGATATAATTTAACTAAGTTAAAATATCTCATATCTTAACAAAATTAAATTGAATTTATGTGTTTCCAACTTGATAAATCATATTTATCTAAATAGAATATCTCATATAATATATATATATTAGGAATCAAATCTTATCTTTTTATTTTAGGGTATAATTTAACTAAGTTAAAATATCTCAGATCTTAACAAAATAAATTTATTTATTTCCAACTTGATAAATTATATTTATCTAGATATAATATCATATATAATATCGTTTGGAAACAAATATTATTATTTAGATAATTAACTAATCCTATTAGATTGTTAATAAAAAAATATTATTATAAAAAACCAAAAAAATGCCGTATGTGAATTGCCATATCAAATAGTTCAATATTAGCTTTTGGCAAAAGTATGCTAAGGAATGCCGTAACTACCATACTAAGCATTTCCTTAATCATCATTAAGGATCCTTTGTTTAATCTAATGATCTTTTGTTTAATCATATCTAATATGCCGTAACTATAATATATTAGGAAACAATTTCCTTAATAACTAATCATATCGCTTTTGCTTAATCATCATTAAATTTAATCATGCAAATTAATCCATACAAACAATCTCTTTCATAATTGAAAGAAAACAATCAATACATTCATCAAAACATGACCCTTTTAATTGAACTAATCAAGTTATGCAAGAAACTCTGATACCACTGTTAGGATTTTAGATGTGTAACAGCGGAATTTTAGGAAACAATTTTCTAAACATCTAAACAAGGATCGCATGCATAATAGATTAGATAACGGAGAAAAGGAATACCTTTTGATGCGTGTTCAATAACTCCTTCAAGGATATGTAGAGTCTCAAGTATTACTCCTCTAGTTGGTTCACCCGAAATTGAACAAGAATCGCTTTTATCTTCGATTGCTAGAACAAAGGATGAAACTTTTGAGAGAGTGATCGAAGGGGGAAGAACACGTTATTTCTCACGTATGATACACGGCTGAATGTTCGTACGTATCAATCGATCGATCAAATATATCAAATTAGGGTTGGACTTTTTTGTAACACCCCAAGTTCTGGGAACTTGAAGCGCTACGGGCTAGGACCGCACAATGGGTCTCGACCCTAAGAGTAGCAACAACAAACGGATCTTACAACAAGGCACAGACGAATGAAAATCAAAACTTAATATAGAACCAAGGGTTCAAACATAAGAAAACACAAAATCTCCACAGCCGGGTCAAAACAAAAGGGAAACAACAAACGAAACAAAAACTCAATCCCGTCCTATAATGTACGGGAACCCCAGCTGACCACACCATCCGGATCACTTAGCCGCATCCTGAATCTGCGGAACATCTACAACGACGGTATAAACCGTTAGCTAACATTCTAGGTATAAGCAAGAGTGTAAAGGCACAAACACACATAAGGTAAAGAAAACACATAGCATGCTTACACATCAACCGGTTATTATCTTTCATTAAGGTTATCCATTACTAATTCAACTTCTTTTGTCACACGAGAATCTCCCGAAACTCGTCTCCGCTTCCGTCTACCAATAGAAATAGATCAGTACTATCTGTTACCTACGGGTCTGGGTTACAAGAGCACATTCTAGTCTCCTGTAGAACTAGACAAGTGGTCACCGCCCGGTTATAATACACTTGGGCCAGTTAAGGTATCAAAGGGTGAATCTTATTTCCAATTATCCGTTATAAACATGATAACAACGCAAACAAGCCAAAACAATCCAACTCGTACGCGGAATGAAGCTAAGTAAGTCCAAGGGACTTACCTCACACGAAGGTAACCCAAAAGATCAGCGAACAACTCATAAATACACAAGGAATCTCAATTTCCATCAGGAAAGGAGCAAGGAAAGCCTGTACGAACAAGCAACACGAATCAGGAACGGAACGGTTGCTAGAAGTCTATGACTTCTAGTCTCAAAGATCTCTAAGAGATCAACACATGCTAAGGGCTCAACCTTAGTCTTACAACAACTCAGGGGAACAAGGAACAACCATAAGGAACCAAGGAAGGAACGAGGAAAGGAAGGAAGGTAGCAACTCACCAAAGACGGGAGTCACTGTAGAGAAACCGCAAGGGCGGTTAGACAGATACGCAGGGGCAGCTGAACAGAGGCGCAGGGGTGGCGCAAGGGCGTCTCTGTGCAGGCGCAGGGGCCGTTGTGACAGAGGCGCAGGGGCGGCTCTGTGTAGGCGCACGGGCAAATCTTCGTCAGAAGCTACTGTCGGCTTCTCTTCGTCACATCTCACAGCAAGGGTAACCAAAGCTCGAACCTTTGGTTCCAACACGTCAAGACTCAACTCCAGAGAACCTGAGAACAACGAAGGGTCAACAACGGAACACTCCATAAGAATCAAGGCTCAGGCCTGATCCTTGAGAAGAAGAAAAGAGAAGAACGCAAGGAAGAAACCAAACAGAAGGAGAAGGCATGCAGCAATGTAAGAACGTGAGGAAGAACCTGGAAGGAATGACCTACACGTTCAGCGAAGTCGCAAGAAGCAAAGGACGGCTGCAACCCTCTAGGGTTTGAAGACGATAGTAAGGAACGGGAAAAAGGAGAGAAAGAAGAGAATATATAGGGAGGGCTGGAACGCTAGACGGAAGGGCGTTTAGGGTTAGAAAGAAAACAAGGAAACCGGCCCATAAGATAGAATATCGGATATTCTATCTATGGAAGAAAGATAAAACGACGAAAACAGATCGGCGCGATCTGTCGCACGATTCGCAGGGGCGGATTTCACAGCCGTAGGGGCGGCTGGCCGCGGGGGCGGCCCTCTTCACCGCAGGGGCGATGAAGGCAAAAACCTAGGATCTTACATCAAATCCCCCTAAAAGAAGTTTCGTCCCAAAACTTGCAAAATCCAAACGAACACAACAACACACAGAAACAGAACTGAGCTCATATATTCCCACTCGGGGCACGTAACATAAAACGTCACACAAAAGCGTTCACAACGCAACAAAGGAAAAACCAAACAACCGACTAAGCTAAAGGTGCAACAAGCTCAGAGTAAAACTCCGGATAGTTCCTCTGGATACTATCCTCTGTCTTCCAAGTCGCCTCATCATCTTCTCGCCTCAACCACTGTATCTTCATCATCGGTATGTCCTTCGAACGCAAGCGTCTCGTAGTACGCTTTAAGAAAACCACCGGGTGCTCTACGAACGTGTGGTCTGACTCGATCACTAGATCCTCATGACTGACGATGTGTCTCGGGTCAGGTATGTACTCCCGTAGCTAAGACACATGGAAAACTGGGTGAATACCCTCGAATCTAGGTGGCAACGCAAGTCTGTATGCTGCCTCTCCAACTCGCTCAAGAATCTCGAACGGTCCAACATATTTGGGACTCAGCTTCCCTTTGACACCGAAACGTCTGACGCCTCGTGTCGGAGATACTCTCAACCAAACCTGAGCTCCAACTCTAAACCCCAGAGGTCTGCGCCTCTTATCTGCATAAGACTTCTGTCGGCTTTGTGCTGCTAACATCTGCTCTCGGATCACTACTACTCGAGCCATGTCATCCTGGCACTACTAGGCTCGTTCCAACACAGCGGTGTACGACATCTTTGTCCATATAAAGCCTCATAAGGAGCCATCCTGATCGATGCGTGCCAACTGTTGTTATATGAAAACTCCACTAAGGGAAGGTGATCCGGCCACACCTGTCCCCAATCTAACACACAGGCTCGTAACATATCCTCCAAAGTCTGGATGGTCCGCTCAGACTGACCATCGGTCTGAGGATGATAAGCCGTCGTGAACTGTAGACTCGTACCTAGAGCGGCATGAAACAACTGCCAGAACCTCAAAGTGAACCGTCCGTCTCTGTCAGAGACTATAGTCCTAGGTACTCCATAAAGTCTCACTATCTATCTCGTGAACTCCTCTGCTAATTGACTCACCGGCCACGTTTCCTTAATCGGAATGAAACGTGCGGTCTTCGTCAGTCGATCTACAATGACCCAGATAGCATCAAAACCACGACTCGATCTCAAACTAGTCACAAAATCCATAGAGATTTCTTTCCACTTCCACTGAGGGACGGGAAGTGGGTGTAGCTCGCCTCCCGGTCTATGATGCTCGATCTTGACCTGCTGACAGGTCACACACTGAGCTACATATCTCGTCACATCTGGCTTCAGACCTCCCCACCAAAAAGAGCGTCTGACATCCTGATATATCTTACTCGCACCAGGGTGTACTGAGTAAGGTGAAGAGTGAGCCTCCTGAAGGATCCTCTGTCTCAACTCCCGATTTGACGGCACACAAACACATTCCTGGCGTCTCAAAACTCCGTCAGCACCAACTGTAAACTATGGTGCCTCTCCTCGAGACATCCGGTCTCGGATCTGTGTCAAAGTTGGGCAATTGTCCTGCTTCTGTCGGATTTCGGCCAACAAATCAGGTACTATCTCCAAGGTGGACAACTGGCTGTCAGAATCTGGAAAGTAGATATCCATCTCTAGCCATGTCAAATCTCGTTGTAATTGTGGCTGAGTTGTCAGCCTAGCGATCGTCATCTCCCGAGAAGTCTTCCTACTGAGAGCATATGCTACCACATTAGCCTTTTCCGGGTGGTATAAGATCTCAAGATCAAAGTCCTTGATCAATTCTAACCATCTGCGCTGGCGGTTATTCAACTCCCGCTGAGTGAATATGTACTTCAGACTCTTATGGTCTGTGGAAATCTGACACGGGGATCCGTAAAGATAATGTCTCCAAATCTTCAACGCATGAACGACAACAACTAACTCAAGATCGTGAGTAGGGTAATTCTCCTCGTACGTCTTCAACTGTCGAGACGCATAAGCAATCACCTTTCCCCTCTGCATCAAAACACATCTCCAGCCCAGTTTGGATGCATCGCTGTAAACCACAAAATCCTCAATGCCCTCTAGTTGATCTAGGATAGGAGCAGAGGTCAATCTCTTCTTCAGCTCCTCGAAGCTCTGCAGGCACGACTCAGACCATACGAACCTCGTAGACTTCTGCAACAAGGAAGTGAGCGGTCGGGCGATAACTGAAAAGCCCTCAACAAAACGCCTGTAGTAGCTTGCCAATCCTAAGAAGCTGCGAACCTCCTCGACGTTCTTAGGTGGCCGCCAGGAAGCTACTGACTCGATCTTCGCCGGATCTACCTTGATCCCTTCAGCTGAAACGATGTGACCAAGGAATGCTACCTTGGACATCCAAAACTCGCACTTAGAGAGCTTGGCGTAGAGCTCTCTATCTTGTAAGACCTGAAGAACGATCCTCAAGTGTCCTGCATGCTCCTCTCTACAGCGGGAGTAAACCAGAATGTCGTCGATGAAGACAACTACAAACTGATCTAGAAAGTCGATGAAGATGTTGTTCATCAACTCCATGAAGACTGTGGGCGCATTCGTGAGCCCAAATGGCATCACTACAAACTCGTAGTGTCCATATCTAGTCTGAAATGCCGTCTTGGCTACATCTTGCTCCCTCACTCTCAACTGGTGATATCCTGATCTCAGATCGATCCTCGAAAACACTGAAGCTCCATGCAACTAATCCAAAAGATCATCAATACGGGGCAATAGGTATTTGTTCTTGATTGTCACCTTGTTCAGTTCTCGGTAGTCGATACACAACCTCATTGACCCATCCTTCTTCCCGACAAAGAGAACTGGTGCACCCCAAGGAGATACACTAGGGCGGATGAAGCCCTTCTCTGCTAACTCCTCGAGCTGCTTCTTCAACTCAAGCATCTCGATAGGCGCCATACAATAAGGAGCCTTAGAGATCGGTCTCGTACCGGTCTCTAGATCAATGCCAAAGTCTACACTCCATTGTGGAGGTAAACCTGATGGCTCTCCAAAGACGTCCACAAACTCGCAAGCTACTAGAATTTCCTCCAAAGCTGGACTAGTACTATCCCTCATGGCATAACACCAAAAAGCCTCGCATCCCTGACTGATAAGTCTCGCAGCTCGTACTGCACTGATGACTGTATCAGTCTTCCCGAGATCCCATCCTCGGAAGATCTCAACATGGCCTGCATCTGTAGTTGCTGTCATTGTCCTCTTGCCGATGTCCAGAACTGCTCGATGTCGATCCATCCAATCCATGCCCAGAATAACTTCTTCATGTACTAAGTACATGACGAAGAAGTTAGATGGCCAATCACGACCTCCCAATCTAATAGGGCAATCGCGAACCTCTCGCGTACCTCGTATCTTACCCTATCGGGTAATCCTATAAAGAAGGGTCTACCCTCTACAGTAACTAAGGCCAATCTATCAACACATGCATCAGATATAAAAGAATGCGTAGCGCCAGTATCGAAAAGAATTCTGACAGGAAAACCATTAATGTGAATGATACTTGTAGCTGCTGGCGTTGTCGGCTCTACGTCACTCCTCAACTCATAAACTCGGGTTGGTGCATCTCTGGTGTCTGTAGATCCACCAACACGTCCTCTACCTCTCCCATGTCCCGGAGTGGAACCTTGAGGAGCGGCAGAACCTGAAACTCTCTGCTATTGCTGGTGGTACTGAGATCTCTGTCCTCCTCCAACAACACTAGCAGGTGAAGAACCCTGCTGGGATAGCGCCTTGCCCTGACGGCAAAACGCAGCTCTGTGTCCGGGCTTGCCACAAGAAAAACAAGTCACTGTTGGCTTCTGGCAGTCAGCTCGGATGTGTCCAGCTACTCCGCAGTTATGACATTGCCGTCCTCTATCAAAACTCTGCTGGAAACTAGAACATTCAGGCGTCTGACTACGCCCAAAACCAGCTGCTTCACCTCCAACACTGGCTGATCCAGTCTTCTGTCTCTTCTCAGGACCTCTTGTCTGAGAAGCTCTCATCTGACCCGGTCGGTCTCTCTCATAGGCAAGAAGCTCTATCCTGATAGTCCGTCAAAGACTCACAACGGAAACCAGTAAGATAAGAGCGTGTCGATTCTCTCAACTACCGAGAGAAAAGGTAAACATGTTGATCCTCCGGCGGTGCGGACGGACCTAGCAACGCCAACTCATCCTGAAACTTGAGGATTATCTCAGCAATAGGAAAATCCTCGAATCCAGCCTCAAAGAAATCGTGAAGACGGTCTCTCCTCATGGCTGCAGGGCAATAACGATCCCTAATCACTATCTTCATCTGCTCATAACTAGTGACCTTATTGCGAACGGTCCTCCACCAAGAATGAGTCTGATCCTTCAACAAAGTCTGTGCTATGTTGACTCGACGTCCCTCAGGGCAACCGATAGCCTCCATAGCAGAATCCACCTGTCCTAGCCACTGCTTCACCTCCAAGCCAGTCCTTCCCACGAAGACGGGAACCTTCAACTGGTCGAAAGCCTTCAACCAACTGTCAGAATTTGGCTCTTTTGCCTCAGCCGGCACTCTAACAACCTCAGCAACTCCAGTAGGCGGGGAAACAACTTGTGTAACTCTCTACGAAACCTCAGCTGATCTCGTAGGAACTGGCGGCACTGGTGCTGGTCCTCCAGTCCTGATAGCCTCCTTAACCCTCTACACATAATCGCAA
Source organism: Fagopyrum homotropicum (assembly GCA_033239125.1). Classification (NCBI taxonomy): domain Eukaryota; kingdom Viridiplantae; phylum Streptophyta; class Magnoliopsida; order Caryophyllales; family Polygonaceae; genus Fagopyrum; species Fagopyrum homotropicum. The sequence continues at coordinate 104,189,084 of BSWB01000005.1, forward strand.
AATGTAGAAGCTCCGATAGACACTCGTGCGGACTTTGTTGATGGCGCTCTTTGTGCTTCAGACCTAGCAGCGGTTCCATTTCCAGCCTCAAGAACAAAACTCTCAGCAACTTCTTCAGCAAATGCCTCAGCGATAGACGGATCAACAACTAGGGCTTGGCCTCGACCTCTAGCTAGTGGAGGTCTTCCTGCACGTCCTCGTCCACGGACGGCAGGTGGAAGTGGTGGTCGACCCCTTCCTCGCCCCATAGCAGATGTAGCTCTAGTATGCACCATTTGCTATAAGGATAGATATATAAGACTACATATATAGATATAAGGTCACGCTACAGCTAAAGTAAAAGTCCAGAAAAAGCACATATAAAGGCCAACACGAAAGAAACTACACTACTGAGATCCGCGGAGGTAGTGGTGGTCGCCCGTACATCTATCCCAGACCGAAAGGTTAAAAACAAAACCCCCTTTTGAAAACGTTAGACCCCTTGCGGGTTCTATTTATTTATCCATCCGACCTTTAGAAGATTTCGAGTGCCATTGTTGCCAACCTAGAGCTCTGATACCATATTGTAACACCCCAAGTTCTGGGAACTTGAAGCGCTACGGGCTAGGACCGCACAATGGGTCCCGACCCTTAGAGTAGCAACAGCAAACGGATCTTACAACAAGGCACAGAAGAATGAAAATCATTAATATAAAACCAAAGGTTCAAACATAAGAAAACACAAAAGCTCCACAGCCGGGTCAAAACAAAAGAGAAACAACAAACGAAACAAAAACTCAATCGCGTCCTATAATGTACGGGAACCCCGGATGACCACACCATCCGGATCACTCAGCCGCATCCTGAACCTGCGGAACATCTACAACGACGGTATAAACCGTTAGCTAACATTCTAGGTATAGGCAAGAGTGTAAAGGCACAAACACACATAAGGTAAAGAAAACACATAGCATGCTTACACATCAACCGGTTATTATCTTTCATTAAGGTTATCCATTACTAATTCCACTTCTTTTGTCACACGAAAATCTCCCGAAACTCGCCTCCGCCCGTCTACCAATAGGAATAGATCAGTACTATCTGTTACCTACGGGTTTGGGTTGCAAGAGCACATTCTAGTCTCCTGTAGAACTAGACAAGTGGTCACCGCGCGGTTATAATACACTTAGGCTAGTTAAGGTATCAAAGGGTGAATCCTATTTCCAATTATCCGTTATAAACATGATAACAATGCAAACAAGCCAAAACAATCCAACTAATACGCGGAATGAAGCTAAGTAAGTCCAAGGAACTTACCTCACACGAAAGTAGCCCAAAAGATCAACGAACAACTCAGAAATACACAAGGAAGCTCAGTTTCCCTCAAGAAAGGAGCAAGGAAAGCCTGTACGAACAAGCAACACGAATCAGTAACGGAACGGTTGCTAGAAGTCTATGACTTCTAGTCTCAAAGATCTATAAGAGATCAACACATGCTAAGGGCTCAACCTTTGTCTTACAACAACTCAGGGGAACAAGGAACAACCATAAGGAACCAAGGAAGGAACGAGGAAAGGAAGGAAGGAAGCAACTCACCAAAGATGGGAGTTACTGTAGAGAAACCGCAGGGGCGGTTAGACAGATGCGCAGGGGCGGCTGAACAGAGGTGCAGGGGTGTCTCTGTGCAGGCACGGGGGCGGCTGTGATAGAGGCGCAGGGGCGGCTCTGTGCAGGCGCAGGGGCGGATCTTCATTAGAAGCTACTGTCGGCTTCTCTTCGACAGATCTCACAGCAGGGGCAACCAAAGCTCGAACCTTTGGTTCCAACACGTCAAGACTCAACTCCAGAGAGCCTGAGAACAACGAAGGGTCAACAACGGAACACTCCACAAGATTCAAGGCTCAAGCTTAATCCTTGAGAAGAAGAAAAGAGAGAACGCAAGGAAGAAACCAAACAGAAGGAGAAGGCATGCAGCACTGTAAGAACGTGAGGAAGAACCAAGAAGGAATGAACTTACACGTTCAGCAAAGTCGTAGGAAGCAAAGGACGGCTACAACTCTCTAGGGTTTGAAGACGATAGCAAGGAACTGGAAAATGGAGAGAAAGAATAGAATATATAGGGAGGGCTGGAACGCTAGACGGAAGGGCGTCTAGGGTTAGAAAGAAAACAAGGAAATCGACCCATAAGATAGAATATCGGATATTCTATCTATGGAAGAAAGATAAAACGACGAAAACAGATCGGCGCGATCTGTCGCACGATCCGCAGGGGCGGATCTCACAGCTGCAGGGGCGGCTGGCCGCGGGGGCGGCCCTCTTCACCGCAGGGGCGGTGAAGGCAAAAACCTAGGATCTTACATTTTTAACTATTAAAAAGCCCGACCTTAAAATATAAGATATATATTTTAGTAGTTAATAAATAAATAACCTCTTATCTATTATTAATTACCAACTCTATAATATATTTGTACTCGTGCAAAATATATCATTTTCCACTATATACTCCTATATGGTAATTCTCTCATTAATTGATCAGTTCTCCTGCTCGTTATGGTGAGACCTCGTAGGACCCGATAACACTAGCAATGCATTTTATCATATAAATGTACCGATCATGGTTAGCTTCTAGCAAAATGTCATGACCCCAATATTATCGGATTATATATATCTCTATTTTTAATGTCTTATCTCATCATCAGTAATTGTACCTTGGATAAAGGACACAATTCCTTCACAAATTTGTATAAAAATACACATAGTACATTCAGTCAATAAAAAGGCAACAACAAAGCCAACAAGAAAGCATTCAAACATTGAATTGGGTCCACACAGAAAACAAATGCATTAATATCCACATATTTCCTTATTTAAAAATGCATATAGTCAATAAAGCCAAGAAACTATGTATTGAGTCCACACAAATTCAGTCAAAGTGTGAGAATTGAATGATCGACACAACAAACATATAAAAAAATTTCCTTTAAAAATGAACTCAACAACATACAACACACAACTTTGAACTGAACAACGTGCATATTCCTTTTTACACAACACAAAGAGCTGAACTGAACAACACAATACCTCGAACTTCGAAATGAACAACCCACTACATCGAATTGAAACCAAATAAAACCAGTACAAATTAAGCAAACTCTCCTTCAACCATCCCTATGTCGAGCGCGAATTTAGGTTTCACTCTCCACTCAACAACTTTGAATTGAAAAGGAAGCGAAGAGGGAAATTATAATTTCGCACTTCGAAAGAAATTAGGTTTTTCCCTTTACCTCAAGGAAATTGAAGGTTTAGGATTGTATTTTGGAGTTGGTTGGTTCCGATTTAGGGTTTCGCTATTGTAATCTCTATGAAGGAACGAAGAGGGAAATTGTGGGATATTTAGGATTGCCCAATACATTACGTTCATGGGTAAAATGACTAACTAGACCTTTTACCACTATTACTCTATCAGAGTACCTATAAGATAAACTCATTCTAGTAAATATACTCCTATTTAAACCAATTTCTATATATAGGGTAAAATTGGAGGGGTCTGCAAAACAAAAGTCAATAAAAAAGAGTTTATTTTACCTAATTTTTTCAACGTGCATTTAGGATTAGTTGGTTCGTTATTTTTTAAAACAAAAATCCGGATCAGTCCAGAATTTAATTCTAAAGCTATCAACCCACGATTTAGATTATGATAATAATATTATAATCAAAGGTGGGGCCCTTTAATGAAAAAAGAGTTTATTCTACCTAATTTTTTCAACGTGCATTTAGGATTGGTTGGTTCGTTATTTTTTAAAACAAAAATCCGGTTCAGTCCAGAATTTAATTCTAAAGCTATCAACCCACAATTTAGATTATGATAATAATATTATAATCAAAGGTGAGGCCCTTTAATGAAAATTAGATGGAACAATAGCGGGGTGTTATAAAGGTTGATTTTCGGTAATTTCGAATTTAACGGGTGATTAGTTGCACATGGACCTATTTAAGGGGTGATTTCCGGTATTTTTCTCAAAAATTAATATCCGACAATAAGAAACTAATATGCAATAATATGAAATTAACAAGTTTTATTTTTTAGCATGTTTTTTTATAAAACTTCAGAAACTTAGGGGTCGTTTGATATCGATATCCTGATTAAAGGTATGAATATCACTCGTACCTATACCCATACCCAATGTTTGATATTTTAAGGTATCGGTGTCAAATTGATATTTTGATATTTGAATTTTCCCCTTTTGATATACCGAAATTTTTGGAGGTATTGGAAGAGACCAACCGCTTCCTTTCTCTCACATTTCCCAACTTCCTTTCTTTTCTTCTTCCTCACTCTTAAATTTCTAGAGTTTTGAAAATCATTTTTTTTTCTATTTTTGATACCCATATCTTAATATCCATACCAAATATTTTAATTAAAATATCGATACCAAATAACCCCTTATAACATGCAAATGCTCTTATCTTTTAACCCTAAGGCAGTGTTCTACTGATATTTCTTTTTTTTTTAAGAAGGTTACGTACCCGGTTCGATCGGCTTAGCCGATCTACGTCCGGATCGGGTAGATAGTCGTGGCCCATTGCGGGATACCCTCCCAATATCAGTTTTTTTATACATGCCGCCAGGAGGATTCGAACTCGAGGTTCTACTGATATTTCAGTGTGGTAATAATGTAAGACAAGCAATACATAAAATATATTCTCATACTATCTTATTCATAAATCTGCTAATCAGCAATTCCCCCGCCATTGTGTGGTTAATATTCACCTTCAGTTGATTTTCCGAACCCCCTTTCGCCTCTTCTAATGCCTCCTCCCCAAACAAATAATCTATTGGTAGGAGTTAAGTAGAGAAGAATGGAGTGTTGCTCTTCCTCTTCTTATGCCTCACTTCGCAAGTCTCTGGTACTCACTCCCGCCATAACCCAATTCCCCCTTTTACTTCTTTCTGTTTGTTCATTGATTTAGGAGTTGAACTTGATTAGAGCTTTGCGTGTGGTTATTTGCTCAAATATCTCTCTTTTGGATTTTCATAAGTTTTCCGCTACTGTTCAAGTTGATTGCTTCAGGAATTGTACTTGGATTCCCTGACAGTTCTTTTATCGCAATTAGCGGCTTTCTTTCTGGTTTTGCAATTAGGGTTTTGTAGTGTATTTGCTTCAATCAGTAGTAGTTGGTGTGCTTTGCATATTTGTTGCAGATCTCCCAGCTGACAAAAGGGTTTTTATGATGAGTGATCTTTTATGGTCTTGTTGAGTGGGATTGAAATTAATCGTAATAGTATCCACTTTTTTGTGCTCAAGATGTCATATCATGTAGGAAAATTATCGGATGGGCTAAAGTGTATTATTTGATAAGTATGCTTTGCATGACACTCTTTCAAAAGAGAACTACATGAAATTTCTCTGAGCTCATATACCACATCACAAAAATGAGGTTTCCATTGTTCTGTTTGTTACAAAAAAGCTAAAAAAATTAAGCTTCTAGTCTTTCGGTCTTTCCTATTACCAAATTTTCCATGCTGTATTGCAGGGCACTACAGTTCCTCTGAGCCAGGGATTGCCTAGGAAAAAGTCCAACATAACATTACATAAACCACTTCTCCAACCTAAGCACAGGCTATCTTATAAAACTGAAAAATACTGGCCATCACAATTATCGTCAAGAAGGACCAGAACTCAGATATTTGCTACAAGTGATAAGCAAGGCTGGGATTTGGGAAGATTTGTGAGGACGTTATTCTTCTTTGATGCACTTCCATCTCCTCTAAAGGTTTTAGTACATTGTACTCTATGCATCTGGATGTTTTTATTTGAACTGGTTTTCTTCTTCAACAAACTTATGTTACCCTGTAATTTACATGTGCGATAGCAGTTTCTTAAGGATCTAGTTGGTAATCTCTCTGACCAATCCTTGGATGAGCCATCAAAGAAGATGTCATCTTCTGGAATAATTCTGGTTACTGGAGCAACAGGTGGTGTTGGAAAAAGGGTGGTTGATGTTCTGCGGAAGAAGGGTTTCCCAGTCCGGGTGTTGGTATACTCTTTTATGTCATTTCTGCAAGCTTGTAACAGGCATGTTTTTCTGCATAACTGAATTTACTTAAGCTTTCATCAGGTCAGAGATGAGGAGAAGGCAAGAAAACTGTTAGGCCCAGATATTGATCTGGTGAGTTCAGCATATTTAGTTTTATATTCAAACAGAATCATAGTTAATAATTTTGTCAGGCCATTTTCTGTTACATCCGGGGAAATATTTTATCTTCTATATGAATCTGATTCTGTTCTTACTTTACACAGTGTAGAATAGTTTATAACTTGTTACCTCTTTCAGCAAAGAGGTGATATCTTTGAAGTCTACACTTCCTTTTTTCCACCTAGTTGAATATAATGGTACTATTTTGTTGAAATTCTGTTATCATCTGAACTCGGATAGGTCCTCCAGTAAAGGATACCGTATTCAGCTGTCAGGAATGAAAAAAATGAGACAGTATTTTGAGTAAGGTTCATGCAGCTGGTAGCAAATGAGACAGAAAAAGTACTCTTACATGGTAGTAATATTTTAAATTAGTGAAGTGGTATAAGAATTCAGCACATCTGAGTTTCTAATGGGCTTTACAAATCTGTGATTTGTTACTGCTAATACTTTCTAGGATATTGATGTATCGCTTTGCTAGGATGACCAACAGTTAAAATAACGACTTTCTTGTTCACGATTATGATCTTGTAATAATTTCAGATTGTTGGAGATGTTACAAAGGAAAGCACTTTACTGCCTGAATACTTTAAAGGAGTGAAGAAGGTCATCAGTGCTGTTTCTGTAATTGTAGGACCCAAGGAAGGGGATACTCCTGACAGAGCAAAGTATAGCCAAGTACGTTGCATTTGTCTTATTACTGCAGATTGGTAGAAGAATTTCAAGAAGCAATTCTTGATGCTTGTTTCTGTTGGTATCTGGTTAATTAACACTGATGTCTGCATGTTCCAAGCTAACATATTTTGTTTATAAATGTTCTCTTCTAGCACCTTATGCTGATTTTTCAAGATTCATGGTGTGCTACAGGGCATCAAGTTTTTTGAACCTGAGGTGCGCCTCGATCAATATAGTATCCTGCGGCTGCAAGTTTGAAATGCCAGTTCATAGTCATTGATCAGCCATTTGAGGGACATGATGTTTAGCTTTGTGTTTGTGTGGAAACAGATAAAAGGTGCTTCACCAGAAATGGTGGAGTATATAGGAATGCAAAATTTGATTAATTCCATAAAGGAAACTGTGGGACTCCAGAGTGGAAAATTGCTGTTTGGTTTTGAAGGTACATCTCATTCTGAATTAATTATTTATTTAGGTAGATATCCACTTATAATCATTCTGTGGAAGCAAAGCCTTGAATTTGACTGTTCTGCAGAAAACTTATCCAGAGAACTACCTTGGGGTGCCTTAGATGATGTTGTAATGGGAGGTGTCAGTGAAAGCACATTCCAAATTGACAGAACTGGTGGAGAAAATGGTGTTCCAACCGGAATTTTCAAAGGTTTGTCACAACTGAACCGGTAATTATGGACTTTATGAGAAACCGAGGATAATTAATCTTTCTTTAATCAATTGGAAGGATTGTGTGGTGCTATTTGAAAACAGAACCCCCAAATTGGCGGTTTTTCTGTGATTACCAAACTTACAAGTGCTGTGTAATTTACCTTTAGTTTCTATTGCTATATTTTGTTTACATGCAATGCATTCAATGGTTTCTGTAGGTGTTGTTTCAACAGCAAATAACGGGGGGTTCACTAGCATAAGAACAAGAGTAAGTTGTGCTTATAATTATTTCATTTTTAGTTTTAGGCATTGGTTCGGGGAAGATGTAGTCTTTCCGGTATGGAAATACGGAGAATTGTGGGATCGACACGTGTAGAAAAAAAATATGTTGACGAGCACTTTTTAGTTCAAATTTTGTGTACCATTTGTTGAAATTTTTTGTTCTATTAGCTCAAATTATTTGTATCATTGGTTCATACATTTTTACAAGAAAATTTTGTAACTGTTACTTTGTTAGTTTGAAACTTTTTTCGATTCATTAAAAAATTTGTAGACAATAGGTTCTTCTAATATTTTCTTTTATTGGTTCATGCATTATTTTTTCTATGTATTAGTTATGTTTTGATGAATTGTTTACTTCTACATGTTTAAACTAATAATACACAATATTTGAATTAATAATACACAATGTTTGAACTAATTAAATGAACAACTTTGAACTAATATTATAAAAGTTTAAAATGTATTTTTTTAAATAAAATCATAACTACCAAAAATACAACAAAATATGAACTAATAATTTAAAATGTTGAACAAGTGGGTTGTGCACTCTATATGAACCAGTGGTATATAAGTTTTGAACGAACAAGTACTATGATAAAAAAATGTTCTAGTAAACTTTGTGCTCCAGATACATTACTCGAGAATTGTACAGTAAAGATATGAACTAATAGTGCAAAATATGTGAATGCAATTGACAAAAACTTTGAATTGTTAGTATAAAAAATTTGAATTAAAATTATAACAACTATGATTTTTTCAAGAAAAAATTTTCTCAAAAAATTACTAAAAACTATTTATTTTATTAGGTTATTATCTTAGTTTATTATTTATGCACGAACTATTTTAGGTTAGTTTTCGAAAAATTTGAACATTTAGTTCACATTCTATTAACTAACGATTCGTGTTTTACCGACGTACAATTCATCTGCCTGTAATTCCGTACCAGAAGAACCTGCTTTACTTGAATAACTCCCTTTGTTTTATTTATTTTCATTTGATTTATTTCTAATTTTCTTGTGAAACGTCTTGTTTTCCTTTGTTTTGTGTCTGCAATCATTTGCTAAATTGTGTTTGAACACTAATTGGTGTCAATGAGTAAATCCCAAACATAATTTTCCCTATTTAATTTTGCTTGATTGTGATGGAATAGTACATATGTACAAACATTAACGCAGAGCAAACCACTATCGACAAGAATCTCTATGCAAGTCACAGATTCTGTCTTATTACTATATTTTCTTTTCAGAATTTTGCAGTGCCTGAGAATCTCTCTGCATATGACGGCCTTGAGCTACGCCTAAGAGGTGATGGGCGTCGGTATAAACTCATCATCCGTACGAGTACAGAATGGGATACTGTCGGTTATACTGCAGGCTTTGATACTGTGGCTGATCAATGGCAGTCTGTATGTCGTAGTACACTTCTCTTTTGGAATGACTAATTTGTTATTGAATTTGATCTCGTATTTCTTGATCCGGTGGCTTTCAGATTCGTGTTCCATTCTCTTCATTGAGGCCTGTGTTTCGAGCGCGGACTGTGGCTGATGCCCCGCCTTTTGATTCTGCCAACATCATATCATTGCAGGTAATTTATTTTAATATTTTAAAATAGAATTCATTGTTAGCTAAGAAGAATTTAGATTACAAGAGACAACACGTAGCCTCAAGGTGGCAAGATCTAATTTCTAAATCAAATTTAGAGACAGAAATTTGTTGGAAATATTAAACATGTCCATCCCATATACAAGCCTCTCGTATCATTGGCATCGGAGAACTTGTCCATCTGCTCATTTTCCATTGGGGCCATTAATAATGTAAAGAACTTAGATGAGTGCTCTAGGAAGGCATCAAACTGAAGGGCCAAAATGTTTCACATTTAAAGATCTAGCCATCCTTTGAAAAGGGAGAGAATGTAATATTCAGTGTTCTCTTTGCTTCTTTTGATTTGTTCCTGGTCACTTCATGTTTGTAAATGTTGCTGATTAATGCATCAACTTTTCAGCTTATGTTCAGTAAGTTTGAGTATGATGGCAAATTAAATGCAACATTCCAAGAGGGTGCGTTTGAGCTCCCTGTTTCAAGCATTCGAGCATATATTCAAGATCCTGTTACTCCTAGGTTAGGCATTTCCTTCCTATTATTATATTCCTCAATACATATTGTTTTGACATGAACACAATTTAAAATTCAGTGCTTTTCTTGTAGGTTTGTTCATGTAAGCTCTGCAGGGGTGACGAGACCTGACCGGCCTGGGCTTGATCTTAGCAGACAACCTCCTGCTGTTCGTTTGAACAAGGAGCTGGATTTCATTTTGACATACAAGCTTAAGGTCCCTACATTCTAATTTATATCTCTCTGACGGTTTGTTTTGGACTTGAAACTTGATTTTAAGTAGCTAGGAAATAGGGGTGTAATATGAGACAAGCTACTCGGGATCGGTTCGCGTTCGGCTCGAGCTCGTTCATTTTCTAAACGAGTCGATTACGAACACATTTTAGAGCTCGTACAAAATTTAGGCTCGGCTCGTTTATAAACGAGCCGAACTTGAGCATGTCAATGCTCGGGCTCCTTTGGTCTAAAATAACACTATAAGAGCATTATATTAGCCAAACTACTCGGGCTCGGCTCATCAAAAGCTCGAGTTCGTTCACTTTCAAAACGAGCCGAATATGAATACATTTTAAAGCTCGTATAAAATTTAGGCTAAAAACGAGCCGAGCTTGACGATACCGATGCTCTCGGACAATGCAAGGCCAACGTCGGGCATGACAAGGCCATGACAAGGCTACTCTCGGACATGGCAAGACCAGCTTCGGGAATGGCAAGGCCATCGTTGGGCATGACAAGGCCCTGACATGCTCGGCTCGTATTACACCCATACTAGGAAGTAGGGCTCTTCTAAAGTTAATCTTTTGGATTCTGACCTTTTTGTTATAGGGAGAGGATTTGATACGAGATAGTGGAATTCCTTATACGATTGTAAGACCTTGTGCATTAACTGAGGAGCCAGCAGGTGCCGATCTCATTTTTGATCAAGGAGACAACATCACGGTACTTCCTTCGTGTAGAGTCATATTTTGAATCATCTATGAAGAAAAAAAGCATGTCCAAAGGAGACTATTTTTCGTCTCTAAACATGTGAAAAGCTAGTAGGTGATGTAATGCAGTGGGCATTTACAGGGAAAGATATCAAGGGAAGAAGTGGCTCGAATTTGTGTTGCTGCCTTGGAGAGTGCATATGCATGTAATAAGACATTTGAGGTATGTGGGTACATGCTGTGTGGACCATCTTTTTCTTTGGCAGACTACAACATCTTCATCTTCATCTGTGGCAGGTGAAGAGTGTGATTCCGTTCAGCGAGCCGTATGTGGTGGACCCGGAAAACCCACCTCCAGAGAAGGACTATGAAGAGTATTTCAAGAGCCTCAAGGAGGGGATTACTGGGAAAGAAGCCTTGGAAGAAGCTCCTCTTCCAACATGATGCTTCCTTTGCTTCCACCAATACTGTGTGCTAGTCAGTTTATTATTCACTTTGTGGATATATGTTATAACTAAGACCAACAAAACAATGGAAAAAATGACAGAAACAACAGCAACCTCATCTGCTGATAGCGTGATCTTCTCTTTGTATTCGGTCATCTAGTTTATCATTCAACTTAGGATGTGTTTCTACATCATGAAAAAAACTAGTTGAACTTGAGATTGGTCATCACTCATCAGGCGATGGTTTTTGGCATTCGAAGAAAAAGGTTTCCAGGTGAACTTAAGAGCAACTTCATGACGAAGTTGGACGAATATTAGGCATTGACTACACTCAATGGTTGATCATCTGCAATAGTTATATTTAGCTCCACAAATAGATGAAGTATGATAAGGACCTCACATATCAATATGAATCAAATCTAGTGGTTGTTCAACATATGATGTATTGGAAGAAAAATGCAGCTTGTGATGTTTAGCTTACTACACACAAGTATGATAGTCAAGTGAAGGTGAAGAAGGAACATCACAAATCCAAGTGTGCCAATTTAGATATAGCTGAATGTCCTATCTTGACATGTAACAAAGAAATATTTTTACTGTTAAAGCATAAAACTCTATTAGTTGAAGATTTGATAGTAGTGTTATAAGCTTGAGAAACTTGACATGAAAAAACCAGCTTCCACCATCTTTATAACCAATAGCCACCGTGGATTTATTGATATGGTCCTGAAACACAAAGAGTGAGATATGAAGCAAGCCTCAAAAGCATGATGTTCCACCAATAGAGGAATATATAAGACACTAATTTGAGTTTTATCAACAATTAAATAATTAAATAAATCAACCGGTAGATCTCAAAACACTAATAAGAAGAAAATAAATAGAATGATGAAGGAAAAATACACTAATTTGTGTGTTATTGGCCTCATAGACTTTTGTAAATTCAAATGTTGGAACACCAGAAAAACTATGAACATCTTGCAAGTTTGGGGCACAATCGTTTTGCGAGTACGTGCGAGTGTGCCCCTTAAGAGGTTTTGTAGGGTTTCTAGTGTAGAAGGGGCGCAATCATGTTACGAGTCTGAGACACAGTCTCGTTGCGCCCCGAGTCGATCTCACATTTTGTTTTTGCATAGTTGGTACTTATTTGAATATCTCACAATATACTTTTTTCAACGAAAATGTGAATCTTGACCGAAAAACAAAACACGATGACCTCTTGCTTCAATCTAGTTCGTTGAAAGTCACAATGGGTATTTTTATGAATATCAACTTGGATTGTTTAACAATCTAGTTCGTTGAAAGTCACAATGAGTATTTTATGAAGAATAAGTCAACAACCTTACCTTATAAAAGAAGAACTAAAGAGCAGCTCTTCAACTAGATCATACTCTTGCAGGGTGAGTCAGCTCTTCAACCCATTTCTCATTTGTAGAAGATTTTGCATGCGCTGAGCGCTTTTAAAGCCCATAACAGAGCCCCAACTATCCAGGTGTTGTCACACACTTGACAAATATCATCTAAAGGCAGCATTTAGAGCAACAGTCTACACCCTACACTGCATGATCACCACAAAGTAAACACCCACCTTCTTCTTGCCATGGTGCTAACTTTTGTCTGTCAACTTCTTCACTTGTGTCCGCTTCTGTGCCTCGGCATAAATACTTGCTAGAAGAACATAATGCTCTGGGTTGTCTGGCTCTAGCTCAAGTATCTGTTCAGCTACTTTCTCAGCCAGTTTTACATCATCATGCATTCTGCAACCATTAAGTAATGAAATCCATACTCTGGAATCTGGCTCCATTGGCATCTCTTTGATGAATTCATATGCCTTGCTTAACTTTCCAGCACGGGCGAGGAGATCAACAATGCAGATATAGTGCTCCATATTAGGCTCAATCTTGTAATGGTTTCTCATTATTTCAAATAAGCTCCATCCTTCATCAACCAGACCCGAATGACTACAAGCACGGAGTATAACTATGAAGGAAACCTCATCAGGTTCTACCCTGGCATTTTTCATTTCACTGAAGGTCTTAATTACTTTTCTTCCAAGCCCATGTATGGCATAGCCGGCAATCAATGTTGTCCAGGATATAAGGTCCTTGCCGTCAACAGCATTGAATACTAAACGAGCAAGAGAAACTGCACCGCACTTCACATACATGTCAATGAGTGCATTAGCAACATATGGATCGGAAAGATAGCCAATTCTCAATACATATGCATGAACCTCCTTTCCCAGTTTAAATGCAGCTAGGCTAGCAAGGGCAGAAAGTATACAAGCCATAGTTACACCATCTGGAATTACCTCACGTTGCATTTTCAGGAACAAATCAAGTGCTTCGTCTGGATAGTTGTTTTTCGAGTAACCACCAATCATTGTATTCCAAGAGACTATATCCCTTGTAGGCGCATCATCAAAGACTAACTGAGCTTCCTCCATGCTCCCACATTTGGCATACATGTCCATAAGAGCATTGCAGACGGACACATTTGATTGAAGATTGTTTTTTCTCACGTAAACATTGAAATTCCTCCCATTTGTCAGTGAACCAGTTAAGGTACACGCATGTAAAACGTTGGTTACAGCAAAAGTATCAGGCTTAATACCTTCATCTTCCATTTCATGGAATAATCTAATTGCGTCATCAGACAGACCCACTCTTGCATAAGCAGCTACCATTGCAGTCCAAGTGACAACACTCTTTTGAGCCATATTCTTGAAAACCTGAGCAGCACTATCTAGATCCCCACACTTTGAGTACATATCGATCAATGTATTTCCAATCATCAAATCCCTGTCAAAACAACCTTTTATAGCATAAGCATGAAGCATTTTTGCCAATATGAGAGCCCCAACATCAGCACAAGCAGCAAGAACGCAGATCATTGTGGCTAGATTCGCTGCAAACCCTGCAAAGAGCATTTGTTTGAAATGGATAAGTCCCTTCCATGGAAAGCCATTTGATGCATATCCACTTATCATGGAATTCCAAGAAATAACATCCCGGTCAGTCAATTCAACAAACGCCTTCCTTGCACTGCCAACCCTTTCACATCTAAAGTAGAAAGAAATCACAGAATTCACAACGACAGTGTAATCACGAAACCCCATTTTCAGCAGACACGCATGAGCCGTTTCACCTCCTTCCAGATACCGTAAACCAGAATAGCATTTATAAACACAAGAAAATGTGTACGAGTTTGGTTCAATACCCAACTCTCTCATCCTATAATACAAACGCACACCTTCTTCAAAATCACCGACTATCGAGTACTCATTGATCAAGAGATTCCAGAGAAACACCTTCTCATTGCCAATTTGATCAAATATCCTTCTCCCTTCTGACAAATCCCCACAGCTGACGTACATAAAAACGAGCTTTGCGCCTAGAACATCTTCTACCTTCAACCCGTTCGACGAAATGACTGAATGAACAACGCGGCCGCATCGGAGTGACCTTTGCTCTGCGCAAAGCTGGAGCAGCAAACAGTATGAATTAAGCTCGAGCTCGGACTTGGGTGACCCAGAAAGCGTCTGTATCGCTTCTCTGAGACTTCCCATTTCGCACAGCTCGCGAATCCTGACATTATAGTCCGCGGTTACGATATCGGGGGATGGGTTGAGTACCACGGAGGTGCTGAGACTGAGAGACAGGAATGGGTTAGGTTTACGCGAAGTTGGAGTTGTTTGAGCGGTTGAGTTAAAGAGATCGAAGCTATTGAGATGAGTAGACATATATTGTTTACAAGATTGCTGAGGACGATAAAGCCAGAGGAGATTCGTGGTTGTTGCCATGCCTGCCTGTGTGGGACGGCAAGAGGGAAGGAGCGCGGCAAAGTGAGACCCCGATTTGCATAAACTCCATTCGCCTTCAAAACTCCTATGATGTTTTCATTTCCTTCATCTTTTCCCACCAAAAAAAAAAAATAAGTTTGATACAAATTTTCCGAAAATATGCTTGATACAAATTTTCTTCGAAAGACTAATTATGTTTTAATGATCAACATGTTTGGAACTTTTCCATATCATTTAGATACAACTTTGGATGTGGGATCCTGGATATTATATCCAAATATTGAGGATCTGTTATTCAATTTAGATCCATCGAAATTAAATTTGATCAACTCAACTACGAGCCTTACCCGTGAAAGATTCTTTATTTTCCTTATACTCTTTGGGCTTGTTTTGTTTGGTCTTTTGTTATCGGTTCTTGATTTAGTTTGACTCCAATTATTGATATGATCCATGACAATTGTTTTTTATTTTGTTGTTCTTATGGTAGTTTTGGCTATAGAAGATTGTTTGATTTTGTAAAGTACCAAATGATCCACCAAATAAAAAACAAGGTTCTTAAATTACCGGGTCCAAGTGATACGTTTCAAGGATTTATGATGACTCGGTGCAAGATGATTACTCGATTGATGATAGATGGAAGATGAACTTGACATGAGGAGATTTTGAAAATGATATAGGCTGGATAGATGTTCTTCTTTCTATGGATATAACACACCAAAGGAGAAAGAGGAGAATTGAAGTGTTATTTCATTTTCATACATATGCAATTTTAGGTCAGAATTTCGAATCAAACACACAAACAATAACAGATCTCGATCGATCTCGTTCCAAACCAAACAAACAAAAGATTGGCCTCAAGAGATACTCGGTGTGCACCGAACTATATAAAATGAACGAAAAACCGAACAATTTACACACAAAACTGAAAAAAGAGAAGAAGGCTCCCTGAGATTTTCGGTGAAATCGTCTTCACCGACAAACTCGATATCCTCTTGACTCCCTTCTCTCTCTCGATTTGCTTCTTTGATCCAATGCAAGCTCTCTCTCGATCTCTTATATTCGTAGTTCTTCTTTTTCTTTCTCTATGTTCTCTCGTTTTTCTCCTTTGTCCTTTTTGTTTTGTCGTGTCTGTAAGTAGCTCAAAACCAAAAAAATGCCGTCTCCTTGTTTTTTTTCAATTTGTTGTAGGGTTTATTTGTGGGAGAGTCAAAAGTAAATGATGGCCCATTGAGCTGACCCACTTAGCTTTACAAATAAACAAAACTCAAAAGCTTGCCTTCATGTACATGTCCATCAAAGACAAAACAAAGTTTCAAGAAATTACAAAAGGTGCCCAAAAAAACAAAAGCTTTACAAAAGTGCCCATACTTACAAAAAATTTACAAAATAGAATTAAAAAAGGTCTCAACATGAAGACTCTCGAGATACAACATACTAGAGAAGCTTCAAGCACTTGACATAACGCAAGCAATGAAAGAAACAAGCGCCCGTTTCATTCAAGAGTAAAAACAAAAATATAATGAGTTTTATCTAAATTAAGCATGTCTTTCTATTTTTTAAATAAAATTAATCCTTATGGATAGTCTAATTAAACTTGAAAGAAAAATGTTGAAAAATACTGAGTTGGGCATCCACTACTCCTTCTACTTATAAGTCAAAGAATTTCTACTTGGATGTCAAGTTTGGCTATTTTTGACAATAATAAAAAAGGACATAAAGTATTATCATAGTAATGTCATTAATACAATAACAATGATTATATGTAGAATTGTTAATCGGAACCGGATCTTGACGGAACCGAACCTGTTTTCTAACAGTTCGGTCCGGTTCCTCTTAACTATTTGTTGATTTTTTTTCAGACCGAACCATTATAAAAACGATTTGGTTCGGTTCGGTTCCTTAAACCAAAATAGATAGGAACCGTTTATATTTTCTTAGATAAACTATTAAAAGTAAAATAACATAATATATAAAAAAAATAAAAATTTTAAAAAAGATATTGATCTCTTTATTTGATATAATGACTATAATATTGTTTTACGTTCCTCTCTCCTATTCATTCGTTCCTCACTAAATTGGTTTCTCTAATTGTTCAACAATTTCTTTAACTAGGTTTGTCTTCGATCCAAAATTTCTTTCTCTAAAACTCTTTTGTTGTTAGTTTCTTTAACTTAGACTATAAAAAATTAAAACCTCGCACTTATAGAACAATGAGTGTAGTTCGTCGAGATAGGGTTGAGGTTTCAATTATATCTTCCATTATAGCAATGCTTGATTACTTATTATAAGATATGCTTGAGTTATCGTGAATTAGAGAAAATTAAGACAAACCATGTAAAAATTAAAAACATCTATTCTTAACAAAATTAAAGTATTTGGACTTAACTACTGCAATTCATATGCAAATGAAAGTCGTTAAATAATTCTTGTTAGGTTCAAAACGGTTCCTTTGTAATTCGGTTCTAAACAGTTTCACTCATTAAAAATACAAGAACCGAACCGTATATCTAAAATGGTTCAGTTCCTTATTTGGTTTGGTTCTAAACGGTTCCACCTCTTAAAAGTATAAGAAACGAACCACATACCTAAAACGGTTTGGTTCCTAGTTCCCAAAAAATTCATTGTTTAGGAACCGTTTTAACAACCCTAAATATATGCACTTGGATATGACTTGAGAAGAGTGAGTATCTCAAAGGAGGTTAGACTATGAGTTTTGAGGTACAAAAGTCTCTTCTTAAGCTCTCACTAGTCACTACTACAAAAGTCACATTATACTACCCTAAAATACCCCGGACGCTCAAATTGTGATGTATAAAACTCTTGTCGAAAAACTTTATAAAAGAGTAGAACTTTTGTACATCGGATATTAGCATATATAGGTTAAAAAGATGTAATAATTAAGTAATGAAAAAGTAATTACCTCATGTCCGGCATATTAGATCTAAATTTGTAATAAAATATATCGCGGATGTTAACGCACGGGGTATTAGGGTGTATTTAGTAATATTATATTTGTAGTTGTAGTCATGATTTGTAGTTATAGTCGTGGTTTGTAGTTATAGTCATGATTTGTAGTTGTACTTGGGGTTTCTAGGGAGAATTTTGTAGATTTTGATTTTCATAAAATCATTGTAGATAGATATGTAACGTGTTTAGTAAAAATAGAGTTACAAGTGTTTTAAATAATAAAAGACGCAAATACCCATCCTTTCCTTTTCCATGTGTATGTCACTAAACCAAAGAATTAAAGAACCCAAAGAATTGATTAACAAAAGAAAAGGGAAGAAGAAGAAGCCAGAGAAAAGGCAATCGGCAAAAGAAAGAGCAAGAAGAAGAAGCTAGAGAAAGAGGAAGACAATCCCTTATTCAGGTTGTTGGGTGTCTTGCTCGTTTAAACAAAAGAAAGAGGAAGAAGAAGTCAGATATAGGGTTCGATTTTGTACATGAAGAGGAAACTAGAAGAGGCAACAAAACAATTCTAGTTAATGAACCCTAGCCCGTTAAAACGATTCCCATGGATGCCCCACTTAATTTTTTTTATTATTGTCAAAAATAGCCAATGACTCTGGTGGAGGAACCCTATCCCGACAATGGTGAGTTCCGGCGATTCCAATGGGGGACTTTCACATTGTTGTGTTTTTTTATCTGTTCTTCAATGATGAATTATTGGTTCTTTTTATAACTCATATGCAAGAAGAATTTTTTTTTGTTGGAAGGAGAGACAGTGATCTCCGGCGCATCTGGACGCGCTTTTATTAATTGAAAAGAGGGCTAAGTAGTCATCATATGGGGATAGCACGACCTCTTGCATCAACAAGTAAAAGATCAACTACACCATTCGGCGGGTCACTCAATACACTAAATCCAAGAGGAAGCTTCAAAGCAAATTTGGCAACAAATTCCGCTACTTTGTTCGCCTCGCGGAAGACATGTCGAAATTGGATATTCCAGTATCTTTTCAAAAAGTCTTGGCACGAGCGTACTAGACTATCAAGAGGGTGGTGAGGGGCAATGTGGTTCTTGATGAGTTGAACACTCAATTGGGAACCAATCTCGCTGATCACCGATCGATGTCCCAACTCCCAAGCAACCCTAAGGTCATGCACAATACCCCACAACTCTGCCATAAGGATGGAACATATCCCTAGGTTGACACCAAATCCGCTCAACCACTCTCTTGGGTTATTCCTTGCCACACCCGCAGTAGAAGCGTGACCGCTACTTTTCTTGGATCCATCCGCTTTAACTTTGACAAAACCGTTCGGAGAGGGCTCCCATGCAACGTAAATAGTGCTTCTCGCTCTTCTGTCATGCACCTTACTTCTTTTATTCCAAACATCCATGTACTTCTTTGCATAATCTTCAATGAACCGGGTTGGATCTCCACCGTAAGCTTTCCTATTGAACGCTTTCTCGGTCCTCCATTTCCATATCCACCATAAGCCAACTTAAAAAATTTCACCCCACACACATATATTTAGACCGTTTTTAGAGAACAAGTTACCTCTCAGCCAGGAGGAGAATTGAGAGTCGAAGAACCCTCCCTTGTTACGGCCGGAGCAGAGCCCTCTCCACAGCTGTTGTACCTTCGGGCAGTCTCGGAAAAGGTGAATAAGAGACTCCAGTTCTTGAGTGTAGCCCACACAAGTATCGTCCTTGCACAAGTGTCTTCGATCCCTTCCGAGTTGTAAAGAACCCCTCCTTTGAGGAGCTTCCAAACAAAGAGATTGATCCTCTCTTGTACTCTAAGTTTCCATACAAGAGTATAAAGGCTATCATCCGGAGAGTGGAGGTTAGTAGCTCCAGACAAAGATCTGTATGCCAAGGAGATCGAGTATCCGCCATCCTGGGTAAGGCTCCAACTCAGCGCATCTCTATGGGGTAATATTTGGCCGCTTGCAGACTCCATGCTAGCAGCTTTCTAGGTCGACTGAGAGGTCAAAGCAAGCTGGAGAAGTGTTTGCATAGGCAGTGCACTACACAAGAATTGCCAATCCCAGCCAACATCGTCTATCTAGTATTCCTGAACCAATTTTAAGCTTTTTGCATAATCGAAAGGATGTAAAGCTTGACTGATGAGAGGAGAAGCAACAATCTAGGAATCCGTCTAGAAACGAATGGTTTGACCATCACTCAAGTTATAGCATGCACCAATCAGAATAACTTGTTGAAGCCCAATCATAATGCCATTCCAAACTTGGGAGGTAGCCCTTTGAGTTCTAATATTATTACGGTGATACTTACTCCTAATCACCTTGACCCACAAGCTATCGTGATCATTAAAGAACCTCCAACCCAACTTACCAACCATTGTAAGACCCAATTTTTGCCTTAAATGCCCCTGCGGTGAAGGGAGCCGCCCCTGCGACACGGCGAACCGCCCTTGCGGTTTTGCCACAGATCGTGCCGATCTGATTTTTCGTCTGTTTTATTTCTTTCCATAAATAGAAGATCCGATCTTCTATCTTAAGGGTTGGCTTTCCTATGATCTTCTAACCCTAAAGACGTCCTTCCTTCTATCTTTTCCTATTCATACCCTCTTTCTCTTCCTTTTTCCATTTCTTGCTTACGTTCTTCTTCGACCTCGAAAGCTGCAGTCTTTCTTCCTTGTGATCTCTTGCTGGACGTGTAAGTATCCTCCTTCTTTGTTCTCCCTCACGTTCATGAGTTGTTGCATGTCTTTCCCTTCTGTTTTGCTTTCTTCTTTCGTTCTTCCTTTTCTTCTTCACAAGAATCAAGTTTGAGCCTTAATTCTTGTTGGCCTTCCCGTTATTAATTCATTGATGTTCACAGGCTCCCTTGGTCGAGTTGTGATGTGTTTGTGTGTTGGGAGAAGCAAGCTTTGAGTCCTTGTTGTCGAAGGAGACGACGAGCTTTTTGCACCATAATCGCCCCCGCGCCCTGTCCAGCCGCCCCCGCAGACCTAGTGTCGCCTCTGCAGTGTTGTCGGGCCGCCCCCAAGGGTTCCCTCCAGTTGCTCCCGTCTTTGGTGAGATGCTTCATTTCCTTGATTTCTCAATCCTTCCCTTGGCTTGTGTTGATGTTGTTGACCTTTCTTGATTTGTAAGACTAAGGTTGAGACCTTAGCTTGTGGAGATCTCTTAGATCATTAAGACTAGAAGTTATAGACTTTTAGTAATCGTTTTGTTCTTGATTCCTTATGCCTTGTTGAGCAGGCTTTCCGTCCTTCTTTCCTATGGGAAAATGAGTTGTTCGTTGACCTTTGAGTTACCTTCGAGCGAGGTAAGCCCATTGGACTTACTTAGTTGTGTTCCGTATATTAGTTTGATAGTATTGACTTGTTTGTGATGTTGTTATTGTGATAACGGATAACCGGACTAGGATTGACCTTTATAACTGTAATTGGCGCAAGTGTATTATAAACGGTGGTGACCGCTTGTCCAGTTCAGAATGGTGAAACTAGGAGGTGCTCTTGCGACCAGTCCAACAGGTGACAGAATGATGCATACATTCTATTCCTGTTGGTGAAAGGGGACAGAAGTGAGATCGTAGCGATTCCTGTGTGACAAAATAAGTTGAATATGTAAATGAATTAACCTTAATGATAGATAATAACCGGTTGAGTGTGAGCATGCCATATGTTTATATTACCTTATGTGTGTTTGTGCATTTACTGTCTTTCTGATATCTAGAATGTTAGCTAACGGTTTATACCGATATTGTAGATGTTCCGCAAGTTAGGGATGTTGCTGAGTGATCCGGACAGTATGGTCAGCCGGGGTTCCCATACATTATAGGACGGGATCGGGTTTATATTTCAGTTGTTGTTCTTTTAGTTTATTTTGAACTCGGCTGCGAGTCTTTTACGCTTTTCTTTATTATAACCTTTGGTTTTATTATAAGTTTTGGTTTTAATTTGCTTGTGCCTTGTTGTAAGATCCAATGATGTTGTTGCTACTCTTAGGGTCGGGACCCATTGTGAGGTCCTATGTTACGCTCAGGATGTGTGTGTGAATCGCAATAAGCTTTAAATTTATACTCGTTATATTTATCCTAACTCCTAGCGAAACCCGCAGTGTACGGGACGTTTGTAGTAGGGATAGTATTTCGAGGTCGAACACAAAGACTAAGGTGAGATTGATTCAATTAGTGATTAAGTCTAGTGAAGATCTAAGTTAAGAAAAGAGAGAGAAATAAAGAAATGAAAATCTCAATTGTTTTTGGGTTGGGTTTTCGGTGATCAATCAAAGATCACAAATCATGCGAAATGTAATAATCAACTAAGATAACAAATCAACGCAAGCAAACAAGCAAAAGTACGAGATATAGATCAAAGATAGAAAAGCGGATTCTAGGGGTTGGAAGTTCCGGTTATGGCATAGGACTCAAACTATCTATTCTTTCCTTGGATTAACTATGATATGTTGGGGTTAAGTGTTTCTAGATTGGGATCAATCACCGGGTAGGTCTCATGGTCCACTAGACCATCCCTAAAGTCTCATCACCGGGTAAGTCTCTAAGAACCTAAGGGACGGAATTCTACACAAACCGGATTGTTACCTAGAGATCTAACCTATCCTTACCGGGTAAGTCTCGGAAGGGTTAGTCCTAAACAACCATCCTAGCACACTTAATCCAATGGCGGCTTATGAAGCTCACCACTACCTAGGGTTTGTCATCTTTGAGATCTAAGAGCAAGGATCACCGGATAAGTCTCTCCTAACTCTTAGTTGCTAACACTAGGTCACCCTAGGATAGATTTAGCTCAACAAACACTTAGGATTTCAACATTCTAACAATCTAAGACTAGATCCATCGAACCATGTAAGATCACGGTTTGTTCTACCTTTCCACGACCGTGGTTTGGCAAGAACTGACCGTGATTCCTAACAGAGACTACGTTCATGCACACAAGTCATCCAAAGGTAAATCTAAGTCCATCCTATCATAGCCCTAGCCATAACCATCATTTCCTTACCCTAGAACCACATCTATTTAGCCTAAAACATTCATAATAGAAATCGAAACAATCAAACATAAAATCATGGCATCCATTTGCAAGATAATGAAGAGAAAGGGAAGAACAAGTGAACTAAAACAAAACCAAGCTGAAAATGGAATTAGAATAACTCACAATCCTTCTTAAAGAAGGTTCAAATGGTTCATACAACTCAAGAGATTGATTCCGAAATTCTTCACTACAAGCTACCAAAATCTATCAATGATGTGTTCTTCCTCTTCTCCAATCAAGCTCCTCTCCAATGGTGGTTTTCTTCTACCTTCTTCTTCCCAAGGATCTTCTTGTTGAGAGAATATTTTTGTTAGAGAGTAGTGGATAATGGGGAGCTGCTCCAAGATGATTCTCTCAGCCAATGCAGGACCACTTTTATAACAATTTTGCATGAGCTGGCCATGAGAATCGTGGCACAGCTGTCACAAGAATCTGGCAAAATCCACGGCCGTGGACTTGCTCCTAACCGTGGTTTTGCTCCAGAAACCTTCTTAGGCTCGTTTAGCTATGATTTGGTGCATGGCTTGTGTTGGCAAGGTTCCATGAGCCCTCCCTAGCCTTTAGCTTGCATCCTAATGAGTCCGAGGGTGTGTCATCTTGATAGATGATCCTCAAACGTATCGTTTTAGCTCCTAAACCTCCCAAAACACCTACAAAGCAACGCACAAGTCCGTGTAGACGTCTATCTCGACAAAATACGCGAATTTGAGTGCAAACGTCGTGAACTAGTGCTAAACCATGCATAAATGAGCGGGAAATCTATCTAAATGATTACCTAAACCTAAGTCATAAATCGTGTTATCATCCTAACCCGTAACGCTTCGAGTTCCCAAAACTTGGGGTATTACAATATGGTATCAGAGCTCTAGGTTGGCAATAAAGGCACTTGTAATCTTCTAAAGGCCGAATAGATAAATAAACAGAACCCGCAAGGGGTCTACATTTTCAAAATGGGGTTTTGATTTTAAACTTGTCAATAGGATATATGTACGGGCGACCACCACTACCTCTGCGGATCTCAGCAGTTAGTTTTCTTTTATGTTGGCCTTTATGTGCTTTTTCTGGATTTATGCTTTAGTTGATAGCATGACCTTATATATATATATATATTATAGTAGATGAGGCGTACTAGAGCTACATCTGCTATAGGACAAGGAAGGGATCGACTACCTCTTCCACCCGCCGTCCGTGGACGAGGACGTGCAGGAAGACCTCCACTAGCTAGAGGTTGGGCCAAGCCCTAGTTGCTGATCCGCCTATCGCTGAGGCGTTCGTCGAAGAGGTTGCTGAAAGCGTTGTTTTCGAGGCAGGGAACGGGGGCACTACTAGGACCGGAACACAGAGGGCATAGTCGACTGAGTCCGGTCGAGTGTCCATTGGAGCATCTACATACCACGACTACGTGCAGAGAGTCGAGGAGGCTATCAGGACTGGAGGACCTGCGCCAGCACCATCAGTACCCGTGAGATCAGCTGAGGTTTCGTAGAGAGTTACGCAAGTTGTTGTTGCACCAGCTAGAGTTGTTGAGATTGCTAGAGTTCCAAACGAGGCGAGAGAGCCGAGATCTAACTGTTGGTTGAAGGCTTTCAACCAGCTGAAGGTTCCTTCTTTCGTAAAAAAGACTAGATTAGAGGTGTACCTGTGGTTAGGACAACTAGATTCTGCTATGGAGGCGACCGGTTGCCCAAAGAGACGTCGAATCGACATAGCGCATACGTTGCTGAAAGATCAAGCTCATTTTTTTGGAAGAAAACAATATAATAATATCTAAACCCCATCCTATGGAGTATGGAGACCAGTTGACCACTAACTTCCGGATCAGTCGGTCATTTCTCTAACTTATGGTATAAGCCTCCTAATCTTACAAAAGATATTTTTTTTTAAAATTTTTTTTATTTTATTTAGGTGATAACAAAATTACATTAAATAATTTTATGTGTCCGTACATCATAGAAAGTCCCTCGTGAGTTTGAGCTTTTATATTTAGACGATAAATAGGTTTTTAGGCTTTTAAATTTCCAAGAGGAAAAATAGAGACATTGGTTCGCTCTCCTCCTGAAGCGAAGAATCTGTTAAAAGGCAGGTTACTTTTCCTCAACCCATCCTCTTCCTTTCTTTGGCGGTCGAGATCGAATTCGAGTTCGAAGTGACTCTGCCGATGGCCGAAAACCCTAAATCCACCATTTACATTGGTATGTCCTACCTTTCATGCCTCTTTTCCCCTCCCCTCTTATTTTGAATTCTGAATTCTGGTTTTGACTAAATCTAAACCCTAACCGGATTAATTCACTTTGGTTAGCATCTTTATCTGCATATTGCCGCGCTCTGTGCTTTCTCTACTCCTCAATCGCCTGAATTTACATTCTTTATGCCTTGCGCTTCTAATATTTAGACTAGACGTTGCATTGTCTCTGCTTCTTTGGTTTAATTCGGCTATGATGTTATTTTTTTGTATATTCAAGGGAGAGTCCCTCTCCCCTTCTCTGGCTAAATTCAATTTGTGTTCCCTTTAATTTGCTCATGCTTCAGTTTCCCCTTGCCTTCCTTTTTCGTAGAAAAACAGTCCCAAATTTTTTCATTAGGGTTTAGTACCTCCCATAAGTTGTCAATCGATAACAAAAGATTGCGGACCAAAATGATAGTCCAAACTTTAGGATAAACACGAACACTGGCAAAAGTTAGGGCCAATGGAACACAGATAAAACGTCAGTGACTATTTTAAAACATATATGAAAGGGGAGTTAGCATGGGGAGGCTCACTGAGAAGTAAACTCGGGTTCTATGTTTCAGTAAATGATGGATTTGTTTGGGGTAGATAAGTTTATGTTTGATCGCCTTGGACTCTGAAGTAACTGGTAACAAAAATATGTAAGATCAGTAACTAGTCAAAAGATTGTAAGTATTAATAAAGCTGTAGCTGAGAAATTTGAGTTTCATTTGTTGGATGTTTGAGTTAAATATTGTTGTCATTGTCCTGTCAGGTAACTTGGATGAGAGGGTAAGCGACAGGATTTTGTATGATATACTTATCCAAGCCGGACGTGTTGTTGATTTACACATTCCTAAGGACAAGGAAACCAATAAATCAAAGGGTTTTGCATTCGCTGAGTATGAAAGTGAGGAGATAGCAGATTATGCTGTTAAGCTATATTCTGGTCTCGTGACTCTCTACAATAGAACTTTGAAGTTTGCGGTAAGTTCTAGCTTCATGTTCTTGCATACACTTTCCTCTGCATATGAACCTCTTAGTTATATGCAACATGAGAGGGTCTGAAATATTTTTGATCTGGGAACACATCTTTGCTAAAGTCTGCTGATGTGCTCTTAAGGATGCTCATCTTGATTATATATATTAATGCCCAATATTGTGAAAATGGATTCTGGGTGTTGAGGCAATTTTCAGAAGCTGTTAATTTTATTCCAATATGGGTGTGATTTATTTGACAGATATCAGGACAAGATAAGTCCAATTTTAACAAGACAGTGCCGAGCTTGCAGCATTCCAATCTGCCTGGCTCATATTCTATGCAAAATGGTACGTATGTTCCTCATCATTCTATGACGTTGTCTACCTCCTCTCCATTTTAAACCTTAAACTCATTCTGTGGTTGTCTAATATATCATAAATGATCCATTTCTCGTTCTTTTTTTTTTTTTTCTTCCCCCCATAGAAGCTGCTCCTCCCGCATATTTGTATAGATCTCATTATGATGGCAACAATAATGATTTGGCTAGAAAAGCACTTGGGACTACAATGGACAGTATTAGCAGATCTAGGTTAAGTCGACATGACAAGGGTAGTCCAGTTTCTTACCCAACTTACTGAAAACCTTGAAGGGTATGTGGAAGAGGGCTACTGAAATTAATGTGTTATGGTCTTGCTGATTTGGTAGGTATGATTAAGTTATTGATATGGCCCAACTTTGTCTGACTTATGTTATGTATCTGTGCTGCTGTCAGTTACCTTGGCAAGGACTTGGGAGTTACATTGATGTAATATTGTTATCTGAATGCCCTTCCCCATCAACAATGAGCCACAAAAAGAATTCTCTTATATTTGGTGAATGCAGTCCATTTGGGTCTCCATGCCTTAATTTCTTTTGCATCTGTGTATCATAGGGTTTTGAGTCATACTTTTTAAAATGCGTTGTTTGGCTGCAAGTTACTAAAGATCATCTTTTTTACTATTTTTCATCTTCTTTCGGAGTCCAAGACAACTCTTTAGGGTCTTCCCATTCTTCCTAACCCGTACACAGCAACAACACCACTAGGGATGATGGGTCGGGTGGATGACCCAAATCGCCAACGAACCCGCTAAAAAAATCACCCACCCCACCCAACCCGCCACCTGCTATTCCTCCCACCTGCATCCAATCCACCCATATCCAACGGATGAAGCGGGTGGATCGGTTGATAATTCGGATGTTTTATGTGTTTCTTGTAAATTGTAATCACTCAAATACGGTAATGCAAAACAAAATTTCAACTGAAATCGAACTAAAAAACATATTACAACAAGTGTCTTAAGTTAACGATCTCAAAAAAAAACACAATAGATTTGAGGGATGTGTTTAATTGACTATCTTCAGCAACAAACATTCTAAACTCTAAAGTTGGGAAACTCCACAACAAATTAGCTTGCACAAATAACGCAACTAACAAACATTTTAAATTTCAAACAAATATTTTACAAATTATGAACAAAGGTTTCATATTAATTTCAAACAAATATTTCACAAATTATTAACAAAGGTTTCATATTACAAACAAACGTACACTATCATAACTATAATCAAAGTTATAATCAAATTGAATACCGATTATAAACAAACAAGGAAGGTGGACAATTGCGAACTGTGAATCTAAACAAACATTAAAAGCAAAAAAAAAAAAGGACAACCATTACAAACATTATATGAAATAATGATATGAAAAAACTAAACATAATTTGTAAAAGTATAACAAAAGAGAATCTGAAAACATTGAAAATTTTTACACGCACAAGCACGTGAAAATATGAAGAATTTTAAAGGAACTTCATCTTCGTTCAAAGAAATTAGAAACAACCAACACGGATAGACCAAAGAGCTTTTCTATATAATAGATTTACTACTTGATAAAAAATATGTAGAACGAAGTTACCAATTAACGAAGAGATATCTTGTAGTCAACAAAGAAAGAGAAAGGACGAATTCCTCCAAGGGCACCAACAAATTGGGTAAGAAATGAAGAATCAAAGCCAATAAACGAAGAGGAATGACCTGTTTGGTTCCCATATTTTAATATCAGTCTATTAGATATCGATATTAGGGATATGAGTATGGGGTTGATATCTGATACCTATGTTTGACAAGATGATGAAATATATCAGATATGAAAATTGATATTTTGTAATAACTTGTTTGTAAGATAAAATAAATGTGCTCAATTAAGCTAAAATTACAAAAGATGTTATAATAACTAATTCAAACCACTTCAATAAACATATAAAACAAAAATCAATATTTTGTAAGTACCACAAATGCTTGAATTGTAACTCTTCAAAATGAAACCATCAAAAAGGTATTGTAGTCACTTTTCTAAGCCATTTAAAAACGACACAAACAAAGAATATTCTTAGCCGTGACTTACACCCGAAGAACCTTGAACTTGTTCAATAATAGCCTCCACATACAACTTCTTCCACCATCATTGAGACAGTTCTAAAAAGCATCGAGCTCATTTATGGACTTTGAAAGGATTCGAGTAATAAGGATCCGGGTAACATCATTAACACCTCTATCATAAAATCCTAACATAGATATTTCCAAAATCAACAATTTTTTTTGTTGCACCACTTCTTCATCACGATTTTGAGACTTCAATATGGTAATTGCTATGCTCCCCAACTGAACTTTGATTTCATCTATGTCAAGGTAAAACTTATCATTGACACATTATTTTGAGTGATGCCAAGAGGACTTTTACCTACATTTGCCTCTTTGATAGTGGTTGTCTTGAACCTCCATCATTAGATGAGTCCTTCAATCCGTCTAGCTCCTTGTCTAGATCAACATCTTAGTTTAAAAGGGCGCGAGGCGCACCGAGATGCAAAGGCTGTTGGAGCCTCGCGCCTCACTCCGAGGCGCGCGCCTCACGTAGGAATATGTTCAAAATACTCCAAAAATACAATAAATATAATGGACAAACAAATAATAGTCTAAAAATGCTTCAAGATAAACATTAAATAGTTCAAGGCATGGAAAGATCGAAAGACAAACAACATAGTCGGAATGCAAACAAGATAAATAGTTCAGGATGCAAAGAAACAAAAAACATAGCAAGCAAAAGGCATAGTTTAACTTCTTAAAGTTCCTAAAAGACCTAAATACTACTACTCAATCTCTTCATCAACATAATCAATATCATCTTCATCATCCAAATGATCACTCCCAATATCCTCTTCATCCTCCTCTTCATAATCCAATACAAGTCTTGAAGATGCTTTACGAGTGGAAGTGCTACAACTTGTATTATTCCTCAATACCGATCTTCTAGTTGTGTAGGAAGGCTCATGAGCTCCAACAGTTCTACTAACTACACCCCAAGTTAGACCATCATCATCATACACTAAATCATCATCAGAAGAAGAGTAGTCCATTCTCCCCATCAAACACTCATTACTTTCATCAATCTCATCCAACATAATAGGATATATGGTATCAACCCTTTTGTATCGGCGTACCAAAGCACGATTATATTTCACAAACACCAAATCATGCAATCGATTTTGTGCCAATCTGTTTCTCTTCTTGGTATGAAGCTGAAAAACACCTCATGTAATGTTAGTTTGATAATTTTTGCTAATAAAAAAAATATAAAGTATATAAAATTAATATTTGGTAGCTACTTACCACTTGAAAAACACCCCAATTCTTCTCACAACCAGTAGCACTACATGTGAGGCTAAGAATCCTGATGGCTAACTTTTGGAGCTTTGGAGTTGAAGATCCATAAGTGGCCCACCAATCCGCTATACAAAAGAATATTATTGTAAACCTTAAGTTAGTAATTTACAAGACAAATACACATTTAGGCAATAGAGCATTAGAGATATAAATGCAATACATTATAAACTTAAAAATTTCATACCCGGTGATTTAGTCGTCCTATGTCTGATAGCCATTTGCTTTCCAAATAGACCGGATGCTTCTCGATATATATCAATTTCTTTTTGAGATCTTGTCTTGCATATCCTCCGGACATAACCTTTCAAAACAGTCAAGGAACCCCCTGTTAACTTCTGCACATTTTGATAATTCCTCATTATCGTATTGGATGCTTGGGTTGAGAAAACATCCAGTAGCATGCAAAGGTCTATGAAGCTGACAATCCCATCTTTTGTCAATGTACTCGAATGCTTTCTTGTAATCTTCCTCCAATGTGAAACTTCGAGCAATAGCTTCCTTAGCCCTATCCATTTCTTCATAAATATAGCCCATGGGTGGTTTTCTCTCTCCATCAACAAGCCTAAGAACCTTAACATGAGGTCCCGACAACTTCAAAGCATAAATCACATTCCTCCAAAAAGTATCTTGCAAAACATATTATGATACTTTCTTTCCTCCCGCTTCTTTTGACCACCTTGAAGTTATCCATTGTTCTGAGGTTACCATCTTCCTTAAGTTGTTCCTTTGCTTATGAAACTGTGCAAGAGTGATGAAAGATGTTGCAAACCTTGTAATCGCCGGCCTATGTAAATTTTTTGATTTGTTAACCTTCTCATCATGTTCACAAGAGAGATGTGACCATATATATAACCGTTCATGTACATGCACTTCTTTAATGCGCTCTTCACTCTTGCAAGCTTTCCAATATCCTCCAACATAAGATCAATACAATGGGTCGCACATGGGGTCCAAAAGATATGTGGTCTTTTGCACATTAGAAGTTTCCCTACAAGTATAAATAATAAAGGGAAAAAAATCAAATTTAAATACAATATCTAAGTAATCAAAATAGTGATGAAACCAATTCTTAAAACTTACCGGCATTTACATAGTTTGAAGCATTGTCCGTCACCACTTGAATCACATTCTCTTCTCCAACTTCCTCCATCATATCATCTAGCACTTGAAATAATAGATTGGAGTCTTTCACAATTTCCGAAACATCTATGAATTTAATGAAGACCGAGCCCTTTGGAGAGTTCACAAGGAAGTTCACAATATCTTTATGTGCAACCGAATCACGCCATCCATCGGACATAATTGAACAACCTTTTTGTGCTCATTCCTTCTTGTGCTCTTTTATTGCCACTTCGGTATCATTAACTTCTTGCTTAAGAAGAGGAACTCTAAGCTCATACATGCTTGATGGTTTCAAACCGGGACCATATTGTCCAATTGCCTCGCACATTAGCTTGAAACTAGGATAAGTTGATGCGTTGAATGCAATTCCCGCATCATAGAAGAACCTAGCAATTTCCCTACAAACTTTCTCCCTTAACTCTTTATCACAAGCTTCTTGCACACTCCCTTGAGTCCCATCTTTCATAGGATTTCTTTTAGGAACGACAAACATGTCTAATGGACCCTTAACTCTTGGCTTTTTAGGTTGAGATCTCACACTCTTTTCACTTGATCCACCATTTAGCATCTCACAATCATCATCATCATCATCATAATCATTAACAACAACATATTCTTCTTCTTGGTGTGAAGCCTTCGATTCGGCCTTCTTTAACATGAAGGCTTTCACTTCTTCCCTCACATGTGCGGGACATTTAGTACACATTGTTGATTTCTAAAACCCTCCAACCAAATGTTGTTTCATCCTACATTTTCCTCCCTTCAACACTTTTGAACAAAAATTGCACACATAGTTGTTCCTATTATTAGGATCTTGCTTCCCATATTTCCTTCCCGGATCTAATGGCTTGTCGGAACCCGAAGACTCCATAACAAATATGAATTCACAACACAATTCCAACAACTAAATATAAGAATAACTAAAATACATAATCATAGAGAAGAATAGGAGTGGTAGAAAGAGACAAACAAACCGAAAGGTGAAGAAGAAGAAGGAGATGGTTGTGCTGGTTGTTGTAGAAGAAGAGGGCTGCAGGGCTGGAAAAACCAAAGAACTAAAGAAGAAGAAAGAGCTGAGCTATTGACCGCAGAAAGAACAAGGAAGGGAAAAAAAAGAGGGTTGCGTGCTCTTTCTGTTTTGTGTTGAAGGTTGGCTGTTGAATGAGAAACTTACAAAAGGGTTTTGGAGAGTAAAAAAAAATATATGGATCAGCCTAGAAAAAACAGGCCCAAATCCAAATAGACATTAAAAAAAGGCCCAAAATCCAAATAGGCCAGAAAAAACATGCAGGGCTGCTCTTTCACTTTACACCTACAGGAGGCGCAGGAGGTGCGGCGCCTCACGCCTCGCTGAGGCGCAGGCCTCCCGTTCACAGCAGCGCCCAGGTGACCGGGGGTGCATAGGCCTGTGCCTCAGAGCGCCTCGCGCCTTTCTTCGCCCGAGGCGCGCTTTTTAAAACTAAGATCAACATACTTGTATTTGATAGTGGTTGTCTTAAACCTCCATCATTAGATGAGTCATTCAATCCGTCTAGCTCCTTGTCTAGATCAAAATACTTGTTATAAACCATGTCTCCACATCCTTAGAAATGCCCCTATTTGCTTGATATAGCCCAAGTTGAATAATGGAACTACAATCTTCCAAAATTCTCTAGCCCTAGGATGTAGCTAATAATACACATAATGTCAACATTAAGTACAAAAGTCATTATAAAGTAGTGTGAAAATGACAAAAAACATCTTGAATAAGTCTTCATAAGCTTGTCTTTCACAATTGATCATATTAGTTTGATCATTCTATGTGAATCCAGATAATTTGATCATCTCATTGATGATGGTATATTTTCCCTTCATAAATTTTATCTTTGACTAAATTTGTGAAGCCTTCAATCCACCTTATGGATACTTAATTTCAAGTAGTTGCTCCAAGTGTTGACAAAATTTAGTTTTTATAGCCACCTTCACAATTCTGTTTCGGGTTACCTTTAGATCTAATACACATTCCAACAACAGTGCAAAACTCACAATCTAACATACTAATACAAAATTTAGCTAGTATTACACAATTTATCATCTAATAGATAAAAATCTAACAAGTATTACACAATTCAACTAAGACATGAATAATAGTTTTGGAAAACAAAAAAAAACATAGTCACATAAACACATTAAGTAGAATAGATCTTCAATTGTCAAATGAAGCATGTGCTTTGGAATTTCTTAAAGTTTGTCCAATCATCCAAGTCAATCGTCATCTCTAAAACCTCATCTTGCTCTTCCTCATCTTCATCAACACAGGATTCCACCACAACATCTATGACATTTCTAAATTTAACATGTTTCATGTTGAAGTATTCCTCGGCATTTTCAGGTTGGTTATCCCCAAATCTTTCAGGTGATAACGATGACCTCTATATGGAGCTAAGAACCCCTCTCAATTCTTCTTGTAATAAAAGGAGAATTTTGTTTAGTACATTTAATTTGCATAATAAAAGTTAACTTACAATCTTAAATTTTATTTGATGGTTACCTTTTGGGACTTTTAAACCACGTGGTGTAGTAATTGCATCACGAAGGACACGATCATCATGTGGGATCCTTCCCAACCAGACAATGTATATATGAATTCCATATTATGTGTACAAACGCCTAACACTCATAACAAGCATACCTTTTCTAGTTTGGTACCTTGATCTATCGGCGTTTGACACGTGAAAACTCATGTGTGTTCAATCTAAAGCTCCTAAGCAATTCTATAAAACAAGTCAGAACAAGTGATTATTGACATATGTAGATTATAAATTTTTATATAACCTTATTAATTTCAAAGTTTTTGGTAACTTAAAATTTTTTCATCTACCATCTTCACTATCATCTAATATAGGTGTAGACTTCTTGAGCAAGTGATTATGCAACTTTAAAACCGCACAAATACAAATGTTGAATTGTCGGTTCACACTTTCTCCACTTTTTAAAAAATAATTTGTTATTGATCTATTTTTCTTATAAAGGGCCAATGCATATAAAAACATTACAATCATTTATTCCACCTCAATATTTCTTGTTCTACGTAATCCACCAGTATCTTGGACCATCTCACAAAGCACTCTAAAAGCTTACATATTGACACGAAGCTCACTCTTACATATAACATCACTATCTCTAATCAATCTATTTAAATTGATCAATCTATGACTTATCTTGTCAGTACGTTGAATTTGAACATCTTCGAAGAGCTTGTTCAAAATATCTAGTGGTAATCATGATAATCAATTTCATGAAAAGCGTGATTGTTAGTTGTATGAGTTATTGTCTTTCCTTCTTTTGCCTTATCGAATCAAGATCGCATGTATTTCCAATGATAAAAGCAACAAACAACTATTCACAATTCAAATTGAAAAAATTCAACAAGCACCACAACAAAACAATGAAATTTAAGCCAAATTGAAAATTTGGTGCTGCATTAACAATGAAAATTCAGTCAATCAAACTATTGAAAAAACATCAACACGGTAAAGCAACATAAAAAAATA
Source organism: Fagopyrum homotropicum (assembly GCA_033239125.1). Lineage (NCBI taxonomy): Eukaryota > Viridiplantae > Streptophyta > Magnoliopsida > Caryophyllales > Polygonaceae > Fagopyrum > Fagopyrum homotropicum. Next base: position 104,223,740 of record BSWB01000005.1, read on the forward strand.
AATTAGCACTTTAGCACAATATGTTAAATTTGAGTGCACTTAATTTGGGACCAATACAAATTCTAAAAAAAATTCTAACATTTTCATATACATGATTAACAATGAAAATTTGTGTGTAAACCCCTTCAATGCAAATCCATGAGTTATATACTGCGTTCTTTTTCTCCTATCCAATTTCAAATATTTCAACATGCTGAAAGATACAACACACATATGAGAATGAAATGGTTTTTGGATTGTCCTTGCCCACATTCATTTGGCTACTGTAGTTAGATTGTGAATGACGAGCTTGTAAAATTGATGGGAGGACAAGTCATAGAGCTAGATTTTGCAAAATTGGACCCAACTGTAATTTTATTAGCTGGGCTACAAGGTGTTGGGATGACGACTTCTTGTCCAAAGTTGTCTTTCTATCTTAAGAAGCTTGTCGACAAAATAATGCCATCTTTGGCAAAACTTAACCTACATAAAATTTATTCGCATTGCACAAACTCATTGAAGAACTGTTTGAATTGTTCAACAGTCCAAAATTGAATCAACCCGAACCCCAAAATTGATTCAGTTGGACCAGACTCTTTCTTACAACCCTTCATAAAATGATCTCTCTACACTAGTGCTCTATAGAGGCACGAACGCAAGGCCAAAGCCAGACACCTTCAACTCGGTGCGGCCTAGGAGCAGGAAGATGGGCCTACCTTTTTTTTTGTACAAGAAGTTGATATTCATCAAAGAAGGATTTAAAAAAAAAAAAATCATATTTTGAAAAAACTCAGCAAAGAAGGGAGTTGTTGCCTTGGAAAAAATTGTACCTTGATATTCAACAGAGAAGACTTTTCTCTACACTATTGCTCTATTGTTTTTTCTAAACTATCACCTTTGGAAGCTATTTGTCTTTGATTTAACAGGGAATGGAGACTAGTATAATATTCAGTAGAGAAGGGAGACACACATTCAATATTACATTGAAAACACTAAGTAGAGAAGGTAGAGACTTGCATCATAAAAACGAAGAGAAGGGAGAGACTTGTATCACTAAAAAATCGTACATTGGAGATATGAGCGAGAGTTGTTGACGAGATCCAAAGAGGGAGACGTGGGAGGGAGACAAAGGCCTTGGAGGGAGAAGAACATGATACCGGTTGATTTCTAGGGATATCAAAATCGATAAAAAAAAGTTAAAGTATGGATATATGGTATATCACTTTGATGCCCATATACCTAATTACCAAACACGGATATTAAATATGTGATATCTATACCCATATCTGATATTAAGATATGAGAACTAAATAAACCCGAATAATCAAACTCGCTAAAACTAGGGTTGGCAGGCACCACGAAGGAGAATGAAGTTTTGTTTTGATATTTATAGGGTTAAAGGATATTATCTTGGAGCAAACAAATATATTAATCGATGAATCTCAAGACTCTTGATCTAATTATTCCATTCCAAGTAAAGTCTCCTATAACTTGATAGGAGTGATATATTTTCGATACCAATTTTGTGCACAAATGAGAGCTTCCACCATTTTTGATGACAAAGAAGTACGGAACGAATCAAGAACACGCTCCCTGGTACTGAAAACAAATTCAGAAGCAATAGTAAAAACAAGACTAATGTAACACCCCAAATTTTACAACTTAGGGAGTTACTGGTTAGGACCGCACAGTGGGTCCCGACCTTAGTTTGACAACAACTTAACAAAATCTTACAACAAGGCACAGATAAGGAAAAACCAGAAATCATAAAATAGTTCTTAATAATGCATGAATGTGACCAGATCAACTACAGCCGGAAAACGTAATATAACAAAGTACGAAAGGAACAAGGTTCAACTGTAAAACCCACAAATGCAGAAACTGTAAAACGTCCTAAAGTACGACACCCCGGCTGACCACTACCATCTGGATCACTCGGCATCTGCTCTAACCTGTGGCAAATCTAAACAACATATCAACAGTTAGCTAACTATCCAAATATAAGCAAAATGATAACAGCACAAGCACACGCAGAAACAAAAATAAACAAACATCATGCTGGCACTCAACCGTTTATTATCTATTATTTAAATGATTCACATTATTCAATTTAAGTTGTGGCACGAGAACTATTATTAGTTCTCGCCTCCGTTCCTTATCCAACTGGTGTAGGTCTAGCTGACTTTCACTGGTAGCATCACTACAAACCATGTATGGACTAGTCCCGAAAGAAACCCCCAGCGCCCTGCAAGCTACTGAGCAGAATGCCACCGCCCGTTACTCTTAGGCCAAAATATAGGTCGGTAATTATATATCACAACCTATCTCTCTAACATTTCAATCACACACCACCATCATCATTTATACTCATATTTAGAAGTCAGCTAAGTAAGCCCAAAGGACTTACCTGTTATAACGCTTGACTCTTTATAATCTATCATAACAGTAAAAGTCTATAATTATTCTAAGAATACCGAGATCCGCAGAGGTAGTGGTGGTCATCCGTACTTTCTATCCCAACCCGACTCTGTATGCATTTTAAAACAAAAAATTCTCTTTGGAAAACTCAGACCCTTTTCGGGTTCTGTTTATTTACTTATATGACCTTTTTAGAAGATTCAAGTGCCATTGTTGCCAACCTAGAGCTCTGATACCATGTTGTAACACCCCAAATTTTACAACTTAGGGAGTTACTGGTTAGGACCGCACAGTGGGTCCCGACCTTAGTTTGACAACAACTTAACAAGATCTTACAACAAGGCACAGATAAGGAAAAACCAGAAATCATAAAATAGTTCTTAATAATGCATGAATGTGACCAGATCAACTACAGCCGGAAAACGTAATATAACAAAGTACGAAAGGAACAAGGTTCAACTGTAAAACCCACAAATGCAGAAACTGTAAAATGTCCTAAAGTACGACACCCCGGCTGACCACTACCATCTGGATCACTCGGCATCTGCTCTAACCTGTGGCAAATCTAAACAACATATCAACAGTTAGCTAACTATCCAAATATAAGCAAAATGATAACAGCACAAGCACACGCAGAAACAAAAATAAACAAACATCATGCTGGCACTCAACCGTTTATTATCTATTATTTAAATGATTCACATTATTCAATTTAAGTTGTGGCACGAGAACTATTATTAGTTCTCGCCTCCGTTCCTTATCCAACTGGTGTAGGTCTAGCTGACTTTCACTGGTAGCATCACTACAAACCATGTATGGATTAGTCCCGAAAGAAACCCCCAGCGCCCTGCAAGCTACTGAGCAGAATGCCACCGCCCGTTACTCTTAGGCCAAAATATAGGTCGGTAATTATATATCACAACCTATCTCTCTAACATTTCAATCACACACCACCATCATCATTTATACTCATATTTAGAAGTCAGCTAAGTAAGCCCAAAGGACTTACCTGTTATAACGCTTGACTCTTTATAAACCACTCGCTCTGTAAACTGTAACCACTCAGTTGCCTGCCAAAGGCGATAAGTGTATTAGCACACTCTCACGTAGATAGAAGTCTAAAACTTCGAAGATCGAATAAGGTATTAAGACATACTAGTTACAGTATTAGTTTAGGGTAAAATGGGTTGGTTCCGATTTTCTCGAAAACCCTAAAATTCATGTCTAAACTCCTATTTGAGGTTCTAAAATTATTTTCTAACTCCTAAAATTTTATTTGGTTCCAAACTGACATTTTTCCTATGTTTCTATTTTCCGAAAGAATCGTAAAGGTTTAACTTCGGTTCTAAATATAAAATTCTTAACAGCTTATAATAATTCCGAATTAAATCTCTAGATCATCTATGAGGTTCTATCTAACCTTAGGAGAAAGAATTTCTCCAAACTGTTCAGCCAATATTCCTATAAAAATTCACAAAGTTGGTTACTTCACTCTAATTTCCTATACTTAGCCAAAAACTTAAGTTTACCAAAACTGCTCAACCACCTAACTTCGGGAGCTCATAACTTTCAATCCGACCGTTCATTTCTTCCCAAATTTTAATATGCTAAACTACATATATCCATCTACAACATATCCAAAATTCAACGGTGGATCTTTATCCAAACGTTCAATAATTGGCCGACAAGATAGGCAGTTTATAACCTAAAAGCTGAAGGGATAAAAGAATTTACAGCAGTCCCTTATTTTTATTGTTCATAATTACAGCAGTCTTTTGTTCCTACCCTTATGTCTATACACTCAGCAGCTACACAAAGTCAACCTAACCCATGTTCAAGGCCGAACTACCACAACACAAAATTCCAATCCTAAAGAATCGGTACACAAACACATTCTAGGTTCTAATCTCATAAACAGGAGCAGCACGGAGTGGATTCCTTACCCGCAACAGTGAAGGTATTGTGTGCTGTTGATCTCCCAAAGACGAGTCCGGCGTGGATCTCAGAAGGTGAAGTTGTTACAGCTGTTGTACAGATTTTAAGGAGGGGAAAGGTTACTGTTAAACGCATGAGGAGAGATGGGTGGAAACATATGAACGCTGCTTACCAGGATCGAAATCTGCAGCAGATTGGAGCCCAGTGGTTCGATGAAGGCGTGCAGCAGGTCGAAGGTGCAGCCGATCTGGACGCAGTGCAGAAGAAAAGGAACGTGTTTGCTGTTGAAAATCGTAGACAGAAGAGACGGAAACAAACGGATGTGGCTGTGGGCAAGAAATGAAGTCGTGCTTCTGTAGATTAATCTGGACGCAAAGGCGAAGGGAGGTGAGCAGCGCATAAGGAAGGCGATCAGCAGCGGATCTTCTGGTGTGGAATTAGGCAGTTACAGATCTCTTTCCTAATTAATACAGCAGTTATGTAGAAGATCAAAGGAAGGAAACGTTGCTGAGCTGGAGGAGTAAGACGGCAACCCTTCTGGCTGGAATGGACGCTGAACTGGAGTGGCGTTGGGCTGGACTCGAGCTGGCAACGCTGGACTGGGCTGTTGGCGTTGGAGTTGTGCTGCTGTTGGGCTGGAGCTGTGCTGCAGGGCCGAACTGGCTGAAGGCTGGCAAGCTGGGCCGCATAGGAGCAAGGCAGCAGTGGGCTGAATTATAGAGTATAGATGGGCTAAACTGGGCTGCTTAAATTAGTGATATTCTGGCGGGACGAGTTACTGACACCTAAATATACGGACTAGACGGATATGGGTTTTATTATAGATTAAGCTCGGTTAAGATTTCTATCATTTTATAGGGAAGTAGTTTGCATAAAATGATAAATTATTTAAAAGATTCTATCATTTTATGTGAAGGAATCTACATAAAATGATAAATCTTATGATAGTATGTCTAACTAATTAGACGGATATGCCTAAACTGATTGAGATCGAGTTTATAACGGAAATATACGGAATAAAATTTCCGGATATTACAACTAACAAGCACATCTGTAGCCATCTTTGACAAAATAGAATACCTCTTTTGGTTGTCCTGCCACCATGTAGCACACTTAAACTCGTAGATTGACTTTGACATGATTCCTCTAGATACAACTCCAACTCAGACTTGTTATCAACACTATTAAAACACATCTCCATTTGAAACTCTTCATTCAACATTGCAGTATAATCAATAATTCCATCACTTTGACCACAATCATGCAAGCCCATGCTAAAACTATAATTGAATGAACTCTCTTGATGCTTGTCCACTTGAGGCATAATAGAATCATACATCTTAAACAAGTCATCACTAGTAACTTTGATGTTCAAATACAAGAGACTAGTTTTATCCGCATCAAATATTTTCAGCACAATAAAGTCAACATACTTCAATTTACGGAATTGATCAAGAAACATAGAAATAATCAAGAATAAGTTAATATTATCAACATTACCCCAATATTTACCATACTTCATCTTCACAATTATTCTCTTGTTCTCATTTTCCTCGGTGTTACAAAGGTTAGAAATCACCATACTAACACTAATTTACTTGAAAGGCAGATTGACTACAAGTCACATAATTAGATTCAGATAATGACAAAGCTGCATTATAGAAGACTTTGATAATTGAAACCAAACAAGCGACTTTATTCCAATCATCATTCACGTCACAATCAAATTCACAAGTCATCTTAAGCTCTCTTACACAAATAGAATCTCTCATTATCAAGCTGTCAAATGCTTTCTTAAACTTTATAGCAGATTGAAGCATTAAATAGGTGGAGTTTCACCTTGTCTCAACATTCAAGGAAAGAAGACTTTTATTTTCTAAATTCTCCTCCACTACACACTATTTGAATTTCTGAAGTCGCGCGGGAAAACACCTCACATAACTCACCAGCGTAGGAATTTTTACAATAAAAATATACATCTTCTTTAAACCATCTTTGACAACCAAATTCAGGATATGACAACCAAATATACATCTTCTTTAACACACCTCACATGTAGATACTTCCCTCCTAGAACACTGGAACCGCAGTGATTAACTCTCCTTCTTAAATACTCAATGACTAAATCATTGGAACTAGCATTATCCACAGTTACGATCATAATGTTTTGTTATTCCACATTCAACTAAACATTTTTCAATCGTTCTACTAATCAAATGCCCATAATGGCCAACAAGATGACAAAAATTCACAATTCTTTTATGCAAAGTCCAATCATCATCAATGAAATTTGCAGTCAGACACATATAACTAAAATTCTGACTTGAAGTCGTCGCATCGGTAGTAAGAGAAACTCTAGAAGACAATTTTTGAAAACTATCTTTCAACCTTTTTATTTCCTCATGGTACATTTTATAGCAATATCTAGCAAACGTATATCGTGAAGGAATTATAAATTCAAGTTGCATATCATTGCAAATACCTCTAAAACCCTCTCGATCAACAACAACAAAAGAAATTCATCAACAATAACCATTCGAGCAAGGGACTTCCTAATCTTGACTAAATTGTCATGTGGATGACACATGATTAGTTTCTATCTTTTTATTATCATGAACAAAAGTATTTTACTCATGCTAAGCAACTTCGGGTTTTTTTTTGTCAATGTTCGATGGAAGCTTCTTGCATCTATTAGTGTGGTTCAATAAAGGAATATTACCATTTTTTATGAACAACGTATCTTACCATCACAATATTTGCATAAAAGCAAAGTCTTCATCCAAAGTTTCAACAAAGTAATCCCAACAACAGAAGTTTTAGACTTTCTCTTACCGGATGCAACCTTTGAAGTAGGTGGTTCACTAACTCCTTTGGTTTTACTCGTTACTCGACTTCATTTGGTTCAAGATCGGTCGATCCTGTTTTTGAATCATGAAATTAATATATAAAAATAAAATAAGTACAAGCAAGTGATACACGTTTCAAGAATTTGGAGCAACTGGATCGGCGGAGGTGTGAGTTTGTGACTCTTGTGACCGATTGAGGAACCGAATTTGAAGGTTGTCGGAGCGAGTGAGCGAGGGAAGAGAATGATCGATCGAAACAAATTGTGAATGGAACTTTCCCTTTCTTGAGACAAAGAGTGAGCGGCGGATGGATGAGAAAGAAAGAAATGGTGAAACTAGATGACGGATTGATTCAATGTTAAAAGTTGAAACCCTAACAAAATAAAATTTATTTTTTATTTTGAAATAATCATCTTTATACTTTTGTATCATATTTGTCTTATTTGGAGACCAACTCATATTAAATGGTTATTTGGAGACCAACTCTTTACGTTCACCCAATAACAAACCTTCTTCAAGATAGATGTCCAACTCCTTTCTTAATGGCAAATAATCACATCTTGTTTTGATCCAATCTTCAAATATATCCACATCTTCATCCACATGGAGCACATCATCCGTGCACCTTCCAACTAAGGCATTATTCGAACCACATCCAACACTTGCATCCTTGATGACGTAGTTTTCATATAAGCGATGCATCTCATTAATAATATCCTTATCTTTCTCTTCTACTTCACCTTCTTCATATATCTTTCCATACACAAACCTAATCTTGTGGATCTTGTCTCAGATATCTAAAATAGCCGCTATAATCATAAAAAGCTTGCACTCCTTCAAATATTTGTCAAATTTGGATTTCATACTATCCACCATAGTCTTCATGAAATCTCTTGGGTCATTCTCCATATCATTAAAAATTTTCCTAATCTTCCAAATTTCAGAAAAGTATAGATTTGTAGTTGTATATTGACAACATGAGAAGATGTTTGTTACCTTATCAAAAGTAGACAAGAACATGCACACATCTTTAGCTCTCTTTCAATCTTTATAAAACAATAATGTGCAATATGTCAACTCTCTATTTGCGAACCTAGCAAAAACGTCTTTGAAGATGAGAACCCTTTCCAACATATGAAATATCGAGTTCCACCGGGTGATGCAATCAAGAATTAGCTTCTTATTGGAAGGCAAAGACATGTTCTTAACAACTTCATTCCACTTGTGAAGGCGCAATGGACTCAAAAGTATAAACTTCATACTCTCACGAACATTCTCAATAACAGATTTTAAAAGAACCAATCCATCTTGCACTAAGAGATTCAAGATGTGTGCACAACACCTAATGTGGAAGATCTTCCCACCAAAGAACCAATGCATCTCTAATCTGAAAATCCTCTTTCAAAGACCGAATGGTTGCATCATTTAAAGAAGCATTGTCGAATGTAAAGGTAGAAATCTTGTTCTGTATTCCCCATTCAGTCAAACATTTATACATCTTATCTGCTATTGCAATGCCGGTGTGTGGCGGAGACAAGAGAAAAGTTTAGAATGCGGTTTGTAAATTTCAATCCGTGTCTACAAAGTGTTTGGTGATACACTTATAACCTTTATCCTCTATTTGGAATGGGGTATTTGAGGGGGAAACTAAAGAAAGGAATAGAAGGTAATATAATAGAGGGTGTTTGAGTAGGAATCTGATTAGAAATTGGAGAAAAGGAATGAAAATAAGAGGATATTAGAAAGGAAACAATTCTTCCCCAAAGTGATGGAATTGGAAGGAAGGTGATAAACATAATGATTAAAAAAAACGGGAAAAGCTTTTTAAAATTATCATCATACTAACTCCACGTTTTTTTCTTCTTTTTTAAATTTTGTTAATTTTAATTTCTTTCCTTTTTTTAACCTGTTTCCTATATTAAAAATTAAAATAAAAATAAAAGTCTCAACAAACTAACTAGATGACCTATTCTACTCACCAATCTCTCGATTTCATGCTCAATTGATTGACTAAATTTTATATTAAAAAATTTAAAATTATACAAAACATTATATAAAGGGTAACTTATTTCATTCAACAACATACTACTAGCTAGGCTTTTGTTTGAGATAACAACTGAGAACTACTGTTGAAAAAGTACATAGACCTTGTCAGAATTGAAAGTTCCGCCTCTCTATTTCTAAAGGTATTCAAGTCACTTTATTAATTGTGTACGAAAAATAAAGTTATTTTATTAATTAGTCAAATGAACTTACATTGTTATTTTATTCATTTGCTTATGTTATTTTATTCATTTCTAAGCAAATGTAGGAAGTCACTTTATCAAATTAAACAAGTGAGCTTATATTATTATTATTTTATAAATTTTCATTTCCTTCCTTCATAATTATCAAAACACAAAACCTTATTCATTTCTCTTCCTTTCCTTTATTTTCAAACACTAATTTTTGAAAATAAGGGTTAGGGTTGACGTAGATGAGGAGAAATTTGATGTTTATGACGAAGAAGATGAATAAGCGGTAAAGACAATGAAGAAGAGGAAAAGGAGTTTAGAGGATGCAACAAATTCAGTTGTCAAGTCTATAAATGCAACATCTGCAGTAAGGTTTTTTCGACACCACATGCATTGGACGATCACAAATCCAGTGTCTGCACCAAGACTAACGTCAAAGAAAACATGTCGTCAATTTGATGCATTCTTGATATATGAATTTAGCAATTGGGATATGGATTTGGGGTAAAATAAGGGTTAGTGTTGGTTAATTTAATTGGATTTGTTTTTTGATTAAAATCCGGTTCAATTCACTCAATAATAATAATATAGTAACGAATCGTGTGAGTTTATAAGAAATAATAATAAAATATTTAAAAGGGGATCTCATTAACGACAAACTGCCGAATTTGGGATGGGTGTTAATTTGCTAACGGAATGCATTTAAATGTTGGTTCTAGGCAATTAAGCATTTGAGGGGCAATTAAGCCTTTAAGGGGTGGTTAAGTACAACTGACCATTAACGGGTGATTTTCGATTATTTACAATTATTTAAAACAAGACATAAATAATAAGAATAAAAAAAACATAATAATTAGTACAAATGGTATATATATATAGGGTTCAGTTCCGGTGAGGAGGACCCTTGTAGATAGGAATGAGGAGAGCCGGGTGTAACGCCCACAAACTTAGGCGTGTTCTCGATATTTATCTTTCCGTATAATTATTGATATTTTTAATAGACTAATTAATTATACGAGTATATATATATATATATATATATATATATATATATATATATATATATATACATATACGATCCGTTTAAAATTATTATTGTAATCTCGTACATATTTTTTTGTACGAGAACGATTTCTATATCAGAAATCATACTATTACAAGTATATTTACATATACTTGATTTATATATTTTCCCCAAATTATTTAACGGAAAAGTTCGAAAATATTTTTCAATCCGGAAATTTCACTCCAATTAATTCGATCCGGTACGTTAATTTCCGATTCCCTTTATTTTTTTTTATTATTTTCTTTATTCTCCTTTTTCCCTTCCTAGCCTTGGTTTTGTTACTTTTCTCTTCCGCCAGTTTGCTTGCTTGAGGAGTGAAGACCTCTGCTCTGCCACCCATAGGGCCATAGCTGCAGCCCTACTCAGCTATCCCGACCCCTCGCTCCTCCCTTAGCACTCACTCGATTTCTCCCCGACCTCTGAATGAGACTCTCAACCCTTAGACTCTCACCCGATCTCTCCCCCTGCTTCTTCTCAGCAACTCTGCTCTGTAACCCCTCTCCCTCACACCATCTCTCTGTCCTTCCTCTCTCTCACTCAACCTTCGTCTCACCTTTGCCGGCAACCACATGAAAGTCGAGGATGCTCGGCCATCGCCTCGCCTGCCGGAGTGCTGGCCGCCTCCAATACCTTCTCCCACCGTTGCCTCGCACCCATCTGCAACCACCAGGAGGTAGCCCGCTGGAGCCACCGGATATCGGAGCGCCTTGCCTGCTTCGACCTTGCTTCACCAGTCGACGCCGGAGAGAAGATGCCCAGCCTCGCGCCACCTTCGCCTCGCACCCGGCTGAATCCCGTAAGATGAGAAACCACCCCTTCCCCAGCCTTCTATTGCTTCTGCTGCTAGCCTGCAACCGCCTGGAAGCCACTAGGGAGAGCCACGCCGGGGGAAACGAGACCCCCATTTGGCCGCCAGATCTCTTGCAGCCGCTGCCAACGCTCCTCACTGCCGCCTGGAGCCTTGCCGGATCCATGGCTGCTGCCGCCGCCCTCTTCCTCCACACTCTCCCCTGCGTGTTGTTACTAGTGAAAAAGAAGCCCTAATTTCCATATTAAAATCGGGGGCCCTCATTTATGGTATAATTACATATTGGAACCTATCTTTTGTATTTATAATTAATGGCCCATATTTAGGTTTTATGCAATTATGCCCTGCTGGAATTAATTACAAAAAAATGGCCCAAGAAATTAATTACGAATAATCTCCCCTATTTATAAAATTGTATTAATTGGCGGAAAATGTATTTATGGGTTTTAAATTTGGGATTTACTTGAATTATATTCTTATGATTATTTATACTATATATATTGTCTTTGTTGGATTTATTTCGGATTTATGATCCAAAGTTGTTTCGGGAAATGGCCAAGTTTCGAGAGTTTTCTTTAGTTGCCCGGGAAGTTGTTTTGGTTTTGACCCGTATTTATAAATTGTTGTGATCACCCCGGAAAATGCTTTGTGAGTTTTACCCCTGTTTTGAAAGCGAGGCTTCGTTAGATTTTTATATGCGTTAATCTCCCTTCCAAAATGCTTGGTGACCGCTTGTCCAGTCCAAAATGGGGATGACTGGGAGGTGCCTTGCGACCAGCCCATCGGGTGATGCTGATCCGCATCAAGTACAAACCCGTATGGTGAAAGGGGACAAGGGCGAGATCTTTTAAATTCTCGTGTCACAAAAGAAGTTGAATTAGAACGGGATATGACCTAATAATAAAAAGATAATAAACCGGATTGTGTGTTTTGGAACATGTTGTGTGTTTATGATGCCTTATGTGTGTGTGTGCCAATACCATGATGCTAATGCCTTGAATGCTAGCTAACGGTTTTATACCGATATTGTTGTAGTTGCCTTGTAGGTTAGGGGCGAGACCGAGAGATCCGGAAGAGTGGGCAGCCGGGGTCCGTACATTTTAGAATGGGTTTTGGGAGTTGTGTTTATGTATTGTTTAGGGTATTATGTATGTCGCGTGTATGGTGGTTGCCTTTAGCGTTGTATCTCGGCTGAAGTCTTTCGTTGTTTTCTTTTGGGGTTCATATCATTGCATTAAAATGAATTTCGGTTTTGCCTTTATTTGTGTCTTGTTGTAAGATCCAGTGAAATTGTTGTCAGGCTAAGGGTCGGGACCCATTGTGAGGTCCTAACCCGTAGCGCTCCGAATCCCGTGGATTCGGGGTGTTACAAAAGTGGTATCAGAGCCCTAGGTTGACAACAATGGCACTCGCAATCTTCTAAAGGCCGAATAAGGAATAAACAGAACCCCGCGGGTTCTGAGTTTTCGTTTTCAAAATCGCATGCATGAGTCGGGGTAGAATGTACGGACCACCACTCCTTCCATGGATCTCGGCAGCATAGTTTATTGGATTTTTAGTATATATATATATAGATATGTGTAGTTATGTAGATATTTATCGTGGGCCTAGGATGTTGTTCGAATATTATTATATGTGGATTATAGTTATGCATGATGGACTTGTTATGTGAAAATGAAGGCATGATTTTTATATTGATATTTGTACATGTGGCATGATGATATCATATAAGTGTTGGGACCTTGTTTTGTTGTAATAGTTTTGCTTGGATGTGATATGTTGGTTATAGCAATGTTGACATAGGAATTTATATAGTTATATACGTATACTAGGATATATAGTGACATATGGATGCTAGACATTATAGTCGAGATGATAGAAAACTATCATCGCCTCTTGGATGACGCCGTTTGGCTTAGGATACTTTACATATGAGGATGAGTATGCTCAAGTACCGAGTTGAGTATCACGTTTTGGACAAACACCTTGGTGTTTCTCGGACTCCTTTAAGAGGACGTTGAAGCGAAGGATTAGAGATGATGTAAACGAAGGATAAAAAAAAGTGGAGTTTGACATTGGAGATTACATTGTTGAAGGTTCTGATAAACCTAATGATACCAACACTAAAACACTTGGAGATTACATTGTTGAAGGTTCTGATAAAACCAACTAAAGATGATGAACTTAGGGTTCTTCAAGAAGACGCTTGTACAACTAAAGACGCGAAGCAAGAAGGAAAGGAGTGCATGCTAGCAAGGGTAGAAGTGGTATTTCCTTAGGACATGAAGTTTTCCTAGATACCCCTAAGCATGGGAGTCAGATTATGAAGTGTGGTCGAACTAATACGAAGATTTAAGAGATACGTAAGTTAAGCTTACAGAAGAACTAGAAAGTGAAGTGACGGTTTTTGGCGAGAGCTTAAGCGGGAGACTTCTTCAGGGATACGAGAATTACGAGGAAGATCGCGTGGTGAAAGTTCACATAGTAGAATTACCTTGTGGAGTCAATCGTTTTTTTTTGTCATGGTGATGAGACTGAGCAACACTAAGAAGGAGGAAGTGTGTGTGGATGATGAGCTTTAGAAGATGAAATGTGCAATAAGGAGCTTTATTAGGAGAGGAAGGATACCAACCAAGAGAAGAGAGAGTTGTTACTAACGATAGAGATGTGGGAAGATGCACTTACAAGATATTATGAAGACCGGTTAAGCATATGAAGGTGGGTCATATGACACAAAAGAGTTGGGAGGGTATATTTATCTTACAGAAGTGGGAAGAAGAGGGGAGCGTAATAGGAGTTAACAAAGTCAGAAGTAGAGTAAAGTGAGCTACTGAAGTTAAGGCTGAATACCCCGAGAAGGTATCCTTCATGAGTATGGTAACATGGAAGTGTGGTAGGAGGTAAGTCATGGTCTTGGAGAGGGTCTTAGTGAGCTAATCGGTGACCACCGAGAATGCACATGTGCGAGTTGTATGCTGGTGACTGTAGGTGGGGAGAGTAACCCAGGAGACGGGATCCTGAAGACGGGAACAAGAACTTGGAATATTCGTGGTGGTAGAATGTCAGTAATAAAGAGGTATATCAAGGGGAGCACAAATATCTTAATCAAGAAGCATTTATCGATTCCAGCAAGTGATGGTAACGTACCTTGTGGGGAAGGATTCTAACGATCTGGTGCGACCTTCTTAGGTCATGGGATTGTCATTTGGGGGAATGACAGGGATCAAGGTGAAGGGAACTGGAAGGACGAAGACGAAGGTGAGTCTTCTATAGTTTTATAAATAAATGGGGAATATATGAGGGGATGTATGGTATGTTGTTCTAAGGTAATGGATGTCATGTTTGCGCGAGCAAAAGCTAAGTCAAGTGTTGTGACTCGCATGGAAAAGCCATAGTGGCTATGACGTCAAACGAGGAATCTAGATTAGGGCAACGCGGCAAGTTTAGAGTTATGATGTTAGTGCTTGGGGGAGTAATGAGTGGATCTTTTAGTGATTATGGCTGGGGAATTTTGCCTAAGGGCATACTAGCATGGTGGTGAAGTTGTTCGTGGATACCAAGAGAAACATAAGGTGACCAATAAGGGTAAGAGAAGACTGAGGTTTTGGAAGTTTGATGTCGATATGTGATGTATAAGAAGTACATGAAAGATTGAGGTCAAAGCCTCTGTGGTCGTCTGACTCTACGCCTGCTTGAAGAAAGGATGTTTGCGGTGAAAGTTTATGTAGAATACGAAGAGCTCCTCCCATGTGTGGGGATGCCAGAGAAGTGAAGAAGATTGTATCGGTTTTTCTTAAGGCATGACTGAGTCCTGTAATGAGGACCTTTGTGACTGAACATATGTGCGAAGTCAAGAGATGGTGTTATCGCCTTTCCTTTGAAGTGAAAAGAGGGATTAAGTTGAACTATTGCTTAACCAAGGCTTCAAGAGTCGGAAGACTCGAGCCAGTTCCACGAGTCCAAGAGATGAAGGATTTGTAAAAGAAAGACGGTCGACATGGTAGCTATGGATGAAACATTACACGTATTGAAGGACGTCGCCCCAACAAGGTCGGGGTGGACCACTTGTCAAGCGTTAGGACCAAGTTGTGTCGGTCATTATGATATGAAATGGGTAGAGAAGATGGAACCCGAGATAGAACGGATTCCAATACATCATAATGGGGAATTTTCCACTAAGGTCGAGCTTGATTTATTTTCGATTTCTAAGGCACCGTATGGAATAACACTTATGCAGAGACATGAGTTGTGGAAGCAAGTAAAGGAGAAATTGCAAGAACTTAGTGATAAGATTTCATTAGAATTAGTGAAATGTCATAGAGAACACCATACGTTATCTTAAACTCTTGATTTGAAGTCGTTATGGAGAACACCAGTTTACGAAAAGAGAGACGGTTATCTCCGTTTGTCATCGATTACAGTGAGTTGAACAAGATAACAATGAGGAACAATATCCCTTACAACGAATTGACGATCTACTCGATCGGTCACGAGGGTCAGTAGTCTCTTCTAAAATTGATTTAAGGTCTGATTTCCACCAATTGAGAATTTGAGATCAGGATATTGCAAATACGACATTCCGTACAAGGTAGGGTCACCATGAGCCTGTAGTGATGTCATCTTGGCTTACTAATGCCCCGTATAAGATATTTTGGTCTACTCTCGAAGAAGCGAGAAGTTGTATGACAAGTTGTCTAGGGATGACAACCCCGAAGGATGTAAAAGACGGTACAAGTTTTCTTGGGTGTGTTGTTCATTACCGGAGTTATGGAGAGATTCTCCAGAGTAACAACACCTATTGCTAACCTACGCCCGATGACAATGGAGTATTGAGGAACGATGTGAAAGTAATAGCATACGTATCTCATTAGTAGAAGCGGTGTGGAGTAATAAAGTACTTCCTTCATTAATTGGAACTTGCAACAAGAATTAAGGAAACATAACATCAAAGTTTGGTTTGACAAGAACCAAAACCCACAGTGTAAATTGGAAGCTCGATACTCTTTGATAGAGAAATCAAAGGGAAAATAATGGAAATGCTACATTGAGAAAGACCCGAGAAGGAAGTTCAGTCCCGATAGATCGGCCTTTATGAGATCTTAACGCAAGTTGGAGAAATGTCTTTATAAGCTGGCATTGCCGCCAAGGGTAGAGAGTGTTCACCCGGTGTTTCATGAGTATCAATCAAGAGAGTACATACATTACTCAAGACACGTTGTCAATAATGAGGACCTAGTGGCAGACGGGGAACCGATGGAACTAACTGGAAGATGGAGGAAAATATCTTTAGTTGAGTTTTACACTAAGCTAGTAGCTTCGATAGAATCGACGGGTTAGACCTAGCTCTTCCCTTAGTTGTGTTATGTGCATATGTGATGTTATAATTGTTTGTGGCCCCATGAGGAAATGTGCTATATAACCTGATATATCTTGCGGTGGTAGTTTAAGTAGTTTGTGTGTATAGATTAGAAGGTTTGAACCTTCTTAGTTTAAGAGTTCATACCTCGGCCTTAGAGATCGAGAAGTTCGACGCATGGCAAGTTTCGGGACGAAACTTGTTTTTAGGGAGATATAATGTAACGCCCACAAACTTAGACGTGTTCTCGATATTTATCTTTCCGTATAATTATTGATATTTTTAATAGACTAATTAATTATACGAGTGTATATATATATATATATATATACATATACGATCCGTTTAAAATTATTATTGTAATCTCGTACATATTTTTTTGTACGAGAACGATTTCTATATCAGAAATCATACTATTACAAGTATATTTACATATACTTGATTTATATATTTTCCCCAAATTATTTAACGGAAAAGTTCGAAAATATTTTTCAATCCGGAAATTTCGCTCCAATTAATTCGATCCGGTACGTTAATTTCCGATTCCCTTTATTTTTTTTATTATTTTCTTTATTCTCCTTTTTCCCTTCCTAGCCTTGGTTTTGTTACTTTTCTCTTCCGCCAGTTTGCTTGCTTGAGGAGTGAAGACCTCTGCTCTGCCACCCATAGGGCCATAGCTGCAGCCCTACTCAGCTATCCCGACCCCTCGCTCCTCCCTTAGCACTCACTCGATTTCTCCCCGACCTCTGAATGAGACTCTCAACCCTCAGACTCTCACCCGATCTCTCCCCCTGCTTCTTCTCAGCAACTCTGCTCTGTAACCCCTCTCCCTCACACCATCTCTCTGTCCTTCCTCTCTCTCACTCAACCTTCGTCTCACCTTTGCCGGCAACCACATGAAAGTCGAGGATGCTCGGCCATCGCCTCGCCTGCCGGAGTGCTGGCCGCCTCCAATACCTTCTCCCACCGTTGCCTCGCACCCATCTGCAACCACCAGGAGGTAGCCCACTGGAGCCACCGGATATCGGAGTGCCTTGCCTGCTTCGACCTTGCTTCACCAGTCGACGCCGGAGAGAAGATGCCCAGCCTCGCGCCACCTTCGCCTCGCACCCGGCTGAATCCCGTAAGATGAGAAACCACCCCTTCCCCAGCCTTCTATTGCTTTTGCTGCTAGCCTGCAACCGCCTGGAAGCCACTAGGGAGAGCCACGCCGGGGGAAACGAGACCCCCATTTGGCCGCCAGATCTCTTGTAGCCGCTGCCAACGCTCCTCACTGCCGCCTGGAGCCTTGCCGGATCCATGGCTGCTGCCGCCGCCCTCTTCCTTCACACTCTCCCCTGCGTGTTGTTACTAGTGAAAAAGAAGCCCTAATTTCCATATTAAAATCGGGGGGCCTCATTTATGGTATAATTACATATTGGAACCTATCTTTTGTATTTATAATTAATGGCCCATATTTAGGTTTTATGCAATTATGCCCTGCTGGAATTAATTACAAAAAAATGGCCCAAGAAATTAATTACGAATAATCTCCCCTATTTATAAAATTGTATTAATTGGCGGAAAATGTATTTATGGGTTTTAAATTTGGGATTTACTTGAATTATATTCTTATGATTATGTATACTATATATATTGTCTTTGTTGGATTTATTTCGGATTTATGATCCAAAGTTGTTTCGGGAAATGGCCAAGTTTCGAGAGTTTTCTTTAGTTGCCCGGGAAGTTGTTTTGGTTTTGACCCGTATTTATAAATTGTTGTGATCACCCCGGAAAATGCTTTGTGAGTTTTACCCCTGTTTTGAAAGCGAGGCTTCGTTAGATTTTTATATGTGTTAATCTCCCTTCCAAAATTAGCGTTTAAGCTAATTTTATGTAGGTTTGGTTTTAGGTCCGGAAGCGCCCCGATAAAGGCCTAACGAGTCCAAGTTTTACATCCGTCTTGACGTCGTGTGAGTATTCTCTTCCTCGATTCAGTTATGTTTAGTATTAGAATCATGTTAGGTTGGATAATCTAGCATAACTTAGAGTGAATACCAAGTAGTGGTTTGAACCTTAGGTGAGTTTTGAGGATTTATGATCGTTATAAAGCTTGAGGTGTTATTATCTTGTGAGGATTGTAAGGCGTTGAGTGTTTGGTTGATCTTGTGAGCTTATGAGGATTGAGATTATGGTTATATGTTTGTTGAGATTATGGTGACTAGGACGAGAGTATCCTAGCATGTGTTGTGATGCTTATGACCCTGTGAGATCGTGAGGATTAGGAGGTTGTTATCCTATTATGGTTATAGTTTATGATCTTGCGAGATCATTGGGACTAGAAGTCTTAGGACTTCTAGCATGTGAGAGAGATGTTGATCGTGCGCCTTTTGACAGGCGTTGAGTGTCTTCCTGCGGGAAGCTGAGAGCGGGATATAGCGGGATTATCTTTGGGACGAGGTAAGTCTTCGGACTTACTTAGCTCGTATTCTCTGTATTAGTTTCAATGCGTGTTTAGTGGTGTGTGTTTATTGTTTATGTGTGTGTTTATTGCTTATGTTATAACATCTAAACCGGTAATAGGACCACCGACTTTATATGTTTATATTTGGCCCAAGTGTATGATAACGGGCGGTGACCGCTTGTCCAGTCCAAAATGGGGATGACTGGGAGGTGCCTTGCGACCAGCCCATCGGGTGATGCTGATCCGCATCAAGTACAAACCCGTATGGTGAAAGGGGACAAGGGCGAGATCTTTTAAATTCTCGTGTCACAAAAGAAGTTGAATTAGAACGGGATATGACCTAATAATAAAAAGATAATAAACCGGATTGTGTGTTTTGGAACATGTTGTGTGTTTATGATGCCTTATGTGTGTGTGTGCCAATACCATGATGCTAATGCCTTGAATGCTAGCTAACGGTTTTATACCGATATTGTTGTAGTTGCCTTGCAGGTTAGGGGCGAGACCGAGAGATCCGGAAGAGTGGGCAGCCGGGGTCCGTACATTTTAGAATGGCTTTTGGGAGTTGTGTTTATGTATTGTTTAGGGTATTATGTATGTCGCGTGTATGGTGGTTGCCTTTAGCGTTGTATCTCGGCTGAAGTCTTTCGTTGTTTTCTTTTGGGGTTCATATCATTGCATTAAAATGAATTTCGGTTTTGCCTTTATTTGTGTCTTGTTGTAAGATCTAGTGAAATTGTTGTCAGGCTAAGGGTCGGGACCCATTGTGAGGTCCTAACCCGTAGCGCTCCGAATCCCGTGGATTCGGGGTGTTACACCGGGGTAGTGACATGTGGCATTGCCACATCACCGGTTTTTTTTCCAGATTTTCTTTTTATAAATAAAAAAGTTCATATTTTTATAAGTATGTGTTCATTTTTAAAACAGTCATTGTTCATATTTCATCAATAAATGTTCATTTTTTCTCAACAGTAACTGTTCATTTTTTTAACATTAATTGTTCATTTTTGTATTTTAGTAAAACATTTTTTCGGATTTTTTTTGAAAATTATACTATTCTTTCAAATCGTGTTAATAAAATATGATGTTCATTTTTTTTTGAAATTTATATTTTTCTTTAAAATCGTGTTTATAATATTCAAAAATCGATTACATAAAAAATTGTGAAATCAAAAAGAATACAAGACGATTCAGGTTTTGTTTCTTCGAATTTCTACTCTCACTGTTTAGATTTTCATTCTTAAGGTTTAGGTTTCATTATGCTTGATGTTTGTGTTCGAAATCAAATTTGTTTGAATCATTTTGTGTTTGATAAGTTTGATTGAGAAAATACATGTATATACATATGTTGAGTTGGTCTAATAGCTCCAATTGAATAATATATATGTTCCTTTTAGTGTGCACGCAAACTGTTCGGCAAAATGCCTTATAGAAAAATAATTTATAATATTTACAAGAACAATGACATAAAAAGTATGAACACTGACGAATAAAAACATGAACAATGACGTATAAAAGTGAACACAGATGAGTTATCTATAACTTTGACACATACATAACATATTATGATCATCTTTTAACGTTTTGTGATGCGTTTTTTTTTGTGGTTATATACTGTGAATGAACATATATGCATTATAAAATAAATACAAAAGAATAAATGGACATGACACTTTGATGAATAAAAATACTATGAACACCGATGTATAAAAATATGAACAATGACATATAAAAGTATGAACACCGATGACTATTTTGAATGTAAGGGTATTTTTTTGAATTTTAAGTCAATTTACAAAAATGCCATTAATGATGAGCGTGTGAGATGATAACATCCAGTTTAACATCTTTTTCACCTTCATCCTTATCCATATCTTGAGCATATGATGTTGCTTTGCATATCATTTTGTTAGATTTCCTTCACTTTTTTCGAATACTTACTCGTGTGTTAATGATATTGCAGGCATTCTTGACCTTTCTGGAGATAAATGGAGTTATTAGTGGAAAGATGTCGTCAACACAATAAGGTTCTCCATGCAATTAAGGAAGTCGAGGTCAACGCTGATTTAATTGAGATCCGAAAGTAAAGATATGGAGAATTATTTTGATGTTGAAGAGTGATCGACCAACCATCCGTTACAAATCGACCAACTTCCACTGATTTTCCGAGCTCATGACTATATCTTCAAAACAGTGTGTTTCAATGCAAATCGGTCAGTTGGTCCACAAGATTGGCCAATCGGTCCCTCTTGCGTCGATTTCTAGACAATCTTTTCTCTTTTCTCCTTTTTATGTTTGAACTATCTTTTAGTCCGGCCACTTATTAATTTACATAGAGATAGGTTTTGATATGATTTAACCACAAGCCCTAGGAGGAGGATGTTAGAATTCCTCCTATAAATAAGGCATTTTTCGTCATTAGGTTATTCATCATCTTTTCAATGGAAAGCTTCAAAGAACAAGTTATAGTGTAGATCTACCAATTTACAAGTCTTGGTTGGCTGACTTCATTGATTTCATCAATCATTAATATTGAAACTTTATAAATTACGTATTGCTAAATTCTCTTGTTCCAAGGTTTAAAGAGCCCGACTTGCATGGATAATCTGTGATATTGATAATGGTCATTTGTCTTATGATTATATGTATTAATTCATGTGTTATAGCATTTTAGAGTTGTTTTACGCAAGATGCGAGAACTACATATAAAATCGGAACTCGTATTCGCACGGTTCAGGATTTAGGTATTGCACGACTCATTCGCAAAGCGTGAACGTGGCCTTACGTTCACGCTTTGCGAATGAGTGAAAGGGTCACGCATTCGCAATGCGTGACCGTCACGGTCACGCATTGCGAATGCGTGACCCTTTCACGCCCTAAAAGCGCTTACGGAATGAGAATCCGTAAGCGCTTTCATTCAAAACAAAAACTTTCGGCAACAGCGACGGCGACGACGAAGGAGGAGCACGACTCAAAGCCGAATCAAGCACCATTCAACACAAAATCAGCAATGGACAAAGACGGTAACGAAGGAAGGCCATTTCAGAAGCGGAAACACGACCCGAGAGAGGTATCGTTTGATTTTTGTTCGGTTTTTGCTCGGTTTTCGTTTTTCACTTTTCGGTTCGTAATTGAGCATGAAATGGACATGAATATGTTAGATTGTTGTTGAATTAGTTAGTTTTAGGTTGATTGAAGAGAGATTGTTGAATATGTGGACATATGAGCTTCGACAGTCCGCCTTCAATGGCGGACTGTCGAAGAAGATGAACAGTGCTCCCACGGTCACGCATTGCGAAACCGTGGGAGCACTGTTCATCTTTTAATGCATCCAATGCATTAAATTAAATAAAAATATATTAAAAATATAATTAAATTTAAAAAAATTAATTTAATTAAAGAATAATAAATACAAATTAAATTAAATAAAAATATATTTATTTAATTTAATTGTAACATATTAAATATATTAAATTAGTTTATCCAATTTAATTTAAAATAAAATGGATTAAAAATATTATATTAAATATATTAACATTATATAATCTTAATTAATGTATATTAATTCAAAATAAATGGAATAAAAATATATCTAATTAATTTAATTGTAATATATTAAATTAGTTTATCCATTATACTTTAAAATAAAATGGATTAGAAATATTGTATTAAATATATTAATATTATATAATTTTAATTATAGTATATTAATTCATAATAAATGGAATAAAAATATATCTAGTAAATTTAATTGTAATATATTAACGGAAACTAAATAAAAGAAAATGGAATTAGTTTATTAAATTAGTTTATCCATTATACTTTAAAATAAGATGGATTAGAAATATATAAAATAAAATAGATTAAAAATATATAAAATTAAAATCTCTACCTTTACTTTTTCCCCCTAATTTTATTTATGTAATTATAATTTATTTAATTTATTTTAGTTTCTTTTAAATTCAATTTAAATGAAAGTAAAGGAAACTAAATAAAAGAAAATTAATTAAATTGGCCTGTAATATCAAATATAGATATTACAGGCCATGCAGAGACATAGACGGAGGCGTCCCACAGCCTCGACTCGTAGAGATGGTCTCGCCACCGCGAGGGCTACGATGGGGAGGAGGTCCCAGGTAGCTGGTTCGGCTGCCGACACACCACCACCACAGCAGCCACAGAGACCATGCATCTCAGATGCATCTCCGGCTCTCCCTCGGGAGGTTCTTCCACCACCGACGTATGGATCTGACTCGGACCAGGATGTGGCCCGTCCTTCTGTACAGGCAGGGGAGATAGATCCCACAGCTGGCGAGCGCGTTGATACTACTGCTGACGAGCAGGTTGAGCCACCTACTGATATTACTGCTGACGAGCACATGGAGACAGCTGCAGATATTCCTGCTGAGGAGCAGGTAGAGCCACCTGTTGGCGATCATACCGAGCAGCGAGATTTTGACTTCGATGCTCCAGCTGCAGATCCTGTAGTACCGCCGCAGCAGGAGCCATTTGTACCGGCTGATCGAGGCCGTGTAGTTGCTAATACAGGGGCACCATTGATCAGCGATGTGCTCACTTGCTATGCCGGACACCGTGCTCGAGGTGTCTGGATGGGAGAGGTAGATAACTAATCACAATTACAACACATTATCTTACAAAAACTAAATTAATAAAACGTTTAATTGAATATTCGTTGTGTTATGAAGGAGGATTACAGGAGGCCGATGACAGCTTTACGGCGGATAGAGCACATTCAGACACTCAGTAGATGGATTTCCGACGCTGATAGAGCGGACCCCACTTCCTGGTTTGCTTTAGCATCTCAGAGTGGCTTGATGGGTTTGCTAGATGTCTCTTTTGCTGGAGTTGATCACGCCCTCATACATGCATTTGTGGAGCGCTGGCATCCAGAGACTAGCATCTTCCATCTACCTTGGGGTGAGATGACCATCACCTTGCACGATGTAGCCGTCATCCTAGGCATTAGGATTGATGGAGAGGCCATGGTCACACCTATGCTGGCACGAGATAGGGTTAGGTGGCTGAGTGATACATTTCACATATCAGAGGTGGAGGCTAGGAGTCACCAGACAGCTCTACCAGTGGACTTGTTGAGGATTGCGTATTGTAACACCCCGATTCCGCGGGACTCGGGATGTCACATTGGGTTAGGATCTCACAATGGATCCTGACCCTAGCCTGACAACAAGTTCACTGGACCTTACAACATGGCACTGGCAGATATAAAACAAATACATAAAACGACATAAACAGTATAACATAAAGGTAAAGACAACATAGCCGAGTATGAAACGACATCCTCACATTGGAGGGAAAACAAGACATCATCCTCACGTAGGAGGGAAAACATAAACAACCCCAAAACCAACCACCTAATGTACGAGAGTCCTCGGCCTGTCACCCTGCAAGATCACCCAGTAGCGCCTAACCTGTAAACATCTACCACACGGTATGAAACCGTTAGCTAACCATACATATATGAGGTAATGCATAAGCACAAGCACAATCATGAAAGATAAACACATCAGCATGCTATCACACATTTACCAATTTATTATCTTTATATAATAACCATTCACTCAAAAACCGTATATATATAGATAGATGAAAGTATGTGACACAAGGACCGATACATCCCCGCCTCTGAGTACAATGTCCAGCTGTACGAGTATCGGTCACACAATCCGTGTACCCTATGGGAGTGGATTGCGCCCTTCCTGTAAACCAGTCTGGCCCGACATCAGAGAACCTCCCAGACTCCACGGCGGGATGAAAGGGAAAGGTTATCACAACCACGCAGTGGGGCAGTCAATAGAACATAGGTCGATAAAAACGACAACTCATGCTATCATAGCAAACATATAAAGCACACACCACTCATGCAAACACCCAATATAGGGATGGTAGCTAAGTAAGTCCTACGGACTTACCTCAACCTCGTACAAACTCAACCACGATCACCTCTACACTGGAGGGAAAACACGGCCTATAAACAAGGCATAAAGAGATATATCAACCTCTATTCATAAAAGGGGTCACACCTAGACCCAAAGGGATCAATAAGGATCATACTCAATCTATAAGCCTTACAACCAACTAAACCTCAATATCTCAACATAACTCACAATTCCTCAAATCTCAAGGTAGTATCTAATCGACATTCCTCAATCTCAATTCTAATCCTAATTTAATTAATTAACCTTTAATTAATTAATTAGATTTCGCCAGAATAACGTTTTGCCCGCAGACAATTTCTAAACCCCCTGTCATCAGATTTCATCAAACAAACAACCCATAATCACCAGAATAATATAACGACCATAATGGAATTTCTAATTGTCCTATTTGACAAGCCTAAACTCAATTTAGGCCAAATCGCAGTACGGAAAACGAATAAATTCATAACTTATTCGTTACTAACCCGATTGACGATCTGAAAGAAGATTCGGAATCACAGCGACGCAGGCTACGCATGGACAGCATCAAATTTATCGGAATCTGAGCGACGGAACCGTCATGGTGGCATATATGCTCGACCAGCCCTCCATATACTCGGAATTGCAGAAATTCGGTACCGTTATGAAGAGAATGAAGAGAGGAATCCAGAAACTCAAACGGAATTGAAATCGGATTAGAAACGGAGAGTAGATCTGAGTTTGAAGGTTGAGAGAAATCAGAGTTTTTACGAGGAAACGTGAAATGAAATGAATTAATAAAGGATTTTCCGCTATTCATAGTGAAGACGATAATTATCCTTTAGTAAAGTCGATAATTATCCTTTAGTAAAGTCGATAATTATCCTTTAACCGATCCAAAGGCGGGTCAAACCTCTTTCTCCAAACTTCCCGAGATTGGAACATTAAATCTAGAATATTGTAGGGATTATTATTCCACAACTGTCTCGGAAAACGTGTATTCCTAAGCCGTCTTTCTTAGCCGTTAAGAAACGAAATAGCGACTCTTTTGGCCGTTTTGCCTCTCCATGTTATTTCATATCTAGGACATATCCGATGTCCTGATCATTTCTCTCAACTGCATTTTTATTAATTGGAGCTCTCAAATGCTCCAAATAATACCGGAGGGTAAAAATAATTACCCGGGGGAAAAAGTAAAAATTTTCCCAAACGCCCAAAATTACGCAAGGAACATAACGGTGGGATTCTTACTCATCACTTGCTAAGTCTTCGCGAGTTATATGTCAATTACTATAAACGATTAAGTTAATCAACATTAATTAAAATTCGAAAATCCTATCTATTACACGTATGATGCCATTCGGCGCGACCCAGCTACCCCAGCTGAGGAGGTGGCATCTGTATTTCTTCTTTTCTTTTTAGGGTCATCCTTGTTCGTCGATAAATCGACGAACAAGATTCGACCTTTTTTGATCGACTTGGTGCGAGACCATGGGCGGACTGGAGACTATGCTTGGGGCACCGGCGTCCTAGCGTACTTGTACTCGTACGTATAACTATCACTCTACTTCAATACCTAATAAATTCTTATTGTTACTGTTATGATAAAATGATAAATCTGGACTTTACCTACAGTATGTTGGGCGATGCCTCACGACTAAAGGTGAAGACGATAGGAGGATGTACATCCCTTCTACAGGTAAGAACTTTCATTGTAATTAGTCACTTTAGATAAGAACTTTCATTTGTTAATCTTACTAATAACATCTTTCATTTACTTTAATATTTACAGTTCTGGATCTATGCCCACTTCCCGTCCTTGGGTTGTTCAGCGGCAGAGGATCTAGGACGTCATGGATCGGCCATATGGGCTTCTAGACTGTCTGTTCCGAGGACACCAACACCCACTCTTGAGAGGTTGAGATCCTTGCGCTCACAGTTAGATCAGATGAGAGCGGAGGACATCAAGTTCATGCCATATAGCGATAGAGTGTTAGATTTTGAGGGCGAGTTTGCTGTGTCGAGGTACCGAGGGACGATCCAAATAGGAGATATCATCGAGGCATATATGCCGGATCGAGTCCTCCGACAGTTTGGGTACATTCAGACGATCCCACTTCAGAGGATTGTCCCTTATTTGGAGCAGCGCCCCGCTTCTGGCAGTAGAGGGTATAGGGTGAGATTCCATGGCGCAGATGATCGCTGGGCTGATAGACACGAGGAGGCGAGCAGATTTGCGCTTCAGGGTCAGACTAGGGCCCCTTTACCATGGACAGTATCTGAGGACTGCATGTCCTGGTTTAGCGAGCGGTGCCATCCATTTCTCCTTCCTGGCTCAGCTATGCAGTCTCCACCGGTAGATCGTCCTCCTCCGGTCCTTGTTTCAGATACTCGGGTATGTGCTGATATATTTATCTTTAAAGTTTTAAAGTATTATGCTTTACCTTTAACTGACAACTTTCTTTTCCAATGCAGAGGCTACACATTATTCAGGCCCGCCTACGGGATATTATTAGTCGTGGCTCAGTGACTATGGAGGACATACATACGATGTACGACGAATCTGTTGGCCAGGACGTTCATATAGCACCATCTCAGGTCAGGGCGACACAGCCGAGACGAGATTGATGTACTTTACATTTTGTAGTATGGAGGACATACATGTCATGTATTTTAACTTTTGGTGTATACAAGTTTATTGAAAGTTATGAAGTCTTCATTTGTCTCCTTTCCATTGAAGCTTATTGAAAGTTTATTGAAGCTTACAAGTTTATTGAAGCTTATGAAGCTTATGAAGTTTAATGAATTCATTCCTTAATATCGATTGTCCCTTATTGAAAGTTTATTGAAGCTTATGAAGTTTAATGAATTCATTCCTTAATATCCATTGAAGCTTATTGAAAGTTTATTGAAGCTTACAAGTTTATTGAAGCTTATGAAGCTTATGAAATTTAATGAATTCATTCCTTAATATTCATCAAGTGGAGCATTGTAGTCATAGCTAGTAGCAACGAATCATCCATTAGTATTTCCGATGAAGAAGAGAAGAATGGTTAGGATCGACGAAGAAGAAAAGATTAAGAGATTGACTATCACTTCATAAGCTTGCCTTACAATACAAACATCCATCAACCAAATGAAACCCTGAAACACATATAACATATCACTCTGAATCTGAAACGTCTGAATAAGATACGAGATTGACCCACACTTCTCTAGGACACTCTTTGCGCCGGAGGTCGTCGAACATCTTGAATCTATCACGGAAGTGTGCATCCCATCCATCAACGCTAGAATCATGTCCACGCCTCCATGGAAGGGTCAAAGGTGGTAATGGAGAGTCTGGTTTAAGCCAAACCTAACGAAAGATGATTGTCAAATGAAAAATTGATTACCTTTTTTTGTCATCCTTAAATAAAAGTAACAGAATATATGAGATATAAGTGGTGTAGAAAGAAAGAAAACTTACGGCTACAAAGTGATTGCCATTAACCCACGCTATTGCACGAATCTCTGTTGGGGGTTCTTGGTTCTCAATCGTTGTAACAATTGGTAAACATGTCTCGGGGGTAGAGCCAAGTATAACAACTGCACACCGGTAATATGTCGCTGCTACTGTTGCAACAAGTGGACACTTCATCCAATTCTCCGGCCCACAAGGTATAGGATCAGTCCACCAAGTGGCCTCGATAACTTGATCAACCGTCCATTTTACCGCCGACTATTGACAAAAAAAAACAAATATTAGTGAAATTTATCATTTTATCAACAAAATATAGTAAATCAAAGAAAAGGATGAAGGGGTTATCAACAAAAAATACTCACACGTGCGTACAAGTCCTTTCTCATCAACAACTCCGTAGCCATTTCCCTTCTAAAAATCAAGTAATCTTCTTCCGAGTATCCCGAAACCACGGCAAGAGATCTAAATCCACAATGCCCATCTCCTTTAACATCATAGGCTGAAAGGATGAAGGGTTTCATGAACTTCTGCATCTGATCACCCTTGAACCGATAGTTCTTAGAACATCTGGTGGTGCCTTTCTTACCACGTGGCTCAGCCTCCTCAACTTTAACTTCAACTTTGGCCTCTTCAGGCTCGGGCTCCTCCACTTTAACTTCCACATGTTGTCTTGCTTTAGGTGGACGACCTCGAGGACGTGGACGTGCCGATCCAGAACCATGTTCAAACCGACTTGGTTCTCTCCTTGTTGAAAGAATGCCGTACTTTGGTGGTCTTCCTTTAGTTCTGACTTTCTGCTCTGGTACTCTCAGCGTTGATTTTCCCGGACTTGTAATATCTTCATATGATGAAGCCATCCGTTCAAGCACATCTCTCGGAAGCAAATTCTTATCCAATCGCTCCCTAAAGTCATTGAGTGACTCCATGTATGGATCAATATGGACAACCTCATCTTCATGCATCGGATTCAATTTTTCCCATCGTACTTGCTTCCAATAAGGGTGAATCTGATCCAAACGTATTGGCTCCCGATGCCTAATAGCAATATAGAACTCGTGCGTACAAGGCAATCCATGAGCTTCCCTCCAATATGAATCCTTACATGTTGTCAAGCTTCTAATTTGCTTTGCCTTCTCGTAGATCTCCAACAACTCCAAAAAGCACTCGTTGCTTACTTTGTTTCGGAGCAAATCAAATATAGGCACACGCACAGCCAACAACATCCCCTCACGTGACATCTCTATTGACGCTTGAATCTTATCAATCTGATCATTTACCATCAAGTCAATGTTCTCCATCACCAACTGAAATCCTTGAACGGTAGAACGCAATGTACCCTTCAACAATGAGTGTGCTGACTCACACCTAACAACCAATATCAATTCAATAAATTAATCTACAAGACAAACATTAGAAAACAATTGCAAACAATATAAAAATAAGTTCTTACGCATTCGTTGTCCTCGTGCCAAAGTGTAGATGCAAGTCGCACCAATATCGAACAATTGCTTCCTTGTAGGGGATTAGCCATGTAGTTTCCAAATACTCCATCAACCTCGGATACGCTTGCCAATGCACTTTCATTTCACCCAAATGACGATCGTAACTCTCAGGAGATCTAGATTCAATAAGAGCATGGTAGTGTGCTGCAAAAACAGCTTGTAATTCCTTTGACCGAGTCACCGCCCAAGATCTATGTTGGATGTTGCACTTTATATGAAAGGTGCAAATCATGTGCTTCACATCCGGAAAAACAACACCGAGGGCACTTATGAGTCCTAGCTCTCTGTCCGTCACAATCACCCCCGGTGTAACATTTCCGCACACATGTCGGAGTCTCCGTAATGCCCACTGGTAATGATTGGCGTTTTCCTTGGCCATGAAAACAAATGCTATTGCAAACGTCAACCTCGTGCTAGTGATACCGACAATCTCTAACAACGGCATCTTGTACCTATATAGGATATATTATGAGTTTACATTTATATTAAACTAAAATCATAATAACATGTATATTAAAACTTACTCGTTCGTCTTGTACGTCGTGTCCATTATGATGACATAAGGAAATAGGTTGAGGAGATGTCTTGAATCCGGATGCATGATGAAAAAATCTGAAATTTCTTCCGATTCCGAGCATCTTCTCACATTTACATAATAACGACGCTCCTCTAAAATATGTAGTGCTTGTTGGAGAGGACTCCGTCCTTCGGCTTGTAGCTTCCTAATCTTCATTCTAGCATTGTATATTTGTTCGATTGTGCTGACATTGTATGGATCATCTAACTTTATTGACTTCAATATATTTCTCGGCTTGAAACCCGACCCAAGCTCACGTCCCACCTTCCGAAATTGTTTCTCCGTCAATCTCCAAGCATATGTGTGTCCCTTCAACTGCTCGGGAAGTGTATGATTGTGCACTCCATTTATAACATGCAACGTCCACTTCTCAGCCTCGCTTTGTACGCCCTCAAGCTCAAAACAACATCCGTCCTTCTTCGATTTCTGTGCTCGGCTAGAAGATGACTCGGTATCAGGATCCACATCTTTCTTCTTACGAGGGGCTCCAAAACGTTCGTATGTCAAACGAAACGTAACGAACCCCCAAGAATTCTTCCACGACCTACTAGTAACCAACACCATGTTCATGGTTCCACCCATGAATCGAGCCCAATCCACCATCGTCTCGCGATCATGGAAAAAACCGCGAATTTCAAACATTCGCGAATAATCACTCCCTTCGTCACGAGAATAATTCGGAAGATCCTAGTTCACATAGAAAAAAAAAACTATAAAATTTCTAGTTTTCGGTTTACTAATTTCCAAATAATAAAAACACGAATTATAATAAATGTTTCCTAATTAATTGCAACTATATCTAACTTAAAAATACATTATATACAACAATTCTAGTTTTTCTATATTTTCGGTTATAAAGTACTTACCTCGAAATGCCGAAGAAACTCGTCTGGATCACTAAATTTTGTATCGTCGAACGGAATCATCACTTCATCACCTCGTGTGTTGACATTCTCGCAGCTGTTCTCCAGAAAACGTTGTGTTGTTTTTTCGAAGATGTTGTGAGCGTTTTTCACCTCTTCTATTACTATCTTTATATAACCAAATGAAATCAATAACGTTCAAATTACAACGGTCACTTTTACAACGTTCGAATTACAACGTTCGGATTACAACGTTCGAATCTCAACGGTCATAAATCCACGTAGACGCGATGCGTAACCTTCACGGTCACGCATCGCGTCTACGTGGTGCGTATACGAAATCGACCGCCGTGCCCTTAATATCCCCCTATAAAATTGCTTTTATTCTATTTGTACTTTTAAATATTGATTACAAGATGCGAGAATTGTGCAAGATTGTTACCTTCATAGCATATCATATATAATATTTGAATTGAATTATTGTCAATTGAAATTTGACAAGTTTGTTACGGTGATTTAGATTTTGAAACTCTTTTATTATCCATGATGTTATAACTTGATTATTTTCGATATTACTCATACTGGATCAAGTTGTGAAATTTGACAAGTTTTTGTCCCATTTGTGTGCTATTATTATGGTTTTATAATTAATTTGTCAAATTATTACCCATTTCACAATGTTTGATCCTGATGCTTTTAATATGATTGGGTCTTGTATAGTTGCGAGATATCATGCTCGTGTTTCAACCCTCATAAAATTAGCGGTGTTACCGGGTAGACGTTTTTTTGTTTGACTTATTTATTGTGCAACCTTTGTCTATTTGATATTTTCACTCTCGTTTTTGAGTTTATGTCATGACAAACACATGTCAACCAATAGGCAACATCATGACTCTACAATAGGAAATCTTAAACGCTGAAATAAAAACCAATGTCGTTGACCTAAAAGCGTCCTTAGCCGAAGATATATCCAAGTATGGTCATGCTAACAACTAACCATTGAAGTTGGAATGCGCATCAAGTTTGTCAACCCCAAACGTTTGGTGAACAATTGTTGTCTCCTTTTTTAAGACACACTTATAGGATCTTCCCAACATCAAGGATTGTCACTTTAATAGTAAGGTAGCATGTACAAATTTCTTATGTCTAGACTTTTTTCAAGCCTTTCATGTGAGAATCCTCTCTAGCATGTAGAATCCTTTCTTAATGTCATCGGAACCGGATACTTTTCAATTACTTTGTTTAAAAATTTTCACTTATTGGGCCTACTTTGGAATGATACAAGACTCTCCTACATCTTATACTCTTGTATTACCACTTGGGATCAACTTCACACTGCATTTATGTACAAATTCTTTCCACCAATGAAACTGACAAAATTAAGAATAAAAATTCGAGACTTCCACCAACTTGTTGGGGAACTTATTTATCAAGTGTGGGAAAGATTCAAGGAATTATTACGTCTATGTCTTCTTCACTAACTTTCAATGGTCAATCTCCTTCAAATCTATATTTAAAACATAAAATTTATTAAATCAATACAATATTTTAAGGTAATTTAGACCAATAGTTCTAAACTGTAATTGAAATAAAACAAAATCCATAATATTATTCCATGAAAAACTAACAATAAATTTATTCAAATCTATATTTAAAATAGATTGAAAAAATGTTTAAATAAAAATGAGATAAGTAAAACTTGAAAATGTTATTGAGAATTGGAAAATAGTCAAAATACACCACAATTTTCACTAGACCAACAAGTATATTGTTGCTTAATGTACTTTTTAAAAATATATTTGAACCCAAATATTTATAGACTTTATGCCAATGGACGAATGACACACCCCATTGAACGACGACCTCTGTTTTATGCTACACGTAAGTCATATACGCGCCATCTATATCTATTAAAGCAGAATCCTCTTTTGCCACGTGTCAACGTCACATTTCTCGAAACCCCAAAAATTTATTTTTAAAACTGATTTCTAAATATAACATGGAAATTAAAAATATGTATAGAAATAAAAACTTAATGTAGATTTTTTTAGTTGCAACAAATCGTATAAAAAAATGAATAAATTAGAGAAATGGGACCCTTTATATATTGCTTTTTGTAAAATGGGCCTCTAGAGAAAACAATAAAAATTAGGCTTACACCTAGGGAAATAGGACATAATTGGAATGATGGTACTGCACAATATTTAAATATTGATGGGATGTTTACTATTCATACTTTTTGACTTTTTAAATAAAGTAAGGGAGACTCCCACTTAATCGTTCATATGTTAGGTGTGTTATTTATTTTTTGGTATTGTATGACGAAACTGGGTTGTTATTTTTTGGGTATGTTAGGTGTGTTATTTATTTTTTTGTGTTGTATGACGATTTATGTTTGATTACCCAAAATTACGATCTCAAAATTAGGATATGCACTTACCATGTTCGATCTACTACATTGACAACCATACGAACAAACCACTTACCCAAAAATACCAATATCTTACAAAACACTTACCCAAAATGTGTTATAATGTTGGATATGTTTTATAGTTACCCAAAATGTGTTATATTTAAAGTGATATCGTGAATATGTTTTATGGTTACCCAAAATGTGTTATAATGATCAAGTGTCAAGCGAATTTTTTTGGGTAATGACCAAATGTCATTTGATATTGATATTTGTGTACAATATCGAGTTTTGAAAATTTTGGGTATGACAAATTTAAATTGGGTATGGATTTTATATTAAGTGATGTTTAAATTGGGTATAAATATAAAATATTATCCAATTTATGAATATTATTTTATATTGATATATGATTTATTGGGTATGTTGTGTTCGAGTATGTTTATGTACTTTGACAAATTTATTTTTGGGTATGATTGTGACATTAGTTGGGTAAGCAGATTTTTGGGTAAGCGGATTTTTTCTGGGCAAAGAGCTGCGTTTTTTTGGCCCCAAATTCCCTCCAAATGTCAATCAAAAGTGTCACAGTCAACACTCACATCAGCCATCACTCATTAGTCATCACTTTTGTCAACTTTTTGTCATATTTATGAATTAGTCTAGTAAAGTAGGAGCCCTATTTCTCAATTTGTAATTGGTAGAGTCCTAAATTTCAGCTCTATAGTGTAAAAGGCCCTAAATGCCAATTCAGCCTAAAAAAATCTACGAATGAAAGATTACATCGGAAGTTTTAATATTGATAAGTATGCATTTGTAACTTTTTAAGAAAGAATTTGGCATACTAGGCCTTTTTAAGTTTTGTGTTTAGTAAATGTACCCCATAACTTTTTACCACTTTCATTTAATGGTAGGTAAAAATAACTAACCCTTCTATATAAAAAAAAGAATAATTGATGTTTGTTATTTGTTATATATGTGTAATTATTAAATTTAATTTTTTCTAGTATGAGTTTTCTCGTACCAAAATTTATACCAAAAACTCATACCAGAATTTTCTGGTATGAATTTTCGTACCAGAATTTTCATGTATGAATTTTCGTACCAGAAAACTCATACTATAATTTTCTGGTATGAAAAATTCATACAAGAAAATTCTAGTATGAGTGCTCTAGTACGAAAATTCATACGAGAATAGTCATACCAGAAAATACTAATAATCCAATCTAATCTAATCACCTTGCTGCATTAACGAAACAAAGGCGGTAATAAGGGTTGTCACGGCGCAGCCTGTTGCTGTTATTCGGCATACCAGAAAATACGTTGTCATTTGATTATATATATATATATATATATATATATATATATATATATATATATATATATATATAGAGTATAGATCCTATGAGAACACCCCTAACGTGAGAACATGAGAACAGATTCGTAATTATTATTAGTTTTGTTACGAAGGTATCATATCGTTTAATGTATTATTCGTAGTTATTGTTGGTTGAGTGGATTATTCGTAGTTATTGTTGGATTCCTAATTATTATTATTCGTAGTTATTATTACTTATGATATCTACTCTAAATCTCAACCCTTAATACTCACCATCCAACGGTGTATGATTGTTCTCATGTTCTCACGTTAGGGGTGTTCTCATGGGAACCACACCCTATATATATATATATATATATATATATATATATATATGAGTGACGTGAGATAACAACTCTAGGGCGTTGAGCTGGACCTTTCTGTTGTTGGCTCCGGTGGAAAGATACATCCTTACGAAGAGGCAGCCTCCTCCTCCTCCTTTCCGGGCAGGTACTTCCACGTTCTGAGCTCTTATTATTGTTATCCGGCAGCTGACACTAGTGGGATTGTCCGCCATAATTATCTCAGACCATAGGGAAGAGATAGATAATATGGAGCGAGAGAAAAAAGAGTGTTTGTTAGAGGATATTTGTAAGGTAGGATCGAGGAGGGATATATATAGATGGTTGGAAATGAATAGACAACTAAAATGGATGTTTCTTTGTTGAACTCACAGTGAAAAATAGATTATATTTAAAGTGGGAAAAGCCTTTGTAATTAGCCAAGAGTTGGAATATCCCTCGGACAACGTCCTTTGAAAGATGGCTCTTCATATTGTGGAGTCTTTGGTCGCTAAATCATCCATCCACCAAACAAACCAGACTGTATGTCAACAGCTCCAAACACTGCAACTATTGCACTAGGTATTTTGGCTAACAACTTGGTAGTTTCCATGGCGTCTGTTGATTCATGTAGACTGTCTGCTCCCTAATTACAGTATCAAAAACACAATTCATATTGAATTTCACCACAAAATACAACTTCATTAATCAATCAACAAAGATAGTGAAATGCAACAGTGATTCAGTAAAAAGCAAGCCAGATAAACAAAAGGCATAAACAAATACCTTGTGTGCAAACTCATAAACAATACTTTACCTTGTTGAAACTCTATAAGCATAAGAAACGGCAATAATTTCATATCCATTCTCCCTAATAACAGTGGGCTTTAACCCTATCAACTCCAAGCTAGCGCTCAACCGGAACTCGGAAACACCAGCGGCGACAAGGTCCAGCACCCACGGCTTTCCATGCCGGACAGCGACCTCAGTTGCAGACTTAATTGCCGAGATCCAATCAACGGTGAGCATTCCGACGTTCACGCAGAGAGCGTGAGTGATGGGAGAGAACACAAATTTGGTATGAATCTTCGTACCATACAACCTGGGAACCAATCAACGGTATACGAAAACTCCATACCAAAGAGGTATTGTCGTTTCCCGGCAACTTAGTGATTTCTTCTGAATTTTCACCCTCATTTTTTTCCATTTGTTTTGAATTAGAAATCTGGAAGAAGAAGATCAAAGGCCAAATTATTTGCAGGATGAGAAGAATGAGAAGAATCGGGAAAGAAAGGAAGAATGAGAAGAATTGGGAAAGTGAAGCATGGTTGTGCCCCCATCTTGAAGGGAACCCCATTTCTTGAAGGTAACGAGAAGAAGAGAGTGAAGGTAACGAGAAGAAGAGAGTGAAGCGTGGCTGCGTGAAGGTAATGAGAAGAAGAGAGTGAAGCGTGACTACGTGAACCTCTTTTTTTGGGCATTTTTTGGTGAAACCCTAAGAGCTGATCTTTAACAGTAAAAACGTAATTGAGGTACATTTACTTAATCCGAAAACCTAAATGCCTATTTACTAAACAAGAATCTCAAAAGACCTAGTTACCAAATTATCCCTTTATTTTTTTACTTAATGAATTTTCTTTGTTGATTTCACCGTAATTTTTCTCATTTTGATTTTACATTTGTTTTACTGAATCTTTTGATAGAAGTTTTACTTAAAACTTTTAATAGAAGTTTTATTCAATTATAAATTACTTTTATTTTTTTAAATTATAGGTAGGTCTATATAAAGATTCCTCTCTCACAAGTTCTATTCATGTCACCATTTATTTGAGCATTTCTCATCGCTTATTGTTAGTATTTGTAAGCATTAATTGACATTTTTCAAAATCTTGATTTAATTTTTTTATTGATTGTAGGACTTCGTGGGAGTTATCTCTGCGATAGATATATCATGTTCGCCCGTCTTGGTTGAATTCAACTCTAACGACAAAGAAGAAGAAGTTTCAATGATGAAATGAGGACAACATGAACTACAAAGCAAGAGGCATTATCATCCGGCTTCAATATTACGTCAAATTATTCCTAAGAAGCGCTATAATTGTAGAACCACTAATTTTGAGAGCACATTTCAAAGCATTTTCAATCTCCAACACTAATTTTGAGAGCACATTTCAAATACGTACAATTTAGGACTTTGATGTAACGACCGAATTTTTCGTTACGTTTTGATAGGGTTACAAGAGTTTAGAAAACAAAATTAAAATTTAGTGAGACTAGGATATACAAGTTTATTTATGGAAGTTGTTTAATTAAGTACCTTAATCTAAGTTTCGGGACGAAACTTATTTTAAGGGGGTACTGATGTAATATCCGGAATTTTTATTCCGTTTAAGTCCGAATCAATACGGACTTCGAGCCGTTGACGGTTTCCCATTCTATCTAGTATTTCTTTCTTCACAAATTTTATCATTTTATGTAGAATTTAATTCATATAAAATGATAAAATTATATCAAACCCTAATTCTTATAATTATTTATTATTTTATGTAGAATTTAATTCACATAAAATAATAGAATTATATCAAACCCTAATTCTTATAATTAATCCTTAACGACAACTTTAGACGAGATCATGACAAGGCTGAGACGAGACTGTGACAAAGTTGTGACGAGACCATGACAGAGCTGAGACGAGGTCATGACAAGGCCCAGACAAGCAGTTGACAAGTCCAGACAAGCTGTTGACAACCCACATTCCTACCTATTGCTGCTGAGCTCTTCAAACCAGCCCAAGACGCACAACCTATGGAGCAGCGGACTGCTTGTGCTAGCCAGAAGCCCAGCGGATGAGGCCCATTCAAACAATAAACCTACTTCCCTT
This sequence comes from Fagopyrum homotropicum, assembly GCA_033239125.1. Classification (NCBI taxonomy): domain Eukaryota; kingdom Viridiplantae; phylum Streptophyta; class Magnoliopsida; order Caryophyllales; family Polygonaceae; genus Fagopyrum; species Fagopyrum homotropicum. The sequence goes on from BSWB01000005.1 coordinate 104,262,113, forward strand.
CTACATGTGCTGAGCTGGAGATTTTTTTGTAACAGCCCCCGTGAGTAACGCAACACACTCCTCCATCTCACATTCCCCTCCTTCCGTCTACATTCAGAACGTATCAATTGGCCTTCCTTCTGTTGTAGACTACTCTCTCGACCGATCAACAACACCACCCTAGACCTAGCCGTCTCCTACAATACCACAGTTCACGCCATCCTCGTCCCTCTCACTGGCCGGGTGAAGCAGCACAACTCAGCCTTGCCTCCTCGTCCGGACGAACATCACGCCACCAGTCGACTCCTTGAGCTCTCGACAGAACCAGCGGCTCGCCCACGCTCTGCACAGTCCGGAACCACTACGCACCAACACCCTGCACCACCCCAGAAACTGCTGCTCGCCAATGTTCTTCAAAGCCGGAACTTCTGCACACCAAGCCGGCGCTCCTCTCCTGCCTCCTTGTCGAGATTCTTGGTGAGTATGACCATGCTCTTCCTTCCCTTTATTTATATATATGCTTAGTTGCTGCTAAGCCATCATAGAACCCATACATTGCAGCCAAAGGAACCAATACAAGGAGCTGTTACATCTTTTCCAGCTTTCCAACAGTTACGAGCAGTCAACTTCGGGTACAAATTTGAGTAAGCTAGACTCTCCCTTTTTGGCTGGTTTTCGGATATGTTATAGATGGTATTTCAAAGTAAATCATACAAAAATTTCAGAGGAATCCAGGTTATGGTTTGAGAGATATGGGGTTTCAAAGTTCAGTTTTATAAATGTGCTGAGTTGAGAAAAACAGCATGGGATGCTGTTTTGTGAGATAGTTTTGAATAGGCTTTTGATCTCTGTTAGGCTTGAATTTTTGATATGATATAGTTGACATATGGTTGTAGATCATATTAAAATTTGGGAAGAATCGGATTTACGGTTTTAGAGTTATTGTGTTTCAACGTTGACGTTTTTATATATGTGCTGAGTGTTGGGGAAAACAGCAAGTGATGCTGTTTTTTGAGATGGTTTTGAATAAGCTCTTGATCTCCGTTGGACTTGAATTTTGGATATGATATGGTTGACATATTGTTGTTGAACATATTAAAATTTGAGAGGAATCCAGCGAGTGGTTTGAGATTTATGATTTTTCAAAGATGGAGTCGTAAGAAGTTTTTCTGTTGTGCTGAAATTCGGTTTTGTGAGATAGTTTTAAATAGGATTTTGATCTTCTTTGTGTCTGAATTTTGGATATATTAGAGATAAGATTTAATAGTAGAACATATCAAAATTTGGGATAAATACAGCGAGTAGTTTAGGAGTTATGGTTTTTCAAAGTTAGGACAATGTGCTGCTTGTTAAGTGTTGTACCAAACTTTAGAAATTTTTGTAGAAGCGATGCTTTAACAGTTTTAAGAAATTCTTTCTCCTATGAGTAGATAGGATATCATAGATGACCTAGGGAATTACTTCGGAATTTTTATAAGATTATTCGAATTTTATATTTGAAGCTGTAGTTGGACTTTAGTGACTTTTCGAGAAATAGAAAATGGGTGGTTTTTCTAGTTGTTACCTAAAATCATCCTAGGGAGTAGAATATGGTTAGTTAGTCTTAAATAAGAGTTTAAACATAAATTATGAAATTTTTAGAAGTTTCGGGACCAGGGGTAAAATGGTCATTTACCTGTATAAGGGTCACTACTAGAAAAGCGGGTCTAAAACGACGCTTTTAATAGCATTTTACGACACCTTAAGGTGTCGCAAATATGATCTACGACACTTGAAAGGGTGTCACAATTTTCGCCGTCACAATTGGCATATGTGCCAATTGCGACACCTTGACATGTCACAGTAAATTGTGACACCTTAAGATGCCACACTAATTAATAATTTTGCGACATATATATCTGTCATGTTTTGAGACATTTACGACACTTTAACACGACACCTTCAATACTTGCTTTGCTTCTTTAACGCAACTATTGTGACACCTAAAGGTGTCACAATTTACAATTAATTTATTAAAAAAAAATAATAATAAGGTGACACAAATTACAATTAATTTATAAAAAAAATATAGAATAATATAAGCATCTCATATTACATACATTAATTTATAAAAAAATACAGAATAATATACCAAGACAACTGTGCAAATATAGAATAATAGATTTGAAGGAGTAGGTGTCATTCACTCATTTGTAAGAGTTGAATTTGTAAGAGCCTTTGGAAGATTATGTACCAGCTATAATAGTAACACAACTACAATTCCAGGATTTGGGTAAATATAATGGTTGATATATTAGAGCAATGTTTTGTCCATATACAATAGTTATTTTACATTGATGCAGAGAAAAGTCTGGAAGAGAAGAAGCCCCAATATGCAAGCGTTAGAGCGATAAGATTGACATATGTCTTTACAGGAAAAGCCATTGCAAATGCGTATCCAGCTCCACTTGCTTATGATAAACCTATTCAGCCAGACCTGCAACTTAAGCAGTTGGAATCCATAGAATGCCAAACCTCAAATTTGGTGATAATTCCCCTTTAAACATAAAAATTTCCAGTTTTCCACAGTAATTAGTCCATTTAAAAAGCTTAATCATCAAAGGGGTATACCTTCTCTGAGGATTATAGTAACCTAGATCTTCCAAATGCTTGCCATCTCTTGGTGATCTACTATTGACGGCCATAACTCTGTAAAATGGCTTGTTTTTGCAGCCAAATCTAGACAAGCGCAGCCTTACCGCCATTTTGCCCGAATCTCTTCATAAACAAAAGTAAAATCAATCAAACAAAAGAAGGAGAAAGAAGTCATGCTATGCATCATTGCCAACAATTGCTGAAAAACGACTTACAGATGGATACGGAAACATAGAATGCCATTCTGAGCCAATAGTAACCGATATCCCTATACATGTTTATGAAAGATCTGCATGTTAATGTGGTCAGTTGTTTCCACCTGCTTGGCTTCTCTTCATACACTTCAGTCTTTTGTCCTTCCTGCATACGAAAGTGTTCTCCGTTGAATCGAATATCATACCAAACCGTAATTTTCAATCTTTTTACCTATGATTTGAGTGTTTATCTATGTACCTGAAACAAGATAGCATCTGTTTTCACCCTTTTGCTTGTTGAGTGTGCAAATTCTTTGTATTTCTCTATCAGAATTGATCTGATTTCCGATGCCTTCATGTTTTCCCAGGAACTCATTTCTGTCTGAAGACCCTACGTACATACATATACATACCTATGAATACTTTTGGAGTGAATTGATTAAGGGCAAAGTGACAACAAAATTGATCTGTCTTGGTAATATAGTTGCTAAGAAAACTACGATTGCAGTTATCATTGGAAGGCTACCACCTTCAAGTCCAAAATATTTAGTGAAATAATTTCCTGCCTTGCAGATAGCAAAAGATACAGCAAGAGCTACCGCTGTCTGTAGCATAGAGATTTTGTTCCTAGATTTAGACTTCAACTCCTCAACACCATCTGCATATATAAGATTAAGCTCAAAAGATACAGCAAGAGCTACCTAAAACAATTCCAACCTCACACAAGCAAGTTTAGTACATCATAGATCCATCCGAACCTTAATCAGATGCAAAAATCAGGATTGCCATATGAACAGAGTAAGGAAACACGAAACATAACGCCCAAACGGCATCAAAAGCAACAAGAAAACCAGATCTTGACTTTCAACTCAACTCGCTATTGTACTTGAATACGATCGATACACCGAAAGCTCATACTCAAACCAAAGCTGAAGAAACTGACCTGGAGTTAGATTAAATGATCGTCGGAAGTAGAATTCGACGAAAGGGGCGAGAAACTAGAAACGGTGGCTCAGGAAATTCTGGCAAGATCCACGGTTCTCTAGAACCGGAAACGCGGATCCTGGCCTTGATCCGAAGAGAAAGGGATGAGAATTGGAAGTTCTAGGGTTAGTGATTCACAATTGGATGTGAGCTTCCCCTCTCTCTCCCAAAATCTGATAAATGTGAAGAATATGCAGGGCGAGGATGAGAGTTTATTCGCTATTGTATACTTCAATTCCGGTGTCGCATACCCCCTTCCTGATTTGGATTGAGAGAAGATGAGAAATTTGCAAGTCGAGAAGAGTGTTTGGGTGGATGAGCGTAACCTTATTAATTTAGATTTTAATATTACGACACTTTTCGGTGTCCGTTAAAATAAAATTAAAAAAGCGATATTTTAAGGTGTCGCATTTTGTACTATTTGCGACATCTATATGTGCCGGAAAATAGAGGCATCATAAGGTGTCGCAATTTAGCGAGGATTTTGCAAATGCAAATTTTTTGCGACACATTGTCATAGCGTCGAAAGTAAAGCGTCGTATATAACCCGCATTTCTAGTAGTGGGTATTTTGGTAATCTCTTGTTGATCGATTTTTATATCTTAGAAGTTGGAGACTTCTAAGAAAGTGGGATACATTATTGATTCCCTTGTCTTGTATAACAGGCAATTGAGTTCCTACGGTTACATACCGAGTTGAGATTAAGAGAGTTGCGACTTGACTCAGGTAAGTCCTTTGGGCTTACTTAGCTGACTTCCAGATATGAGTGTGGATAATGATAGTGGTGTGTGAATAAGATGTTTATATTTATATTTTAGAAATAATTATCTACCGGCCTATACTTTGGCCTAAGAGTAACGGGCGGTGGCATTCTGCTCAGTTAGCCTGAGGGCGCTGGGGGTTTCTTTAGGGACTAGTCCACACTCGGTTTGTAGTGATGCTACCGGCGGAGGTAAGCTAGACCTACACCCAGTTGGATAAGGAACGGATGCGAGAACTCTTAAGATTTCTCGTGCCACAACTGTAAAATGGAATAAGGTGACTCACTTAATGAACAGATAATAACCAGTTTGTGTGCCAACATGATGATTGTTTTATGTTATCTTGAGTGTGTTTGTGCTATCCTTATTCTGCTTATATTTGGATTGTTAGCTAACGGTTTATCCGTGTTGTAGATTTGTAGAGATAGACAGTTGCAGAGTGATCCGGAACGGATGGTCAGCCGGGTCCACGTACTCATTAGATGGGGACGGGGGAGTCTCTCTTACAACATGCATGTTATGTATATGTATATGTTTTGTAAGGCTGTCACATGTGTACATTCATACAGTAAAAAGATTATGTTTTGAAATTGTTTCAAGTACATTTGTGCCTTGTTGTAAGATCCAAGTAATGTTGTTGTTAAACCAAGATCGGGACCCATTGTGAGGTCCTAACCAGTAGCTCCCCGAGTTCCGAGAATTTGGGGTGTTACATTTAGGACAATATAGATATTTATCACTATATTTAAAATTTTTATAAATATATTGAATCAAAAAAATTTTTGGCAACATATATAGCATATTTGTTTTAGTTACAGTTTAAAATGATAATTTTTTTAAGGGAAATTCCGATTGGTACCCCTGTGGTATGGGGTATTCTGGATTTTGCCCAAGTTTTTCAAGTTCCGAATTATACCCTTAAATTTTGAAAATTTCCTGAATATGCCCATTGCAGTTAATTCTTACTAACCTTGCCTTTGAACGGTGATGCTGCTTTCTTCTTCGATCGAAAAAGCAAAAAAAAATCAACAAAACTGCACCAAAAATCAGCAAGCAAAAAAAAATCAACAACTCTAATAACATGGGGAAAAAATCATCAAGCAAAACTAAAAATAAAAAAAAAATTGAACAATTTGTAAAATCTCAAAATCGAACAATCTGTAAAATCTCAAAACTGAACTGTCTGTATACACAAAATGAACTATCTGTAAACACAAGATTGAACAATCTGTAAGATTTCAAAAACATGAAATTAAAGGATTAGGTTTCAAAGGCAAAGGGGAACTAAAAATCAACAAAATTAAGCAATTTGTAAAATCTCAATTCCACTTTCGTCCACTGTGATGTTTCTGGTTAGTTTTACCACACAATTCAAGGACGTGTTCAATACCAATTCAATTAATGGAAATCAACAACTTCAATTGAGGGGAATTGAAGGATTAGATTTTGTTAACTTTACCACACATTTTCAGCTCCAATTTTGAGGATATTAGGGTTCCAACTACAATTAGCACGTTTAGGGGTCCACAAAATTAAGAAAAATTGAGGGAATTAGGCTTTAAAACCAGGATTTAAGAGGAGAACCTAGGCTTCAAGTAGTTTCTACGATCGAAGACGCAAACGAGTACCAAACCAGGACCAGATTGAGGCTTTCGAAGGCATAGAAGAACCAAACCAAACCGAGGCTTTCGAAGGAAGAGGAGAACCAAACCCTAGTATGTTGATCGAAGGCAACTTCTTCGGTTCATGCAAGGCTTCACAACAAGCTTCTTCGATCGAAGAAGAAGGCATCAGCGTTCAAAGGCAGCTTCAGGTCATCTTTTTTTTAAGCGAAAGCAAAAAAAAAAATTTTTAAACGATATTTAACCTAGTAAGAATTTACTCCATTGGGCAAATTCCGAAAATTTTCAAAACTGAAGGGCATAATTTGAACTTGAAAAAAATGTTGGACAAAATCTGGAATACCGCATACCACAAGGGTACCAACCGGAATTTTTCTTTTCTTAATTAATATTTTTCAACTAACAAACAGGTTACTTTTCAATGAAATTTTAAACATGATAGTTGCAAAATTCGAATAAATATGTTTATAATATAAATAATTTTTTTTCTAAATTTTAAAAAAGTTAATTTTTTTAAAGTTATCATTTTTCTTGAATATGTAAGTGAATATTGTTTGCCATAAATATTTGCGGGAGAATTTAACATACTAGGCCTTTTTGAGAATATGATTTAGTAAATGTACCCCAAAATTTTTTTACCACTTTCATTTAATCGTAGGTAAAAATAATTAACCCCTCCATTTAAAAAAAAGAATGTTTGTTATTTGTTATTTGTCTTTTTATTTTCTTTATTATTTTTTTATTTTCTGGAATAAATTTATCATACCAGAAATTTCTCATACCAAAAATTTATTATAGCAGAAATTTCTCATACCAGAAATTTTATCATACTAGAATTTTTATCATACCAGAAAATTCATACCAAAATTTACCGACAAAATCCATCGGCAACACAATTAGCTGCAATATAATGACAACCCACATCATCTAATAAGCACACAAGTAGATGTATCATACATTAATTTTACAAATCTTAAGATTAGATTCATACCAAAAAACTCATACCAGAAAATTCTGGTATGAGTTTTCTGGTACTAAAATTCATACCAGAAAACTCATACCAGAATTTTTATACGAACTCTAGACTTCCAATATGATCAGATTTCATAGAACTGTAAGTGTACACAACAACTACAAATCCAAGAAAAAATATACAAAGATAATCAACAACCAGATCAAGGCTTTCCAAGCAAGCAAGGTGAACAACATAAGAATCCCATACAACAGATGAAAGAAAGCTGGAAAACTATAAGAAACCTAAACAACAAATAAGTTGATTAGTGATTGAAATCAAACACAAACACAATACAACTTTGTATCATTATGCAATGGAGCAATAAATAGGCCAGCATACCATAAATTCAAGCAACAAAACCTAAATTAAAGATCTGAACTTCCATTACGATACACCACCTAATACACCGCCTTGAGCACCAAATTGAAAGAGGTTGTATCAGGCTCAATCGAGTTATTGTTTGCGTCATTCTGTTCAAATAGCCACTTCTAGAGATCATAGGAAGTTGTGAAACTGCAAGTTCTAAATTTGTTTCAAGTGTGCAGTTATGGTTTAGTGTATCAGATGTAATGAATGAAAAAGTATGATTATAGAGGCAATTTAGCATTATACCATGTGTAAGTAGAAGTTGTTGGCCTTTCCAATCCTTACAATCAAATCGCTTACATCATTTGCCCCTACAAATCTACATACCACAAAATGTAATCATATAAAGCAATATAGTGTAGTAAAAGAAAGAGATTACTAGCTATTGTGTCTTCTTTCTATAGTTTCTGCTACCATGAGACATTTGTTATGCTTTTCAGTGAAGGTTTTCCCATATCTCAATATTATACTGTAACCCAAAAATCAAAAACTCAAGAACTTCACCAAGGCTTGTCTACATTTCACAACAATCCCAAAATTGTTCCTACCAAGTACCAACACTATTTAGTGCTCTGCTTGGATCTAAGCAACCTAAATTAGGGTTTCTTATTCGATCCAAGTGTATAAAAGAAGATCCCATAAGGTCAGTTCTGTACAAAATGAACTTTCTCAATACATCAACTTACCTTTATATCTCTTTCTTTGATGAACTGCAAGAACAAGAAAATAAAGTATCAATTTATCTTGAGCACCAAAACGAAAGAGGTTATATCAGGCTCAGTCGAAAAGGAATCCATCTTAGCGGCCAAATCCAACATTTCTCCAACATTGGAAGGGAAACAGATTAACGGCGGAGAAAGTAGGTCTGCGAGATTAGGCTCTTGAGAGAGGAATGTTAAGAAAGATTGCGAAGAAGCCATCTAGATCCGCTCGTTGAAGATTGTGGATGGATTGCGTATGTTTGTGTATGTTTGTGTATGTTTGTGGATAGATTCAAACCTCAAAACTCAGATGCGAAGAATGTAGAAATGAGAAGAGATTTGTAATCCACATCTAAGATCCATTCAACAAACATGCCAAAAGGAAGCTCGAGAATTCTTCCAAAACTTAGATGCGAGGGGAAACGATTTCTCCCCGGCGGAAACGGAGGCAGCAAAATAGCGGTGAAGGCGACCTCCAGCGGCGACTATTGAGCCCTCAGCGGAGGCGACCTCCAGGCGGCGACTAGCTTCCGGTGGTGTGGTGTGAAGACAGCGGAGGCAACATAGTTGAAGACAACGGTGGTAGAAAACTCATACCAGAGAGGGGAGGTGAGCGAAGAGAGTGAAGTTTGAGGAAAAGTCATAGATCGAGAGAAGGAGAGACGCTGAGGAAATATTAGGGTTAGACAGTAAAAAAATATTGGGTATATTTACTTAATTATAAAAATCAAAAAGTCTAGTTAGTAGAGTCAAAACCGAAAAAGGCCTAGTAACCAAATTAACCCAATATTTGCTAATTATTCTAACCAAAACCGAAAATGATTAAGATTTGAAAAAAAAAATTGACACCAAACTTTTCTTCATAACTAAAAATAGTTATTTGGAAAATTAAAACAAAAATCTACCAAAAGTTTGAAAATATTTCCGAAAACAAATAACAATCTTCTAATTTTTTTTCAGTTTTTTTTATGATAATCAGATGATTAAAAAAAATTATTTAAACATATTATTTTGGAAAACTAAATATACTAATTACCGTCAAGCCAAAAACAAAATCATGAACAAACTACAATGAATCCCATAAACCCTTCTTTCAGCCCAGAGAACGCGCTTAACGCGCCTCACGATCCTTTGGAGCCGCCGCCAACAAAACGAAACCCTAGCAAACCAAAAACGCCGATTCCACCCGAGAGCTCCGCCTCTCTCGCCTGTGCGCTTCTCCATCTGTGCACAACGCTCCTCTCAATAACTCCTAAGTTCCAAGATACCAGCCATGGAAAGACATGGTTCGTTGGCTGCAATGACAAACAGAACAGGAAGAAGAAAGGTTATAACTTCTCGGCCTGGCGGCGGCAAGGAAGGAGAAGATCCAACACGATTTATCTCCGGAGTCTCTATTTCCCCTCTTCGAGCTTTCTGAAATCGCCTTCCTTTCCAGGGTCACAGAAGAAAAGGCTGGTTGGAGAGCCGCGATCTGGGACTTCGGTCAAACCCTAAAAAGGATTTTGATGAAATGTGAACCGAGATCTATGATGAAATGGCCCCGAATAGGCTACTGCGGCAGGGGGCACAGGAGGATGATTATCGGCTTAGTACTGGTGTTGCTAAGGACGAGTAGTCCTCAATCTGGGATGATGTCGAGCATTGTTAGGAATGCTAGTCTTATGACTTCCGAATCTGGATCGTGGGTGAGGGCTTTAATCCAGATTCGCGGCCAAGAAGGTAAATCCTCACAATACTTCAGTAATTATAGACTCCATATTTATTTCTCGCATTTGGAATTCCTAGATCTAAGAATAGATAGTAGCACAATGATGGACTTGCTCAATGTTGATTTTGATGTTGAAATTCCTGCTGTCATTAGCTATGTTGCTACCAGGCCTTCTCTATTAAATGAGAATAAGGTTATGCAGACTAAAGTACCTCACCTCTCAGATGTGATTTTTGATTCTTACATTCCCTGCAAATACTCCTTTAAAATGCAATGTGTTTTGAGTGAACGAAACACCTCATCCAATCAAGTAATATGTATGAGTAACTTCAGTATACTACTGCACAAAGAAGGAAAGAGTGATCTTGAACAACATCAAGACAGGAACAAGAATGGTGAATTCTTGAATAAACATAAATACTATGATATAGCTGAATTTGTGGGTAATGTTGATGGTGTCTTCTTTTGTATTTATGTTTATCTGTGTTTTGCGAATCGTACAGTAAGATTGAATACATGTTTGTGGGGACTGTTTTTGCCCGCGTGTAACAGTTTCAAACCTATATGTACCACTAGTTGGAGGGTGAGTAGAGGAGCAAGTACTAACGATTATTTGAAGAATAAAGAATATGAATGGAATCAAAAAATGCTTCTCAACAAGAAACAAAGAAAATTAATTCTCAACCTGATTGTTCCTAGTTGGGTTGGAAATCCATTTGTTCTATTTTTATGTTACTATATGAACCTTTATGCCTGGAAACTGTTGCTGTTTCTTGTGTTTGTTCGCAGGGCCATTCCAAGAGTATGGACAATAGGGAAACCAGAAAATAGGGAGCGCCATAGATCCCTAAAAAAGAACAAGGACAACTTTTGCTCTTGTCTTGAGAACAAAGAACTGATGTTGAGAACATTAGTTTCATCCATGGATTCTGTGATGATGAATATAATGTGTTATGAAAGAACAAATTGTTTTTGGTTTTTTAAGGATGCGAAATCCGCTTTGAATGGGTCCATTGTTGAGCTCGTTTTGACTAAGCTACAAATAACAAGTTGTAAAATTATGAAGTGCAGAATCCTTTTAGCCCTTTATTGGCAATATTTTGACCAAAGTAGTGTCTATCGAATCCAAATAATGAAGGAAAGCGTATGGTTTGCAGAAATCAAAACAAATGAGTATTCTTTGTATGAGAATTTGACAGATTCAAAGTGCAAAGTGGAGAAAATAAGTAACAAATCAACAAGGATAATCTTCCTTCGGGAGCTAACCAATGTCGAGAGAAAATCTGCACTGGACGGTTGGGTATGCTTTACCCGTGTGAATGATTTTGGATCGACTTCACACTGTAACTATCTGTATTATAATTCTTTTATTGATGGATGGTTCGAGGGATCTTCTGAAAACAGGAAATCGAAAAAAATTATGTAACAAGATTATGAAACATGCAAGGAATTTCATGGAAAGTTCCTTCATTTGTGTCTCTGGCAATAATAAAAAGACCGCAGAGGGAGTTGATTCCATGAAACTATATAAATTTGATACTAATTTTCGATCAAATGAACTTCAAGGCAATACCAAAAGTTGTTCATCTTATCAAAAGAAATGGGAACCAAGTTGTTCTAACACTATTAGGAAGGAAAAAGGTGGTATGATAATGCATCATAAGTTAACCTTGTGGGTTCATCAATATGTTGCAACAAAGATGAGAGTAAGCCAATTCATGGGCGATATGTGGAGATTAATAAGCTATAAACCGATTACATGTAAATACATGTACTTGGAGAATCTTAATGGTGATAGTGGAAAAAACTATAAACCGGAATTTATGTTCGGAACAAGGGAATTGAATACCCAAATACTAATAGTGTTTATTAAATGAAGATCGCCTTCTGGAATTGTCGGGGTATGAAGAAAAAGAATTTTTGGACCAATCTAAATCTGACATGTAAAAACGAAAACATTCAAATGATTATGTTAGCAGAGACCAAAACGAAAGACGAGCCCGATGAAAGTGCTTGGAGGAGCGCAGGTTTTGATAAAATATTTTTCATCCCGTCTATGGGTTTTGCGGGGGGGTTTATGTCTCTTGTGGAAAGAATATCAAATCAAAGGTGAAAAAGTAAAAATTATTAAAGCCGCAGAAAGATTCCTTTTAATGAAACATACTAATTCTAATACACATTTTGAATCAATGATCTTTTTCATTTATGCACCACCAAATGAGCAAATGAAAAATACGTTTTGGATAGAATTAAAAAATGAGATGGAGAGTATCAAATCTCCGATGATTCTAGTGGGAGATTATAATGATTTGATGGAACCTTCCGATAAAAAAGGAGGTGCCACAACCGCGAATAACAGGTTCGAGAGACTTCTGCAACTGTCTAACCAATTTAAGTTAAGAGATTTACCAACCAAAGGAAATGACTTTACTTGGAAGAAGAAAAAAGAAGGTGATAATAACACGTACGAAAAATTGGATAGAGTGATGACCTCCTTCGAAATCATTCAAGAATACCCCAGCTTACACACCAGGAACCATGCTTTCACAAACTCCGATCACTGCATGATCTCCGTCAGTTTACAAAATAACCAGAATAGCATAAAAAACAAACCTTTTAGATTCGAAACAATGTGGATGCTAAGACAAGATTGTGAAAGCATTGTGAAACAAGTATGGAGGGCTCAATACCAAGGTACACATATGTTTAACCTAGTAAAGAAGACTAGCTTGCTCAAACAAAAACTAAAACAATGGAGTCGAGAAAAGTTTGGCAACATAAACAAACAAGTGCTAAAAGTGGATGAAGAATTAGAAAGATTACAAAAAGCTACTTTTTCACACTTTGACCAAGATATTAATAATAAGATTAATAGACTGAGTAAGAAAAGAGATTGCCTTATAGAATACCAACATTTGTATTGGATGCAGCGAGCTAAGACGAGAAATTTTCAATTTGGTGATAAGAACACCAAATATTTTCATAGGAAAGCAACAGGACGAAGAAATAAAAAGATAATTACAACGATCACAAAAAATAACGGTGAGGTTCTGGCAAAAGATACTGATATCAATGATGAATTTATTAATGATTACAAGACTCGTTTCAAGTCCACGCCAATTGACAAGAATAAACTCCACAACCAATTATAAATTATCCTTCCAGAAATTACCTTTACTGACAACTTGAATTTGGAATTGCCTTTTTCCACAAATGAAATTAAGGAAGCACTATTCAATATAGGATCAGACAAATCTCCAGGACCGGATGGAATGCCATCAGGTTTTTATCAGAAATATTGGCATATCGTCGGGCCATCAGTTACTAAAGCGGTCAAAAGTTTTTACAGAACCGGTAAAATACTTAGACAACTTAATCATACTTTCATAGCGCTCCTACCAAAGATTGATAACCCAACAACAACATCACATTACAGACCTATTAGTTTAGTTTCAACGGTCTATAAAATTATATCGAAGATATTAGCCAAAAGACTAAGTTTAATCCTTCCAAAACTTATTCACCCATTACAAAGTGCTTTCGTCAAAAATAGAGCAATCCACGACAATGTGCTCATTGCACATGAAATCTTCCATGGTTTCAAATCAAAAAAAGGAAAGGAAGGATATATGGCTATTAAGTTGGACATGGAAAAAGCCTATGACAAAGTTGAGTGGGATTTCCTTAAAGCGGTGATGGTCAAATTCGGTTTTGGTCAAAAATTCCGAAATTGGATTCAAGAATGTATATCAACGGTTTCCTATTCTATATTAATCAATGATTCTCCCACCAACTTATTCACTCCGCAACGGGGTCTCAGACAAGGCGACCCACTTTCCCCCCTCCTTTTTAATCTTTGTGCGGAAGTGTTAGCTAGAAACCTACAAAAAATATCAAATGATAACCCCAAATCTATTGGTTTTCCTATTTCAAAAAATGGGACTAGAATTCCATTTTTAGCCTTTGCGGATGATATTATTATATTTACCAAAACCTCCGCACAAGCTAGTGATATAGTACTCTCGGTACTAAAGGATTATTGTGACATATCTGGACAGCTTATTAATTACCATAAATCCGTGTTTCAAACTACCACCAATGTCGATCAAAGTAATAGGAGAAGAATCCAAGGTCATCTTGGAATCAACATTTCTACCAATTTAGAACAATACTTAGGATGCCCAATTATCAACGGACGTGTCAATAAAGATATTTTTAATTCCGTTATCATTAAGACTAAACAACAACTTACTAAATGGAAAGCGTCCTCCTTGTCTCAAGAAGGAAGAATAACGTTAATAAAAGCTAACCTCAATGCAAAACCAAGTTATTTAATGCAGGCTTTCATGTTGCCGGGAAGCATACACAATGAACTAGACAAAATCAATAGAATTTTCTTTTGGAATAAGGGACCCAATCACCACCCTTTGATCAGTTGGGATAAGATTTGTAAACCTCGATCCCTAGGTGGAACGGGGATAAGAAAAGCGGAAGACATGAACAAAGCTTTACAAATGAAACTGTTGTGGAAAATCATGGCTGAACCGGATAACGTTTGGGTAAAAATTGTAGAAGAGAAATACCTAAAAGGATCAAACCTCTGGAACTACGAATGTGGAAAGAATGTGTCCTGGCAATGGAAGAACTTGTTTAAATTACATAAAGAATTTGATAAAGGTCTTGCCTGGAGGGTAGGCGATGGAAAAACGGTTAAATTTTGGACGGACAAATGGTTGTTGGACAAACCGCTTCAAGACGTCATGACAAACCAAACTGTAGTGAATCAGTCTGAATTAACTTCCTCGTTCATTACTAATAATGTTTGGGACCACCATAAAATAAATCAATTAAAAACATTTTTGCCAAATACCATAATAGAGAAAATTAAGAATTATAACCTCCCTAAAAGTGAAATTCGCGACCGTTTGTACTGGTCAGGAAACGATGATGGGTGGTATTCGACTAAATCATCTTTGGAGATGATTCAAAAACGGAAAGGTGGAGTTACTATTGATAAAACCTGGATTTGGAAAATGAACATTATGCCAAAAATTAAAAACTTCTTATGGAAGTTAGCTATGAATGGGCTCCCTACAAAGCAAAATCTTGACAGGCAAAGGATTCCGGTCGTCATGAATTGCGAATACTGTAATCATCATACTGAAAGTGCCAAACATCTTTTTTTCCAATGTCCGATTATGATCACAATTGTCGATAATCAAAATGTAAAAACTAGCCTTCAAAATATCGACCTTGATAATCAAGGAATCGCTGAGACCCTTCTTGATCTCAAAGACTCAATTTCGAGTAAGGAAATGATACTTGTAGTGGTTATTTGGTGGAACATGTGGATGACTAGAAATCAGTTTGTTTTCAACAAAACAAAATTTCCGCAAAACATCAAAGCCACTGCTATTAACCAAATTGCAAGTTGGGATTTAGCTAAATCGGATCAAAACAAGAACACCATATCAACAAAATCACAAAGAAGGAAGAAGAAAAACATTAAATGGCAACGACCTAAGGAAGGATTCTATAAACTTAATTTTGATGCCTCACAAAATTCAACAAATAAGTGCTCTTATGGTTTTATCATTCGGAATCAACATGCGATTCCTATTGCCGTAGGAAGCGGCACAAGTAATGCAGAATCAGTTTTGGAAGCAGAAGCTCTTGCTGTGCGGTTTGGCCTTCAAAAGGCTAAGGAGTGTGGAATTTCATCTATCGAGATTGAAGGGGATAATCTAACGCTTATCAATTCGATTAATCAAATTTGGAAGCCGCCGTGGGAACTCGATATGATGATCAACGACATTTCAATTATTATTTCTGAATTCCACTACTCAACCGTCCAACATGTTTTTAGGGAGATTAACACGGTTGCGGACAAGATTGCCTTACACGGGTTCAATGGTGAGATGGACGTGGATGCAATCCCAGAAGATGTTCAAGACCTCATCCGAAAGGATGCTTTAGGACGATCGGTTTCTAGAAACTGATCCTTCTAAGTTTTTTACCCTTGTATCAAAAAAAAAAAAAAAATCATGAACAAACTTTATGATACCATATCTTTATTGTTTGATCGAGTTTTTTGTTGAATGTTAATATCATGTTTTCTTTATGTTAAATTTAGATTCATCCATTGTGAGTAAACTACGTCTTGAACACTCAAGGACTAATTATTGTCGCCGATAGTAATAAACTTGGCCGTGTAATAATACGAGTTAAGTTGCGTCCCAACAACAATTGATAATATCAAAAAACAATGCAAAATATAACTTGATAAAATTTTAAATTTAACACATATAATATTTTTTTTTGTTAATAAAATTTACAGTTACATATAAGACATTTAAAAAAAATAAAAACAATACTCGTGCAGTGCACGGGTAGTACACTAGTTAACTTAATTATTCATGCCTAGCTATATCATGAAGCACACATAATTAGTCGGAAATCATTGTACGGTGACTCTTTTGGCACATGACTCGGACATGGCCACTAGTCAAAACCAAACATTTCATGAAGTTTATCTAGACAAACCGATCGACTAGGGAAGCTTTCAATTCGAGGAAGCAATTCTTCTTGCTGTGTAGCGGTCTATAGAGTTGTCAAAAGTTGACCCCACCCGATGAACCCGACCTGGCTCCGAAAATTTTGAAAAAAAAAGAATGCCCGGAATCGACCCGCTTGAAACCGATTTAACTCAAAGTAATAAATGACCCGAAGTATACCGGCCCGAATGACCTGATTGCCCGAATGACCTGATTACCCGAATAACCCTACCCGAAGTAACCCGATAGCCCAAAGTGGCCCGACCCAAGTGACCCGATAGCCCGAAATAACCCGACCCGAAGTAACTCGGTCCAAAGTAACCCGACCCGAATTGACCCGATAGCCCAAAGTAACCCGATAGTCCGAAGTAACCTGGCCGACCTGAAGTAACCCGATAAGTATATAATGGCATGGTCCAAATTATAAGTTTATATGATAAGTCTACAATGATATATTAAATACATATTACATAATCCATCCTATAAGCCGGATATCCAAATATGGTTAAAGATCATTTCGATCAACAAATCACCCAAATATTTGCGGATAATTATTCAAACCGACTAAAATCGTTTTTCACATAAATACATAATCCATACTATAATTTTTAAGAATTGGAATTTTAAAGAAATTTTTTTTATTCATTATATTGTATATATATACATAAATACATATTACATATTCCATACTATAACTATAAGTCTATAATGACATTTTACAACTCCGACACAATAAATGTAAGATGAAAGGTAACAATGTTTTTAACTCATTAAAATAAATTTTGATTTTAACTTATGGTTTACTAATTACTAATTATAATTATTTTTCAACTTTAATTTTCTATTTCCTATACAAGTATTAAAATATATATTACACAATACATAGTATAATTGTATAAGTATATATGATGACATTTTTTAGGTATTAACTTTTTTTACCTGGTTGGAGAAAAGATGTCTTAAAGTGTTGAAAATAAGTTTCTTTAAAAAAAATTGTATCAATCATACGGTTTTCACTTTCATTTGAATTAAATTATGTGAATAATTGATTATAATATATTTTATTTTATTGTACACTTTATAACAAACAAAATAGGAAAAAAGCATATATGGATCAAATGGATATGCCACATTAGGTATATAGATCAAATGGATAAGTCACATTAGATATATCGATCAAATAGATCAGTCGGATATCCAAATCCGGTTAAAGTCATTTTCAATCAAACGGATCACGCTAAAATCATTCCGATCAAACAAATCACCCAAGTATTCACGGATTATCTACGGATTATTATAGGATTCCGTGAAAAGTGATAAATAGTTTCATTCAAATAAAATGTTACTTTCAAATAAAGTATATATATATATATATATATATATATATATATATATATATATATATATATATATATATATATATAGATTTTAGTTCAAGTGAGGAGAGAGCTTGTAGATAGGAATTAGGAGGGTTGTAAGCCATTGGATGGATTTAAATCAAGGGCTCTCACACACTCATTATTAATGGCATTTTTGTAAATTGACTTAAAATCTGCAAAAATACCCTTACGTTCAAAATAATCATCGGTGTTCATACTTTTATATGTCATTGTTCATGTTTTTATACATCGGTGTTCATAGTATTTTTATTCATCAAAGTGTCATGTCCATTTATTTTTTTGTGTTCATTTTATAATGCATAGAAGTTCATTTACAGTATATAACCACAAAAAATAAAGAAAACTCATCACAAAACGTTAAAAGATGATCATAATATGTTATGTATGTGTCAAAGTTATAGATAAGTCATTGGTCTTCATACTTTTATACGTCATTGTTCATGTTTTTATTCATCGGTGTTCATAATTTTTATGTCATTGTTCCTATGAATATTATAAACTATTTTTCTATAAGGCATTTTGCCGAACAGTTTGCGTGCACACTAAAAGGAGCATATAGACTATTCAATTGGAGCTATTAGACAAACTCAACATATGTATATACATGTATTTTCTCAATCAAACTTATCAAACACAAAATGATTCAAACAAATTTGATTTCGAACACAAACATCAATCATAATGAAACCTAAACCTTAAGAATGGAAATCTAAACAGTGAGTAGAAATTCGAAGAAACAAAACCTGGATCGTCTTGTATTCTCTTTGATTTCACAATTTTTTATGTGATCGATCTTTGAATATTATAAACATGATTTTAAAGAAAAGTATAATTTTCAAAAAAATGAACATCATATTATAAGCACCATAACTATAAAAAAAAAAGAATACATACTTGTAAAAAAATGAGCATCATATTTTATTAACACGATTTGAAAGAATGGTATAATTTTAAAAAAAAATCCAAAAAAATGTATTAAAAAAATACAAAAATGAACAATTAATGTTAAAAAATGAACAGTTAGTGTTGGAAAAAAAAGAACATTTATTGATAAAATATGAATAATGACTCTTTTAAAAATGAACACATACTTATAAAAATATGAACACCAATTTTTATTTGCAAAAAGAAAATCTGGAAAGAAAAAAAAAGTGACGTGGCATGCCACATGTCACCACCCCGGCTCTCCTCATTCCTATCTGCAAGGGTCCTCCTCACCGGAACTGGATCCTATATATATATAGATTTTAGTTCAAGTGAGGAGAGAGCTTGTAGATAGGAATTAGGAGGGTTGTAAGCCATTGGATGAATTTAAATCAAGGGCTCTCACACGCTCATCATTAATGGCATTTTTGTAAATTGACTTAAAATCTGAAAAAATACCCTTACGTACAAAATAGTCATCGGTGTTCATACTTTTATATGTCATTGTTCATGTTTTTATACATCGGTGTTCATAGTATTTTTATTCATCAAAGTGTCATGTCCATTTATTCTTTTGTGTTCATTTTATAATGCATAGATGTTCATTTACGGTATATAACCACAAAAATAAAAAAAACTCATCACAAAACGTTAAAAGATGATCATAATATGTTATGTATGTGTCAAAGTTATAGATAAGTCATCGGTGTTCATACTTTTATACGCCATTGTTCATGTTTTTATTCGTCAGTGTTCATACTTTTTATGTCATTGTTCCTGTAAATATTATAAACTATTTTTCTATAAGGCATTTGCCGAACAATTTGCGTGCACACTAAAAGGAGCATATAGATTATTCAATTGGAGTTATTAGACCAACTCAACATATGTATATACATGTATTTTTTCAATCAAACTTATCAAACACAAAGTGATTCAAACAAATTTGATTCGAAAGCAAACATCAATCATAATAAAACTTAAACCTTAAGAATGGAAATCTAATCAGTGAGAGTAGAAATTCGAAGAAACAAAACCTGAATCGTCTTGTATCCTCTTTGATTTCACAATTTTTATGTAATCGATCTCTGAATATTATCAACAAGATTTTAAAGAAAATTATTATTTTCAAAAAAAATGAACATCATATTATAAACACCATAACTGCAAAAAAAAAAAAATGAATACATACTTGTAATAAAATGAACATCATATGTTATTAACACAATTTGAAAGAATAGTATAATTTACAAAAAAAAATCCAAAAAAAATGTTTTAAAAAAAATACAAAAATGAACAATTAATGTTAAAAAATGAAAGTTAGTGTTGGAAAAAAATGAACATTTATTGATATAATATGAACAATGATTCTTTTAAAAATAAACACATACTTATAAAAATATGAACACCAATTTTTATTTACAAAAAGAAAATCTGGAAAAAAAAAAACAGTGACGTGGCATGCCACATGTCACCACCCCGGCTCTTCTCATTCCTATCTGCAAGGGTCCTCCTCACCGGAACCGGACCCTATATATATATATATATATATATAGAGAGAGAGAGAGAGAGAGAGAGAGTATAGATAATATGAGAACATACCTTATCGTGTAATCATGAGAACAAACCTTATTGTTTAATATATTATTCGTAGTTATTATTAGTTTTGTTACGAAGGTGCCATATCGTTTAATGTATTATTCGTAGTTATTGTTGGTTGAATGAATTATTCGTAGTTATTGTTGGTTGAATGAATTATTTGTAGTTATTATTATTCGTAGTTATTATAAATTATGATAGCTACCCTAAATCTCGACCCTTAATACTCACCATCCGACGGTTTAAGATTGTTCTCATGATACACAATAAGTTTGTTCTCATGGGAACCACACCCTATATATATATATATTGTGTTTTTCACTAGTTTAAGAAAGTAATAGTTGATTATTATAAAAATATATAAACGATATGCCGGTTATTGATCATAATCAAATTAATTGATACAAGATCCAAACCGGTATTAACCTAAATTGATACCCGATCTAAACCGACTTGACCCAAAACAAACCGTTAAAAAGAGAACTTGTTTTGACCCGGCCCATTTGAACTTGAACAATTGATACCCGATCCAAACCGACCCGACCCGAAACAAACCGCTAAAAAGAGAGAGATTGTTTTGACCCGACCCGTTTGAACCCGATCTTGTTGTGACCGACCCGAACTGACCCATTGGCCCCGTTTGACACCGCTATCAAGAACAGAGCTAAACCGACCCGTTATAATCCGAGAACCGAGGCTACCCGATAACCTGTTATAACCCGAATAATTGATACCCGACCCGACCCGAACCAATCCGGTTATTAACCAAGCCTTTTTTGACCCGATCCGTTTCAACCCGATCTTGTTATGACCCGACCCGACCCCGACCCGTTGGCCCCGTTTGACACCTCTAACGGTCTATGTATCTCAACAATAGCCCGAGGGTGTTCGACTCTTAAATCCTTCTCCATATGGAATGTCCCGTCTATCGGAGATGACAATTTGTTCGACATAGTCTAAGGGTGTCCTCTATTGGAAAAGTGATGAGAGGCCAACCCTAGCTGCTAGATCAGCCCAAGCCTATAGTTTATCTTAATTATCTTTTCCTTAGTTATAGTTATCTTTATTCTATCTTTTAGGCAGAAAGTAGGTTATATAAGGATCACATACTACATTCTGAAGGATTATTATCAATAAAGTTATATATCTTGGTAGTTGAATCTCTAATAAAAAGATTTATCGGTTGTTCGATCTCAAATCAAAAGATCAAAGTCCCAATATTGAGTTTTGAAGGTTCAAGTCTCATCAAAAAGCTTGATATATGTTATTCCCATCCATTACAAGCAAGGGCTTGGTTGACATTGCAGAAAGTCTGCCCAAAATTATCACTAAAACAGTTGAAGTTGCATGGTATGCACATTACAAATTTCTTGCTTGTTGTTATGGGTCACTATGGGAATATATTGTCAAGTTCAATATGTGCCACCTCAAGAATGTTAGTGAAAAGGGATTTTGGGCAATGGATAATGCCTGAGGTCTCTAGTTTTGGCCTCTTTGTAGTCTCAACATGTTTGGGAATCACATATATAAGCAATCATATTACCCCTCTTTTTAGCAATGGAGTCCGGATCATTCAATGTCCACTTCACAAGAACCTACATGCAATTTTACAAGTTGAACTTCAACATGTCTCATGCCTTATTTTCCATATGTAATATTTTTTCTTCCATCTATTGGCTTGTTCCTCCACAGTATGTCCAAGAAAAGATGTTTGGAAGATGAATGCAAATACATACTATGCGCTTCAAAAGGCACACAAAAGTGGATCACTATCACGGAAAAAGCAAGAAACATATATACGCTTCAGTATGCGTATAATTTTGACGTGGGTATAAAAATTACAAATGTCCGCCGCAGCGGTCACCCCCAGTCGCCCATATGTGAGCTCAGCCCACTATTAAATTCGTAAAGTGCCGCAGCGGGATCAGTGAAGATATATTCGAAATTCTGTCTTGTATCAATTATTTTGGAGACAACGAAGGAGGTGGCGAGTTTTCCTTTTAATTTGTGGCCATTCTTGTTTAAGGGTATAGAAATCAGAGAGAGATAGGAGAGAGACAAGGCCACGATCTTTGCAACTGTAACCCCATTTTGATTCGTTGTAAATTTCCGATTTCCCTGTTCGAACGACAAAGATCCCAATAATCAAACATGCCCTCGGGTGCCAGGAAGAGAAAAGCTAACCGGAGAAAGGGTAAAAGGGGGAATTCCCACGACCACGTCGACTTCCATGGCCATGCTAACGCTTCTTCGTCCCACCCTCATGGTAACGTGGTTATCTGTCTTTGATTGTGATTTTGCCTTTTGGGGACAACTTGGGTTAGGGCCTTTTTAATCTCATCTGGGTGTCTTTTCTTTTTTCCATTGATTTGGTGTATTGGCTTGTCTTGATGATTTTGTGATATGGATCATCATACATGTCAGGAATTAAGGATCCCATTGATAACAGAGAGGATGATAGAGCAGAAGGAGAGGCTGGTAGCCATGAAAAGCTGGTAGACCATCAACAAGAGGGTGATTTTGCAAAACACGATGAGGTATTGAAAGAGGAAATTCGTTCCAGCTCTACTGATGTGGCAATGAAGACTCCAGATGTAGTTCTTACTAGTGAAGAGTGTGTTCCTGGGAATGATGTTGTAGAAGATAAAGAGGTTGCAGTTGTAGAAGAGGATAAGCCCGTCCATGTGGTTGAATCTGTGCCGGAAAAAGAAGTTGTTGTGGATGGAAGTGATCCAGTTGGGGATCTCCACAAATTAGTTGAAGAACGGATCCGTGATGATGGATTGGTGAAAGAAGTAGTAACATTGGCTCAAGAGGTTATTCCTGGAGCTGAGAGTTCAGTGATAGCTGATGCTGTCAATTCTGAATTAAAAAATAATGAAAACACAACCTTGGAAGCTTTAGATGACAAGGAGACGATTCATTCAACTCTAGAAGACCATCAATTGGAGAAAATTGAACCTCAACTTGGTTCAGTTGATCAAGATATGTTCTTAGGTCCTTCAATTGTCAATACTTGTAGTGCAGTTGACGCTGCTAAACCTGTTGAAAGTGATAAGCAACTAGAGGAGCATGTAGTATCTCAAGTGGCGGGCAATGTCAACAACAGGGAGACCCATATGCAGTCTTGTGATGATGAAAGTGATACAATTCCCAAAAGTAGCCATGAGGGGTATAACGGTAAAGAATGGGAGCTTCAAGAGCAAATAGAAAAGCAAGTAAGGTGTTTACTTTGGATGCAGTTCTTGCTTTCTTTAATCTGTAGCTTCTTACAGTGGACTGCTTTTTACTTTTCAGCCTTTGATTGCCTCCAATCGAATTCCGGTACGAAGAACTTCGTGGATGTGTTGCTGTGGACTTTCTGAGGTGTTTTCAGGGGCCAATAGATGAATGTGAGGTGGGTGGTATATTTGTTTCATGTCAATCTTTCCAGCATTCCTGTT
This sequence comes from Fagopyrum homotropicum, assembly GCA_033239125.1. Taxonomy (NCBI): domain Eukaryota; kingdom Viridiplantae; phylum Streptophyta; class Magnoliopsida; order Caryophyllales; family Polygonaceae; genus Fagopyrum; species Fagopyrum homotropicum. The sequence goes on from BSWB01000005.1 coordinate 104,286,000, forward strand.
GTGCTGTTTTTGAATTGCTTCTAATTGTCAATCAATGAAATTTGGAACCCTTTCTTTTGTTTTGCATTCATGATTATTACTAGTTTGCAAGGATATGGATGCAGGATGCATATAGTGTTTCATCATTTTGCATGTTCTTCTCTCAGGAAGCAACATAATAGTGTTAGCACTTACCAGTTTGAAATGTACAGAAAGAATAATGGACGGGGGTAGATTTCATAATGCTGTTTCCTTTGGCTTATTGTTGTAAAAACAAGCCTGATAGTAGTGTGATGTCTTAGTTTAAAAGGGCTCGAGAAACAGTGAGGCGCATAGGTCTCTGGAGCCTTGCGCCTTGTGCCTTAGGTGGAGGCGCGCGCCTCATGTAGTTTGAGATCCGGAGATAAAAACAAATATTGAGTTGTCTTTGGAAGTGATGCAGATAAGAAATTAGTAGTTTTTATGCGTGCTTTTATATGTAATTGTGGCTAAAAACTCATTTCTATAATTTTTTTGAAATTAGTTTTTAAATAAAAATAAATATTATTATTAGATAAATTATTTATTTTTAAATGGATTTAAGAAACCATTATTGTAGAGAAAAAGTACAATGTTAAAATTATTTGACAGAGAGAGTGAAAGTGAAAAAGGGAGTTAAAGAGAAGTGAAATAACAATGCAAATCTTCTATCCCATTATATGTACCAACTTCGTGGCCTATTATTCTAATTAGCTAACAATTAATATAAAATGCATGAAAATTCGAATTAAATATAATCATTTAGGGCCCGTTTGGTTCCAACTCCGGAAACAGAAACAGAATGGAAACGAATTTAGTCCATATGTATATCCTTATTCATGAAATTTTATGGAATCATTCCTTGTGGTTTCATGCAAAATACACTTGTTTCCCCACATTTTGTTTCCCTATAGGGTATCAAAAGTAATCAAATTCTACTCCAATTACTTCAAACCACAAGGAATGATTCCAAAAACTTTCATGAACAAGGGTATACGTATGAACTAGATTCGTTTCCATTCCGTTTCCGATTCCGGAGTTAAAAACAAACGGGCCCTTATAGTTTTAGGATGGAGTGAGCCAATCAGATGAGTGGGGCATGAAGATGGGGCATGTATTGGGACAGATGATTTGCACCAGTGAAACAGAAACACTAAATTTGTGTTCTTTCCTAATGTTTTGGGACAATAAGTTTAGTGAAAGGTTAATGACATGAAAACCCTCAAAAAGTTAGGGATAACAGTGCATTGTCCAAAAATAATGAACAAGGATAAGTGACTATAGCGGTGAACTGTAAAATTGGTAGGTTGAATACCTGTGTTTTGAAGGATTTATAATACAATTAGGGATTGCTGATTTTTATGAAATCTTCATAATGTGGAAGCAATTAAATGGTCATCTTTAATGAAGAAACGTATTATTGGGCGGTGCAACAAGATTGCTGTCTAGAATGCCTCTCAAAGGTCTATTACACAATACTGCGAAGGATAGGTTAGTTGAATACTGGGTGTCTTGGCACAAGGCTTGTTAGCATATTCATTTCACGTTGGTGTATGATTTAATATTGAGTCTGTTGATGTGTGGAAATGTTAAACATCGACAATATGATACTACGTGAACCTAACATATAAGTCCTAGTCTACTCCTCCTATTGTCAATTGGTTTTAGGATCGGAAACTGATTATTTGTAGTTTGTCTTGTTTGTGTGGTGCAGTTGGAAAGGTCAGCTTGAAGCTGAAGCTTTTGATGGAAAACTCAGTACATATATCTTGCTTCCTTGGGGATTCTCTTGTAGAGAATAAGACTGAAGTGGACAACGTTTGCTCTAGAGTTGTTCTACTGCTAGTGCCTCAACACCAATAGCTTGTCAAGATTTGGTTTTCGTTCTTCTCTAGCAGGCAATGCTCTCATTATTTCGAGTCTCTGTTTGGAGGCTGATTGAGTAGCTCGGAACTCATATGGCGGTAGACATTATTCTTCTTACTTTTATACACATCTCGTCATTCTGCAGCGAACCTTCTTTTCAATGTCTCTATATCAACGCTTTTCGCAGCTGTAAAAATCTGTAATATGATAATCAGTTATGAATAGGACATAGAAGCTTTCTACCTCTAATCGTCTCTTCTTCAATCCTACCGTGTCTGAGAATCGAATGTCTCCAATTTTCATCCATGAACCACAACAGGCATGGAATGGATTCTTCTTCTCCTGCCCATGACGAGTCGCCTTCAACTCTCCTCCTCACACAAGGCGATGCTTGTTCGTCAAGTCTTGTCGGTGATATAAACAAGCTTGCAAGGTAACGTTAATTAAAGTACGATGACAGCGTAAACCAAAGTTTGGTGACAGCGTAAAAACCTCGTCATGACTATGTGGATTACAGTTTGGGAGAACATAAGCTTTGGTGAAAATGTCAACTAAAGATCAGTGACAACCCTAACTAAGCCTTGATAATGTTGGTGATAACATTAACGTGACAATCTTAAGCCTTGTTACAATATACATCGAAGATTGGTGAGAACCTCGAGTCTCCGTGACATTAGTGATAATATTATAATTTAGTGACAACCCTAAGTTTTGGTGATAACCATAAGCCTTGGTGACAACATATATTAAAAACCGGTGACAAAGTTGGGTGACATTAACGTTAGGAGTGGGCACGGAACGGGATTGAGGTCATCCTAATCCCATCTCCGCTATTTTACACCGGACGAGACCGAGATGGGCCTTGCGTTTTTTAGATAGAATTTCACTGGAGCCTATCCTGGTTGGGATCGGGACGGGACTGACCAAATCCCGCTTGCCCATTAATTTGTTTACTAGAATTAAATTTAACCATTTATCCGCAAAAAAATATCCGTATATATCAAGCAAACTTCTATCCACATGTTCGCAGCTTCCTTGTTAGGCGTTTCTCTAGAGTGGTTTGGATGAAAAATTCACTTTGGGGCAAAATGAGTGAACCAACAAAATTACAAACCCTAAATCTAAATGAAATTGGGTCGTTTGTCAATTTTAACCAACATGTTTTTTTTAAATATATAAGCATAACTATATAACTATATAAGTACAATACTACTGATTAGAGATTTTTTTCCAATATATTTATGTTGTGCGGAAGTATAAGAAAGAACATAATTCAACAAACAAGAAAGGCAACACACACAAATTTATAGTGGGTCACTCAATAATGGTTACGTCCACTTTTAGATATATTTTATTGAGGAGTTTCAGAATATAGATAAGCAAATAGTAACTAGATTATTTGGAGGTAGATGGAACACTTCAATATATAGAGTAACGAAACCTATCTTATACTTGGGTGTCAAGTATAAGACTTGGTCAAACATTAGATGCCCAAACAAATGACAAGTCCAATTCAAGAGATATCAATAAATCTCTACCTTGACTTGAATCCTCACAAATATACCACATGCATTAGTCAATCCCAAACTAACTCCTCTCTCCATCCAGATGTGCCCCTTAGACACTCAACAACTTTTAACATTTACCAAGTCCAAGCAATGTTGGAATTTGCTGCGAGGTACCAGCTTGGTGAACATATCAACAAGATTATTAGTAATACCTACTTTCTTCAACCTGATCCTCTTCCCACTTCTCAAGAAATGATACATGACGTCAATATGCTTAGTCCTCTCATTATGAACATCGTCCTTTGCCAAATAGATTGCACTTAGACTGTCACAATATACAATAGCCTGATCATGATGTATATCTAGATCACAAAACAATCCCAACCAAATTCCCTCTTTAGTTGCTTTTGTCAATGCCATGAACTCTGCCTCTGTGGTAGACAAAGTGACTGTTGGTTGTAAGGTTGCCTTCCAACTCACAACATAACCTCCAAGAGTGAAAACATAACCGATCATAAATCTTCTAGTATCAGCATCTCTTGCATAATCAGAATCAGAGTACCTTGTGACCAAACACTATGTATCATTCCCATAAACGTGCCCAATGTCATATTTACCTCTAAGGTACCGAGATATCCTCTTCACAACTTGCTAGTGTATTTTTTCTGGTTGCCCCATGAACCTACTCACGATACTAACATCTTGCACCAAATCTAGTATGTGCAGACCATAACATACATCAAACTCCCTAATACACTAACATAAGGGGCTCACGACATATACTCCTTCTCCTCTTCCAACTGAGGTGAAAACAAAGTGGTAAGATGGATGTTAGCAACACTAGGTGTATCAATAGGCTTGGCCGATGACATTCCGAAACCTTGACAACACCTTTTCAATGTAGCCTTTATGTGATAAGAAAAGCTTCTTATTACCCCTATCTCAAAGAATCTTCATTCCTAGAATTTTCTAAGCTACTCCAAAATCCTTCATCTCAACTACCATTGTTGCAAACCACTGTCAAGCTTTGGACCTAGATACAACTTCCATATAGGTGGATGGTTCATGAGTATCCACCTCTTCAGTAACCTGTAGAGAATAGCCAACCATATCCTCAAAATTGCACCTTTGTGGAGGTCTTACTCCAACTCTTCTTGAGCGTCCCTTGATCATGGATGTTTTACCGAAGTACAAACAACCTCCCCCGCAAGTATTACGGGAATGGATGTAGTATAATTGGGTATAAAATAACTAGGATCACGTTTGTTTGCATATATTTGATTGGAATTACGCTAAGTAAAAGGAGAAGAGAAAGGGAGAGGAAAATATGTCTTTAAAAGAGGTATGAGAAAACAAGAAAGCAATGATTGTTTGTAATAAGAATAAGGAGGGAAGTGATTTAAGGAAACATGAAATCCCACTATAATGAACTAAAGTAAGACTACATATATGAAACTCGTGAACATCGATATATAAACATTGCAAGTAACCATCTAAAATAGCCTTGGGCATAGACAACCCAAGACCGTGCTTTCCAACTCACGTAGCTCTCAATCTAGTGATTTGGTGAGTATAGAAAAATCCGTGAAGCATTTAGAAATCCGGAAAAGACCAAGAAAAAACCTTCTCTTGTGGACCTTCAATTTAAAAAGGTACAAAAACTAGAACTTTCTACGATAATTAGAAATCCTCGAAAGTTTGTTAAAACGTAACTTTCAAAACCAAGTTCTTTTCAATAAATCCAACAAAACAAACATCGTTTTTGGCCCTTCACTTGTTTTATCGAAACAAATAAAAAATATCAGTCCTTTTGGAGTTTTTCAAAAGGTGGAGTGAAACACTTTGAAAAGAAAAATATTGCAATTTCACTTCACAAATATATATGAAATAATAAATCAAACCATTATAGGGATTATCCGATCCTTAGATCAAGAAGAATCAACGAGACATAATAAAAGAAGAGACTTTCATAAATATCAAAGCTGAAAAGTACTTACAAAACAAAGGGAAGGGAAATCTAACTCTACGGTGCGGCGACATGGACTTAGAACCTTGAAACTCTGGAGACTTGTCCACCCTACGGTGGGATGCGGCACTCCTCTCCGCTTGAATGCGGCATCCACTTCTCCTGCACGAATGCGGCACCCGCTTCTCCCGCACGAATGCGGAACCCGCTTCTCCCGCACGAATGCGGTACCCGCTTCTCCAACACAAATGCGACACACACTTCTCCCGCACGAATGTGGCACCCGCTTCTCCTGCACGAATGCAACACATCTCCAAAATGTCCTAGACGGGTCTATTTATAACGTTTGGATATAACCCTAGGAGGACGGGCTCAAGAAGCTCAACCCATATATATATATATATATATATATATATGATAAAATAGGAGAGAATATATTTTGGCGTTTGTGGAAGGAAATACGATCTTTGAGGGAGATATATGTTCTATGTATAATTAATATACATTTTGTAGGCCGCATAATAATAACGCATAAACCATATATGTGTATACATAGGTTGCATTTGTCTTTTGACAAGTGTTTGACAATTTAGTGAAACTGAATTTCCCATTGCTCTATTTGAAACCACAAGACCCATGAGTACTACTTTCAAGGCTCTTTCGAAGATCTATAACTTTAGAGTAGACACAGTTGTCCAAATCCAAAGGTGGTCAAAATTTGGATCTCTCAGAGTCGTCATAAAATGGTATCCAACATCAATGATCTTCACAAATTCTTCGATTTTTAATTCTTCAACATAGATCTACCAAGAAACTTTGATCCTCAGTCAATATAAGTGTCTTCCATGATGTCTTTGACCTCAAGGAGGATAAAAACTCGTATTTTGGCATTTTTTTCATCGTTCTTGCTCATTTTTGGCTTCGAACTCCTGAAATAGCTTCTAGTGGTTGATTTTAGGATGCTGAAGATTCGGGTAGCTCAACATCTGTTTGTGGATGCTCCTTTTATTCCTGAGGAAGAAAATGGATCTTTATCTGCTTATAATCACTGCTATTCTTCCCTGATTCCACTAGTTTCACTATCGAGTTAAACATAGAACTCTTATCAAAGACGACACTAGTACTTAGAATAACTCTTTTTTTAGACGACGACCAAACATTGTATCCCTTGACACCATCTTCATAGCCTAAAAACACTCATTTCTTTTCTCGAGGCTCTAGTTTACTCTCAATGACATGATAGTAAATGGTACAACCAATAAAAGCCTAAAATTATTATAGTCAATAATCTTACCAGGTCACACCTCATAAGGTGTTTCACAATTTATGCTAGTGTGAGGTCAGCGGTTTATCGAGTAACATGTTGTAGTCATTATTGTTGCTCAAAACCTCCTATCTAGTTTTGCATTAGAGAGCATGCACCTCGCTCTCTCTAGTAGAGTCTGGTTTATCCTCTCAACTGCACCGTTCTGTTGTGTTTTATGGTTGATTGTATGATGACGAGCAATTTCAACATCCTTGCGGAACTAATCAAACTCAGACGAACAAAAATCCAAATCATTATCATTTCCCAACCTTTTGATCTTCTCCCATGTTTGATTCTCAACTAATGTTTTTCATTCCTTGAAGTTCTTGAAAACTTCTCCTTTGTGTTTCATGACAAACATCCAATATTCACTCTTGAATAATCATCATTGACAGTTAAGAAACACCTTTGACCTCCTAGAGACTCAATGCTAGCCGGACCCTAATAATCCGAATGGATGAAATAAAGTGTGCCTTTATCCTGTGAATACTCTTCGGAAACTTGCTATGGTGTAGCTTTCCAAGGACACAATGCTCACAAAAGTCAAGGCTCGTGATCTAGTGACCACCAAGAAGATCTCTCTTAGCTAGAACCTGCATCCCTCTTTTACCCATATGATCAAGTCTCATATGCCATAACTTAGTCATATCATCCTTGTGAACCTTTGAAGATGCAACAAAAATAGACCCAGAAACAGTAGAACCCTGTAGAAAATAAAAAGTGTCCGTTTTGACACCTTTCAAAATAACATCATAACCCTTACAAACATCAAAACTTCTTATTCACCTTTAAACAAAATTCCATACTATCCAACATACTTAGGGATATCAAATTCTTAGTAATAAGTGGAACATGTCTGACCTCGTTCCTTGTACAAAATATACCTTCAGTGTCCTGATTTTAATCGATCCAATTCCTTCCGCCTTGTAGACAAAACTGTTGGCCATGGAACTTGATACAGAGTTTCGTTCGTGTAGTTTTGCCCGATCTTTCAACACCTAAAAGACTCAATAAAAATACGACAAATATAAAGATATGAAGAAGGAGGTGATCCGATGGTGGAATGAATATAGATGGATAAATTAAGGTTGAACCCTAATCAACAACCTGTAAGAACAAAAGGACACAATCGGGAGGATCGTCTAAATACACAACCAAAAAAGTTCTATAAAACCCTTCACTACAACCAAACACAATAGGCGTTCGTGAGAACCCTAGAGCACTTGGAGGATTTCATGGGGCCAGATGAAGCACCCTGCTCTACCGTAGAAAGTAGAACACACACAAACAAGTGTAAGCGAGTTGCAAGCAAGACGGATCTTACTCGGGTTTTCTCTCCACTACGTGAAGATGACGGTAAACATCGCAAAAATATAGCACAAAGTGTTAAACAAATGTATATTCGAGGTTGAAAAAACAAGAGACGCGACCTCCCTATTTATAGGGTGTGGATCGACTTAAGGGCTTCATGTGATCTGATCCGAAGAATCATATCTCATCTAGAATAAGATATGATCTTGCTCTAGGAAAACAATAAAATAAGATTGATCTTCTAATAAGATTAGATCTTTCAAGACTTGGGCTTCAAATATCTCTAAAAAATATGATATCCAAATCTATCTTTAAGCTTTCCTATTTGAAGACTTAAATTAATTGCAAAAGGAATTAGGCTGAAAAATAGTATTAAACCCACAATTAACCCATGCCCCGTTCGTGCACCATACGTGTATGTGCAATACAATAGCATGGCCAACCGCCTTCTCTTGCATGGTTACATACATCCTTCTTGGACGTGCACGGTGATCTTGTCGTACGTTCATGCATGAATGTGTTTGAGTGTTGGGGTGGTCTTGCATATGGATCCTAGTCTTTTATTGTTGAGGAGCATGACATCTTCTCATATGCTCCTCTCCTCTTTGCTAATAATGAATGCATCCTCATGTATTGATGTTTGTGGGACCTCCTTGTTTGATGAGCTTTGTAACGTGTCATCCGAACAAAGAGGAGGATGACACATATACCCTTTCTCCTTCTACTTGAGTCCCATTTGACCATGTCATCCTTTATCATAGACGTCCTCCTGTTCTCCTAGGTTATGTAGCTCATACCTCTTGAGAAACTCTTATGTTGAGTCCTCTTAGCTTCTAAGCTGCTCTTGTGTTGAGTCCTGATCATGAGGTGCTTCCGAGGATGCTCTTGCATCACTTTGCCTTCTAACTTCCATGGTTATGGTCTTGAAGCTTATAATTCTTCCTCTTCTCCTCCTTCGAGTGATATTCATTTCTTGTCTCCTAGCATTTATGGTTATGACCTTGAAGTCAGCAAGATCCGGAGATGCTCCTACATCAACCCCCTTCTTTAAAAGTATTTGACCACGAATTCGATCTGTCTTGACGGGTCTTCGTCAAGGGCGACATCCATAAATATATAACACCTATATGATCAAAAAATAATGCAACATAAGAGGTGTGCATATTTTAGGAGAAATAAAGTGTAAGAGAAATATATTACTCCACATGAAAACATTACACACAAGGTCATAAAAGTTCTTTATAACCTCGTATGTCAAAATTTTAGAGCAAGGAATAGAAATATCATTCGATGGTACCTTTGTGTACTATTTATGCATTACCCTAAGATCCTTATAAATTATAGAAAAAGCAATATTTAAATATAAGAAGTCTATCTTAAGAATAAATCTTAAGATAGGGTAAGCACATATATAATTAAGGGTGTCATATCCTATAATCCTCCCAGTAGTATGAAAGACATAATCATAAGACCTTAATAATAAGAAGAGACATATTAATAGAAAAAGACAATACAAATTAAGAAATAGGGAAAAATAATGATTCATAGGCTGTTGTTCTTAACATTCTCAACTTTTTCTTTCACCAAGCTTCTCGTATAAAGTAAGATTCTTCCAATCACAAGACAAACAAAGCATTTAATCACGGAACAATCAAATTTAGCAACGAATCTAAGCATCATAACTAAATCAGAATTCATGAGTGATGAGTATGAAATTTAGCACACTCCTCTTCATACTTAAGAGAATTATCGTACTCAATCAAATCACTAGTTGCAACATTATTCTCAATAAAATTAGCATGTAACACAAGAGGTAAATGATGATCAACATGATTATCAAGAGATGAAATTGATTAAGCACAAGTAGGATGCAAGTTCGTTATCTAGCATCCTAGGTTCGGTATCCCTATAAATGTTATTAATAGGGTCCGAAAATTCAACAATACATCCAATAAATTCAGCATGTATGACAAGGGATGTACTATGATCAATATTATCAAAGATATTAATAGGATGTCCCATAAATTCAACAAGTTTATGAACATGAATAATAGGTTGGACATTCATAGTAGTAGGCATGATAAAGTCATTATACTTATAAACTTATGATCTTTTGAAGAAGAAGACTTCTTGTCCTTCTTCTTCCTTGATTATTCTTGCCCCTTGCCTCCGCTTGTATATAGGCTACATGTTTGACTGTCCTTACCTACAACACTTTCATTCACCTTGTGTAAGCATGTCCACGGGTCACGGGTTATCCGTGACCCAGCGGGTTTTGACCCGGAGGGAACCTGGCGGGTTAGTGACCCGGCGGGTTACGGGTACGGGTAAGGGTCGAGGTGATCCTTACCCTTTTCTTTTTTTTAAAAAATAAAATCGGGTTTTAAACAAAAGGGCCAACCCGCCGACCCGTGACCCGACGGGTTGGCCTTTTACACGGGTCCGGGTCCGGGTAACCCTTCCCGGACCCTCGACCCGTGGACGTGCTTAACCTTGTGGCATAGTTCCCTTGTATATATGAAGGGAAAATATGACGTCTTTGGGAGTAATAGACTTTGCTTTAGAAGAATTGTGTACAACTAATCTTAGTGCTTACGAAGTTGCGTACCTACCTGCATTCGTAGGCTGAATAAACTTTGTTTTATAAGTAACTTGTTGGTGAGAGACTTTGTCATGTAGAGGCTCTCCAGCTTCAACAACAATTTGGTTGTGGTATCTTGATCTGAAGCCTCGCATAAGGCATCATCTATGAGACACAACATGATAGTCATATGTGCCTGATCCTCTTGAGCGGTCATCTCGTAGCCTCGCCCTTTTTCTTATCGGATTTCTTCCTTGGCAACGGCCCTCATAAGCCTTATTGTTTCAATAACGCTCGCATCATGATTTGCCACAAACTGAAACTATTCTTCCATGTCTTGTCGATCTTCGTATTGAAAGAAGACATCTTTCTGCCAATTCAAGGCATATCAACTAAACGTACCCTAGGTTATACTTGAACATTAAGTATAAGAATGAGTCAAACGGTAAAGACTCAAGCATATGCACAAGCTCAATTCAAGGCATATCAACAATTTATTATTTTAAATTAAAAACTTTAAATACGAGACTAGACGGACCTAGCAGAATGAAGAAGTTAAGACTCGTATGAGTCGTATTCCAGTACCCGATAGTTTTTTGCTGGACGAGTTCAGTGACTTTTAATTTTAGATGAAATCTCACCGAGATCGAGACATGACTGAGACCGGAATGACAGATTTGTGTCCACCTCTGGTCAACTTTATTAAAACTTAGTGATAAAAAGTGGGGCCACAAGTAAAGCAAGACGTGGTAGGAGAAGTTAATTTTTATTTTTATAGAGTTAAGATAAAAACATGAGAGAATAGAGAGTTAGAATAAAAAATGAAAAGTAGAATGTTAGAATTTTAAATGAAGTTTCTGAAAGAGGCAGATATTTGAAATGATCCTAAACCGGTGTAGGTAGACCGGTGCAAACGAAATGGGCAGCTGGGTATGAGCTGTTTTGATTATAATACTATTCAAATGTCATAAACATCAAACATCCTTTGTGCACAGCACGCCTCCAAGATGAACAAAAAATCTGCCATCTGTACCACTTTTTAATTGTGATGTTAAACAAATAAGAAGTGAGACCATCAACCATCCTTTTCTTATTTCTACATTTTGGGGTTCTGTAGTCTCTGTATTATTGCAATCCGATCGAACAGCATGCCAAGCAAGCTACAGAAGGCGATAATGGCCGTGAAGGACCAAACCAGCATAAGCCTAGCCAAGGTAAAGACCAGCGCACCCATCGTACACAGCTCCTCCTCCAGACTAGAGGTAGCGATCCTAAAGGCGACAACTCACGACGACGTTCCCAACAACGACCGCCAAATCGAAGCCATCCTCGCCATGGTATCTTCGAATCGCAACCACGCCTCAGCATGCGCACGGGCCTTGGGTCGCCGCATTACCCGCACTCGTAACTGGGCCGTCGCTCTCAAGTGTCTCCTCCTCGTCTTCCGCCTCTTTCAAGACGGGGATCCTCATTTCCCTAAAGAGGTCCTCTCCGCCATGAAGCGCGGGTACACCATCCTTAACCTGTCCTCCTTTTCCGCCGCCGCATCCGCCTCTCCCTGGGACTTCACTGCCTTCGTCCGCACCTTCGCTCTTTACCTCGACGATCGCCTCCATTGCTTTCTCACTGGGAAGCTCGTACGCCGCCTCCCCGTCTCCTCCGGCCTCTCTCCCGACGTTAAGCCTTCCGTTCTGCTAGACAAGATCGCCAGCTGGCAGCTTCTTCTCGACCGGGCCATCGCTACCCGCCCCACTGGACCCGCTAGGTCAAACAGGTCAAACCCCAACTCCGTATCCATCTTTTGTTATTTTGCATTTCCTACATGTTTAAACTAAACATTATCGCCGTCGAATGTGTTTCAGATGCCCTGGATCAGAATTTTTATTATTATTAATTATAAAAATTATGTTTTTTTTTTGCCCTGGATCATATTTTTTATTAATTATAAAAATTATATTTTATCAAAGAAAACGGAGAAAAAAATTTAAAATATTTTTTTATAAAAAATTATATTATGGCGTGCACTATTACCCATTTGCTAATATTAGGTTTAACCATTAGTACAAGTATTTTTTAATTTGATTAAGCAACTAAAACTAATAATAGGAGGGTTATCTACTGTTGAGATTAATGACACCTTTGTTGGACGGTTTTGTTATACAGGCTGGTGAAGAGTTGCCTCTACGCGGTGGTGCAGGAGAGCTTCGAGCTTTACAGGGACATATCGGATGGATTAGCCCTCCTCCTCGACAGCTTCTTCCACCTCGAGTACGACTCTTGCAGGTGCGTATACGAGGCCTGCGTCAAAGCCTCGAGGCAATTCGAAGAGCTCAGCGCCTTCTACGAAGTCTGCAAGTCGGTCGGGATCGGAGGAAGAACCTCAGATTACCCCAGCGTTGTAACAATGTCGGAGGATCTTCTCGACACTCTCAACGACTTCCTCAAAGACCAGTCCAACTCTAAGCTCCGACCCACCTCTTCGCACCTTCTCCCGAGGTCGTCTACCTCTACACCTACTAATAATCATCACCACCGGCATGGCACCTCCTTGGAGGATCTCATCGGCGACCCCATGTCATCATCCGGTTTCTCATTCGACGAGGAATACTACCATTCCGATCCAGGTGATCACGGCTCCGATCCCGATGATGATACACCTGGATGGGAGCTCGCCTTGTTGGAGGATGCAACACAACAACAATCAACTTCATCTTCTTCCGATGTTGATCTCTTTTCAGGTTCATCCACCATGACCAACCAGTATAACCCCTTTTTGCAGGCCACTCAATCGCATCCCTATGTGGAGCCCACTTTTCGTGCTCATCCTCACGCCAATGCAACTGCTGCTGTAACGCCCGATCTATTTGGGGACTTCCAGGTTGATTTACCTGAAACCATTTTGAGTACAGATGTCTCTACTGGGTTACCTCCGTCCGATGAGTTTGCCGGTCTCACCATTGGAGGTGCAGCAACACAGTGTTAATTATTAGCTTATCTTATTTTTATTTTAACGGCAACACAAACAGTTGTACATGGTTGGAACTAACTTGTATGTCCAGATTTGAGGATCACATTCTTACTTTTTCACTCCATCTACCAAAGTTAGTTTCTTTTTTCTAGCACACAATCGATGATTGTCACCACGTTCTTTGTTAGTATATCTACTTTTAATAATTCCATTGTTTGTGAAAGACTTGTTATTCTATAATGATTTTCATATAATAAAATAACTGAATAAAAATTATTTTAATCTATATCTTATATATATTAAAGCAGATGTCTCTATTGCCACGTGTCAACGCCATATTTCTCGAAGCCTAAAAATTATTGGGAGAATTTGACCTACTAGGCTTTTTTGAGTTTTTGTTTAAAAAAATGTACCCCAAATTTTTTACCACTTTCATTTAATAGTAGGTAAAAATTATTAACCCTTTTATTAAAAAGAAAGAATAAATGATGTTTGTTATTTGTTATATAAGTATAATTTTTAATCTTTAATTACTGAATTTGTTTTCTTTTATTATTTTTTTTGCCTTTTTTTTATTTTCTTTTTTATTTTCTGGACTGAATTTCTCATACCGAAATTTCTCATACCAGAATTTTCATACCAGAAATTTCATACCAGAAATTATCATACCAAAAGTTCATACCAGAAATTTCATACCAGAATTTTTTCATACCAGAATTTTACACACCATAAATTTACATACCATAATTTTTTCAACCAGAATTTTTTATACCATAATATTTTACTATCAAAATTACATACCAGAATTTTACATATCATAAATTTACATACTATAATTTTTTCAACCAAAATTTCATACCAGAATTTTTTATACAAGAATTTTTTACTATCAAAATTACATACCGGAATTTTACATAACATAAATTTACATACCAAGTGCCATTGTTGCCAACCTGCTCTGATACCATGTTGTAACACCCCAAATTCTCGGAACTCGGGGAGCTACTGGTTAGGACCTCACAATGGGTCCCGACCTTGGTTTAACAACATTACTTGGATCTTACAACAAGGCACAAATGTATTTAAAACAATTTCTAAAACATAATATTTTTAATGGTATAAACGTACACATGTGACAGCCTTACAAACATATATAAAGATACATAACATGCATGACGTATGGAAGACTCCCTCGTCCCCATCTAATGAGTACGTGGACCCGGCTGACCATCCGTTCCGGATCTCTCTGCAACTGTCTATCTCTACAGATCTACAACACGGATAAACCGTTAGCTAACTATCCAAATATAAGCAAAAATGATAACAGCACAAACACAAGCAGAAACAAAATAAACAAACATCATGCTGGCACTCAACCGTTTATTATCTATTATTTAAGTGATTCACATTATTCAATTTAAGTTGTGGCACGAGAATTATTATTAGTTCTCGCCTCCGTTCCTTATCCAACTGGTGTAGGTCTAGCTGACTTCCACTGGTAGCATCACTACAAACCACGTATGGACTAGTCCCGAAAGAAACCCCCAGCGCCCGCAAGCTACTGAGCAGAATGCCACCGCCCGTTACTCTTAGGCCAAAATATAGGTCGGTAATTATATATCACAACCTATCTCCATAAACATTTCAATCACACACCACCATCATAATTTATACTCATATTTAGAAGTCAGCTAAGTAAGCCCAAAGGACTTACCTGATATAAAGCTCGACTCTCTGTAAACCAACTCGCTCTGTAAACTGTAGCAACTCAGTTGCCTGTCAAAGGAGATAAGTGCATTAGCACACTCCTACGTAGTTAGAAGTCTAAGACTTCTAAAATAGAATAATATATTAAGACATAACTAGTTGCAGTATTAATTTAGGGTAAAATGGTCATATTACCCTTGGTCCCGAAATTCCCGAAAATTCTAAAATTCATGTCTAAACTCCTATTTGAGATTCTAAAATCATATTCTAACTCCCAAAGTTTCGTTGGGTTCCAAGCTGACATTTTTCCTATGTTACTATTTTCCGGGAAATCGTACAAGTCTAACTTCGATTCCAAATATAAAATTCGTAACCGCTTATAAAAATTCCGACTTAAATCCCTAGATTATCTATGATGTCCTATCTAACTTTAGGAGAAAGAATTTCTCCAAACTGTTCATTCAACAGTTTTATAAAAATTCCTAAAGTTGACTACTCCCTTTACAAATTCTATACTTAGCCAAAATCTGAGTACACTTTGAAAAATCATAACTCCTAAACCACTCACTGGATTTATCCCAAATTTTGATATGTTCTACTATAAAATCTTACCTATAATATATCCAAAATTCAGCCGGAAAGGATATCAAGAGCTTATTAAAAATCATCTCACAAAACAGCATCACTTGCTGTTTTCCCCCAACACTCAGCACATATATAAAAACGTCAACTTTGAAACACAATAACTCTCGAACCGTAACTCCGATTCTTCCCAAATTTTAATATGATCTACAACAAGATGTCAACTATATCATATAAAAAATTCAAGCCTAACAGAGATCAAAAGCCTATTCCAAACTATCTCACAAAACAGCATCCCATGCTGTTTTTCTCAACTCAGCACATTTATAAAACTGAACTTTGAAACCCCATATCTCTCAAACCATAACATGGATTCCTCTAAAATTTTTGTATGATCTACTATACTATATCAACTATAACGTGTCAAAAATTCAAGTCTAACCGAAGTCAATAACCCCTCCAAATTTATTCCACAAAACTGTATCTCAAGCAAATTTCCTCAACTCAGCATTCTAAACGAAAAACTGCATGAATAGCCAACTTCGGGGTACTATAACTCTCACACCGTAACTCCGATTATTCCCAAATTTTAGTATGATATACTATGCAACACTGACTACGACATAACCGAAAATCAGCCTCAAAAGAAGAGTCTAACGTACCCAAATTTGGACCCGAAGTTCACTGCTCGTCCCTTCTAAAAAAATTCAGAAAACGCCTCTATCTTCACAGTTTCTTCTATGGAAGTTCTGGGTATGATTAGGAGATATAATAGGCATTCATTAGACATGAAATATGTGGAAGGAAGTGCAAGAAAGAGAAGAGTATCACCCTTACCCTAATCCATGACTTGAGCGAGAGGATGAAGATGGCACAAGGTTTCTGTCAAAGCTGCTGTTGCTCAAGAGAGGAGAGGCATCATGTGCTTACCCGCCTGCAGGAATGAAATTCTCCCTCCCTGTGGAACAAGAAGATGGAGCGAGATGTTTGGATCTTCTGCACTGGTACTCGACAGAAGTGTGATAGGGAGATGTACTGTACTTCCTGTTCGTGCCCAGAACAATCCAGGAAGGTTGATTACACTCACTCGATAGGAACAAAAGAGGGAAGGTGCTGGTGCTTACCTAGTGGGTCAATCGGCCGTTTGTTGTTGCAGCAACAAGAGGAGCGTATGCTACTGCTGTTGGAGCGTTCGATCAGCAAGAGAGGAAGGTAAGGCCGCCTGTTGCTGCTGAAATCCGTAGACAGAAGGGAGGAGGTGTGTTTGTGAATCTGGACGGAAATAACACTCGCAGCGCACAAGGAAGGAGATCGGAATACGCTTGAGATCTGGCGTGAAATCCGGACAGTTACTTTCTGTGTAACGCTCTTCAGCAGCGTGGATCTTCATGGGTTGCAGCTATCGACGGCCAGTTTCTCTTCACTCCTGCTGGGCTGGACGCGAGGCTAGCAGGCTGGGTATTCTGGGCTGGCGGCTAGCAGGCTACACGCTGGGCTGAGGGAAAGGCTACGCACGCTGGGCTGGCGCTGCTGGGCTGAAGGGGACGTTGGGCACACTGGCAAGCTGCTGCTGGGCTGGACGCTGGCTGAAGAAGGTAAGGCAGCTGCACACTCCGCTGGACTGGACGCTGGGCTGCGGGCAAGCGGGCTGAGGCGGACACTGGGCGCTGGGCTGTCAACAGCCTGTCTGGGCTTGTCACAGACTTGTCACAGCCTTGTCTGGCCTTGTCACAGCTTCGTCACAGACTTGTCCGGGCCTTGTCATATTCTAAATTAGGGCTAAACTTATTATTTTATGTGAAGCTAAGCTACATAAAATGATAAACTTTTAAGAGATTCTATCATTTTATGTGAAGGAAATCTACATAAAATGATAAATTTTATAATAATGTGTCTAACTAAGTAGACGGATATGGATCAACTGATCGAGATCGGGTTTGTTACAGAAATGAACGGAATAAAAATTCCGGATATTACATCCTTAGTACAAGTTCTTTAGATAACTATTTTTGTTAAAAAAAAAAAACAGATTTTTTTTTTGTTACGTTTGTTTTTTACCTTTTCAATTCTTAATATATTTTTTAATTGAGTTGAAATTGATAGATAATTGCAGGGTTTTTGCAAATTTTTATTTGGAGATTGTTACGGAATGTATCTCATCCAAATCAAAATAGTTATGATATACATTTATCCTTTAACGTAAACATTTTACAATTTATTTTTAACATACAAATTTTACAAGAAAATTATTTAGATAATTACATTTGACTTTCTTCAAAATCTCAATATTAGCTAATTTTTAATTTAAGGAAACTTTCTCAACAAGTTTTGTTAATCCTAATTAACCCTAATTTTTTGCGGTATATATATTCGTAAAGGTGAGACTTCGGTGCTTTCATTACTTTCGTTGTTATGCATTCGTTATATTCTATTATCTCGGTGATTTCATTATTTTCGTTGTTATGCATTCTTTATATTCTACTATCTCGGTGCTTTCATTATTTACTTTTTATTTGAAAACTAATATATTTATATTTTGAAATGCAGGTTGCTCCAAACTATGTTCATGTTCATCCGATGGTGAATCCTTAAGATAAATATATACATATATATATATATATATATATATATATATATATATATATATATATATATATATATATATATATATATATATATATAAGACAATTTTTTGTAGATCTACCAACAAAAAGCTTAATATTCTAAGCTTTTTCACTCATTGTGAAATATCTGCTCTAATATGTTTAATTAATCTCTCAATACTCCGCTCTCAATACTCCGCTCCTTGAACGGATTAAAGTTATTGATTTGATTTAATGTATTTTTTTCTTTTTCACTCCGCTCTCAATAACTTAATTCCATAAATTGTTCTTAATCTTCAATTGATCCAATTCATCTTATGTATATTGTTGTTTATATATACATTCACTATATACACATAAATTGAGGAACTAATGACAATCTTCTTTGTATTATCGTAATAATCAGATTTGTTTTTACACAAAAAAACAGTGAGATTAATTACGATATTCGATTGTTAACTAAATGCTATATTTTGTTTGTTTGTATGTTTCAAAATATTGCCCTTAGTAATAGTTCTAGTTTAAAATTCATGATTCCGGGATCAAGATGTAAGATCCGAGTTTTTCCCTTCACCGCCCCCCGCGGTGAAGAGGGCCGCCCCTACGGCCGAGTTGATCCGCCCCTGCGGATGACGACAAATCGTGCCCGATCTTTTCTTCCGTTCTTTTTATCTCACTTCCATAGATAGAATGTCCGATATTCTATATTATGGGCCGGTTTCATGATCTTCCTTCTAACCCTAGACGTCTTTCCGTCTAGCATTCCTGCCGTCTCTTTATATTCTCTCCTTTTTCTCCTTTTCCCGTTCCTTGCTTGCGTCTTCTTCAACCCTAGAGAGCTGCACCCGTCCCCTTGCTTCCTGCAACCTTGTTGAGCGTGTAAGTTCTTCCCTTATGGTTTCTCCTTCACGTTCTTACAATGTTGCATGCCTTCTCCTTCTATTTCGTTTTCTTCTTCGTTCTTCCCTTTTCTTCTTCCCCAAGAATCAAGTTTGATCCTTGATTCTTGTAGAGCGTTCCGTTGTTGACCCTTTGTTGTTATCAGGCTCTCGGGAGTCGAGTCTTGACGAGTTGGAACCAAAGGTTCGAGCTTTGGTTGCCCTTGCTGTGAGTTTTGTCGAAGAGAAGCGCTGACCCGTCAGCGCTTCTGTCGTGCAGCCGCCCCTGCGCCTGCACCTGGCCGCCCCTGCGTGTTTCCGCCCTTGCGCCTCTGTCCAACCGCCCCTGCGGTTTGTCCTGTAGTAACTCCTGTCTTTGGTGAGTTGCTTCCTTCCTTCCTTTCGTTGTTCCTTTCCTTGGTTCCTTGTGGTTGTTCCTTGTTCCCTGAGTTGCTGTAAGACTAAGGTTGAGTCCTTAGCTTGTGGAGATCTCTTAGAGATCGTTGAGACTAGAAGTTATAGACTTCTAGCAACCATTCCGTTCCTGATCCGTGTTGCTTGTTCGTACAGGCCTTCCTTGCTCCTTTCTTGAGGGAAACTGAGCTATCCTGAGTTGTTCCTGAGTTGTTGCTGAGCCTTTGTGTTACCTTCGTGTGAGGTAAGTTCCTTGGACTAACTTAGCTTCATTCCGCGTATTAGTTGGATTGTATTGGCTTGTTGTGTTGTTTATCATGTTTATAACGGATAACTGGAAATAGGATTCACCCTCTGATGATCTTAACTGACCCAAGTGTATTATAACCGGGCGGTGACCACTTGTCTAGTTCTACAGGAGACTATAATGTGCTCTTGAAACCTAGACCCGTAGGTAACGGACAGTACTGATCTATTCCTATTGGTAGACGGAAGCGGAGGCGAGTTTCGGGAGATTCTCGTGTGAAAAAAGAAGTTGAATTAGTAATGGATAACCTTAATGAAAGATAATAACCGGTTGATGTGTGAGCATGCTATGTGTTTTCTTTACCTTATGTGTGTTTGTGCCTTTACGCTCTTGCTAGTACCTAGAATGTTAGCTAACGGTTTATACCGTCGTTGTAGATGTTCCGCAGGTTCAAGATGTTGCTGAGTGATCCGGATGGTGTGGTCAGCCGGGGCTCCCGTACATTATAGGACGGGATCGGGTTTTTGTTTCTTTTGTTGTTTCCCTTTTGTTTTGAACTCGGTTGCGGAGCTTTTGTGTTTTCTTTTGTTTAAACCTTTGGTTTCATGTTGAGTTTTGTTTTTATTTGTTTGTGCCTTGTTGTAAGATCCGTTTGTTGTTGCTACTTTGAGGGTCGGGACCCATTGTGCGGTCCTAGCCCGTAGCGCTTCAAGTTCCCAAAACTTGGGGTGTTACACAAAATATTATTAAGAAAGGAATTTTAAATGCAACGAGCTTTTGGGTATTAGAAAGCCCAGTTATCCACTTTTTAAGAATCAAAACCTTCATTATAATATTTATAAATATCAAAGAAGTTATTAAATACAGTTTCACACAAGGTACAAACGATACATGAGTATATTTATATAAATTAGGGTTTTGTTCAATTCCGCATATGGAACGTTTATTCTCATAAATTAACACAATTATCCAAAATATTTAAGTATTTTTAAAAATTATATTTTAAAGTTTTATATTGATCTTATTTACATTTTGTAATTATAAACATGAAAAAAAAGGTTTAACAAAATCATATTGAACAAAATCTATTTAATTATGGAATTTACAAATCAATTTTGTAAATTAACATAACAATTTAACGATTTGTTGACCTAATTCAAATTATCAGTTAAATGTTCGACCCTAAATTCCATGCAATATGATATATAATGGATCTTATGACTTATAAATCTTACTAGTGCATTGCCCGTGCCCTGCACGGGTTTGTTGTAATATTTTGAAATAATATACGTAAACAATATTAAAAAATAAAATCTATTCAAAAAACAATTAAATTTTGAAAAATTTCATATGGTGTCCTTGTATTTTTTTACCTTTTCGGATTATGTTCAAGTGTTTTTTTTTTTTTCAGTTTTCGAATTATGCCCTTGAGCTTTATACATTGCCGAAATGTGCCCTTCTATCATCCATAAGTTAATATTTTGAGTAGAAAAAAAAAGATAATTATTTTATAGTTATTGTTAATAGTCATTTTAAAGGTATAAATAATTTTTTCAATGAAAAACTTATCTTTTTTTTCCTTAAAATTTTAACAAACATTAATGTATGAATGGTAGAAGGGCATTTTTCGAAAAATTATAAAGCTCATGGTTAACATCCGGAAACTGAAAACTTTTTGACATAATTCAAAAAAGTAAAAATACAGGGACACCATCCATAATTTCCTAAAATTTATATGTTTTGAAAATTGAGGAACAAAAATTACAATTAGGTGTACAATCCACTAAATTTCATGACGCATCAATCACACCACCTATAAAAAGAGTATGAACTTATAACTTAGCTTGTGATAAATAATTTGATAAAAAAAAAAAAAAAAAAGAGAAGAGTGTGAAGAATTTTTTTTTAATTATTAAAAAAGATAAGAATCAAAGAAACTTGGCAAATAGTAATTATACCTTATCGACATGATTTAGAAAGATCGTATAAATTATAATTTTCAACTATTTTTCGTCTAACTAATTTGTATTAACATTATATCCTGTGTAGGGCGCCGACTTTTTTTCTATAAATAAATTAAGCAGTTGAGTAGTTTAAAAATAAAATAATCACCAAAAACTTTTTTTTAAATATTTTATGAGGTGAAATTTAAATTAACTAATTAGTAGAAAAATAGTTAAATATATCTAATTTGTACAAAAATTTTTATAAATAAATTTTAAATGTTTATAAATTAAATATAAGTATTTGGAAGATAAGGGATTAAGAATTGGATAATATTTTCTTAATTCTTCAAACACTTTGTTTGTTAACATATATAAACCTGATATTTTACGGGATAATGACGATAAATAAAATCTAATCAAAGTACACCAAATAAATTAAATTATTTACTTAACAAAATTGTTGGACTCGTTTAAATGTTTGATACGTGGAATTAGGTAGACATAATACACAATAGATAGTAGATTGCTAAAAAATGGGTTACTAATGAAGTTTTAGTTTTATCGGAATAAATATCTTTAAATAAATATCTTTAAAAACCTGAAAATAAATAAATTTCAGAATAGATGAATTATATTATAATAAGTCAATAGTACATAATTCGTATTTAATGATAGTGATTGAATATTTTTGATTTCAACGCGATATGTTACAAGGAAAAAATAAAATAAAATTTTGATATGATAAACACAAGTAAAAACGTGAAGGAAACAATTTTTGGGCTACAAAGCTGAACAAAAGACATAATTTGGTAAAAACTTAAATTCAAAACATCATTAAAAAAAACGGTTTTACATGTACATATGATAACATAAAAGGTTGAATTTAAAATTGGTCTAATATGAATGAATTACTTTATATGATCGTAAAAGTAGTAGTATGAAAAAGTTAAAAGAAGAAGATTAATTAAAAACAAATTTAATGATAAATATTATTAAGAAAAAACAATGGATACAAATGACACCAAATATTTATACTAAAATCGCTGAGAAAAGCTATGGATACTTATATTAGTTATAAAATAGAAGATTCATCTTAAAATCTTGACTAAGGATACTTTGGTATCTTAGACTAAGCAAATTTCAAACTTTTTTAAAATATTATATTAGTTATAAAATTGCGGATCAAATAACATATTGTATAAGGTAACAAATATGTTTGTTAAACATTTAAAAGATACAGATCCTAAGATCACGTAACAAATATTTTTTTTATAAAATCTAACTAATTATTAGAATTTCATATGGTGAATCTGAGATAAATCCAAAGTTACATATATTCACAAAATCTAGTTTTTATCTTCCTAATAAGTAGTAATCATCATCAAAACATGAAGCATAACAACATTCAATTAGATATATCATTCGAACCTGTTTGTGGATCATGAGGGTGTGTTGATAATGTTGAAGAGATGTTTGATGAACCGCGATTCAAGGTGTAAGGCTGAATAATGATATACTCCTAAAAGCTCATCGTAAAAGATAAAAGAATTAGGAATCCAAAAATCCACCTACTTGATTATGATTTGCTATCACTCTGGCGATTGTGTAATTCCGTTGCTAACCGATGATGACGTGAATCTAGTTAGGGTTAACCTGCATTTCAACATCACAACTTTATTAGTTTACATACCAATCTTCTCAAATATCATAGAAATCAAATAAAGAAATAAAAATGAAATCAAGAATCTCATAATCATTCAATATGTGTACTTATCTACTAATCGAGAATAAACACAAAACTAAAGTGAATAATCAGTGGAAAATTATAGGATGAGATCAATGGCGTAAAGATTAAATTGTACGAATATATATAGTACTGAGAACCAATTAAGGGTCAGCAAAGCTTGTTAGGAAAGTTTAAAGTTTAAAATTTAAAAAATAGTGATAATATTGAAATTGTTAAGATTTTTAGCGTAATGTGGAAGTCACTTCTAATTATCCATCCAAGTAATTTTTTCTCTTTAAATTTATGTAATCAAAAAATTACGTGGGCAGATGAAAATTCTAAAAGATTTACGATTTCGATTTGTTGAAAGAATTGAATTTTAAATTATGATTTTCAGAAAAATAAATTAAAAAAAAATGGCAGTTAAGTTTATATTTAAAATGGCAGTTAGTTTCAAGATTGAGTTAAATTCACCAGATCTTTATGTGGAATTAATGTGATACCTGAATATTCAAAGGAAATACATGAGAAAGAGTCATTGATCATAGGATTAGCATTTCTAGAATTCGGATTTTAATGTAATTATGTGAATGTTCCATTATAAAGCTTCGAATAGGAGAATGAATCATTGATTTTGCTCACAGAAATTATGAATTTACAGTATTTATGCCATATGAAATTGCTGTGAAATTGGATAGTTCATGTGAAAGATTTTATGGGACAAATTCGATGCTGATAAACTAAATTTAGGGATAACAAATTTATTTATTTTGTTTGGATTCCGCAAATTATTGTTACAACTTAATGTTAATCAATATTTTTTTTGTAGATTTATTTTCAGTAAAAAAAATTTGAATGGCAGTTTAGTAAATATTTCACAAAAAATCCTATGTGGCATTACTCGTTGAACGACACGTGGTGCTAGCGTCCTTAGTTTTAGTAAGTAATATAGATTAGATAATCTTCTTTTAATTATTAAAATTTTATTTAATAATGTTTTATTAACAGTCAAATTACTACATATTTTAGACTTTAATAATAGTTTAATCGGGTCTCACCCATTAAAACTGGCCTAAATCATAATTGTATTCCTTTTTAGACTTTTATAACAATTTAATAATTACTACATGATATTACGTTTTAGTTTTTTGTTGATGAACTAATGTTTTTAATGGTAAATAAAATAATTGATCAATACTAAGTACTAATCATATTTATTAATTAATATATTTATTAAATACTATTTAAATTAACTTGATAAACCAATAACACACCTAATTATCAATATTAATTAAAAAAATACTAAATCAATGAATTGTCTTAATTTTATACCCTGTAATATTAATCTTACATAATTTATACTTACTACATACACAATATAAATTATTATTAAATATAAAAAAATGAATTCTTTAAATAATACGAGTAAAACAAATTATAGAAAAAAAATAATTTTTCAAAAATCCCGTGCAAGGCACGGGTGTTACACTAGTAATAAATTAATACAGTGATTTTTTTAAATTTTTTAAAATCCTTATTTTATTTATTTTTAAATAAAGTATAACACTTATGTTTTTAGATTTTGTTAAAAAAATGCTAATCTAATTTATTTATTTTTAAAATAAAATAAACACTGATTTTTTTGAATTTTTTAAAAATTATCTAATTTTTTCATTATTTATTTTCTAATTAATTTAAAACATTTATGTTTGTAAATTATTATTTTTTATTGTTTTACTTTAGTTTTAAAATAAATAAATCATTATTTCTATTATAATTTGTTTTTTAGTTTTAGTTTTTTTCTTTTGTATGTTTTTAATGGAATTTAAAAAAGTTTAATGAATTTGGGCAAAATCCGGAAAACAACATAAATTTAAGGGTACCATCTGAACTTGAAAAAATTATTGGGCAAAATCCGGAATACCCCAAACCACGAGGGTACCATCTGGAATTTCCCTAAAAAAACTAACTAATATTACGAGGCCTTAAAATATTGGGGTCTTGTGTTGGGGTGAATGACACATGTTATTGGATGGGTTTCTTCTATCATTAACCCATTGTTGATGTTGTTGCTGTAACGCCTCGTTTATTGGGTGCATTTTTTTATATTTATTTTCCGACTTTTATCGATATATTATTAGCTTAAATATTTTTTTTTATTATTAAAAGTATTTTTATTTATATTGATGTATTACCCAAAAATTTCTGTTCCGAAAAACTCGTTACAAGTTGTTTTACGGACTTTAGTTATGCTACTAGTTGGTTGGATTTAAAGAAGAAAGGGGTTTTAAAATTAGTTATAGATAAATATATTTAATGGAAAGAGCCCCACCTTTTTTTTTTCTCTCTTCCTTCTTCTTCTCTATCCCGTTATTTTCTTCCCCATTTCTCCTGCTTCTTTCTTCTTCTTCACCTTCAGCAGGTGACTGTTTCTTTCAGCCCTTCTTACTGTCGCCACTCGCCGGAGCTACCGCTGTGCCGCCACCGACTAGACCCAGGAGGTGTCGTGCTGCCATCCTCGCGCGACCTGGTGCTCCTAGGTCTGAAGGTCGGCGCGAGCCCCAGCCCCCACTCCGCCTTTGCCGCCATCTCGTGCCGCCAGTCGCCGGAGCTACCGCCGTGCCACCGCCCACATCTCCCAGCCGCCGGAGTCCTCTAGTTGTCCACCTCCTCACCTCCTTCACTGATTTTGTGAATTTGGGTATTTTTAACCTAATTTCCAACTTTGACCAATTGCTTGGATTTGTGTTTTAATTTGGATGATTAAGTCTTGAAATGTTGTTCTTGTTTGTTTAGGTTGGTGATTTTGTGGTGGAACGATGTAATCGAATGATTTTCTAAAACTCTAGCTTTTGCTTACAACCCACTCGAGTTCGGATTAGGTAACTCAACTTTCATGGTTGATTCCGGTTATGTTCTAGTTGTTTTATTTTTTTTTGTAGTTCATCATATTTGAATTGTGGAAGATATCTAACGGTTAAAATATAAGTTATGACATGGTGAAGTTAGGCCAAAAGTGGTTTGAGAGGAAGGAACCCAATTTTGGCTAAGTATAGATTTTGTTCTTGTGGAGGCAACGTTGGGTTTTGTCTAGAATTTGTGCATAGAAATTTATGAGTTTTGTCTCTTCTATCTTAGAGCAATGTCGTTTGTGATTGTGGACCTTAAGGAGTTATGGATGGTTGATGAATTGATTTGTGGTGGAACAATCTTGTGGAATCTTTGAGGTTAGAAATTGTATCATAGCATAGATGTGATGTATGTTCTAGTGATACAATGAGCGTATGTTGTTATTCAAGCATGTGTAGTTGAGTTGTTGAGATTGTGGAGACTAGGACGTGAGTATTCTAGACTAGCGTTCATGATCGGGGGGGGGGGGGATTATCGAAACTAGGAATGAGTTGCCCTAGCATGTAAGTTGTATAACCTTGTAGAGGTCCTTTGGGCTAGAAGTCTAAGGACTTCTATCATGAGAGATAGATGCTGATTACGTACCTTGTTGTGATCAGGAGTTGAGTATCTTCCTATGGGAAGCGAGAGCGGTATTGACGGTTTAGCCTTGAGACGAGGTAAGTCTTCGGACTTACTTAGCTCGTATTCTTTGTATTAGCATTATTGTGTGTTGGGTGGTGTGTGTTATTATTTTACTGTTTATAACAACTAAACCGGAAATAGGATTACCGACCTTTATATTATTTGGCCCAAGTGTATGATAACGGGCGGTGACATCACTGCTTGGCTCCCCGTGAGAGCTAGGGGGATCCCGGCGACTGGCCCGTGTTGGTTAGACGGTCGGAGGCATCCGACCGTTCCATTGCCGGAAGAAGGGACCGAGGCGAGTTTCGGAGGATTCTCGTGTCACAAAAGAAGTTGAACTAGAACGGGATATGACTTAATAAATAAAGATAATAAACCGGATTTGTGTGCTTTGAGTATGTTGTGTGACTATGTTGAATTAATTGTGTTTGTGCCTTTCCCTTTAATTCTAATGCTTCGAATATTAGCTAACGGTTTTATACCGATTGTTGTAGATTGCCTTGCAGGTTAGGAAAGCGGCCGAGAGATCCGGAAGAGTGGGCAGCCGGGGTTCCGTACATTTTAGGAGTGGGTTTTGGTTGGAGTCGGGTTGTGTTTTATTCTTCGTTTATTATGTTGGTATGCCGTGTGTATGGTGTTTGATCTTTGGTGTTGATTATCGGCTGAAGTCTTTTGTTGTTTTCCTTCGGGTTTCTTATCATTTGCATTAAAATAGAATTTTGGTTTTGCCTTTATTTGTGCCATGTTGAAAGATCCGGTGAAATTGTTGTCAAGCTAAGGGTCGGGACCCATTGTGAGGTCCCAACCCGTAGCATCCCGAGTCCCGCGGGTTCGGGGTGTTACAAAAGTGGTATCAGAGCCCTAGGTTGACAACAATGGCACTCGCAATCTTCTAAAGGCCGAATAAGGAATAAACAGAACCCCGCGGGTTCTGAGTTTTCGTTTTCAAAATCACATGCATGAGTCGGGGTAGAATGTACGGACCACCACTCCTTCCGTGGATCTCGGCAGCATAGTTTATTAGATTTTTAGTATATATATGTATATATGTAGATATGCATCTTGGACTTAGGATGTTTTTGGGACTATTATTGTATGTGGATTGTATTTGCATGATGGACATGATTTATGTGTATAGTTGTATATGTGAACGATTATATGTTTTGGACCTTGTATTGTTGTAATAGAATGTCGAATGCGTGATATTAGTAGTAATATGGACTTAGGACTTATATAGTTATGGATACGTATTCCTATTATATATAGTAGCATATGGAGATATAGGACCTTTTAGTTGAGATGCTATTATGAGATCATTGCCCTTGGACGACGTCATTTTTATAGGATAGTGTATATACGAGGACGAATATGCTCAATTATCGAGTTGAGAGCTACGTTCGGGCGAACACCTTGGAGTTCTTGTACTCCTTTAAGAGGATGTCGAGGAGGAGGATTAGAGATGACGTAAACAAAGGACGAACAAGTGGAAGAGAACCTCGAGTAATTTTAAGCAAAACTGAGAAGGAAGTCATACGAGTAAGGAAGCGATATGAAGACATGAGAGTGGTTGCAAAGAAGCAATGATTGAATCACAACGAAACCAACTAGAGATGGTGAACTTACGATTTTTCAAGACGACGCATGGATAACTAAAGAGACGAAGCGGGAAGAAAAGGAGTGCATAGTAGCAAGGGTAGAAGTGGTATTTCCTTGAGGCGTGAAGTTCTTCCTAGATGCTCCTAAGCATGAGAGTCAGAGTGTGAAGTGTGGTCGAACTAATACGAAGATTCATGAGATGCGTAAGTTAAGATTACAAAAGAACTAGAAAGTAAAGAGACAGGTTTTGTGAGAGATTAAGCGGGAGACTTCTTCAGAAGTACGAGAGTTACAAGGAGGATTACATGGCGAAAGTTCACATAGTAGAATTACCTTGTGGAGTCAATCATTTTCCGTCATTATAGTGAGACCGAGCAACACTAAGGAGGAGGAAGTGTGTGGATGATGATCCTAAGAAGATGAAAGCCGAAACAAGGAACTTTGATCGAAACACTTAAGATACCAATCAAGAGGAACATGAACGGACAATATATGAGGCTAGAATTTTGGTGAAGGTGTAATTAAAGGAAAACATGGAATAATGGTTAAGCCTATGAAAGGGAGAGATACGAAACAACAAGGCCAAGAAGATATGGTTACCTTATAAGGAAAGGAAGCGTAGAATGAATAGGGGACTCATGGAGTTCAAGGTAGAGTACCCCGAGGAGGGTAGCCTTCAAGAGAATGGTAACATGAAAACTACAGCAGAATGATAAGTCGTTGACTTCGGAGAAGGTCAAATACAAGTAAGCGGTGACAACTAAGAACGCACATGTGCGAATTGTCTATTGGAGACTGTAGAGAGGATGAGTAAACAAGATTATGGGCATACAGAGGGATTTGGATGACCTTATGCGACCTTGTAGGTCATGGAATTGGCGTATGGGAGAACGACACGGATTAGATGTTTTAAAGTTTGACCACGGTAAAGAGGAAGTAGTAAATCAAGAAGAAGGTAAGATGTCATGTTTGCGCGAGAAAAAGCTAAGTCAAGTGTTGTGACTCGCATGGCGCAACCATAGTGGCTATGACGTGAAACGAGGAATCTCGATTAGGGCAACGAGGCAAGCTTAGAGTTATGACGTTAGTGCTTGGTGGAGTAATTAGTGGATCTTTTTGTGATTATGGTTGGGAATTTCGCCGGAAGGCATACAAGTACGGTTGTAAAGCTGCTCATGGGTACCAAGAGGTACATAAGGTGGCTAACAAGAGAAAGAGAGGACTGGAGTTTTGAAGTTCGATGTTATAATGAGATGTACAAGAAGTACATGAAAGATTGAGATTAGAGCCTCTATGGTCGGTTTGACATTGCATAAGAAAATAAAGTATAAATTTTTACGCCTACTTGAAGAAAGGATGACTTTGGTGAAAGCTTATGTAGAATACGAAGAGCTCATCCCATATATTGGGATGTCGCGTAAAGTGAAGAAGATAAGGTCATATGTTTTGAAGCACGGTTAAGTCCGGCAGATTGGACCCTTATGCTTGCACAAAAGTGAGAAACCTTAGTAGATTATTACAATCATCCATCAAAGAGGGGATATGAGATTAAGTTAAAGGAATACTTAAATAAGGCCACAAGAGTCAGAAAACTCAAGCAAAATTTTTTCAATTCAAGAAAAGACGAATATTTGAAAGAAAATGGTCACTGTTATAACCGGAGAAGGAGCAATTCACGTGTTTAAAGGATGTTGCCCCAACAGATTGAGATAGATCATTAGTATCATGACCACCTATCAGGTTTTAAGGCAAGGTTGTGTCAGTCTTATGTTATGGGACGAAAGAGGAAATATGAAAACCGAGATATCACGGATTCCAATACGTCATAATGTGGATTTTGCCACTAAGGTCAAGCTTGACTCAATTCCGATATCTAAGGCACCGCATGGAATGACACTTGTGAAGAGACATGAGTTGTGGAAGCAAGTGAAGGAGCAATTGCAAGAACTTACTGAAAGGAGTTCATTAGAATTAGTGAAATGCTATGGAGAACTCCGAATGTTATCTTAAACTCTTGATTTGAAGTTGTTATAGAAAATACCAGTTTGCGAAAAGGGAGACGGTTATCACCGTTTGTACATCAATTACCGTGAGTCGAGCAAGATTATGGTAAAGGACATGTATCCCTTACCACGAAGGGATGATCTAGTTGATTGGTTGCAAGGGTCGGTAGTCTCTTCTAAAAATGATTTAAGGATTGATTGTCACCAAATGAGAATTCGAGACTGGGATGTTGCAAATACGGCTTTCCAGACAAACCTTGGTCACTACAAGCTGTAGTGATTCCATATGGGCTTACTACGCCCCGGACCAGATATTTTAGTCTACTCTCAAAGAAGAGAGGAGTTGTACGACAAGTTGTCTCGGGATGGCCAACCCCGAAGGATGTGAATGAAGCTACAAGTTTTCTCAGATGTGTTGGTCATTACCGGATTTGTGGAGAGATTCTCCAAAGTTACACCATCTATGGCTAACCTACCCCGGATGACCATGAAGTATTGGTGGAAAAATAAATAAATAAATAAATAAATAAATAAATAAAAAATAAAAAAATAAATTAAAAAAAAAAATATAAATAAATAAATAAAATAAATAAATAAATAAATAAATAAAAAATAATAAAAAAAAAAATAATAAATTAAAAAATAAATTTTGACAATGGATTTGTTGAGAGTTAAGAGGAGATTTATGGGTGAACTGTTGAAATTGCCTCAAGGAATGATGGGTTTGAAGAGGACAAGTGATTCCCCCAAGTCAAGTCTTGATTGAGTATTGAGGAACGAGGTAAAGGTAATAACATACGTGTCTCGTTAGTAGTAGTAGTGTGAAGTTAAGTACTTCCTTCATTCCTTGGAGCTTGCAACAAAAAAATTGATGAAATGTAACATTAAAGTTTGGTTTGACAAGAACCAAAACCAATAGTGTAAAATTGGAAGTTCAATCTTCTTTGATAGAGAAATCAAAGGGAAAATAATAGAGATGCTGCATCGAAACCGAGAAGGAAGTTGAGTTCCGATGTATTGATCTTTTTGAGATCTTAGCGCAAGTTGGGAAGGCGAATTACCGGTTGGCGTGGCCACCGACAGTGGAGAGTGTTCACAAGTGTTTGATGTGTAACAATCGAGAGAGTACATACATGAATCGAGACATATTGTTAGTCATGACGATCTAGTGGCAGACGAGAACCGAAGAGGCTAACTGGAAGATGTGAGAGAGTATCTTTGAGTGAGTTTTACGCTGAGCTAGTAGCATCGATAGAATTGACGGGTTAGACCTAGTTCTTTCCTTGGTTGAGTTATGTGCATGTGTGATGTTATGTGTAGTTTGTGCCCGTGCGGGAATGTGCTATGTGACGTGTTATGTCTTGCGGTGGTAGTTTGAGTAGATTGTGTGTATATATTAGAAGGTTTAAGCCTTTTTAGTTTAAGAGTTCGTGCATCGGCCTTAGGGACCGAGAAGTTCGACGTATAGCAAGTTTCGGGACGAAACTTATTTTTAGGAGGATTTGATGTAACGCCTCGTTTATTGGGTGCATTTTTTTATATTTATTTTCCGACTTTTATCGATATATTATTAGCTTAAATATTTTTTTTTATTATTAAAAGTATTTTTATTTATATTGATGTATTACCCAAAAATTTCTGTTCCGAAAAACTCGTTACAAGTTGTTTTACGGACTTTAGTTATGCTACTAGTTGGTTGGATTTAAAGAAGAAAGGGGTTTTAAAATTAGTTATAGATAAATATATTTAATGGAAAGAGCCCCACCTTTTTTTTTCTCTCTCTTCCTTCTTCTTCTCTATCCCGTTATTTTCTTCCCCATTTCTCCTGCTTCTTTCTTCTTCTTCACCTTCAGCAGGTGACTGTTTCTTTCAGCCCTTCTTACTGTCGCCACTCGCCGGAGCTACCGCTGTGCCGCCACCGACTAGACCCAGGAGGTGTCGTGCTGCCATCCTCGCGCGACCTGGTGCTCCTAGGTCTGAAGGTCGGCGCGAGCCCCAGCCCCCACTCCGCCTTTGCCGCCATCTCGTGCCGCCAGTCGCCGGAGCTACCGCCGTGCCACCGCCCACATCTCCCAGCCGCCGGAGTCCTCTAGTTGTCCACCTCCTCACCTCCTTCACTGATTTTGTGAATTTGGGTATTTTTAACCTAATTTCCAACTTTGACCAATTGCTTGGATTTGTGTTTTAATTTGGATGATTAAGTCTTGAAATGTTGTTCTTGTTTGTTTAGGTTGGTGATTTTGTGGTGGAACGATGTAATCGAATGATTTTCTAAAACTCTAGCTTTTGCTTACAACCCACTCGAGTTCGGATTAGGTAACTCAACTTTCATGGTTGATTCCGGTTATGTTCTAGTTGTTTTATTTTTTTTTGTAGTTCATCATATTTGAATTGTGGAAGATATCTAAAGGTTAAAATATAAGTTATGACATGGTGAAGTTAGGCCAAAAGTGGTTTGAGAGGAAGGAACCCAATTTTGGCTAAGTATAGATTTTGTTCTTGTGGAGGCAACGTTGGGTTTTGTCTAGAATTTGTGCATAGAAATTTATGAGTTTTGTCTCTTCTATCTTAGAGCAATGTCGTTTGTGATTGTGGACCTTAAGGAGTTATGGATGGTTGATGAATTGATTTGTGGTGGAACAATCTTGTGGAATCTTTGAGGTTAGAAATTGTATCATAGCATAGATGTGATGTATGTTCTAGTGATACAATGAGCGTATGTTGTTATTCAAGCATGTGTAGTTGAGTTGTTGAGATTGTGGAGACTAGGACGTGAGTATTCTAGACTAGCGTTCATGATCGGGGGGGGGGGATTATCGAAACTAGGAATGAGTTGCCCTAGCATGTAAGTTGTATAACCTTGTAGAGGTCCTTTGGGCTAGAAGTCTAAGGACTTCTATCATGAGAGATAGATGCTGATTACGTACCTTGTTGTGATCAGGAGTTGAGTATCTTCCTATGGGAAGCGAGAGCGGTATTGACGGTTTAGCCTTGAGACGAGGTAAGTCTTCGGACTTACTTAGCTCGTATTCTTTGTATTAGCATTATTGTGTGTTGGGTGGTGTGTGTTATTATTTTACTGTTTATAACAACTAAACCGGAAATAGGATTACCGACCTTTATATTATTTGGCCCAAGTGTATGATAACGGGCGGTGACATCACTGCTTGGCTCCCCGTGAGAGCTAGGGGGATCTCGGCGACTGGCCCGTGTTGGTTAGACGGTCGGAGGCATCCGACCGTTCCATTGCCGGAAGAAGGGACCGAGGCGAGTTTCGGAGGATTCTCGTGTCACAAAAGAAGTTGAACTAGAACGGGATATGACTTAATAAATAAAGATAATAAACCGGATTTGTGTGCTTTGAGTATGTTGTGTGACTATGTTGAATTAATTGTGTTTGTGCCTTTCCCTTTAATTCTAATGCTTCGAATATTAGCTAACGGTTTTATACCGATTGTTGTAGATTGCCTTGCAGGTTAGGAAAGCGGCCGAGAGATCCGGAAGAGTGGGCAGCCGGGGTTCCGTACATTTTAGGAGTGGGTTTTGGTTGGAGTCGGGTTGTGTTTTATTCTTCGTTTATTATGTTGGTATGCCGTGTGTATGGTGTTTGATCTTTGGTGTTGATTATCGACTGAAGTCTTTTGTTGTTTTCCTTCGGGTTTCTTATCATTTGCATTAAAATAGAATTTTGGTTTTGCCTTTATTTGTGCCATGTTGAAAGATCCGGTGAAATTGTTGTCAAGCTAAGGGTCGGGACCCATTGTGAGGTCCCAACCCGTAGCATCCCGAGTCCCGCGGGTTCGGGGTGTTACAGTTGCCCACAATGTTATTGTTGTTATATATTATATAAACCTAAAACCCACTACAACAATTAGAAGTATCCATAACGTTTGAAAAACGCTATGATATACATTAACAACGTTATTATATACGCTATGACAGAGCCCGCTATAATAGGGTCACAACTTACTTAGCGTTTGTGCAAACGTTGTGAAAAAGTGGCCCTTGAATAGTGTTTGATAAACGTTATGAAAACGTGAACCTATTATAGAGTTTGCACAAACGCTATAAAATAAAGTGGTCCTATTATAGCGTTTGAGGACACGCTATGGAAAAAAATAACCAATAATAGCGTTTGTGCAAACGATATGAAAAAGTGGACTTATTATAGCGTTTGATGAAACGTTAATGAAAAAGTGGACCTATTAATAGCGTTTCATCGAAATGCTATGAAAATAATGTCATTTATATTGTTTTATAAACGCTATAGAACACAATAATAGCATTTTTGATAAACGCTATAAAACCTAACAATAGCATTTTCGATAAATGGTATAGAAACTCAATAACGACATTAAACAAAAACCATATTATTTCATTTTAAAGATTCAAATGATACAAAACATGAGTTGTTTAAAACAATTGTGAGAACTTAGTTTGACAATACTAATCTAAAATGGATAACCATCTTGAAAACTCCACCTTGAGTATATTTTTGAATATGTGATGGTGAAAGACTTAACACAAATAAAGCGGTTTTTATACTAACAAAATATCGATTGTATTTCTAGTTGCTTGATTTGTTTGGTGCTTGTCTAAATATGTACAGGCCTTGGAAAACATTTTAAGGGACAGACGGTGGCCTTGAAATCAGATACAAGAGACAAGCGCGGAGTTTGAAGAAGTTCGACAAGGAGACCTTGAAAAAAGTTTCAAAGAACAAAACGGTTGGAAGGAATTCAAATCTCTGCCAACCAAATCTACCAAGAATCCAAAGAAGATCTTCTAAGAAGATTTGGCTAACAATATACGCTCAATAAGAAGATCTCGACCTAGAGGATTCGGTTCACAACAGGATCTCGCAAAGATCCTCAAATAAAGGCGTAAGATTTCTTCTCAACAAAATTCGAAGATCTTCATCCAACAAATCACAACAAGATCTGAAGATCTCGATGCTCAAAAGACAAAGATCTTCAACAACGTGAGGAGATTACGGAGAAGAAGAATCAACGTGTTTTAAGAAGATGAAGAAGATAAAGAAGATCTACAACGGTTATCTCATCTCAACCAAGAAGCGTTTTCCATGGAGAAGAAGAAACATGTACAACGGTCATCTTCACAACGGATAGAAGACCTCTCCATCGAAGACTATAAACGAAGATGTCGTTTGAAGAAGAAAGTACACAAGCTTACAAGGAAATATCCAAAGTCTTCAAGCGATCCAAAATATCTTCATTCGTTCATAGTACTTTTTCTTTCTCTCTTTCTACAAAAGCTTTATCCCCTAGAGAGAAATAAAACTCAAGAGCTTCATTGGCATATCTAAAGAGTGTTATACTAGAGTGTGTGTTACTATGCGAAGTAACTAGACTATTATAGCAAGGTGAAGAGTTGGAGCTAGATCGTAGCGTTGGCTACAGTGAGAGAAGAAGGGGATTTTTTCTAGTTTGTATCTAGGACTCTTTGAAGCTGATAATAGATAGTTAGATCCTACGAATATACCCTGGGACAGAGAGTAGACTATTTAGAGCCAAACGTCGTAAACATATCCTCGTGTCGACCTTTTACATTCCGCGCTTTATCTACTTTATTGTGACTAATTTTGTTTTGCAGGTGAACAAAGTCAAGGCCCTTGAAATCAGTTTCAAATACCTTGAAATCAAAGTGTGTCACAAAGAGCTCAGATCGACATCAAGGCCTTTGAAATCAGTTTCAAAGCCTTGAGATAGGTTTTTGCGAAAAGTTTTCATACTCTATTCAACCCCCTTCTAGAGTATCTTTATCCTTTATATTCACCTAACAATTCTTCAATTGGTATCAGAGCTAGACTCACGTATTTTGATTTAACCATCAGTGAGAATAATCATGAATCCTGTAGGTGATGGAGGATTTGCTCAAGGAAGATCCTCATCTCGACCACCACTCTTCTGTGGCAACAACTTTGACCATTGGAGAGCACTAATGCGCATATTCATTATTGATCAGGACATCGAACTATGGAGCATTATTCAAAATGGCCCCAAAGTTCCAACTACCACAGTTGAAGGTGTCCAAGTCACAAAGAAGGAAGCTGATTTCACACAAGCCGACTTGGATAGATTTTCAAAGTACTACAAGGTCATAAACTACTCTATTGTGGATTAGATGCAAATGAATTCAAACGCATCTCATCATGCAAGAGTGCAAAAGAAATATATGACAAGCTCTTTGTCACATACCAAGGAACAAGTCAAGTCAAGGAAACAAAGATCAACATCTTCCTCAGACAATATGAGTTATTCAAGAGGAATCCAAACGAATCAGTCAAAGAAATGTTTGCAAGATTTATTGAGATCGTGAACAACCTGGACTCACTTGGAAAGGTCTTCACAAACGAAGAAAAAGTTATGAAGGCACTAAGAATCTTACCTAAAGCTAAGTGGGGACCAAAGATGACTGCCATCGAAGAAGCTCATAATCTCTCAACTCTTCCTCTTGACGACCTTCTTGGATAACTCATCACACACGAAATGGTTCTTGGTGAAGAAGATGGATAACCTCATCCAACACAAAGAATCTGGCATTAAGATCGAAAAAGGATGAGTTACCATCAGAAGAAGAAGATAGTTATGATGATGATGAAGAAGATGCAATTGCCTTGATCTCCAGGGGTCTCGCAAAGATTCGTAGAATAAAGAAACGGTTTGCAAACAACAAAGAGTATCCGCAAACATCAAGACCTCGACGTAAGTTTTCTAACTCTAACAAGAAAACTAAAGTTCTGACTTGTTTTGAATGTGGTGAAACAGATCATCTCGTTAAGGATTGTCCGCAAAAGAAGAGGATCAACTTTAAAAAGAATGATCGAAAGAAGAAAGCTATGGTAGCTTCATGGAGTGATTCAGATTCCTCAAATAAATCAAAAGACGAAAAAGAACAAGCAAACCTTTGTCTTATGGACGGTCATGAAGAAGATCCAAATCACTACGTTGATAATGTGGTAAGTTCCATCATGTCCCAACCTGAATCTGATCTCACACAATTCCTTAAAGACATTATCATATGTGATAAATAACATAGGGTAAGGATAAGTTCCTTGAAAGAAAAGCTTCTCAAACAAGAGAAAAGATTATGTGATATGTCTCTGGAGATTGAAAATCTTAACACTAAAAAGTTAGACCTTGATATAAATATCAAGGCCTTGGAATATGAAAATGCAATTCTCAAGGGCAATCTGTCTTCTCTTCATCGAGAATATATCGATCTAGAGAAAGAAAAGGTTGATCTAACTGTGACGTGTCAAGATCAGAAGGCTGCACTTATTGAATTCACTCATTCGAAAGCCAACCTCGAAAGGACGATGGGTGAGCAATAATCTTCCCTTAACAAAAATGGTATAGGATATCATGTCAGTTTTCCTAGAAAAACAACTACCACTTTTGTCAAGGCTAAATGAAGGATTCATATGCCCACATGTTTCTACTGTTGTAAAAAGGGTCATGTCAAATCTGCATGTCCATATAGAAGAAATTATCCTTACATCATTAGAAACACTTATCTTCTATGTCTAAGGAAACAGGTAAAACAAATATGGGTTCCTAAAGGCACTAGACCACCAAACATGATTGAGCCTGAATATGGACCAAAATATGTCATTTGGTCGATCCGGAAAGGTTGATGTTTGTTGTTTTGCAAGATATCACCAAGGTAAAGGAGCATAAATGGATATTAGATAGTGGTTGCTCAAGACATATGAGTGGAAAAGGCTCACTATTCTCAGATCTAAAGAAGCAATCATTAGGGACCATTATGCTTGGTGATAAAGGAAAGTGTGACATTATTGGTATTGGTAAAATTTGTTATAATTCATCTAACTTTATTGATGATGTATATCTTATTGACGGTTTGAAGTATAACTTGCTTAGTATCTCTCAAATATGTGATAAAGGCAACAAGGTAATGTTTGATTTAGAAAAATGTGAAGTTCAAGACAAGACATAGGGTGATACTGTGCTTACAACTCCTAGGTGCAACAATATTTATTCTATGAGCACTAACCAAGTTTCAGGAACTAAGCTAAAGTGTCTCAATGCCTTGATTGATGATCCAAGGCTTTGGCATAGAAGACTTGGTCACGTAAGCATGCATACAATGCATAAGTTACTTTCAAAGGATCTGGTACGTGGATTGCCAAACCAAAACTTCAAGGTAGATGAACTTTGTAAAGCTTGAACACAAGGTAAACAAATAAGAGGTTCATTCAAACCAAAGAAGGTTGTAAGTTCTTCTCGACCCATTGAGCTTTTACATATGGATCTTTATGGTCCTATGCGTGTCAAATCTTCCAAAGGTAAACAGTACATCCTTGTTATTGTGGATGATTTTTCTTGTTTTACATGGATATCATTCTTACGGGAAAAATATGAAGCATTGTTTGAGTTTTCAAAATTCTGTAAGGAGTTGCAAACTGTGAAAAACCTACCTATTGTTTCAATAAGAAGCGATCATGGTAAAGAAATTGATCAATTAAAGTTTGATTTGTTTTGTGCGAAATACGGCATTTCACACAACTTTTTAGCTCCTAGAACTCCTCAACAAAACGGGGTTGTGGAACGTAAGAACCGCACCCTAGAGGATATGTCTATGACTATGCTTTTAGAAAACAGTTTGCCAAAAAGTTTTTGGGCTAAAGTAGTAAACATTGCTAACTACGTCTTGGATAGATGTTTAATCCGCCCTATTTCGAAAAGACTCCTTATGAACGCTTTAAGGGTAGAAAACCTAATATTGCCTATTTTAAACCCTTTGGATGTACATGCTTTGTCCATAACAATGGCAAAGATAACCTTGGTAAATTTGATGCACGTAGTGACGAAGCATTATTCATTAGATCTGCTTCAAATAGCAAAGCTTATCGTGTTTATAATAAACGTACTAAAATTGTTGAGGAAAGTATTCATGTCATATTTGATGAAAGCAATGATGGTACTTTGAGTGAAAGTTTTGCAGATCTTAATCTGAATCAACGTGAAGATCACAATTATGATAAAGAGTAAGATCTTA
Organism: Fagopyrum homotropicum; assembly: GCA_033239125.1. Lineage (NCBI taxonomy): Eukaryota > Viridiplantae > Streptophyta > Magnoliopsida > Caryophyllales > Polygonaceae > Fagopyrum > Fagopyrum homotropicum. Next base: position 104,325,784 of record BSWB01000005.1, read on the forward strand.
AGGCTAAAGAAAAGAATATGCAAGAAAAGATTCAAGATACCGGAGAAAAATCTCAAGACCTTGAAACGCATCTTCAAGACCTTGAAACAGAAAACTGCAAAGTCAGAACTCCGTTTCAAGGCCTTGAAACCCAACTTCAAGGCCTTGATATAGGTTCCAAGGGCAACACTCCAGTGGTACCAAAATCCAGTCAAGCATATGAGCCTCAATCTTCAGGATCTGTTCCATCTTACAAACGAAGAAAGTTTCAACATTATTCATACCATCCACAAGAGAATGTGATCTCATATCCAAACGCAGGAGTTCAAACTCGATCCAAATTTAACAGCCTATGTGCATTCTCGGCGTTCGTTTCTCTTATTGAACCCAATAATTTATATTCAAGCTCTTCAAGAACCCGACTGGATCATTGCCATGCAAAATGAGCTAAATAAGTTTGAGAGAAACAAGGTTTGGACTCTTACAACAAGACCAAAACATCAATATTGACACGTAATGAGTTTTTCGAAAACAAGTTGGATGAAAATGGTAAAGTCATTAGAAATAAAGCACGACTTTTAGCTCAAGGCTATAACCAAAAGGAAGGTATTGATTATGAGGAGACTTTTGCTCCGGTTGCCAGGTTAGAAGTCATTCGTATGTTACTTGCATTTGCATCTTTCATGAGCATAAAGTTATTTCAAATGGATGTAAAATGTGCTTTTCAAAACGGCTTCTTAGAAGAAGAAGTCTACGTTGCTCAACCATATGGTTTTGAAAATGATGATTTTTCGGATCATGTTTTTAAATTGGACAAAGCTCTTTATGGTCTTAAGCAAGCTTCTCGAGCTTGGTATGAAAGATTGTCCAAGTATCTCCTTGAAAACAATTTTAAAAGGGGTTTGATTGACAAAACTTTATTTATCAAAATCAGAGGAAACGATATTCTAGTAGTATAGATCTATGTTGTTGATATATTATTCGGTGCTACTAATGATTCTCATTGCAAGGAATTTTTAGATATTGTGTACAGGGAATTCGGAATGAGCTTAATGGGTGAGTTAAATTTCTTCCTTGGACTTCAAGTTACACAAGCAAAGAAAGGAATTTTTCTCAATCAAAGCAAGTATACCAAGGACTTGCTTAAGAAGTATAAGATGGATCAATCCAAAGTCGCCAAAACTCCTCTACACTTTTGCTTGACCATGACAAAGATGGCAAAAGTGTTGTACAAAAGGAGTATCGAGGTATGATCGGTTCTTTGTTATATCTAACCGCTAGTCGACCTGACATTATGTTTAGCGTGTGTAAGTGTGCAAGGTTTCAAGCTGATCCTAAAGAGTCACACTTGATAGCTGTGAAAAGGATATTTCGGTATATGGTACCCACGTCAAAGATCATTTCACCTCGTTGACTATTCAGATGTAGACTTTGCAGGTTATAAGGTCGATAGAAAAAGTACTTCTGGATGTTGCCAATTCTTAGGGGCATCCCTAATTAGTTGGCACTCCAAGAAGTAAAATTATGTCGCCCTATCCACAAATGAAGCTGAATAAATAGTTGTGGGAGCCTGTTGTGCACAAATTCTATGAATAGCTCAATAACTTCGTGATCTTGGCTTTGATTTGAAAGGTATTCCGATAAAATGTGATAATACTAGTGCTATTTCGATAACTAAAAATCTTGTGCAGCATTCAAGAACAAAGCATATCGATGTAAGGCATCACTTCATACGTGATCATGTTGAGAAAGGTGATGTTTCGATTTCTTTTATATCAATTGACTTGCGGCTTGCAGATATCTTTACTAAGCCTCTACCTGAAGATTAATTCAATTTTTATTCGATTAGAGCTTGGTATGTTGAACAAGGAAGCATTAACGTAGGGGGAGTAAATCATTTTATTTTCTCCTTTGTATGCAGCCCACTTTTCGTTTTCAAGGGCCTTGAAATGCAATTCAAGGGCCTTGAAACGAAATTCAAGGGCAAAATTGAATATCACGGATCTATTTAGGGATTAGTATCTTTTAGATATTTTGATTCCTAAATTTTCTTTTAAAATAAAGGATTTTTAAACTGATTTCATAAGCCTTTAACTTCAAATTCAAAGAATTTTGAAAAGTGATTACAAAATTTATGGAAAGAATTCTAATCAAAATCGGTTCTTCCAAGATTTTGATTTTCACAAGATCTTATTAAACCGATGATGATGTGACTTCTTCCCTTAAATACCACCTTTCTCCTTTCTTTCTTTCTTTCTTACGCTTCATTTTCCCTTTTCAAACCCTCTACTTTACTCTTCCATCTTCAAAACACTGTTTCAACTTCTTTCAAACGTTTTTCATGGCTTCCAAGAGATCTTCAACAAATGAAATATCATCGTTTGCCCCAAAACACCAATGGATTGTTCACCTCTAATCAGACTCCGAGTCCAGTTCCGATTCCTCATTTCCCATGGACGATGTGGACATCTGCACCAAAACAGACCTTCCATCGCACTGGTTCGGGAGTCAAACTATTGTTAGAAACTGAATCGACGGTTTCAACGAAAGAGAACTGTGCATGTGTGAGTTAGTCGACCGGGAACTCTTCGTTTCACTTGCCCTTCCATGTCTCACTATGCTCCAGGCTAGTTCAATCTGGATAATTCTCAACCCAGGGGAGATAGCATACCCAAGGTTAATAAGGTTGTTCTTCGTCAATCTTACAACACGAAGGGAACGAGGAGATCTGATTCTGGAATCAGTGGTCAAAGGTAAGAAAATCGTTCTTTCCTCTCCTGTTATTGCCCAGATTCTAGGGCTTCCTACCTTTAACTCTTTCGACCACCCAACCTCGTCTAGAACTGTTAAATTGGCTAAAGAGCAATTTCTTCTACCAAACTCTCTGTCACAGCCAACTGTTACCTGTCTAACTCTTGAGGCTAGAATAGTGTGTGCTATTTTGGTAAGATGTGTGGTGCCCAGGATTAACAATCGGGATGTAGTGACAAACCAATTGTTGGCCTTTTTGTATCATGTGCTAAATGGGTTGGATGTTGACCTTCTTGAAATCATTTTGAATCATATGCTTCACTTAATCAACTCCCCAAGTGATACCCCTTTTCCATATGCAAACTTGCTTCCTAAGATCTTTAGGTATTTTTCTGTCGATTATACTGATGAGGAACAAGTATATATTGCTAGTGAATTAGATGAAGAATTTTTTGACAGAATGGTTATTAAAAGAACACAGACTGGTGAGTGGAATTTGAAAGATTAACCGGCATGGAATTATATTGTAACACCCCGATTCCGCGGGACTCGGGATGTCACATTGGGCTAGGATCTCACAGTGGATCCTAACCCTAGCCTAACAACAAGTTCACTGGACCTTACAACATGGCACTGACAGATATAAAACAAATACATAAAACTGTATAAAAATGTACATCAAAAGATATACAAGATCATAGCCGAGTATAAAACATCATCCTCACACCGGAGGTATACAAAACACCATCCTCACGCAGGAGGTACATAAACATCCCCAAAACCATAACCACTTAATGTACGAGAGTCATTGGTCTGTCACCCTGCTAGATCACTCTGTAGCTCTCTTATCCTGCAAGGCATCTACAACACGGTATAAAACCGTTAGCTATCCATACATATATAAGGTAATGCATAAGCACAAACACAGGTCATGAAAGATAAATACATAATCATGATGTCACACATTTACTCATTTTATTATCTTTATATAATAGTCATTCATTCAAATAGTATATATATAGATATATGAAACTATGTGACACGAGGACCATATCATCCTCGCCTCTGGGCCTGCTATCCATCTGAAAGTAGTGTCGGTCACACTACCCGTGTACCCTATGGGAGTGGATTGTGCCCTTCCTGTATACCAGGTGGCCTGACGCAAGAAAACCTCCCAACTCCTTACATGATGAAAGGGAAAGGTTATCACTGTCACGCAATGGGGCAATCAATAAAACATAGGTCGGTAATAATCGACATCGCGTGCTATAATATCAAGTATATAACACACACACCACTCATGCAAACACCCAATACTAGTGTATTACCCGTGCCCTGCACGAGATTTTTTAATATTGTTACATAATATACTGTATTTAATTTTAAGTTTATTAATTAACAATAATAACAAATATCTTAGAAAATATGTGTAACATTATGATAATGATTTTTTTTTTATTTTATAAGGTTTATTGTAGTTACTGTGTTTTTCTCTTTATAACAATAATACACTTTAACTCTATAAATCTAAGAACTTAAACTACAATTTTACTTTTGCAACTCAATCTCATACGATTTTAAAATTATGATGAGTTAAATATAATTTTTGAGTTATTATCTATGGATTAAAAGACAACGAAATTTCATTAGGTAAAATATATATACATAGTAACTTTAAAGAAGATTAATAAAATAATTAGCTGAATTGACTAATTTCATTGTTAGGATTTTAGAAATTTATAATAAGAAGATAAATAAAGTATAATCTTTTTAGATTTTATTAACTAACTGAATTTTAACAAAAAAATCATTATATTTATAAAAAAATCCTAACTGAAATAATGGAGGTTTTATTTGTAATTCATAATAATTTATATTATTATATATTTGTGTAGATAAAGATCAAGTAGAAGTAGTTAAAATGTGTTGATGGGAACCAATTAGTGAAATTATAACATCAGTGAAAAAAGTGAGGCGTAAAAAAGAATAAAAATAGAGTACATATGAATCAATCAACTGTAGCAAATCAACCAATTAGAACCCATATTGTCAACCTTCTTCCCAACTATCAATAAGAATTTACCTTCTTCTACATCGTTGTTTTCTTCCGAATCATACTACATTTATCATTTTTTTGTAATTTAAATGAAAATAAAATTTAATCGTAGATTGACACAATTTGTTAACTATCTTTTCTTTTAAAAATAAATTTGTTAACAACTTTTCATTTAATTAAAAAATGGCGGATAATATCACAATTTATATTTTTTTAATATGAATGAAAATAAATTTTGTTAACAACTTTTCTTATAAAACTTTTAGATTGACACTAATATACTTTTACAAGATTTGTATAATTTATTATTATAAAAAATCGGAAAAGATGAGATAAGATTTACATGGAAAAAATATTTAATTCTTAAAAAAAATATTTTTTTGTCAAATGACTGCTTGATTAATAAATAATTAACTTAATAATTAACTATAAAAAATATTTTGGTAGACTTAGAGAAACCTCCTGTTGACACGTGGCAAAAAGCCTCTACTTTAATAGATACTAGTGTAATACCCGCACCTTGTGCGGGTTTGCATTTTAAATTTAATTTTATAATACATATTATAATATGCTAAATATAAGGTTCAAATACAACAATAAAATATTAAAATGTGTAATAGTATTCATACATTCAGTTCAATTATCTGATTTATAAGTAGTATAATTATATATATTCTCTATTGTATTCATTTTTAGGTATGTTACTATCATTATCACACATAGTTTATCAATTAAAAAAAACGACATATATTGTACAATGAAAATGGCAAGAGCGTTGGTTGCCAAAATATATAGAATGTGGTGATTATAAAATGCAGATGTATGTGATGGTAAATCATGCTAAATATATTTTTATAAATAAAATTACTAAAATAATAATTATGAAACATTAACATGTACGTCATAAAATAAAATAATCGGAATATCACATAGTATATGTAACACCCCGAATTCTCGGAACTCGGGACATTACTGGTTAGGACCTCACAATGGGTCCCGACCTCAGTTTGACAACAATTTTACTAGGATCTTGCAACAAGACACAAATAAGAAAAACCGAAATTTATAAAATAGTATTTTAGAGAGATGAATGCACAACGTCTAACAGCCTAAAGTACTTAAACCACAAAAAGACTAACTGTCTTTAACAAGAAGAAAGAAACCACAAGGTAAACACCCAACCCCACTCTAAGGAGTACGGAGACCCGACTGACCACTACTTCCGGATCACTCAGCTGCTGTTCTAACCTGCGGTAAATCTAAAAACACAACAAAACAACCATTAGCTAGTTATCTAAACATTAGGAGAATAATAATAGCACACACACACATAAAATAATAAACACTCATCATGCTTTCAAACAATCCATTTATTATCTTCATTTAAGTCATTCACTCTAATGATACTTATTTTGTGACACGAGGGATTCCCAAACCTCGCCTCCGCCCCCGTGTACCCATCAGGAGTGGATCCGATGCATCTCACCGTGTACCTGTATGGTCTGGGTATAGAGAACCTCCCAGTCTCCTGGCAGAGCTGGGCAGTGATGTCACGGCCCGTTATACATACACTTGGGCCTTAACACATAATAACAACGGTCGTCCTAACAAGTTGTTATTATAAACACACATCGCACACACCACCATTATCATCCAACTAACATCCAGAAACCGGCTAAGTAAGTCGCATGGACTTACCTGAATCAAATCACACTCTCAATGTCCCAACTCGGTCCGCAACCGTAGAAACTGAAATGCCTGTTACACAAGGCATGTGGATCAAAATCACATATCATACTCTTAGAAGTTACAACTTCTAAGAAGTACTATCTCAAGAGGAGAATTACGAAAATACACTCTCTTAAGGTAAAAGATAATTTACCCCTGATCCCGAAACTCTCAAAAGTCTAACATTAAATTTTCATATTTTCTTTTAGAATTTATTTCTATAATCTGTTTCTCAAGGATAGTTTACTAGAGATTTTAAAGTTATTAAGGTTTAAAAATATTTTCATAAGTAATACTCGTTAACCGGCAGCCCTTGACTACTCCTCGGAACCATCGCAACCTTTTTCTCTAGTTCCCTATCCGATCACATTACTCTTATCCTTCCCGGTTCTGATTTTACCACCCGTCTCCTTGATTCCTATCGTCACCACTTTACTCATATACCTCTTTATACACTTATATGTATACATTACTCTAGTAGCTATATTTATACCTATATATATATATCCCCCTTCTATACATTTATATATATATATATATATATATATATATATATATATATATATATATATATATATATATATATATATATATATATATATATATATATATATATATATATATATATATATATATATATATATATATATATATATATATATATATACACACACGCGTACTGTACTAATGCTTATATATATACACATTCTCAGAACTTCCATTTCCTTCATCCAAGTATATATACACGTTTTTAATTTAAACCTACCTACACTACACTAATACACATACATGTACACTTATCAAATCCATTCATACATCTATATAACCTATTTATATGTACACTGTACTGGACCATATAAATATACTATTTTTTTCCCCTCTTATACAAATATATACACATATACGCATATATACCTTATCCTTATACATATTTACATATCCACACTGCACGGTAGAAGAAGGTTCACCCGTACAGCACAATTACTCCGCCTCAGCAGGTGAGAGCCGTAGCCTTAGTCGATCGAAACAGCTCCGAATAGACTCTATCGGGCCTATATAACATCAATCGACAATCCCGTTCAACAATATGTAAGCATCGTGCGGAAGGTTAGGTGAAATGGAGAAGGAGGCAGTCGGGTCGGAGTTTACCGGAATCGTATGCAGAAATGCGATGATGGCTGCAGGCTAGCGGTACTCCGAATGACGAGACGAGACTTCGTCTTACCGGTTGGTTGAGTCGCGAAGGGGAGCCAACACCCAGTCGCCGGTTTTGAGGTTGCGGTTAGTGCGGGATTCGGTCGACAGGGAGGCAAAGAGAAGGGGAAGCGCCGGCTCTTCGGCGGTTATCCGCTGCAGCACTCCGTTGGCGGTGGCGGTGGAGTGACAGATCGGTGGAGGGTGTCTTCCGCTGGCTGTGCAACACCACCCTTCAGCAGCGTTTCAACTCGTGGGAGGGAGGAGCAAGCAGTACTTACCGGTTGGGACGCTGAAGCATGCTCCGGCGCAAGGCGGTCGTCTTCACCACTCCAGGCGTGCAGTCCCGGTGGAGGCGTTGGTGGTGTCCGGGTGTGTCTCGACGGGCGGCTCTCTCTCCTGGCGTAACAGTGTGCAGCAGCGTATCGACTTCCGTCTGTTTAGGTGAGGTTAGGATTAGGTTAAATCTGATTAAGGAGTGGATTAGGTTTTAGGTTAGTGAGAGTATGAGTTGGGCCGGCTGATGGTCATATGGGCCAAACAATAATTGGGCCTACACACCCCTTAATAGAAGGCTGACTCGAATTATGAATATTCGTACGGGATTTTAAATGTACGGGAACATTTACGGGTTACAAGATTTATCATTTTATGTGAATCGATGTCACATAAAATGATAGAATTTAAACATCGTTTTATTTTATTTACAAGAATACAAGTTGGCGGATCGGAATCCGGTTGAATTCGGTATTAAACAGAGTTTAAAATTTTCAGGGTATTACATCAGTGCCCTCTTAAAAGAAGTTTCGTCCCGAAATTTAAAATAATGTAACTAATCATTTGACTTTCTCTGAAAAACTTAGTTTCAAAAAAATTTCCGTTTTCTACCATGCAACTACTCAAACATCACGCTCAGACTCATATCACAAAAACATAAACACTCCATCCAATATAAAAACATGAATGGTCAAACAACATAATAACCGAGTACTAACTCGTCAATACAAAAGTAACATCTAAACCCGCAGAAACTCGAGATAATTACGTCTAATACTTTCCTATGTCTCCCAAGTGGTCTCATTAATTAGCTCCTCGTCTAGACCACTGGATCCTCAACATTGGTATCTCCTCGGACCGCAGATGTCTAGTACTGCGCCTCAGGATAGCTATTGGGTACTCCACAAATGTATGATCGGCTCAATTATCAGATCCTCATGACTAAGGATGTGTCTCGGGTTTTGTAGGTACTCTCTCAACAACTCTTTTGACGACTCTACCTTGAAAGTTCCCGACTATCGGTTTTGCATTAATGATCTTAAATTTCTGTCGGCACTTTACTAGGTGTCTAATGCTCTCTATAATACAAACCGCTTGGCCCGGTTTTCTCAATGTGACCTAATCGGATCGTTCCTTAATTAATGGCTTTTCACCTACTTCTTGTCAAGCTTTCAAATTTATATAACTCAAAACAAATCATAACCCCAAGTGGACATTTTCATATAGATCTCTAATTCCTTAACTTGAAATCATAGTTAACATAATATTGATCTTCTTCATCTGTGGGTTATGGGCCTACAACGCTTCTAGTGTAACACCCATTAGTTACAATGGCGTCTTTCGGAGGGTCAACATGATTTACCCAACTTCCGTCTATACTTCCCTTCTAATACTAGCAAGATCCTCTTCAAACAGACCCTTACTCTCTTAGACAGCCGTAGTCTGTTCTTAGCCAACCAAAAAAAAACTTCTAACCCGATCCTCTCCATATCCTTAGATCATCCCAGAAGGTTATCGTTGCCTACTTGGGAATCCTCCAAGGCATCGATAAGGTTACTTCTTAAATCCGCAATTATCAATGTCTCTTCTTGACGGTACCTACTCGTCAAAACCAACACTTACACGTCCTCTGCTGACGTCGGTCAGTCTATATTTGACTTATCTCAATATCCCGGACTTACTCTTCTCATACCTATACTGGCGTTAAATTCTTGGTGAGCATCATCTGCCCGATTAATCCTTTCCTACTTCGCTAATTCGTTTTATCTTCTACACTTTTGTTTCCTTAGGCTAACTCTACTTTTCGAGCCCAACTGGGTCATTCATCTTGACATAAGTAGTCATTCTAAGTCTTCAACGATGGCTGGTAAGTGTCTTTGTAGTTCTGCTGACTTTAATCATCATCCCCCTGGTAGTCTCCTTGCATGGACCGTCAGTGTTGATGACTTAGGTCCCGTGATAATTGGGGGTCACCTTGGACTTTCGAGTCCTCCAAGGCCGTTCTCATATATACATTCCTTCGCTGGTGTTACCGGCAATATAGCTTTCTTGCAACACCGTTGTTTCCGCTACAGGTTTCAACTCTTTGGTACCGACATTGCGATTTCTTTCCAATTCCTATATCTTTGAGGAGGTCAAAACCTCTTCACACTTGTATAGTCTACATCTTGCTTCTATAATCTATTGTAGGTATCCATTCCATGAAGCTTAGGTCCTCATACCCGGGTCGACATTTTATCTATTTTGGTCTCTCGAGCTTGTCTTGTGAATTCTTCTACTAGGTGACTCATCTTATACGTTTTTCTTCTCTGCATCGGTCTCTAACTGTCTGTTGATCATTACTACCCATTCTGTGTTGGAACTTAAGTTACTTTGTACTCTTGCATAGATTTCCTAAGGACATCCTATTCTCAAGACTTTATTCCAATTTAGCAAGACCCGCCTTTTGATACATGACTTTTCTTCTCACTGGTTAAGTTACTCTTTTGGTTTACACCTTAGTCATCCTAGCGTTATCGGTCCGATATGTATGACTTTTATTCAACACCTATCGGTACCATTTGCATAAAAACCTCAGTTGCATATGATTTTCTCAAAAATCCAAATTCTTAACTCACATTTTTTTTTGTCCTTATGCTCGTGTCGCTTTACCTTCTTTAAATCTTTACTACCCAGTAGAATGGTTACCCCTTTGAGTTTCCTCGTGCTCGCTTTACGAACCGCGTTAGTTGGTCTTATTACTTTCATCAACTCTTATGTCTTCAATCCAGCTTGAATTTTCATCGGAGTACCACCATTTCACATTACTCTTATATAGACATCTTTAGGTAGTTATCTTATTGGGGTAATATCGGATCTATTTAGCAACCTTTAGTCATTCAACTTTACTCCTTCTCATGTCTATTCTAGCTAACATGCATATTCCATTTGCAATCACTTCACAACTCGATCAGACATATTATCAAGACACTAAGGTCATAATCTCTATGTTTGCTGCGTCTCATAACTGTAGTTATTCTGTGTGACATCTTTAGTCAAAAAGGCTTCCTCGGTAAACCTCGGGAGAGCACCATCAGTCTCATATGTGTGGCCTGTTAAGCACCTTCTGTCTTGATTGACGTTGGACATGATCAAAATCATCTGCTTCTTCTTACTCCTCTAGTTCTCCTTATGCAATCCATTAGTACTACTGTGAACTGTACCTTTTTCTTAGCCAGAAGGTAAGAAACTACTCACAACCATTTCCTTAATCTCTTTAAAGACCTACGGGGTGATTCCCGGCCGTCAAAATCTTCTCCTTAAATTCTTAATTAGAGATATTGGCTCGAACTCATTCCATGTTACTATTAAGGGTACTGGTATTTGTATCGGTTTAACTTTACAATTGTCGTCGTTGATCTTTTGTAGAGATTCTCCATGTGTCGGTAACATTCTTTAGTAAATCTGATGTTATTCTTCTTATCTACCAACCGATCATCACTGGTCAACTCAGACGTGTGAATTCCCCGTTATTACTAGTTAGTCTGTAGTTGGTCTTCTACCAGATCGTAGACTTACTTTTCTTCTGTCTCTTTCGATGCGGATATACAAGGTGAAAACTTATCCCTTATAGGTTATCCGTTTATACACATTTAGCTCCTTCCACAATTTACAATGTTCTCTTGCATTATTCACCTGCCATCTATGGGTTTATCAAACCTTCCGTGATAGCTTACAAACCCATCTTCGCGGTTCCTTTTTCCTAAGTTATCGTCTACCTACAGCTCTTTGCAGTGAACCACTAGTATGGTTAACTTAAGTCTCTTGGTGATTGAGTAGTTATTATGATCCCTTAAGTCCATCATAATCCTTCCCGCACATGCTTCTTCCTCGGTGGATGTTGTTTTGTAACATTACCTTCATGGAAATCCATTGTCTCAATTTCAGACTTCTACTATCTTTGATACTTGTGTCGTGCTTTCCTTCAACATTCTCGTGTCTCTAAAGGAGTCAACTCATCTCCATGGTTATGAAATTTATAAATTTATTTTTTGTCTTTTAAACTCGATCGTAAATTTTTGTCTTGGTACTCCTTTAATCTTTTACATCTGGGTCAACACTCTATTTTCTCTGCACTCTCATGCTCATACTTGTTTATGGTGGCATCCACCTTGGTTGTAGTGTCCTTTAACCCGCCAAGTGTAGTTGTGCTATACTTTGTTTGAATGGTGTTTTGATGTTGTCCTCTTCAATCCGCGCTCTTATTAGTCCTTACATGCATCTTGAGTTTCACCTCTCGTCGTCATCCCGCTAAAATCCTTGTACGGTTTTCTATCACTTATATTTGAATTGCTTAATATTCTTTTCTCGCCCGATTGTTCTTGTTGTTAACATCCTCTAGTAATCCTCAACTCCTTAACCACTCGTTCTTCGGACAATTGTAGAAACCACCAGGGCGTCCGCCATAATGTAATGTTCCAATCTGGAGTATGAGTCCACTATCTTCTTACAGATATCCTTTAAAATCTCCAAACGTTTTAACATGAGGCGATGATCGCATCATGATAACTCAACTAAAGGATATTTCATATCTTCTAGGGTAATAACATGCTACATATATATAGATATATATATGTGTATATAACATACATAATTGTACAATACTATAAGTCTAAACTAAGCATACTGAGATCCGCGGTAGTAGTGGTGGTCAGCCGTACTTTTCTATCCCCAACTAGACTATGCATGCATTTGAAAACCAAAAGTTCTTTTTAAAACTCAGATCCCTTTTCGGGTTCTGCTCAAGTACTTATTCGGTCTTTCTGAAGATTTCAAGTGTCATTGTTGCCAACCTAGAGCTCTGATACCATGTTGTAACACCCCGAATTCTCGGAACTCGGGACATTACTGGTTAGGACCTCACAATGGGTCCCGACCTCAGTTTGACAACAATTTTACTAGGATCTTGCAACAAGACACAAATAAGAAAAACCGAAATTTATAAAATAGTATTTTAGAGAGATGAATGCACAACGTCTAACAGCCTAAAGTACTTAAACCACAAAAAGACTAACTGTCTTTAACAAGAAGAAAGAAACCACAAGGTAAACACCCAACCCCACTCTAAGGAGTACGGAGACCCGGCTGACCACTACTTCCGGATCACTCAGCTGCTGTTCTAACCTGCGGTAAATCTAAAAACACAACAAAACAACCATTAGCTAGTTATCTAAACATTAGGAGAATAATAATAGCACACACACACATAAAATAATAAACACTCATCATGCTTTCAAACAATCCATTTATTATCTTCATTTAAGTCATTCACTCTAATGATACTTATTTTGTGACACGAGGGATTCCCAAACCTCGCCTCCGCCCCCGTGTACCCATCAGGAGTGGATCCGATGCATCTCACCGTGTACCTGTATGGTCTGGGTATAGAGAACCTCCCAGTCTCCTGGCAGAGCTGGGCAGTGATGTCACGGCCCGTTATACATACACTTGGGCCTTAACACATAATAACAACGGTCGTCCTAACAAGTTGTTATTATAAACACACATCGCACACACCACCATTATCATCCAACTAACATCCAAAAACCGGCTAAGTAAGTCGCATGGACTTACCTGAATCAAATCACACTCTCAATGTCCCAACTCGGTCCGCAACCGTAGAAACTGAAATGCCTGTTACACAAGGCATGTGGATCAAAATCACATATCATACTCTTAGAAGTTACAACTTCTAAGAAGTACTATCTCAAGAGGAGAATTACGAAAATACACTCTCTTAAGGTAAAAGATAATTTACCCCTGATCCCGGAACTCTCAAAAGTCTAACATTAAATTTTCATATTTTCTTTTAGAATTTATTTCTATAATCTGTTTCTCAAGGATAGTTTACTAGAGATTTTAAAGTTATTAAGGTTTAAAAATATTTTCATAAGTAATACTCGTTAACCGGCAGCCCTTGACTACTCCTCGGAACCATCGCAACCTTTTTCTCTAGTTCCCTATCCGATCACATTACTCTTATCCTTCCCGGTTCTGATTTTACCACCCGTCTCCTTGATTCCTATCGTCACCACTTTACTCATATACCTCTTTATACACTTATATGTATACATTACTCTAGTAGCTATATTTATACCTATATATATATATCCCCCTTCTATACATTTATATATATATATATATATATATATATATATATATATATATATATATATATATATATATATATATACACACACGCGTACTGTACTAATGCTTATATATATACACATTCTCAGAACTTCCATTTCCTTCATCCAAGTATATATACACGTTTTTAATTTAAACCTACCTACACTACACTAATACACATACATGTACACTTATCAAATCCATTCATACATCTATATAACCTATTTATATGTACACTGTACTGGACCATATAAATATACTATTTTTTTCCCCTCTTATACAAATATATACACATATACGCATATATACCTTATCCTTATACATATTTACATATCCACACTGCACGGTAGAAGAAGGTTCACCCGTACAGCACAATTACTCCGCCTCAGCAGGTGAGAGCCGTAGCCTTAGTCGATCGAAACAGCTCCGAATAGACTCTATCGGGCCTATATAACATCAATCGACAATCCCGTTCAACAATATGTAAGCATCGTGCGGAAGGTTAGGTGAAATGGAGAAGGAGGCAGTCGGGTCGGAGTTTACCGGAATCGTATGCAGAAATGCGATGATGGCTGCAGGCTAGCGGTACTCCGAATGACGAGACGAGACTTCGTCTTACCGGTTGGTTGAGTCGCGAAGGGGAGCCAACACCCAGTCGCCGGTTTTGAGGTTGCGGTTAGTGCGGGATTCGGTCGACAGGGAGGCAAAGAGAAGGGGAAGCGCCGGCTCTTCGGCGGTTATCCGCTGCAGCACTCCGTTGGCGGTGGCGGTGGAGTGACAGATCGGTGGAGGGTGTCTTCCGCTGGCTGTGCAACACCACCCTTCAGCAGCGTTTCAACTCGTGGGAGGGAGGAGCAAGCAGTACTTACCGGTTGGGACGCTGAAGCATGCTCCGGCGCAAGGCGGTCGTCTTCACCACTCCAGGCGTGCAGTCCCGGTGGAGGCGTTGGTGGTGTCCGGGTGTGTCTCGACGGGCGGCTCTCTCTCCTGGCGTAACAGTGTGCAGCAGCGTATCGACTTCCGTCTGTTTAGGTGAGGTTAGGATTAGGTTAAATCTGATTAAGGAGTGGATTAGGTTTTAGGTTAGTGAGAGTATGAGTTGGGCCGGCTGATGGTCATATGGGCCAAACAATAATTGGGCCTACACACCCCTTAATAGAAGGCTGACTCGAATTATGAATATTCGTACGGGATTTTAAATGTACGGGAACATTTACGGGTTACAAGATTTATCATTTTATGTGAATCGATGTCACATAAA
The DNA here is from genome assembly GCA_033239125.1 of Fagopyrum homotropicum. Taxonomy (NCBI): domain Eukaryota; kingdom Viridiplantae; phylum Streptophyta; class Magnoliopsida; order Caryophyllales; family Polygonaceae; genus Fagopyrum; species Fagopyrum homotropicum. Next base: position 104,341,200 of record BSWB01000005.1, read on the forward strand.
ATGATAGAATTTAAACATCGTTTTATTTTATTTACAAGAATACAAGTTGGCGGATCGGAATCCGGTTGAATTCGGTATTAAACAGAGTTTAAAATTTTCAGGGTATTACATCAGTGCCCTCTTAAAAGAAGTTTCGTCCCGAAATTTAAAATAATGTAACTAATCATTTGACTTTCTCTGAAAAACTTAGTTTCAAAAAAATTTCCGTTTTCTACCATGCAACTACTCAAACATCACGCTCAGACTCATATCACAAAAACATAAACACTCCATCCAATATAAAAACATGAATGGTCAAACAACATAATAACCGAGTACTAACTCGTCAATACAAAAGTAACATCTAAACCCGCAGAAACTCGAGATAATTACGTCTAATACTTTCCTATGTCTCCCAAGTGGTCTCATTAATTAGCTCCTCGTCTAGACCACTGGATCCTCAACATTGGTATCTCCTCGGACCGCAGATGTCTAGTACTGCGCCTCAGGATAGCTATTGGGTACTCCACAAATGTATGATCGGCTCAATTATCAGATCCTCATGACTAAGGATGTGTCTCGGGTTTTGTAGGTACTCTCTCAACAACTCTTTTGACGACTCTACCTTGAAAGTTCCCGACTATCGGTTTTGCATTAATGATCTTAAATTTCTGTCGGCACTTTACTAGGTGTCTAATGCTCTCTATAATACAAACCGCTTGGCCCGGTTTTCTCAATGTGACCTAATCGGATCGTTCCTTAATTAATGGCTTTTCACCTACTTCTTGTCAAGCTTTCAAATTTATATAACTCAAAACAAATCATAACCCCAAGTGGACATTTTCATATAGATCTCTAATTCCTTAACTTGAAATCATAGTTAACATAATATTGATCTTCTTCATCTGTGGGTTATGGGCCTACAACGCTTCTAGTGTAACACCCATTAGTTACAATGGCGTCTTTCGGAGGGTCAACATGATTTACCCAACTTCCGTCTATACTTCCCTTCTAATACTAGCAAGATCCTCTTCAAACAGACCCTTACTCTCTTAGACAGCCGTAGTCTGTTCTTAGCCAACCAAAAAAAAACTTCTAACCCGATCCTCTCCATATCCTTAGATCATCCCAGAAGGTTATCGTTGCCTACTTGGGAATCCTCCAAGGCATCGATAAGGTTACTTCTTAAATCCGCAATTATCAATGTCTCTTCTTGACGGTACCTACTCGTCAAAACCAACACTTACACGTCCTCTGCTGACGTCGGTCAGTCTATATTTGACTTATCTCAATATCCCGGACTTACTCTTCTCATACCTATACTGGCGTTAAATTCTTGGTGAGCATCATCTGCCCGATTAATCCTTTCCTACTTCGCTAATTCGTTTTATCTTCTACACTTTTGTTTCCTTAGGCTAACTCTACTTTTCGAGCCCAACTGGGTCATTCATCTTGACATAAGTAGTCATTCTAAGTCTTCAACGATGGCTGGTAAGTGTCTTTGTAGTTCTGCTGACTTTAATCATCATCCCCCTGGTAGTCTCCTTGCATGGACCGTCAGTGTTGATGACTTAGGTCCCGTGATAATTGGGGGTCACCTTGGACTTTCGAGTCCTCCAAGGCCGTTCTCATATATACATTCCTTCGCTGGTGTTACCGGCAATATAGCTTTCTTGCAACACCGTTGTTTCCGCTACAGGTTTCAACTCTTTGGTACCGACATTGCGATTTCTTTCCAATTCCTATATCTTTGAGGAGGTCAAAACCTCTTCACACTTGTATAGTCTACATCTTGCTTCTATAATCTATTGTAGGTATCCATTCCATGAAGCTTAGGTCCTCATACCCGGGTCGACATTTTATCTATTTTGGTCTCTCGAGCTTGTCTTGTGAATTCTTCTACTAGGTGACTCATCTTATACGTTTTTCTTCTCTGCATCGGTCTCTAACTGTCTGTTGATCATTACTACCCATTCTGTGTTGGAACTTAAGTTACTTTGTACTCTTGCATAGATTTCCTAAGGACATCCTATTCTCAAGACTTTATTCCAATTTAGCAAGACCCGCCTTTTGATACATGACTTTTCTTCTCACTGGTTAAGTTACTCTTTTGGTTTACACCTTAGTCATCCTAGCGTTATCGGTCCGATATGTATGACTTTTATTCAACACCTATCGGTACCATTTGCATAAAAACCTCAGTTGCATATGATTTTCTCAAAAATCCAAATTCTTAACTCACATTTTTTTTTGTCCTTATGCTCGTGTCGCTTTACCTTCTTTAAATCTTTACTACCCAGTAGAATGGTTACCCCTTTGAGTTTCCTCGTGCTCGCTTTACGAACCGCGTTAGTTGGTCTTATTACTTTCATCAACTCTTATGTCTTCAATCCAGCTTGAATTTTCATCGGAGTACCACCATTTCACATTACTCTTATATAGACATCTTTAGGTAGTTATCTTATTGGGGTAATATCGGATCTATTTAGCAACCTTTAGTCATTCAACTTTACTCCTTCTCATGTCTATTCTAGCTAACATGCATATTCCATTTGCAATCACTTCACAACTCGATCAGACATATTATCAAGACACTAAGGTCATAATCTCTATGTTTGCTGCGTCTCATAACTGTAGTTATTCTGTGTGACATCTTTAGTCAAAAAGGCTTCCTCGGTAAACCTCGGGAGAGCACCATCAGTCTCATATGTGTGGCCTGTTAAGCACCTTCTGTCTTGATTGACGTTGGACATGATCAAAATCATCTGCTTCTTCTTACTCCTCTAGTTCTCCTTATGCAATCCATTAGTACTACTGTGAACTGTACCTTTTTCTTAGCCAGAAGGTAAGAAACTACTCACAACCATTTCCTTAATCTCTTTAAAGACCTACGGGGTGATTCCCGGCCGTCAAAATCTTCTCCTTAAATTCTTAATTAGAGATATTGGCTCGAACTCATTCCATGTTACTATTAAGGGTACTGGTATTTGTATCGGTTTAACTTTACAATTGTCGTCGTTGATCTTTTGTAGAGATTCTCCATGTGTCGGTAACATTCTTTAGTAAATCTGATGTTATTCTTCTTATCTACCAACCGATCATCACTGGTCAACTCAGACGTGTGAATTCCCCGTTATTACTAGTTAGTCTGTAGTTGGTCTTCTACCAGATCGTAGACTTACTTTTCTTCTGTCTCTTTCGATGCGGATATACAAGGTGAAAACTTATCCCTTATAGGTTATCCGTTTATACACATTTAGCTCCTTCCACAATTTACAATGTTCTCTTGCATTATTCACCTGCCATCTATGGGTTTATCAAACCTTCCGTGATAGCTTACAAACCCATCTTCGCGGTTCCTTTTTCCTAAGTTATCGTCTACCTACAGCTCTTTGCAGTGAACCACTAGTATGGTTAACTTAAGTCTCTTGGTGATTGAGTAGTTATTATGATCCCTTAAGTCCATCATAATCCTTCCCGCACATGCTTCTTCCTCGGTGGATGTTGTTTTGTAACATTACCTTCATGGAAATCCATTGTCTCAATTTCAGACTTCTACTATCTTTGATACTTGTGTCGTGCTTTCCTTCAACATTCTCGTGTCTCTAAAGGAGTCAACTCATCTCCATGGTTATGAAATTTATAAATTTATTTTTTGTCTTTTAAACTCGATCGTAAATTTTTGTCTTGGTACTCCTTTAATCTTTTACATCTGGGTCAACACTCTATTTTCTCTGCACTCTCATGCTCATACTTGTTTATGGTGGCATCCACCTTGGTTGTAGTGTCCTTTAACCCGCCAAGTGTAGTTGTGCTATACTTTGTTTGAATGGTGTTTTGATGTTGTCCTCTTCAATCCGCGCTCTTATTAGTCCTTACATGCATCTTGAGTTTCACCTCTCGTCGTCATCCCGCTAAAATCCTTGTACGGTTTTCTATCACTTATATTTGAATTGCTTAATATTCTTTTCTCGCCCGATTGTTCTTGTTGTTAACATCCTCTAGTAATCCTCAACTCCTTAACCACTCGTTCTTCGGACAATTGTAGAAACCACCAGGGCGTCCGCCATAATGTAATGTTCCAATCTGGAGTATGAGTCCACTATCTTCTTACAGATATCCTTTAAAATCTCCAAACGTTTTAACATGAGGCGATGATCGCATCATGATAACTCAACTAAAGGATATTTCATATCTTCTAGGGTAATAACATGCTACATATATATAGATATATATATGTGTATATAACATACATAATTGTACAATACTATAAGTCTAAACTAAGCATACTGAGATCCGCGGTAGTAGTGGTGGTCAGCCGTACTTTTCTATCCCCAACTAGACTATGCATGCATTTGAAAACCAAAAGTTCTTTTTAAAACTCAGATCCCTTTTCGGGTTCTGCTCAAGTACTTATTCGGTCTTTCTGAAGATTTCAAGTGTCATTGTTGCCAACCTAGAGCTCTGATACCATGTTGTAACACCCCGAATTCTCGGAACTCGGGACATTACTGGTTAGGACCTCACAATGGGTCCCGACCTCAGTTTGACAACAATTTTACTAGGATCTTGCAACAAGACACAAATAAGAAAAACCGAAATTTATAAAATAGTATTTTAGAGAGATGAATGCACAACGTCTAACAGCCTAAAGTACTTAAACCACAAAAAGACTAACTGTCTTTAACAAGAAGAAAGAAACCACAAGGTAAACACCCAACCCCACTCTAAGGAGTACGGAGACCCGGCTGACCACTACTTCCGGATCACTCAGCTGCTGTTCTAACCTGCGGTAAATCTAAAAACACAACAAAACAACCATTAGCTAGTTATCTAAACATTAGGAGAATAATAATAGCACACACACACATAAAATAATAAACACTCATCATGCTTTCAAACAATCCATTTATTATCTTCATTTAAGTCATTCACTCTAATGATACTTATTTTGTGACACGAGGGATTCCCAAACCTCGCCTCCGCCCCCGTGTACCCATCAGGAGTGGATCCGATGCATCTCACCGTGTACCTGTATGGTCTGGGTATAGAGAACCTCCCAGTCTCCTGGCAGAGCTGGGCAGTGATGTCACGGCCCGTTATACATACACTTGGGCCTTAACACATAATAACAACGGTCGTCCTAACAAGTTGTTATTATAAACACACATCGCACACACCACCATTATCATCCAACTAACATCCAAAAACCGGCTAAGTAAGTCGCATGGACTTACCTGAATCAAATCACACTCTCAATGTCCCAACTCGGTCCGCAACCGTAGAAACTGAAATGCCTGTTACACAAGGCATGTGGATCAAAATCACATATCATACTCTTAGAAGTTACAACTTCTAAGAAGTACTATCTCAAGAGGAGAATTACGAAAATACACTCTCTTAAGGTAAAAGATAATTTACCCCTGATCCCGGAACTCTCAAAAGTCTAACATTAAATTTTCATATTTTCTTTTAGAATTTATTTCTATAATCTGTTTCTCAAGGATAGTTTACTAGAGATTTTAAAGTTATTAAGGTTTAAAAATATTTTCATAAGTAATACTCGTTAACCGGCAGCCCTTGACTACTCCTCGGAACCATCGCAACCTTTTTCTCTAGTTCCCTATCCGATCACATTACTCTTATCCTTCCCGGTTCTGATTTTACCACCCGTCTCCTTGATTCCTATCGTCACCACTTTACTCATATACCTCTTTATACACTTATATGTATACATTACTCTAGTAGCTATATTTATACCTATATATATATATCCCCCTTCTATACATTTATATATATATATATATATATATATATATATATATATATATATATATATATATATATATATATATATATACACACACGCGTACTGTACTAATGCTTATATATATACACATTCTCAGAACTTCCATTTCCTTCATCCAAGTATATATACACGTTTTTAATTTAAACCTACCTACACTACACTAATACACATACATGTACACTTATCAAATCCATTCATACATCTATATAACCTATTTATATGTACACTGTACTGGACCATATAAATATACTATTTTTTTCCCCTCTTATACAAATATATACACATATACGCATATATACCTTATCCTTATACATATTTACATATCCACACTGCACGGTAGAAGAAGGCTCACCCGTACAGCACAATTACTCCGCCTCAGCAGGTGAGAGCCGTAGCCTTAGTCGATCGAAACAGCTCCGAATAGACTCTATCGGGCCTATATAACATCAATCGACAATCCCGTTCAACAATATGTTAGCATCGTGCGGAAGGTTAGGTGAAATGGAGAAGGAGGCAGTCGGGTCGGAGTTTACCGGAATCGTATGCAGAAATGCGATGATGGCTGCAGGCTAGCGGTACTCCGAATGACGAGACGAGACTTCGTCTTACCGGTTGGTTGAGTCGCGAAGGGGAGCCAACACCCAGTCGCCGGTTTTGAGGTTGCGGTTAGTGCGGGATTCGGTCGACAGGGAGGCAAAGAGAAGGGGAAGCGCCGGCTCTTCGGCGGTTATCCGCTGCAGCACTCCGTTGGCGGTGGCGGTGGAGTGACAGATCGGTGGAGGGTGTCTTCCGCTGACTGTGCAACACCACCCTTCAGCAGCGTTTCAACTCGTGGGAGGGAGGAGCAAGCAGTACTTACCGGTTGGGACGCTGAAGCATGCTCCGGCGCGAGGCGGTCGTCTTCACCACTCCAGGCGTGCAGTCCCGGTGGAGGCGTTGGTGGTGTCCGGGTGTGTCTCGACGGGCGGCTCTCTCTCCTGGCGTAACAGTGTGCAGCAGCGTATCGACTTCCGTCTGTTTAGGTGAGGTTAGGATTAGGTTAAATCTGATTAAGGAGTGGATTAGGTTTTAGGTTAGTGAGAGTATGAGTTGGGCCGGCTGATGGTCATATGGGCCAAACAATAATTGGGCCTACACACCCCTTAACAGAAGGCTGACTCGAATTATGAATATTCGTACGGGATTTTAAATGTACGGGAACATTTACGGGTTACAAGATTTATCATTTTATGTGAATCGATGTCACATAAAATGATAGAATTTAAACATCGTTTTATTTTATTTACAAGAATACAAGTTGGCGGATCGGAATCCGGTTGAATTCGGTATTAAACAGAGTTTAAAATTTTCAGGGTATTACAGTATAAATTCTCATTATGAAATAATGAGAATTTACTGGTGATAATTTCTCCTTGGAATCTCTTGTGTGAATAATCCCATCAAAATTTTAGGTCGAAATTCCCTAAAACTTTTCAATTCAACTACCTAGTCGAGATAATTAAGCAATATACCAAATTAATCTACATTTGAATTTAAATTATTCTAGAGAGCGAAAAATCTAAAAGAAATATCAAAAAATAAGTGTTCTCATATAAAAATATTGTCAATTTCTGTAAAAGATAGACATATTCATATTATTATCATATTTTAAAAAGTAAATTAGAAGACACAAAGGGATAAGCCTTCACATTTAGTTGTAGTTATTACTATATTATTTTTAAAGACATTTTAAAATTTTGATTTTATGTATTAAGCTATCTATTTTTATTTTTTTAAAGTAACGGTTGCTACATTTTCTATAAAATAACATAAAACTTTAATGAATAGTTAAGTTAAAGCTTAATAATAAAAAAATTATATCGAATATAAATCAATAGCATATAAATTCCATTAGTACGTAATGAAATAATGATATAACATATTAGAATGTTCATATATTTTATAATAAAGGGATTAATTATTGTGATGTAAAATGACTTCACATATTAGAATATACCTTAAAAATAGTATATCATTAAATATAAAGTACTTTCAAATATAAGGTTAGACATTACATAATATTTGGTAAAAATGGCAATATAATTTTCATCGTTTATAATCATTAAAAAATAATAATTTATATATATATATATATATATATATATATATATATAATTTTAAATACGTGATTTCACAAACTTTATGCACCCTTATTTATGTTGGGATTTGAATTTATCAGATTATATATATTTTTTTAAATCCAACCATATGAACTTGATTGATAAATTTATATAGCAACCAATATTGTTGTTTGTTGTTTTCAGTTTTTAAAAAAATAAAAAAGTTGATGTTAGATCTTAATCTTATCACCAAAGAAATGTAACAAAGTAGGAAAATTTTTTGATGAATTTTCGTATTTTAATATTGTAAATGTGAGAACTAAAGTAACATCTTCTCGATATTATTAAATTTAAAAAAGTAATCTCAATAAGACTTAATGGGGTTAAACTTTTCCAGTTAGTAGTTTGTTGTTATTTTATAAAATTAACCTTTTTTGAAAATTTTCACTAACAATTTTTAAAATTTATACGAATATCTTAGAAAAATTATTGAATATTAAATCAATTTTCTAATAAAAAGTTGAAAAAAAATATTATGCCCGAAGAAGATAAAGAAACGTGTACTTCAAAAAAGGTTTTATCTTTTATTAATAAATTTAATGTCAATAGTTTATTGCAAATGTGGGTTTAAAAAAAGATTTGGTAATATCTCAAAATAATTTACTTTTGATTAAACTGTTAACAAATATTTTTTCTATGAGTTTTTGAAAAATAATAATAAAACCAAGGTTGTCCCACCACGTATTCAACAGCTTGTTTCCGAAGATGAACCTCACCCAAAAGAAATCTCATGGGAGTTGCGTAGCCTAAATTTGATTTTTGATTGAACCTGACCTTGATCGCCATTTACTCCTGCATTTCAACACCACAATTTGTTAAATTAACTAATTAGGGCTATCAAAAAGTGAAAAAAGTTGAGAGATGGAGGTGGAAGTCTTGTATGAATATATATAGAAAACTATTAGGGTTATCAAAAACCTGTTACAGAATTTTAAAGTCTAAAACTAAAAAAAAAAAGATAATATTCAAATTTGTTGAGATTTTCTGTTTTAAGATTAGTCGATTTTAAGATCCGGGAATCGTAGTTAATATCCGAAAATTTGTAGATAAACTCGATAGTATAGAAAATCAAGAAACTTGTAGTTAAAAAATAATTAAAAAGCAACTTTACATTTTGACTTTTTAAAAATACTTGTTTAAATAATTTTTGGGAGCATTCTCCTCTTTTCACCGAAATCTATTTAGATTTACCATTTAAAATTATATATTTAAACTACAGTGATTGGTTACATAATTTGAATGATAAATTGTTGATTTAAAAAACAACAATAATGTCAGGTAACGTTTTTTTTTTTTTTTTTTTTTTGAATTCAAAGCAGCTTATGTATCAACTTTTCTTATTCCTAAGTAAACTAATCTGATTGTGAAACAAATCCTACAGCTAACAACCTAACAATAATATCAATGCTTAAAAAGAGAGAAATATGTAAATTTTTTTTATAATACTTTTTTAAAGTTTTGATCTTATCTCACAATTATCTTTGATGTATAATTGAAAAAGAGATAATTTCGTAAAAAAAATGTTGCAAAAAAACTATACAGTTGATAATTAAAAATGGTAAAAACTACGTAGTAAAAAAAAGTTGAGATTTACCTTTTTCTATTTAAATGGAGATATCTTCTAATTCAAACAGAATTCCGTAACAAAAATTTTGCGACAAAAACTTAATTTAAATTGCTGAAAAATATTGTTGATTAAAATAAAAAAGTTTCGTAGAGGCTAATTTCTGAAGGACACGTTGCAAAAAAAACGCTTCATCCTTAATATACATAAGATAAGATAAGATATCATAAATAAATAAAAATTAATATAAATAAAAACAAAATTTGTTAACTAACATTATCATTTGTTGACTTAATTTAAATGAAAACAAAATTTGCTAACAACTTTGAGAGATATTATCATTTTTTTTACAAACAAAATTTGTTAAAAACTTTTCTTATAAAATCCAATTTGACGGATAATATCACAATTTTTAATTTCTATAATATAAATTTTAACAAATTTTGCTAATAACTTTTTATATAAATTTTTTTGACTGACGTTAATTCTGTGAGCGACACGTGGCATTAAAAATTTTTTGGGCTGAGGTTAATCGTGGGGGCGACATGTGGCAATAGAGGCTTCTGCTTTAATATATATAAGATAAGATAAGGATTGTAGCTAAGTAAGTCCTACGGACTTACCTCAACCTCGTACAAACTCAACCACGATCAACCTCCAATCTTGAGAGGGACACTGCCTAATAACAAGGCATAGAGATATATCAATCTCCTATCAATCAAAGGGGTCACACCTAGACCCAAGGGATCCATAGGATCATCCTCAACCTAAGCCTCACAACCTACTAATCCCCAAAGTCATACAAGGCATAACATGATCATAACATCATCACCATACTCTCATCTACACCTAGCATGATACTACACACTCACACTAAGAAAGGAAGAGACAATGTCATACTTAGGCAAGCCCGGAAGCAAGACACACCTACGTGACAAGAGCAAAGCAAAGCTAGAACGCAGAGAGCCGTAGGGGCGGCAGCACCACATGCAGGGGTGATGGCACACCAGGCGCAGGGGCGGCCCTGAGGTGGCGCAGGGGCGGCTGGACAGTAGGGGCTCGTCTTTGACTTCTCTTTGATCCTTCACTCGCCTTTCTTCACTTCTTCAGCACCCAGCAGCCCAAGCATACATACATACACATATATACATCAACATATCCCTAGGAAGCTCATCACAAGACTCAACTTGTGGAATCCTAAGCTAAGAAGAAAGAAAGAAGGTAGGAAGAAAGAAAGGAGAGGAGGAGCAAGATCTTACCAAGCTGAAACCTAACAAAGGGAGAATCATCACCATAACCTCAAGGCTGGCTCATCAAAGGCACAACAACATCCTCATCATCCAAGCATCAAACTCTCATCAAAACTCTTGCAAGATTAAAGCAAAACAAGAAGAAGATTCAAAGGAAGAGAAGAAGAGTGTAAGGGAGAGAAGATGGAGCTGGAAGAGATGAGAAACCTTCAATATGAAGCAAGGAAGAAGCTTATATAGGAAGCCATCCAAAAGCACGGGTCAAGGTCAACAAAACCGGCTGCAGCACACCACAAACTGCAGGGGTGGATCATGGGGGCTGCAGGGGCGGATCTGAGATGGCACAGGGGCGCCTATCCTGGCCGCAGGGGCGGTTCAGGCCAATCTCAGCACTCTCTCAACACCTCAAGAGTAAGGCTCTTACATCTCACCCCCCTAAAAACAAGTTTCGTCCCAAAACTTGCAAAATCTCAAATCCTCTCGGACCCATATACCGAGGTATAACGATCTCTATCGGAGGCATCACATCTCCGTTCAAAAGGTCATAACATATATCAATCTATAACCTCAAATGCAAGCATGGAGGAATCATCAACTCTAGAAATCAGGATCATAACGCTATCCAAAGGCATAGAGGAATCACATCTCTTGTCATACTCACATCACAGGGCATAGAGGAAGCACATCTCTAGTTATAATCACACTCAAATAGCATGGAGGAAAGAATCATCTCCAGTTATAATCATAAATCGCGTTAGCACATCAAGATCTAATAAGATCATATATCACATCATAGCTAGCACGAAAATAAACACATCAAGGCATATAAGCACATAATCACAACACTCACCAAGATAGCATTAAGATCTACTCGGTGATCCTACAAGTGCATCTATCTCAGCATAAAACTCTGGATAATTCCTCTGGATACTATGCTCAGTCTCCCATGTAGACTCCTCAGGTCCTTGTCTCGACCACTGTATCCCTCAGCATGGGAATGTCCTTCAAACGCATGCTTCTCATATCTCGCTCTAGGACTGCAATCGGATGCTTAACAAAAGTGTGGTCCGACTCAACCACCAAATCATCATAACTTACAACGTGTCTCGGATTTGGTATATACTCCCTCAGTTGAGACATGTGAAACAAAAGATGAACACCCTCTAATCTCGGAGGCAAAGCTAATTTGTATGTTTCCCTCCCAACTCTGTCCAGTATCTCAAAAGGACCGCCATATCGGGGACTCATCTTCCCCTTTATGCCAAAACGTCTGACACCTCGCGTCGTAGATACTCTCAGCCAGACATGAGCTCCAACTCTAAACCTTAGAGGTTGACGTCTCCTGTCTACATATGACTTTTGGCGACTCTGTGTAGCCAGCATCCTCTCTTTGATCAGTGTTACTCGAGCCATATCATCTTGAATCTGCTTTGGCGTAATACCACTGATACTACTAGGCTCATCCCAACATAAAAGTGTACGGAATCTACGCCCATACAGTGCCTCATATGGAGCCATCACAATCGATGCATGCCAGCTGTTGTTGTATGAGAACTCAACCAATGGGAGGTAATATGACCATCCATGTCCCCAATCCAACACACAAGCTCGCAGCATATCCTCAAGGGTCTGGATGGTCCTCTCTGTCTGACCATCGGCCTGGGGGTGAAATGCAGTCGTGAAGTGTAGACTCGTCCCAAAGCAGTCTGGATCTGCTGCCAAAACCTCGAGGTAAATCGCTCATCTCGATCATAGACGATCGTCCTCGGTACACCGTGGAGTCTCACTATCTGCCTAGTGTACTCCTCACCTAACCTGCTCACTGGTCACGTCTCTTTGAAAGGAATGAAATGTGCAATCTTCATCAGTCTATCAATAACAACCCAGATAACATCAAAACTCCTACTAGGCCTCAATCCGGTCACAAAGTCCATGAAGACGTCTTCCCACTTCCACTACGGCACTAGCAGTTGATGAAGCTCACCTCCAGGTCTACAATGCTCTATCTTGACCTGCTAACAGGTCGCGCACTGTGCCACAAATCTGGTCACACCGGGCTTTAGCCCTCCTCACCAATATGATCGTCTCACATCATGACACATTTTACACATACTTAGATGTACTAATTAAGGTGTACAGTGAACTTCTTGTAAAATCTTTAGATGTACTAATTAAGGTGTACAGTGAACTTCTTGTAAAATCCTTAGATGTACTAATTAAGGTGTACATCATCGTGCACTGTGCCACAAATCTGGTCACACCGGGCTTTAGCCCTCCCCACCAATATGATCGTCTCACATCATGGCACATTTTACACATACTTAGATGTACTAATTAAGGTGTACAGTGAACTTCTTGTAAAATCCTTTTCCTCAGCTCTGCATCAGCAGGTGCACAGACGTGGTCATGGCGTCTCATCACTCCATCTGCTCCTATAGAGAACTATGGTGCCTCACCATGGGGCATCTTCTCTCTAATCCTCATTAGGGTCGGGCAGGTCCCCTACTTCTGTCGGATCTCATCCAACAAATCATGTAGAACCTCTAAGGTGTACAACTAGGCATTCTCATTAAGAAGCTGGATGTCCATCTCTAGCCAAGCTAGATCACTCTTAAGTTGAGGTTGAACTGTCACTCTCGCAATCGCCTTATCTCGAGGCGTCTTCCTGCTCAGGGTGTCGGCGACAACGTTCGCCTTCCCTGGATGATACAAAATCTCAAGGTCAAAGTCCTTGATCAACTCGAGTCATCTACGTTGGCGGTTATTCAACTCCCGCTGTGTAAAAATGTACTTCAAACTCTTATGGTCTGTGAAGATCTGACATGTAGCACCATACAAGTAATATCTCCAAATCTTCAAAGCATGAACTACCGCTGCCAACTCCAAATCATGAGTCGGGTAGTTCTCCTCATACGTCTTAAACTGTCGAGACGTATATGCAATCACTCGGCCCCTCTGCATCAACACACATCCCAAGCCTAGCTTGGGTGCATCATTGTATACCACAAAATCCTCAAAACCCTCTGGTTGTGCCAGTATAGGAGCAGAAGTCAAACGCCTCTTCAACTCCTCAAACTTTGGGCACACTGCTCAGACCACACAAATTTGGTAGTCTTCCTCACCAGACTCATAAGTGGTCGGGAAATCACAGAAAATCCCTCCACAAAGCGTCGGTAATAACCGGCTAGGCCAAGAAAGCTACGCACATCCTTGACGTTCGTCGGTGTCGTCCATGCTGCAACAGACTCGATCTTCGCCGGATCAACCATGATCCCATATGCGGAGACGATATGACCTAGGAAAGCTAACTTTGACATCCAGAACACGCACTTAGAGAGCTTGGCATACAGCCCTATATCCCGTAGAATCTGTAAAACCGTCCTCGGATGATTGGCATCCTCCTCTCGACTCCGAGAATACACAAGAATGTCATCAATGAAGACCACCACAAACTGATCAAGGAAGTCAATGAAAATGATGTTCATCAACTCCATGAAAACCGTTGGGGTATTCGTAAGTCCAAATGGCATCACTACAAACTCGTAGTGTCCATATCGGGTCCGAAATGTCGTCTTGTGCACATCCTGCTCCCTCACCCTCAACTGATGATATCTTGAACGTAAGTCGATCCGGGAGAACATTGTCGCTCCCTGAAGCTGATCAAGCAGATCATCAATACGAGGCAATGGATACTTGCTCGATGGTTACCTTGTTCAGCTCTTTGTAGTCAATGCATAATCTCAACGATTCGTCCTTCTTCCGCACGAAGAGGATAGGTGCTCCCCACGGGGATACGCTAGGGCGGATGAAGCCCTTCTCAGCCAACTCCTCGAGTTGCTTCTTCAGCTCCAACATCTCGATAGGCGCCATTCGATAAGGGGCCTTCGAGATCGGCCTCATACTTGGCTCCAACTCAATGCTGAAGACTCCTCTAAGGCGGCAAACTAGACGGCTCAGCAAACATGTCTGTAAACTCACAGAACACTGGGATATCCTACACTCCTGGACTCTCCATCCTTCATGGCATAACACCAGAAGGTATCACAACTCTGTGCTATCAGCCTCACTGCTCGTACTACACTGATGACTGAGCTCATCTTCCCAAGGTCCCAGCCTCGAAAGACCTCTATCTGACCTATTGCGGTAGAGACTGTCACAGTTCTCCTACTTACATCTAATATTGCATGGTGTCTACGCATCCAATCCATACCTAAAATGACTTCCTCATGCACCAATGGCATGACAAAGAAGTCTACGAGCAACACACGAGTCCCTAAACGAAGTGGACAACTACGTATATCGCGGGTAACTCTGACCCTACTACCATCAGGTAACCCTATAGGAAAGGGTAACCCCTATATAGTAGCTAAATCTAGACGCTCAACACATACATCAGAAATAAAGGAATGTGTAGCATCCGTATCAAATAAAACTCTAGCAAGTAAACCATGAAGCAGAATGGTACATGTAGCAGCTGGTGCAGGCGGCTCCTCTGCACTCCTCAGCTCAAAGACTCTACCTTGAGCTCCTCTAGTGTCAGTGGTACTCCCACCACGACCTCTACCTCTACTCGGCCTGGGAGTAGATCCCTGAGTAGAAGGACGATATGGGACTCTTTGTTGTCCTTGTGTCTACTACTGAGGTGTCCTCTGACCACCTCCTGTCACACTGCCAGGGGAAGAACCCTGTTGTGATGCAACTCCACTCTGCCTTCTATGACCTGGTCTACCACAAGTGTAGCAAGTCACTAGTGGCCTCGTACACTTTGGTCGTAAATGTCCAAGATCACCACAGTTGAAGCATTGTCGTCCCTTCTCTACAGTCAGTGTAGATGAGGGGTAACTCTAGCATCTCTGGCTCCGCCCAGAACCTGAAGCTCCACCAATTCCACTGGTATATCCAGTCCTCTGTCTCTTCTTAGACCATCCCGCCTAAGAAGTCCTCCTTTGACTGGCCCGCTCACTCTCATAAGTTTAGGCCCAGTCCTGATAATCTGTCAATGACTCAATGGAATCCCGCCATATAAGAGTGTGTACTCTCTCTCAGTCAACGGAAGAACAAATACACGTGCTAGTCCTCAGAAGGTGCAGTTGGACCCAACAATGCCAACTCTGACTAGAAGCGGCTGATGGCATCTGCAATCGGCATATCCTCAAAGTCTGTCTCCACAAAGTCTTGGAGTTTCTCCCTTCTCAGCAAGGCAGGACAGAAGCGCTCCTTAATCATATTCCTCATCTAATCGTAACTAGTGGCTCGACCCTTCATGGTCCTCCATCACTGATGAGCTAAGTCACGGAATAGAGTTTGTACTACCTCTATCCGCCTGTCCTCTAGACATCTGATAGACTCTAGAGCTGATTCCACATGTCCAATCCAGACCTCCATCTCTAATCTCACCTTCCCAAAGAAAGGTGGTACGCCCAGCTGATGAAATGCCTTCAACCAGGTATCTGGTCAAGACCCTCTATACTCATCTAGAGCTCTAACAGTCTCTACAGCGTGTGCCGGTATAGCTGGCACCTGAGTGGCTCCCTGGGACATCTCAGAAGATCCCTCATGCGCTGGTAGATTCGGGGCCCGTCTGCCCGCTTTGGCAGCCTCCTCTACACGCCGGATATAAGCACGAAACTTTGGTCCCCTCATAGAGACACAATCCGAGTCATCTAACTGGACTTGGCGTGATCGTTGTCTCCCAAATCCACCGCTCCTCGTCTCTAGGATGACACTCTCAGTAATCTCCTCATGAACCTCCTCCACCAATGGTGGATTAGTAGCAAGAACTGGTCCCTGTCCTATCACGCCCGGAGGAAGGGGTGGTCTATCTCTACCCCGGCCTACAACAGAAGTTGCTCTAGTCCGAGCCATCTGCGGGGTATGCACACCTAACTTATAAGGTTATATATATGCCATATGTATAGGTATATATATAACACACATACACATAATTCATAATATATATATATATATATATATATATATATATATACATATCTATACTGCTGAGATCCACGGCATAGGTGACGACTTCTCGTACATTCTATCCCAAAATAATAACTTTTAAAACCAAAAACTTTTGAAAACGTCAGACCCCTTTTGGGTTCTGTTTATTTTATCTATCTGACCTTATTGCAGGTAACAAGTGTCATTGTTGTCAACCTAAGACTCTGATACCAACTCTGTAACACCCCGATTCCACGGGACTCGGGATGCCATATTGGGCTAGGATCTCACAATGGATCCTGACCCTAGCCTGACAACAAGTTCACTGGACCTTACAACATGGCACTGACAGATATAAAACATATACATCAACATATGCCTAGGAAGCTCATCACATGACTCAACTTGTGGAATCCTAAGCTAAGAAGAAAGAAAGAAGGTAGGAAGAAAGAAAGGAGAGGAGGAGGAAGATCTTACCAAGCTTAAACCTAATAGAGGGAGAATCCTCACCACAACCTCAAGGCTAGCTCATCAAAGGCACAACAACATCATACGCCATCATCCTCATCATCCAAGCATCAAACTCTCATCAAAACTCTTGCAAGATCAAAGCAAAACAAGAAGAAGATTCAAAGGAAGAGAAGAAGAGCGTAAGGGAGAGAAGATGGAGTTGGTAGAGATGAGAAACCTTCCACATGAAGCAAAGAAGAAGCTTATATAGGAATTCATCCAAAAGCACGGGTCAAGGTCAACAAAACCGGCTGCAACACACCACAACCCACAGGGGCGGATCATGGGGGTCGCAAGGGCGGATCTGAGATGGCGCAGGGGCGCCTAGCCTGGCCGCAGGGGCGGTTCAGGCCAATCTCAACACTCTCTCAACACCTCAAGACTAAGGCTCTTACATATACCACCGTATAGAGACTAGAAGTTGTGGAAAGAGGTTTGTATTCTATGAGATATGATTTACTGAACTTCATATCTACTATCACTGATCGATTGGATGAGACACAGGATCTACTTCGGATCCTAAATCAGAAGATCAATCAAATGTTCCATGTCAATGCTCTATCTCTCACAGCTACCAATAACATAAAACCTTTAACAAAGAAGGATGGCCAAGCTACCACTCATGATGTTGAACGGGTTATGAATCAGTGTTACAAAGTTGTCAAGGATCGCCCTATTTGTCAACCCACGTTTGAGGATCCAAACATTCTGCAAATCGAGGAGTTTGGTATTGTGAAGAAATACAAAGATGCTACACACCAATGTAGGACAGACGAGCAAATCAAGAACTTTGAACTCCAGAATTCTAAAGACCGTTGGAGGTAGAAGTGCATGAAGGAACATTATGGGAAAGGGTGTCTAAATCCGAGGTGGTACCACGACTGAAGACTCTTCGCCTTCCATGGACTTCAAGGTCCTTGATATTGATTTCAAAGCTCCTTGGTTTTGATATCAATGCCTTGATGTATGTTTTGAAAGACTTCATTTTTAATGATTTTTTTAAAATACTTTTTATGAGTTGTAATTGCTTTAAAATTTCCGTGCTTTAACTGTTTTTCTCCCTTGTTGAAAGACAAAGGGGAGAAATTGATGATCCGAAATTTCGATATTTCTGCCTTCTGCATTTAAGTTTGTTTTGATATTCATATATGCATCGCTAACTCTACAATGCAGGTACGATATTTGTGTTTTCTTCCATCAAGGGGGAGATTGAAAACTTCACCTTGAGTATATTTTTTAATATGTGATGATGAAAGACTTAACACAAATAAAGCGGTTTTTATACTAACAAAATATCGATTGTATTTCTAGTTGCTTGGTTTGTTTGGTGCTTGTCTAAATATGTGCAGACCTTGGAAAGCATTTCAAGGGACAGACGGAGGCCTTGAAATCAGATACAAGGGACAAGCGCAGAATTTGAATAAGTTCAACATGGAGGCCTTGAAACAAGTTTCAAAGGACAAAACGGCTGGAAGGAATTCAAATCTCTGCCAACCAAATCAACCAAGAATCCTCAAAGAAGATCTTCCAAGAAGATTTGGCTAACAAGATACGCTCAACAAGAAGATCTCGACCTAGAGGATTCGGTTCACAACAGGATCTCGCAAAGATCCTAAAATAAAGGTGTAAGATTTCTTCTCAACAAAATCCGAAGATCTTCATCCAACAAATCACAACAAGATCTGATGATCTTGATGCTCAAAAGACAAAGATCTTCAACAGCGTGAGAAGATTACGGAGAAGAAGAATCAACGTGCTTTAAGGAGATGAAAAGATAAAGAAGATCTACAACGGCTATCTCATCTCAACCAAGAAGCATTTTCCATGGAAAAGAAGAAACATCTACAACGGTCATCTTCACAACAGCTAGAAGACCTCTCCATCGAAGACTATAAATGAAGATGTCGATTGAAGAAGAAAGTACACAAGCTTACAAGAAAATATATAAAGTCTTCAAGCGATCCAAAGCATCTCCATTCATTCATAGTAGTTTTTCTTTCTCTCTTTCTACAAAAGCTTTATCCCCTGGAGAGAGATAAAACTCGAGAGCTCCATCGGTATATCTAAAGAGTGTTATACTAGAGTGTGTATTACTCTGCGAAGTAACTAGGCTATTATAGCAAGGTGAAGAGTTGGAGCTAGATCGTTGCGTTGGCTACAGTGAGAGAAGAAGGGGATTTCTTCTAGTTTGTATCTAGGACTCTCTGAAGCTAATAATAGATAGTTAGATCCTACGGATATATCCTGGGACGGAGAGTAGACTATTTAGAACCGAACTTCGTAAACATATTATTGTGTCGATCTTTTCAATTCCACACCATATATGCTTTATTGTGACTAACCTTGTTTTGCAGGTTTACAAAGTCAAGGCCCTTGACATCAGTTTCAAATCCCTTGAAGTCAAAGTGTGCCACAAAGAGCTCAGATCGACATCAAGGCCTTTGAAATCAGTTTCAAAGCCTTGAGATAGGTTTTTGCAAAAAGTTTTCATACTCTATTCAACCCCCTTTCTAGAGTATCTTTATCCTTTATATTCACTTAACGGTTCTTCACATCTAATGTCATTTCATATTATAACAACTTTGTCTACTGATTGTTGTACCAACAACATCTTCAATGCACTATAACTCAGATGTTGCCCTCCAAAGTGTTGCATCAGGAATCTTAGGTATGTCAACCCAAACTCGTACAACATTAGGACCTAAAAGAACAAAATGAACAAGCTGATTCGGATCACTTGAAGACCACCGGCCTTCAGCAACTACCTTCCTTGAGCCACTCAAATCCAATAAGTTACACTTTTTCTTTAAATTATTCACACACTAGCAAAAAAAATCAACATAATTGTTTATCAATAGTAGCGTTTCCTCAAATGCCATGAAAATAATGTTATTAATAGTGTTTTATAAACACTATAGAACTCAATAATAACATTTTTGATAAACACTATCAAACCTAACAATTACGTTTTCTATAAATGGTATAGAAACTCAATAACGACATCAGACAAAAACCACATTATTTCCTTTTAAATATTCAAATGTTACAAAACATGAGTTGTTTTAAAAAAATTTTCTTAAATATAGTGTGAGTCATCGTGAGAGTTGAACATCATTATCCACGACATTAATAACCGTTGTAACTTTGAAATAGTTTATTGGGTGTCATATTTAAAAAAAAAATATTATAAATATAATTTCTTCCATACATGTAATAATAAATTTTCAAAGATACCAGACTTCTAGATCCTAGCTTTTCCTAATTGCCTTCCCCTCCAAATAAAAGAAATATATGGTGAAATTATAAAACAAGTACTCGTTTTACAGTTTTACTAGTTTGTAACTGCACGAGTGGAACTCGAGCATGATATAAACTCACACTCACAGTGAAAGCGAGCTCCGCGTTTCACATCCACCGTAAGATTTGGATAAAGTCCACCAGAGTAGCCTGGCCACGTAACTTCTAACTGTGGGCCTCACAACACCGTATCACTGTTCCGTTCGTATATCCCAACAGCCCGGAAAAGCCAGGATAAAAGGAAAAAAGGAAAAAGAAAGGGACATGGGAGAGGGGAACGAACAAGGAAGATTGTGTGATCGCTTTTTCTGTAGTAGTCGTTGTGCCGAAGAAACCGTCGGTCCTTTGCCGTCTCTCTCCTTTTCATTTCTATTCTATAGCTTCTAAAGCTCCCATTGATGGCGGCAAAGCCTTCGAGTTGCTTTATCGGTCATGAATGGGTTGGATTGAAATCCAATTCAACCATTTTGCGCTTTGCTCTCCCTTCTCGTCGCCTTCTGCCACCTTCTTGCAAGCCGCGGCACCGAAATCTCAGGTTTTTGTTTCTTTGCTATTTCTGTTTAATTTTTTTGTGCTTTACTGTGTGCTGAAGCACTGTGATTAAGTTAATTCTTCAGGTGCTTTTGCTTGATTTGGCTGCGGTTCAGCTTGAGCGCAATGTTTCTTCTTTTGTCAATTATGCTATTTTTTTTCTCCTGTGATCTGGATATTGAAGTTTTTATTTCCTTACCGCCGTCGGTAATGTTCTGTTAGCTGGATGGACGAGATAGATCAACCACATTTGTTCGGCTGTTTCAGCTGTTTTGTACTGATTGTTGTTGTAGTCTCCGTACTTTTTGGCCATTCTCAATTGAGTTAATCGATTTTCTAGGACAATTTGAACTGGAGGTTGGCTATTGAGTGGCCTAGATATCTTCAAGTATGTCTCGCTTTGGAAAGCATACTTTTGAATTGCTGTTCAGTAATTGATATCTTCATCCTCTAGATTCATTTCTTCTTAAAGAAGGTTATTTCACTTATGTGTCAATACGCTTCCACTTCCGAAGAACCTGCTTTTGTTAGGCTTCATTTCTAGTAATTTAGTAGTACAACTTTCGGGCTAGAAATATTTGATTGCTTCTACATATGCTCCCCAGAATAGCTTGTGGGAAATCTGAAGTATCTGATTGGCTTGGTCCTGAAACAAGACATCTTAAACTGTGGGTGCTCTTTTTAAAATTTGAATAAAGACGCTTCTCTTATATCTTTGGTAAAGGAGTTTGAAAGATAAATAGCCAGCTTTCACTTTTGTAATAGGCTGAACAATTGCAGATCCTAGCTACTACTGCATGAGGATTCTCTTTTATAACGCGTCGGCAAAACAAGTGCCCCTTACTTTCTTGAGTATGTTAGAAGAGAATCCTGACGCAGTAGCAGCTAGGATCTGCATTTGTCCAGCCTATTAGAAAAAGTATTGAGTCCAAATTCTAGAAACTTTTGTTCATCAACGTTAAGCATTTGACACTAACAAGGCAGGTGATCTGAAAGTCAATTTGTAACAGCATGTCGGTTCAACTTAAAGCATAAAGTCTTACTTTGTCATACTTGTTCTAATTTGCAATTTTACACTCTCTGGTTCTTGGAAAAAGAAAATTAGATCACATTTCCGGAAATATAATAATTAAATATCATGGTTAGTGAGCTGAAAAAGTATTTAAAACACACTTGACCCTAAAAGTCAATTACTAGACATGCAAATAACTAGCTAAGTAAATGGTCTTATATGTTCTGGTGCTTTGGACCTTCTTTTTTATTAAGCTCGAGGGACAAAAAAAGGTTGTGGCAGCTGCGTGATCATTTTTTGTTACTCAACATCATGTGAAAACACAATTTGCCATTGATCACTGTTTACCCTCATATTAACAAGTTGCTTTGTTTTTGTCTGTTTCATATTTTGTTACTTTTGAAAAAATTTAGCATGATATGCTTTATGTATCTGGAAAGCTTACTGTGTCTACAAAGGATAGATTCGCATGTGAAGTTCAGTGATGACTTAATTTCAGCTTTGAACCTCTATAATATATATGTGGTTGTCTCACCTCAGAAGACCTTCATAACCCTAGTCTATTTTCTGAACAATGCAGCTCCCAACTTAAAAGACAATTTGCTAAAAAAGTATCTTCCGAGTATCCTAAAAAAGATGGAAAGTTGCAGCCAAATGAAGAAGGAACGGATATGGAGAAGCATATAATCAATGTGTTCCCAAGCTTTAGTAATAAGATTGTAACAAATGACGAGGTTCATAAAGTCAAACATAACGATTTGAACAATATGATAGATGACAATATTGAGGAGTTTCCTCAGGCAGACAACAGTAGAAGTTCAAATTCATCAGATCTCATGATTACAGCCCGCAGGTGGGATTCCACTCCTGCAGTTGAAAACAAGTATTTGGTAATCTTCTATACATTGCTTGACTGATGTGAATTGTGTTGCAACTACAATTGGCTGTCATTAATTTCGTTAGTGGAGGCTTTCAGATGTTTCCAGCTTCTTAAGATATACATGCTTATTGCTTCTGCTTATCAAGTACCAAGCTTTAAATGCTGCTTATGTGGCTTGGCACAGATAGCTTACTTTCTTTTACTCTTTTCAGTTTCCACTATGAACAGCGTTCTGAATCTGAAATGAAATTTGGCATGCAGAAGAATTACTTAAGCTGAACACTTCGTTAATGTTGGATTTATCTTTATCTAGTTCACTAAGTTAACTTATTTAAGTAATCTCTACTTTCAACAACATATTTAATTATAAACCATAAACCATAATTTGTTTTCTTATTTACCCTTTTTTTGAATTTAAAATTTTCTTATGTTAATGTTACTTGTTACATTGAAAGTTGATTGTCTTTCACTCCTTATTTGCATTTCCTTAAGCTTCATTTGGGATCACATTCTATAAGACATTCCAACTCTCTTTTGATATAGATGAAAACTTATGTAATAAATATCTCTATCAGCAAGTGAAAAAGTGATAATATTATGGAAAAGTACATATCAATGGTGAAGTGAATTTAGGTTGAACTGCAGTTAAACCAAAATTGAGTACCAATACAGAACTATAGCCGCAACATGCATATTTGAAATCTTAACTTCTTCTATTCTTTTGCAGTCCTTGCATGTAGGTAATGCTGAACACCTTTCAAACATTCAGCTTGAAGATTTGGTCAGCATGCTAAAAAATGTTGAGAAAAGTATGTTTTTAATATACATCGTCAGCATTTTGTATATTGATCAATTTTCGTTTGTTATGGTTTTGATTTTTGCTTTTGTTTTTCTCTTTTAAAAATTGTCTTAGATGTTCTTCTTCTTAATGAAGCTCGAATGCGTGCACTTGAACATCTGGACAAAAGTCTTGACTATAAAGAATCTCTCCAAAGTGAGATTAATAGCCTTGAAGCAAAGCTGGCAGAAACTGATGCAAGAATTAAAGTTGCTGCCCAGGAGAAGATACGTGTTGAACTCCTTGAAGAACAGCTGGAGAGAATGAGGAAGGAATTGTTTAACAGGGTTGACTCTGAGGAAAGCCAGAATCATATGACTGAGGTGAACGGGAAAATGTCTACAGACGAAGTCCATCAGTTACTAGGTGACATTTTTAATAATCTTAGTGAGGAGCTCAATTTACTCCGGAGGGAGAACTTGTCACTGAAGGACGATATAGAATCACTCAAAGCTATACAAGGGAACATGAGGACCACAGATAATCAGGTGATGATGCTTGTAGAAGAGAAGTCACGTCTGGAAACTGCCCTAAGAGATTTGGAGTCTAAATTTACTGAATCTGAAGAAAATTTCACAGAGCTTTCTTCTTTAAAATTTGAGTATAAAAATTTGTGGGAGAAGGTGGAGAATTTGCAGACTTTATTGGACAGGGCGTCAAAGCAAGCTGATCAGGCTATACTAGTCTTGCAACAAAATCAGAACCTCCGAAATAAGGTTGATAGGCTAGAGGAAACTCTTGAAGAAGCAAATACTTATAAATTATCGTCGGAAAAAATGGCAAAGTACAATGAACTGATACATCAAAAAGTAAAACTTTTAGAGGAGCGTCTTGAAAGATCTGATGAAGAGATACAATCTTATTTTCAACTCTATCAAGAATCCATTCAGGGATTCCAAGATACACTTAATAGTCTAAAAGAAGAGAGCAAGAAAAGGTCTCAAGATGGTCCTGTGAATGATATGCCTTGGGAGTTCTGGAGCCAATTGCTTCTTTTGATTGATGGTTGGTTGCTTGAGAAAAAACTATCATCAGATGATGCAAAGATTCTAAAGGATATGGTTTGGAAGAGAGATAGACATATATATGATGTGTATGTGGAATGCAAGGAAAAGAATGAGAATGATGCTTTAGTTAATTTTTTGAAGCTGACATCCAATCCAACACGGTAACTAAAAATGTATAGCATTGAAGTACAATGCAGTACTTTTGAAGCTTTTGACATATGGTAACCAAATATCTCCTTTTTGATTCTTATATGCATTGTGTAAAAAAAATGACAGTTCAACATTGCACATCGTCCATATTGCAGCAGAGATGGCGCCAGTTGCTAAGGTATATCTTATTTACACTTTCACTTTTGTGCCTTCTCTTTTATTGTTTTTGACTCTTTGAGAATAATGAAATATTTTGTTAACTTGTGAACATATACATTAAGCAAGGGGTATCATGTTTTTGCTATATTTCAACTTTCAAAATGAGTTTTCATTGTTTAGTTTCTACTAATTATTTTAAGAGAGAATTGGATGAAATGCACCCAATGATAAAATTTATTTAGTAGATATCTTAGGCCTATAAGTTATTAGGTGAATAGCATGATTAAACAAATAATGACAAATTTATGTAAAATTAATAAACAAATGTAGTCATGGATGGTAGTCCCTCCCACCCTAATACCAACCAGACAAGTGGGATCTCACGATTTATTCTTCTTTTTAAAAATTATAAATATACGTTAATTTTGATACTTGAATTTTCTCTTGTACACTAATTTTCTTATACAAGAACTATTGGAAATAGTTTTCTTGTACATGATTATTTTATCGTATACAACTCAAAAATATCAAAAAATATTATTAGATTATTTTTCTTGTGCACAAATGATTTGACTCTTTCTTGTCCCTGAAATTCGTATACAAGAATTAGATACAAAATCTTGTAACATATTAAGAAAAGTTGATTTATTAAATAAGGGAAAATTAGTCTATTAATCAATAATGATGCTATATACTTATTTATTTATCATTGGGGATATCACTAACTAAATATTATGAGCTTAGGTTACATAGCAAATTCACCCTTATTTTAAAGCATTAACATGTAAATAAAAATGGCTTTATTTAGAGTGAAAAATTGAACATTTGTGAGGAATGCTTTTTATCCCTCTGGAAAGTTTTTTGTTTTTGTATTTTTCTGTTTATTTGAATATCCCTCGTGAAATCTAGAAAACTGTTTGTTCCTATTTTGAAGGTTGGAGGACTGGGAGATGTTGTGACTGGTCTTGGTAAGGCACTTCAGAAAAAGGGTCACATGATTGAAGTTATTCTTCCTAAATATGACTGTATGCAGTACGATCGGATCCACAATTTGCGGGTATTTTACATTATGTGATGGCTTGGGTTGATTACGGAAGATCCAATTATTTCTGAATGTTTTATGATATATACTTCTCATTGCAGGCCTTAGATACGGTAGTTGAGTCATACTTTGACGGAAAGCTATACAAGAACAAGATCTGGGTTGGGACTGTGGAAGGTTAAATTTCTTTCATTTTCAGGTCTGGACTCCTAGTGTTATCCTGTAGACTAATCTGACTTCTACTTCGATAATGTAGGTCTTCCTGTTTACTTTATTGAGCCGCTTCATCCATCTAAGTTCTTCTGGAGAGGACAACATTATGGGGAGCATGATGATTTCAAGAGGTTTTCATTTTTCAGTCGTGCAGCTTTGGAGTTGCTTCTACAGGCTGGGAAAAAACCAGATATAATTCATTGTCATGATTGGCAAACTGCTTTTGTGGTACTTATAATTCTTATTG
Source organism: Fagopyrum homotropicum (assembly GCA_033239125.1). Classification (NCBI taxonomy): domain Eukaryota; kingdom Viridiplantae; phylum Streptophyta; class Magnoliopsida; order Caryophyllales; family Polygonaceae; genus Fagopyrum; species Fagopyrum homotropicum. The sequence continues at coordinate 104,367,787 of BSWB01000005.1, forward strand.
CAAGATCACTGGTTTGGATGATCTCTCTCTATCAAATGATGGATATTAATCATTAATTGAGAGTTGAATATTCCCTTTCAGGCACCACTTTATTGGGATATTTATGCACCAAAAGGACTAAATTCAGCCCGAATATGTTTTACATGCCATAACTTTGAGTACCAAGGAACAGCACCTGCTTCGGAACTGTCATCTTGTGGTCTTGATGTTCAGCAACTCAATAGACCAGATAGGATGCAAGACAATTCCTCTCATGATCAAATCAATCCTGTGAAGGTAGAATAACTTCCATCCGCTGTTAACCTACAGGATATGCTCGTATTTGTTTGTTTCTCTTATTTATTTATTTATTTATTTATTTATTTACCATACCGCTTCTGTTTTAGGGTGCAGTTGTCTTCTCCAATATTGTAACTACAGTATCACCTACATATGCGCAAGAAGTGCGAACACCTGAGGTATGAAGAAATTTTTAAATGCTGTATAATTTGTTTTAGTTTTCTTCGTAGTTATAGTAATTGCTATGCTAACTTCCTCCAGAACTTTACATCTGCTGATGCACGTTTAAGCTCGTTTTGTGAACTTTTTTCATTTCTTTGCGTTTTATTGGATAATAAACCGTTTTATACATTAAAATTCCATTATTATATCTATAGTTAGTGATTCTGGATTGGTATTATTGAGTTGACTGATGCATGTAGTTATATCTTATATTTATAGGGTTAGATACTCTATCTGTATTTGTTAGACTACTTTTCAGCTGTTTAATTTCCAGTGTCTGTTAGCTTGTTTTGTAACCTAACAAGGTTGATTTTCCTTCTGTTTAACTTTTTCTCCGTCTCTCTCTTCATTTCATGGTATCGGAGCTTGAGTGTCCATTAAAGGTTTCAAGCCTTCATTGCTGAAGCTTCTTTAAAGCATACTTGCTACTGCATATTCCATTTTCCCCGACTTTAGTGTTTGAGATCCTTTCTATTTTTCAGCCTTCATATGGAAAGCTTCCAATCTTTATCTGAAAAGTTACTTTGTGGTTTTAAGCCTTCATTGCTAGACACCATGTCTTTAAACTCGAATCGCATCTCGTGTTTCTGTTATTCTAAGGAATATATCCAGAAACAAAGGAGCTATCGATTTTTGGCTGGATTGAACTCTGAATTTGACTAAATCAGAGTTGAAAAGCAATACTACAATATTTTTCTAAATACTTTTTCTTAGGTCTGTCTTCATGTCAAATTCTTTTTTTTAAAACTCATTGTGCAAAAAATGTTGATGAAATGTTTATTGTCATAAAGATATATGTGGGTAGTTTTATTTTTAAATCTGACAGTAAGATCACTACTTGAGAAGTGTAATGTGTTCAAAAACATTTCTTCTGAAGTGGAGTTTGCCGCTTTAGTTGCTGATGCATATCCCCAATAATGGAATGGTTGTCCTTAAAAGCAACACTACAATATTTTTCTAAATATAGCGCTTGAGAACCACGGATATACGTTGTCTTCGTGGAAAGTACCCGAATGTAAAGGGGATTTTGTGTAATGTACCCAGTACTCTATATCCTTACTTGGGTAAATTATAGGGTGGTTGAAGAACAAAGTGTGAGACCTAAAAATTAAGTTTGCCTTCTAAAACACATCATCCGAAGTGTTGTAATGTGCTTTTTATGTTTTACAGTGTGGGCGAGGCCTTGATGCAACACTCAACTCGTACTCCAAGAAGTTCATCGGTATCCTCAATGGCATAGATACTGATATTTGGAATCCTTCAACTGATACATTTCTAGCAGTGCAATATACTTCGACTGACCTCAATGGGAAGCTAGAGAACAAACAAGTACTCAGAAAGAAGCTTGGGCTCTCATCTGTGGATGCCAACCTGCCATTGGTATATTATTTTCCTGCATTTTCTTCTATTGACTTATGATAAAGAAATAACTTACTCCGTGTATTGGTGCTTGATACTTCTCTCTCTATGACCATTTTCTTCTTTTCTTGTGGGAATTGGAGGTGCATCCTGGAGGGGTAGGTGTTGGGAAAGCATACCTTAGGGTCCTTTATCTACCTTGGTCCAGCATGTTTTTGTACTTTAATACAGATGCATGCTCACATTCAATGGCAGATCCACATATTTTTTTGTTGTCGTGATATTAAGCTAATATATCAGGAAAATTTTGTCGAATAAGTTGTGTTCGTAAACAAGAGAGAAAGATAATATTTGTGTGGGTCTGTTACAATGGCAAGAGTCGGTGAATAAATACAAGAGAAAAAGAAAACCAAAAGACATGTAAATCAGAAAAGTAGCCTAGGCAACATAGCCTAACTTATAGCATAATCTAAGACATAGCAGAATTATAAAGCCTAAGAGTGGCTAGCATAATCTAAACCATAGCAGAATAATAAACCCTAAAAGTAGGCTAGCACAGCTTAAGAAACAAAATACAGTAATTCAAAGTTGTGAATTCTAATAGATATTCTTATAGATGAAGTTTTTTGCTCCACTACTCTTCAGATATGCAATGCTTAGCTAGGACCTGTATCTTTAGTTGGATTTCTAAACTTCAATAAAAGCAGCGGAAAATAACAAATCTGAGAAGGAGGATCTTGAGGAAGAACAAAGAGAAGGTTAAGAGATTCTCCATACTGTCTTGTATTATATCCCAGGAGAAATCAACTATGTAAAGACAGGAAAATAACCTTTGAAGCTTACTAGAGAAGATACAAGAGTCTGAGAAATAGAAGCTGCAAAGCTTTGTAAGAAAGCTGTCGAATAAATTAATTCTAGAATCTATAGCATACCCTAAAGCCATAGCAGAATGATGTTGTTAATATTGCAATGGGAAATGAAGAGGGTGGGTGGGAATGATCTAGCTGGGACAAGTTTATGATCTCTTGGATACATGGGTGCCGCATTATTTTTTTGGAAGCATGATTTAACTGAACTGGTATCTGATGTGAAATAATTACACCTGTTTTGTATGTCAAAGGATTACATTTTGCCATCCTTACAATCTTAAGTTTTCTAAGTTTCATACATTCCTCTGTTCAATTGTTCTGATTCAGCTGACCACTTGTAAATTTATTAGTTTATGTAGAATCTTACTTGGCTATAATGCCTGTCTATTTTCTCGAGCAGGTAGGATGCATAACGAGGCTGGTCCCTCAAAAAGGGATTCATCTAATAAGACATGCTATATATCGTACATTGGAGCTTGGTGGGCAGTTTGTGCTTCTTGGATCCAGTCCTGTCCAACATATTCAGGTGATTATTTTTATCTTCGTTTGGATACAATTGTATACCATGAAACTTTTTTTTATTCCGTAGAAGATTTTTTGGTCTTCGAGATAAGGCATGTGAACTTTTCTAGTTGCTTCCCTGTACAGCTTTTTCTTGTTAAATTGGGCATACTGTATAACTGGGTTGTGCAGTAGGATTTAAGCAGTCACAGTTTTTTTACCCTTGGTCAAAAATCCAAATTTTATATGTTATTGAGGTACAGTGATACATATTGGTTCTTTTATTCTCATGTGTATTTTAATTTGTCTGCATTGACAGGTTGACATCTTTAAACACGTTTAAATTTTTTTATATGTTTAAGTACTCTATATCTATATTTGGATTTTACATATATGCTTCTTTTTAAAGTTTGTAGATATGCAAATAAATAGGCACAGGGTAAGCAGGGACTATTAGTGCAAGTTTAATAATCTATGGTAGTAGATTTGAAATCACCCTGTGTCTTGATATCCTAACCTTGCTTTATCGGTGTAGATCCAAAAGCTGTTATGGAACTTGCCAAGACAGGGAAGGAATATTGTTCCTTCAAAATGTTCTTATTATTATTGAACCGTCAAAGTAGAATGCAGTTTCGACGTCTTTGTGATACTGAGAATAATAGGATGTTAATTATCTCAGGGGCTTAACTACCTGTTACTGGGTTGAAGAGACTGGTTACTTACTGTGGTACTGCACCGTTTTTCTGGCCTTTGGTCTCTTGTTTGGCACCATACTTCATTATCTTGGTCAAATTGTATACTTGCATCCACAGATGGTTGTCAAGGCCTACAAGAGGCTTTGATAGGCCTTCTTTGCCCATTTTGTCACTTCCTTTACAATAGATTTGTATACACAGTCTGAATATTCAGAATAGACCTTTGAGCGTGGTCAATTGGCACTAAAATCCCTTAAATGCAAAAGAATTTCACATGTTGCTCTGTATCTAACTTTGCCCTCCCTTTAGCTGCATCATAGCATGTCGAGTAGGTTCCTTGGTTCCCTGGCTTGAGATTGATGCATCTGCATCCTTATGATCGAGTGTCAAATGATGTAATTGACATCAATTTCAAGTTATTATTTATGAATTGTTCTAGTATTATATTGTTTCGAACTTAAAAGATCTGCTAGTTTTATTTGCACCAAGCTTTGTGCAACCTATATTGACATCTCTTTTATAACTTGCTTTCTTTCTGCTGTAGAGGGAATTTGAGATCATTGCAAATCAGTTTGAAAATCATGATCATGTGCGGTTGCTGTTGAAGTATGACGAATCCCTTTCCCATTCCATTTATGCGGCATCTGATATGTTCATTATCCCATCTATATTCGAGCCTTGTGGTTTAACACAGGTAAACTATGGTTTTCCCTTTTAAATTATCTAGGAGCTAGTACTGGATGAATTTCATTTCTCCCCTACAGACTAGAAGATTATCATGGTTATTTGGGAAGGCAACATGGGAACTGCAGCTCTTGCCTATTTGCCTAAATAACTCAATTTTGTTGAAAGTGGCACTCCAAACTCTGGTTTAGAAGATTTTTTCGAGGGCTGATGTTGGAAATGTTTGTTAATGTATGAAGCCCTCTTATATTTACCACTTTGGGTGACAAAATGACATTACAAACTCCTCAAAGTAACTTATTTGACCTCTGCACACAGCCATTTCTGACGCCTAAAATCTCCGTAGCATAAGTTTCTGCAACTGAAATCTTGAGTATGATTTTTGCTATTTTAATTATTTAATACTGAACTTGTTGAATGTGCAAGCTATGAAGCTTTTCACTGCGCCTTGTATGATTGTGATATGTTTCTACATTCCAGAAGCATTTTTCTACAGAAGCATTTTTCTTACCATTCTACCTGGCCTTGGAGAAAATAGAGGGAATGTGAGTAATTATGTGGTTATAATTGTGATATGTTTCTACAGATGATAGCAATGAGATATGGCTCAATACCCATTGCAAGAAGAACTGGCGGTTTGAATGACAGGTATACCCTGATAAATATTTACCTTTTAGCACAATTGTGCAGGATCTACTTTCTTTAAAAACAATGCTAAAACTTCCCTATCCTGCCAGTGTGTTTGATGTTGACGATGAGACAATACCGCCACAATTTCGCAATGGATTTACATTTTTCACTCCCGATGAACAGGTAAACCACCGGATCATGCAGCCAGTTTCATTTTGGTTTTCCTTTAACACAACAGAATCTATGTGATATATATAAATTTGAGCATGACATGATATTTAGATATCAGATATGGGTATCGATAAAAAAAACTCATACCTAGTGTTTCGTTTATAAGTATATCAGTATATGGATATCATTTGATATATTGGTATAATACTTCTATTACACGTTTTCTCCCTTTTTGATATACTCAAAAAACTAGTTGTATCACACATCTTATATTTTTCGTGTGAAACTCTTTCTAAATTGGATATCAATTTGATACCCATATCTTGATACCGATATGATATTTGATATATTGATATCTAGATATGAAAATACCAAACCTGTCCTTAGTATCATCTTGTCAAACGTTTGGATCCATCAAAATCTGGTGGTATCATCGCAGGGGTTGAATAGCGCCCTGGACCGAGCATTTCATCACTATGAAAGCAATGGAGGTGGTTGGGAACAGCTAGTTAAAAAGGTTATGAGCATGGATTTTAGCTGGGATGTATCAGCTTCTCAGTATCAGGAGCTTTACGAGAAGTCGATTGCTAGAGCAAGGGCTGCAAGAGGTTCGTAGTAGGTTACGCTGCTATTTTGACATCCTTTTACTGAGAATCATGTACACGATGGGGTTAGTATGGCAAACCGACGAGGATACTGAATTACAGAGGCATTCGTTATCTCTTCCTTGACGGAGGAAGCTTGGAAATCTCAACCGGTGAACAAGGAAGCTGTATCTATGTTGTATTATTTCTTTATTGGAAATTTGGAACCAATATTCTTTACATAATGTATATCTGCAGCTGATGTATATTCTCAGGTAGCATATACTGTGCTCTTATACCACTGGCATATAAAAACGTATATTCTTGTAATTCAGGTTTGGTAGAGAAATATAGATGTTGCTTTCTATATCATTCGACCGGCTAATTTCTGGTTTTTACGAGATTATTGATATAGGAGCGAAGAGGATGGAATAATTCTCTTAATCTCGTTTGGTAATAAAACGCATGAGATTAAGGGATAAGTTATGGAGATTAAGGGGTTAAATTTAGGGGTTAGATTACGAGATTATTGACATAATTTTGAATTTTAATTAATATATAATTTTTATAAATTTATATAAAAATTGATGTACTATAATGGTTTTAATTAATTAACCCAAAAATTAATTAAAATATTAATATTAAATTAATTATAATTTAGATAAACAAAAATAGACTAATTTATACAATATTACGTATCTTAGTTAATGTTAGTAGACTATTTACAAAGATGATAAAGGTGAATAAAAAATTAAAAGAAAAATATAAATAACTTTAAAAATTAAAATATAAATGTTAAGTTAAAGAACATTTAAAAAGTTCAATTTTTTTTTGGTAAAAAGGAGTGCACTACTCCATGCTTGTGAATATCAAACACGAAAAACTTAACTTACAAACGAGACATCCGGGGGAGACTGTTGAAGATTTGTGCTAAGTCTCAACGGAACCATTGAGTTTGTTGTCGAGACAAGGTGCAATAAGTTACTCACATGTGTGTCACGATGGTATGGGTTGCGGGAGGCAAGCCAAGTGACCGGCACTTAGAGTAACTAGTGATTACGGGGTAAAAGTATGGAAGCTAATTAAATTAAACTAAACAAAAGGACATGACTATCACAGCTATGTTGAAAGTTAGTTTAGTTGAGCCTCATGACTATCATGGGACATTGTCTTGACTCAGTCATGACAATGCCATTACTTGGCAAGAGCGTTATTGGCCTTGCCAACGCCTAGGCCATTTTGCGGCAGAAATTGAGAGCCCGACACTTTGTGTTTTTGGGGCACATTATGGAGCGTTCTTTCGGGCATTCCTCATTATATTAGCTCAAGAAAGTTGTTACAAAGTTTGAGAGATATCCAAGCACAAATGTCCATTGAGCTCCAAGAAGCTAGCTAGAAGCTAGCTAGTGAGCTACTCGATGATCTAAGCTAGTTTGAGCTAAGCTCATGTGTATTAGTTGACCTTGGAGCTTCACCTAGCTATAATGAGTTAGTCAAAGCTCATTGATGAAAAAAAAGTCGGGCCGAAAAAGCTAGCTGAAATTTGGGCTTTTTGATGGCCCAATTGAGTTGGGCTTGGGCCTTGGGCCTTGGGCTTGGGCTTGGGCCAAAAAGTAGTTATGTAACCCTAACTTCTTTCAACCGCCAATAACCGTTTGTAACCGCTCTCAACCGCTTTAGTGGCGGTTATTCTCCCCAAAACCATGGCCCCCTATGCCTATAAAAGGGAGAGCCATTTGCACTTGATTTAAGATTCGTTTTTGCAACAATAAAGCTTCTAGTTCCATTGTATTGACATTGGATAGGCCTTCTTATAAGCTTGTTTGCAAAACTCGAAAGACTAGTATAGTTCCTTTATATTGACAAAGGATAGGCATCCATCTTAGTTTTGTTTTGTATTGACAAAACCTAGGAATACTCTTTCTACAAAGTAAGACAAGTAAGTCTCTTACTTAGTCTTTGTAACGTGTAACGTTTTATCCCACTAAGGTATTTGGATATTCCCGGTGTAGGGGAGAATACACTTAGAAGGAAAATTCATTTATGAATGACTCATTACATTATCCAAGTCAATGGTTTTAACATATAACAACCGGTTTATAAGACGTGTAATTGAACTTAACTTCTATTAGAGTTTTGTCTACTCCTTTTTGGAGATTACAAACTCTTGCTTGAGTTTTGTCTACTCCTTTGGAGACTACAAACTCTTGATTGAGTTTTGTCTACTCCTTTGTGGAGATTACAAACTCTTGGTTGAGTTTTGTCTACTCCTCTGGAGACTACAAACTCTTGATTGGGTTTTGTCTACTCCTTTGCGGAGATTACAAACTCTTGGTTGGGTTTTGTCTACTCCTTTGTGGAGATTACAAACCCTTGGTTAATAACTAGTTTTTAGTTCAAGATAATTATATTAATTTGTTTGGCAATTGGGAGAACCGTCTACTCACATAAGTGAGACTACGGCCCTTTGGTCTAAAACCGGACACTGAAAATCCAACAATCTTCTAAGTGTGTTATACATTTGATATATGTTTTGCATACATATGTATTTGCATAATTTAGGGTGTGGTTTGACGATTGTTTGGTTGACTTGATTTTGTTAAGACATGATGGGTGACATGGCTATCATGGATTTGCTACCGTTCAAAAAAATTGGATGGTTTTGCAAGCATCTCTTTTGTCATATGGCAACGAGAGGTGAAGAAGATTTTGACGTCCTTAAAGGTGGACTACATAATTCTTGAGGGGGCTCCCGGGCCGCCAGGAATTGGTCCTATCTTGCGCCATAATGGGTTGATGAGGACCCGACTACAAACGCAGTGGAGTGTTGATAACTACACTTGTAGAGGAATCATTCTCAATAGCATGTCGCCGTACATGTTGGATATCTATCATGACTTTGAGTCCGCAAAGGATCTTTGGGATGCCTTGGAATTTGAATATCATGGAACGATGTATGAGACTGTATTCTTCAGGTATGTCATGGAAGATGTACGTCTCATGTCCTCTCAATTTGAGGAGATGAAGGAGATGTTGGCACGTATGGACAAGTATGGAAAGGAGTTGGATGAGTCTACGAAAGTGGGTATTATCATCCGGAAGATCCCTCCATCATGGGTTGATTTCAAGCGCACCATGTTGTTGTTTGAGATCGGAGGATTATCCATGAAGGATTTGGGAATATATTTCAAGCAATGGGAGAAAATTCTCTCAAAAGTTTTCAAGGAAGAGAATCCATAAAGGATGATCTTGTAATGTTTGATATTAAGTATATGTAAAGGGCTTCAGGTTTATATGCTTTGTAAGTATTTTACTATGTTAAAACTATGTATAGGCTTCGGCCATAGTTTGTAATGTCTTATCAATATTAATAAAGAATTGTGTGTGTTTTCGATTTTACACTTGTGTCAAGATCGAATGGAAGCATGGCTGTTTGTCATATTTATGAATGTTTGAGAGCTTAGTTCGATTGCACATTCTACTGTTGAATGTCAAATGGTAAAACACTCAAACATGATCCTTTTGACAAGGAAATAAGTCTTATCAATTATTTATTGAAAGCCAAAGAAATGGATATGGCATTGGGCTAGATAAACAAGTCAAGATATGCGCAAACTTATGTTGAGGCATTAAGTGTTGACATGGACTTGTTGTCCAAAAAGGGGGTAAGTGGAACATTAAATAAGGCTCGTGACATGCCTTGTGAATAAGCGAGTGTCAAGCCCAAGAAATGGCTAAAACGGGTTGAGTAAAGGCGCACGCAAGTGCCCGCCTTGGCTATGTCATGCTGCGCAAATGACAAGGCAAACCATGGTCCTAAGGTGTGTCAAAATACCTAAGGAAAGACAAGCCAGAAGTGACTCATCGAAGTCTCTTGGATTGACTATGTCAAGGCCCAAGCCATATTGGCTAAGGGCTAACTATTGGTTGGAAAAGACTTGAGCAAACTATGTTACTCGACCATTTCTTGATAATGAATCGGGTGACTCGACCGGAACATGACACTGAAGGGAGCGACCCGACTGGCTACTTCAGGCAACTCGACTGTTTATAACCGCCACGTAGTAGACTTGATGGTCTTGTCAATCGACGCAACTGGACATAGCTTTTATGAAACCGTCGAGTAACCGCCAAGCAGTTGACTTGATTGGTTTGTCGGGCGGCTCGACCGACACTATTTAGAACACGCTGGCTTGCGTTTTGTTAACCATTCGACCCGACTGGGACAGCGGCCAACCTGAATGGTTTTGATAGGGACTTGTGATTCTTAGGAATTACTAAAGTGATCGGCTCGATCGGTTCTATGATCGGCTCGATCGGTCCTTGTAATCGTACGATCGATTCATGCAATATGTATGTGTGTTCATGCCTTTATACAAACGACTTTTCTTGAAATTCCTTGGAGTCGTGGGACTTGTAGAAGGCTGATATGAACATGAGTAAAATGTTTGGATGATTAAAACGTCGAGTGTGAATTCGTTGAAAGAACGGAATACTCAAAGAGGCATAGAGGTTTGGTGGCGTTCAAACCTAATATGTTGACTTCGGTTAAAACCATGAAAAGTCATGTTATGCGTTAAAGACATTTTGGCCAAAGTCTAAATAAGACTAAGACATGATTGAACGGAATCATAAAGTTGGCTAAAAGGTCAAACCTCCGTCGTTCGATTGCCTGGTACCAAGGGCAAGTACGAACATGACCATATATGATTTCCGTTGATCAAGTGTTCTTAAAAGAAGGTAAGATGTCTAAACGAAAATATGATATCTCGAGATGTTACCTTCATGGATTTGAAAGAGATTAATTGACTTTGGATTATATGTAAACACTTGGGTCATACAAAAGGAAATTCTATGAGGAAACTGAAAGTCGATGGACTCACTAGAGTCGAATTGTTGACTATGGTGACACATGAATGCCTACAAGGCACATGATCATTTATAATTGTTGAAATAACTATGGGGGGCTGATCGAATTTGGACAAGCGTTATGGAACAAAGAGGATGGCTCGTTCTGGATATCCAACAAATTTTTGAAAAAGAACAACTATATAAGGTATGTCATTTCAAAGTTATATATTCTCATATAAGTACTCTCCCTACCCCATGACAATGGCAACAAAGTGAAGATGATCAAAGTTGTTGGTTAAATCGGTTTAAGATAAATCGAGCCAATTGGTGTGTCAATAGCAAGTTAAATTGTACCACACAAGGTAATATCTCTTGCTTATGTTTAGACAACATGATGATTTTGACAGTAGTCAAAACGTGTGAATCTAAATGATTCTATACTTCTAAAGTTTTGATAAAAGACTTGATAATTTCATGACTTTTGGAAATGGGTTTCGGACTAATTCCAATGATGATCATTATACTCCGATAAAGTATATCCATGATTCAAGTGAAAGATCTCATTGTCAACACATGACATGATCAGCTCTGAGACTTGAAAGTACTCATATATCAGAGTTGAAAGCTTGTTGTTGACACACGACAAGAGCGTTCTTTCGGACATTGTCTTGAATCTATCATGACAATGCCATGACTTGGTGGTTAAAAGTCCTTTTGGCCTAAGTCCCGATTTTCTAGAAAATCTATTTCTTTGAAATAGTGGTTCTTTGGCTTGGCATGAAGTCAAGGATGTTATGAAATCGAAACATCTTGGCGTTGAGACATAGTTTGGTTATAGAACTATTAGACTCAACATATAGCGTCGGTGGTTTGTTGAGAATTCACAAACTTGGCCGAAAGACTAACCAAGATCTTGGCTTGTTATTTAGTACACAAGATAGCCAAGGGAATGGGTTACAACCTACTAGTTTAACCTCTCGTCGTGGGACACCCAATTCGCTTATGGCCAAAAGCTATAGCCGAATTCAATGTGGAAAGCCCATTCCGAGAAGTTAGCGAACTCAAAGCTCCATCCAAAGGAGTTCGATCCTACAAACTAAGGAAAGCTTGAGAGAATTCTCTTAACGACTTCTTTGAGAAATTGCGAGTGTAGGCTCAAGATTAAAAGAAAGTCGGCTACGTGAACGTGAAGTGTCAAGGCTTCTTCAAGGGAGTATGTGGTTGACTCGCCTACGCGTTCATTAGAGGATTAGGACACAATAGCCTTTAAATGTGTCAATTGTTTGTAAGGAATGTAAACTCACATGTACTTTGCCTTCATGTACTTAGACAAGTTGAATGGTTCAATCCGTTAGGACACCATGATTCTTTTGTACAGAATGTGCATTTGTACTAAATCAATAAATTCAATCGAAAGATATTTGTGATTATGTGTAGAGTTTTTTTTATTAATTTGCCTAAATTAAGCTTCACGACTTTGCTCAAATGGGGGAGGAATGTTGGAGATTTGTGCTAAGTCTCAACGGAACCATTGAGCTTGTTGTCGAGACAAGGTGCAATAAGTTACTCACATGTGTGTCACGATGGTATGGGTTGCGGGAGGCAAGCCAAGTGACCGGCACTTAGAGTAACTAGTGATTACGGGGTAAAAGTATGGAAGCTAATTAAACTAAACTAAACAAAAGGACATGACTATCACGGCTATGTTGAAAGTTAGTTTAGTTGAGCCTCATGACTATCATGGGACATTGTCTTGACTCAGTCATGACAATGCCATTACTTGGCAAGAGCGTTATTGGCCTTGCCAACGCCTAGGCCATTTTGCGGCAGAAATTGAGAGCCCGACACTTTGTGTTTTTGGGACACATTATGGAGCGTTATTTCGGGCATTCCTCATTATATTAGCTCAAGAAAGTTGTTACAAAGTTTGAGAGATATCCAAGCACAAATGTCCATTGAGCTCCAAGAAGCTAGCTAGAAGCTAGCTAGAAGCTAGCTAGTGAGCTACTCGATGAGCTAAGCTAGTTTGAGCTAAGCTCATGTGTATTAGTTGACCTTGGAGCTTCACCTAGCTATAATGAGTTAGTCAAAGCTCATTGATGAGAAAAAAGTCGGGTCGAAAAAGCTAGCTGAAATTTGGGCTTTTTGATGGCCCAATTGGGTTGGGCTTGGGCCTTGGGCTTTGGGCTTGGGCCAAAAAGTGGTTATGTAACCCTAACTTCTCTCAACCGCCAAAAACCGTTTGTAACCGCTCTCAACCGCTTTAGTGGCGGTTATTCTCCCCAAAACCGTGGCCCCCTATGCCTATAAAAGGGAGAGCCATTTGCACTTGATTTAAGATTCGTTTTTGCAACAATAAAGCTTCTAGTTCCATTGTGTAATATCCGAAATTTTTATTCCGTTTATTTCTGTAACAAACCCGATCTCGATCAGTTGACCCATATTCGTCTACTTAGTTAGACACATTATTATAAAATTTATCATTTTATGTAGCTTCCCTTCACATAAAATGATAGGATCTTTATAAAATTTTATCATTTTATGCAGCTTACCTTCACATAAAATGATAGGATTATTATAACCAATCCTAAACTATAACATGATCCGTATCCGTCTATTCCGTAGCCTACCAATTCCGATCTCTTGACTTCACATAAAATAATAAGTTAAGCCCCAAACCCTAATTTAGAATATGACTCGTCGTTGACAAGTCTGTGACGAAGCTGTGACAAGGTCTGGACAAGTCTGTGACGAAGCTGTGACAAGGTCTGGACAAGTCTGTGACGAAGCTGTGACAAGGTCTGGACAAGTCTGTGACGAAGCCGTGACAAGGCCAGACAAGTCTGTGACGAGTCTGTGACGAGTCTGTGACAAGGCCAGACAAGTCTGTGACGAGTCTGTGACAAGCCCAGAAGCCGCCAGCAGCTTGCCCAGCGCCTAGTGTCCGCCTCAGCCCAGCAGCGCCATCTTGCCCAGCCCATACCTTTACCTTGTTTCAGTCCAGCTCTTCCTTAATTCAGCCCAACCCTATGACGCGGCCCAGCAGCTGGAGAAGGCCAAGCGGATCTCAGAATTTACTCCTCTCTCCTATCTTACGTAACTGGAAATTAGGAGCAAATCTTTTCCCCTAAATGCACAAGATCACGCCGGCCTTCACTCCTTCTTCCCACGATCTGCTGAGCGAGATTTGACGATCGGTTTACCTCAACTGCTCCAGGATCACGTGCAGCCCCATCGATCTACAGAAGCACGCCCAGTCTACGCAGATCCCTTGCATCCTAATCAGCACCATCGATATACAGAAGCACGCCCAGTCTGCTGAGCGAGATTTGACGATCGGTCCGTCCTTCTGTACGAGATCCATTGCATCCTCCCTTCTTGAGCACATGTATCCTCTTCACTCTTCATCTTTCTGTCACCAACCAGCACAAACCGACGCCATCCTTCTGCACGCAATGGTCTTCCCTGCTTGCTGTTGAGCCATTGGGTAAGCACAACAGACCAAGGCGCCCCTCCTCCCTCCTTGTTGAGATTATAGTGAGTATGACATGCTCTTCCTTCCCTCCGTTTATATATATATGCGTAGCTGCTGCTAAGCCATCCTAGAACCCATACTTTGCAGCCAAAGGAGCAATTACAAGGAGCTGTTACTTCTTTTTCAGCTTTCCAACATTTACGAGCAGTCAACTTCGGGTCCAATTTGGGTAAGCTATACTCTTCCTTTTTGGCTAGTTTTCGGATATGTTATAGATGGTATTTCAAAGTAAATCATACTAAAATTTCAGAGGAATCCATGTTATGGTTTGAGAGATATGGGGTTTCAAAGTTCAGTTTTATAAATGTGCTGAGTTGAGAAAAACAGCATGGGATGCTGTTTTGTGAGATAGTTTTGAATAAGCTTTTGATCTCTGTTAGGCTTGAATTTTTGATATGATATAGTTGACATCTTGTTGTAGAACATATTAAAATTTGAGAGGCATCCAGCGAGTGGTTTGGGATGTATGATTTTTCAAAGATTGAGTCGTAAGCAGTTTTTCGGTGGTGCTGAAATTCGGTTTTGTGAGATAGTTTTAAATAGGATTTTGATCTCCTTTGCGGCTGAATTTTGGATATATTATAGATAAGATTTTATAGTAGAACATATCAAAATTTGGGATAAATCCAGTGAGTGGTTTAGGAGTTATGATTTTTCAAAGTGTACTCAGATTTTGGCTAAGTATAGGAAACTTCAAGTGTTGTAACCAACTTTGGAATTTTTATAAAAATGACGGATGAACAGTTTTGAGAAATTCTTGCTCCTAAGGGTAGAGGGAACATCATAGATGATCTAGAGAATTGTTTTGGAATTTTTATAAGCTTTGACGAATTTTATATTTGAAACCGAAGTTGGACCTTTACGATCTTTCGGAAAATAGGAAATAAGAAAAGTGACAATTTGTAACTAAACTAAACTTTAAGAGTTAGAATATGACTTTAGAGTCTCAAATAGAAGTTTAGACATGAATTTTGGAAATTCTGGGAGTCTCGGGACCAAGGATAAAATAATCATTTTACCATAAATTAGTACTGTAATTAGTTATGTCCTATTACGATCTTCTATCTTAGAAGTCTTAGACTTCTAATTACTTTGGGAGTGTGCTAATGCACTTATCTCCTTTGACAGGTAACTGAGTTGCTACAGTTACAGAACGAGTTTGATTTACAGAGAATCGAGAATTGTAACAGGTAAGTCCTTTGGGCTTACTTAGCTGACTTCTAAATATGAGCATGAATGATGATAGTGGTGTGTGATTGAAATGTTTAGAGTTATAGGTTGTGATAGATATTTACCGACCTATACTTGGCCTAAGAGTAACGGGCGGTGGCATTCTGCTCAGTTAGCTTGCGGGCGCTGGGGGTTTCTTTAGGGACTAGTCCATACTCGGTTTGTAGTGATGCTACCGGCGGAGGTCAGCTAGACCTACACCCAGTTGGATAAGGAACGGAGGCGAGAACTGTTAATAGCTCTCGTGCCACAACTGTAAAATTGAATAAGATGAATCACCTAATTAATAGATAATAAACGGTTGAGTGCCATCATGATGTTTGTTTATTTTGTTTCTACGTGTGTTTGTGCTGTTGTTATTCTACTTATATTTGGATTGTTAGCTAACGGTTTATCCGTGTTGTAGATTTGTAGAGATAGACAGTTGCAGAGTGATCAGGAACGGATGGTCAGCCGGGTCCACGTACTCATTAGATGGGGACGGAGGAGTCTTCCATACGTCATGCATGTTATGTATCTTTATATATGTTTGTAAGACTGTCACATGTGTACTTTCATACCAGTAAAAATATTATATTTTGGAAATTGTTTTTAATTACATTTGTGCCTTGTTGTAAGATCTTAGTGAAGTTGTTGTTAAACCAAGGTCGGGACCCATTGTGAGGTCCTAACCAGTAGCTCCCTGAGTTCTCAGAATTTGGGGTGTTACAACATGGTATCAGAGCTCTGGGTTGGCAACAATGGTACTTGAAATCTTCTAAAAGACCGAATGTATAAAATCACTAGAACCCGAAAGAGGTCTAAGATTTTCAAAACGGATTTCTGTTTTTACACACGTGCATAGTCGGGTTGTTGGGTTAGTAGTACGTCGGACCACCATCGTTCTCCGTGGATCTTTGCAACTTGGAATGATAGATGTTAGTATATAGAGTTATATTGATATGTTTTAATGTATGATTATATAAATGTGTATGTTTAGCATGTTAGTATCCTAAAGGATACCCTATATCCTTTAGTTATGATATCATGAATCGCTTATCGCCTCATGATAAATCGGTAACGGACTTGAAGAGCTTTCAACACAAGATAATGGATTCAGACCGAGGATTAAGTGTGATACTCTGGTGGACGTCCTGGTGACCTTATAAATCATCCGAAGAACGGGTGGGCAAAGCAGTAAAGATGTTGAGATAATTTTTACCACCTGTACAACCGGATGAGAAAGAAGTTCCCGAGTCAGCTTAGATAGAAGGAATTGGAAGCCATGCAAGAGACGACGAGAGCGTAGAATGGAGATAATAATGGAAAAACAAGAATCATATAGAACGGAGTACAACCAAGAATTTCGGAGTAAAGGACGTTACTGTCAAGGCGGACGCCGCCATAAGCAAGCATGAACATGAGAGTACAAAGAAGATAGAGTGTTGACCCAGTTGTGAGAAATTAAAAAGGTACAAAGATAAAGAGTGAGTCTGATGACGAGAAATAAATTTTGTAATCATGGAAGCATGTGGAGTCCTTCAAGGATACAAGAATTTTGAATGAAAGTCCGACATAAGTATCAAAGAAACTAGAAGTCTAAAATTGAGACAACGAATGTCTATAAAGGTAGCAGGATCAAAACAACACCAATCAAGGGGAACAATGTGGGGAAGTAATTTTGGTGGACTAGAGAGAGTCCACAATAACTTATCAATCACCTAAAAGTTTAAGTTACCAACATTGACGGTCATATCGGAGAACCGCAAGAAAACGATGAACAAAGTAAGAAGAATCGTGGAGACACACTTACGAGTTATTGTGGAAGCCTGGTTAAACTCCTTGACGACAGATGAATGTTAGGACTAGACTCATTAGAGTATAGTGACCCCATAAAAGAACAAGAGAAGTGCAGACTTGGAAGAAGCTAAAGGATTGGAGAAAATAGATTTTTCCAAGTGTATCAAACTCCAAAAGAGATAGAAGAACCATAAGTCCGTGATCTTATAGAAGGTCAACTACATACTAGTTGGTAATAACTGAGACATAACACGTGTGGGTCAACTAGTAGTAACTGGTTGGTAGATAAGAGGATAGCCATAGAATTATGGAAGAATTTTATAGACATCTGGAGATCCCTTTAAGAGATCAACGGCGACAAATGTGAATTTAAATTGGTACATGTGCTAGTAACCTTAACAGTAAGATAGAGTGAGTTGAGTCAGTAACTCTATTTAAGAACTTGAGAAGAAAGACTAGACGAACAGGAATGAACCCCTTTTGTTATTTGAGACCAAGGGAATGGTGTAAGGGATTTACTACCTACTGGCTAGGAAAAAGGTACATATCACAACTAGTATAGACGGATTTTAAAAGAGAACTAGAGGAGTAAGAAGTATACACTTTAGATAAAGCTCTATGTCCGCCAAGACAGATTGTGCGTATCATTTCATACAAGGAAGAATGATGATTCTCCTGTGATATATGCGGAAGAAACTCTTATGACTAAGAGATGCATGGAGAGAAGAGTTACAATTGAGTGTAAGAGCGAAGATAGAACCCACAAGTGTAGAGAAGTTTTGACCTCGTCAGAGAGATAAAAAGTGGTGAGGAATCACGAAGTCAGTATCAAAAGGAGTAGGAGGCCGGTAGCCGAGTCAATGGAGTTCAACAGAGAAATATTATAAACAACACAAATGAAGGAACATGTGAGAATGACCTAGGGGACTCGAGAAATGGAGTTAGTTCACGGGGGAACTGGAAGTTTGTAATGTAGAATGAGCTAAAGGAGTATAAATTGATGAACTCGAGTAAGTAGTGCCCGCCAGGAAATTCAACGGCAAAAGAGGTATGAGAAAAGTAAGTCCCGGAAATGGAGATAAGTCAACTATTGACTGACCGACATCAACTGAGGACGTGCAAGAGTTGTTTGGGGATTGACGAGCTATGTACAGTTAAGAAGAGATATATGTGATTGAGGATTATTGAATTAACTATACCGATGCTTTGGAGGAGTTCCTCAAGTAGATAACGAAAATCTACTTAGACAACTAAAGGTATAGAGAGATTCGTGTTAGAGGTTACTTCTCGGTTGGTTAAGATCAAACTTCAGTCGAGTCAGGAAGTTTGGATCCGTGTTAGAAGAATTCCAAAAGTAAACGGAAGAGGTCGTCTTCCAACCGTTATCTTAGTCCCTTAAGGCAAGTAAGGAAGGTACTTGGTATTTCATCCGGATAGGACTTATGGTGTAATTGAGAGGGAGAGTTTTGGGTCCATCAATTTGGACTCACGGAAAATGTCCTTACGATTAGCGGGTGACAACATAATTATCAAAGTAGCGCAGCGAAAGCGTGATGAGTCTTAACCCACAGAACCGGAAACTCGAGAGTACAACAAATGACATGTCGAGTTTAAGACGATGATAATTGGTGAAATGCGTTTCGTTTAGAAGGAACGTGAAATAGGCTACGTGGAGTGACAATAATTTTTGTCGAGGAACTGTATCACCAACTAGATAGACGAGAAAGTATGTGCACTCAGAAGTATAGAAAGAGAGTGGTACCCCATTATAGATCCAAGTGAAGCATACCGAACTAGTCACATGTTGGAAGACCAGTAAATTTGGAATTTAATACCTAGCATGGTACTTTAGAACGAGTTTCTTGATAAAATGAGAAAGGAAGTAACGAAGTAATAAAGGTGTTGTGTAGGGCCTGCACTAACAAGCTCAAGGTGAGTAACTATCAAGTTGAATCGAAAGACAGATAAGAAAAGGAAGCTACGGGAGTGTACTTACAGACCAGTACTCGTACATATAGAAAACATAATCTCAAGAATGGAGTATAAGAAGAATTTTATCTCGGAACGGAGTCGAGTTGCGTTTTGAGTAAGAGGAATATTATAGGACACAATACAATGTTAACAACTATTAATTAGTGTGAGCAAATGACGGTGATGTGAGATCACCTTGTATCTAATACCGTCATTCCGGACATATTGTATGTCACTCAAGGCACAAAAAAAAAAAAAAAAAAAACGTGAGAAGCCTAAGGTTGAGCTAACAATATATTAGATATCCATAAATATTATAATAATTCCAAGTGAATACAGATGATGACCACTAGATTGTGTCTCCACTACTAGACCGGAAAAGGGTAAAGGGATGACTCCTTACCTGAGGAATAAGATGACCGAGCCATATTAAAAGACAAGTGAGTCGTGATACAAAGAGCATTAGACACTTGGTGAAGTGCTGGCGGAGGTCCAAGACCTTTGGCCTGAGTGTGTAGTCAAGTAAACATAACGAAGGGAAGAAAGTTGACTAGGTTATTTTCTGTACGGTCATCAAAAGACCTGGAGGTGAGTTGCAAAATGTGACCACTCGAGGCTGTAAAGTGGTTTATAAGTGATTGATGGACTAGTAAACCTCACCCTATTGGAGAGTGTAACCCTAGTTTTCTACGGTTTCAGTTAGAGGTATACTTACCAGACAAAAGTTAGGACATCGGCTTAGAGAATCGGGCAATGAAGCCGGATGATACCGGTGAGATATCTAGTTACCACACTAGAACGTGGTAGTAGGCACTTGTGAAGTCTGTACATGAAAATATTTCAGAGTTAGTGGTTTTATAAAAGCCGACGAGGCCACCTTGGATACTATGGGTAGTATGAGACATAACCTTTCAGAGATCTTTGTGGAGATAGTGTAATCTAGGGAGCGACGAGTTAGGGTTTGGCCTTATATCTGTGTTATATTGTCTGGCTACTTGTTTATTTTCATGCTCGAGTGCTTAGTCGGGATGTGTGTTATTGGTTACCTTAATATGCGGGATACTTATATGTGGAAACGATGACTCTTGTACAGTAACAAGTAGATACACTAGATTCGTACCTTGAGGGCTGACCTTATGACTGACGTACTTTAAGTTTCGGGGCGAAACTTATCCTAAGGGGGGATTGATGTAATACCCGGGAATATTTCTTCCGGCTATTTCAGAAACAAATCAGAACTCGACCGTTGTGACCTCTTTACGGCGCTTAAATTCTTTTGCATGGACTCCGACATTACGAGTCTTCTTTTAAGTTTCGGGACGAAACTTATTTTAAGGGGGTACTGATGTAATATCCGGAATTTTTATTCCGTTTATTTCTGTAACAAACCCGATCTCGATCAGTTGACCCATATCCGTCTACTTAGTTAGACACATTATTATAAAATTTATCATTTTATGTAGGTTCCCTTCACATAAAATGATAGGATCTTTATAAAATTTTATCATTTTATGTAGCTTACCTTCACATAAAATGATAGGATTATTATAACCAATCCTAAACTATAACATGATTCGTATCCGTCTATTCCGTAGCCTACCAGTTCCGATCTCTTGACTTCACATAAAACAATAAGTTTAGCCCCAAACCCTAATTTAGAATATGACTCGTCGTTGACAAGTCTGTGACGAAGATGTGACAAGGTCTGGACAAGTCTGTGACGAAGCCGTGACAAGGCCAGACAAGTCTGTGACGAGTCTGTGACGAGTCTGTGACAAGGCCAGACAAGTCTGTGACGAGTCTGTGACAAGCCCAGAAGCCGCCAACATCTTGCCCAGCGCCCAGTGTCCGCCTCAGCCCAGCAGCGCCATCTTGCCCAGCCCATACCTTTACCTTGTTTCAGTCCAGCTCTTCCTTAATTCAGCCCAACCCTATGACGCGGCCCAACAGCTGGAGAAGGCCAAGCGGATCTCAGAATTTACTCCTCTCTCCTATCTTACGTAACTGGAAATTAGGAGCAAATCTTTTCCCCTAAATGCACAAGATCACGCCGGCCTTCACTCCTTCTTCCCACGATCTGCTGAGCGAGATTTGACGATCGGTTTACCTCAACTGCTCCAGGATCACGTGCAGCCCCATCGATCTACAGAAGCACGCCCAGTCTACGCAGATCCCTTGCATCCTAATCAGCACCATCGATATACAGAAGCACGCCCAGTCTGCTGAGCGAGATTTGACGATCGGTCCGTCCTTCTGTACGAGATCCATTGCATCCTCCCTTCTTGAGCACATGTATCCTCTTCACTCTTCATCTTTCTGTCACCAACCAGCACAAACCGACGCCATCCTTCTGCACGCAATGGTCTTCCCTGCTTGCTGTTGAGCCATTGGGTAAGCACAACAGACCAAGGCGCCCCTCCTCCCTCCTTGTTGAGATTATAGTGAGTATGACATGCTCTTCCTTCCCTCCGTTTATATATATATGCGTAGCTGCTGCTAAGCCATCCTAGAACCCATACTTTGCAGCCAAAGGAGCAATTACAAGGAGCTGTTACTTCTTTTTCAACTTTCCAACATTTACGAGCAGTCAACTTCGGGTCCAATTTGGGTAAGCTATACTCTTCCTTTTTGGCTAATTTTCGGATATGTTATAGATGGTATTTCAAAGTAAATCATACTAAAATTTCAGAGGAATCCATGTTATGGTTTGAGAGATATGGGGTTTCAAAGTTCAGTTTTATAAATGTCCTGAGTTGGGAAAAACAGCATGGGATGTTGTTTTGTGAGATAGTTTTGAATAAGCTTTTGATCTCTGTTAGGCTTGAATTTTTGATATGATATAGTTGACATCTTGTTGTAGAACATATTAAAATTTGAGAGGCATCCAGCGAGTGGTTTGAGATGTATGATTTTTCAAAGATTGAGTCGTAAGTAGTTTTTCGGTGGTGCTGAAATTCGGTTTTGTGAAATAGTTTTAAATAAGATTTTGATCTCCTTTGCGGCTGAATTTTGGATATATTATAGATAAGATTTTATAGTAGAACATATCAAAATTTGGGATAAATCCAGTGAGTGGTTTAGGAGTTATGATTTTTCAAAGTGTACTCAGATTTTGGCTAAGTATAGGAAACTTCAAGTGTTGTAACCAACTTTGGAATTTTATAAAAATGACGGATGAACAGTTTTGAGAAATTCTTGCTCCTAAGGGTAGAGGGAACATCATAGATGATCTAGAGAATTGTTTTGGAATTTTTATAAGCTTTGACGAATTTTATATTTGAAACCGAAGTTGGACCTTTACGATCTTTCGGAAAATAGGAAATTAGAAAAGTGACAGTTTGTAACTAAACTAAACTTTAAGAGTTAGAATATGACTTTAGAGTCTCAAATAGAAGTTTAGACATGAATTTTGGAAATTCTGGGAGTCTCGGGACCAAGGGTAAAATAATCATTTTACCATAAATTAGTACTGTAATTAGTTATGTCCTATTACGATCTTCTATCTTAGAAGTCTTAGACTTCTAATTACTTTGGGAGTGTTCTAATGCACTTATCTCCTTTGATAGGCAACTGAGTTGCTACAGTTACAGAACGAGTTTGATTTACAGAGAATCGAGAATTGTAACAGGTAAGTCCTTTGGGCTTACTTAGCTGACTTCTAAATATGAGCATGAATGATGATAGTGGTGTGTGATTGAAATGTTTAGAGTTATAGGTTGCGATAGATATTTACCGACCTATACTTGGCCTAAGAGTAACGGGCGGTGGCATTCTGCTCAGTTAGCTTGCGGGCGCTGGGGGTTTCTTTAGGGACTAGTCCATACTCGGTTTGTAGTGATGCTACCGGCGGAGGTCAGCTAGACCTACACCCAGTTGGATAAGGAACGGAGGCGAGAACTGTTAATAGCTCTCGTGCCACAACTGTAAAATTGAATAAGATGAATCACCTAATTAATAGATAATAAACGGTTGAGTGCCAGCATGATGTTTGTTTATTTTGTTTCTACGTGTGTTTGTGCTGTTGTTATTCTACTTATATTTGGATTGTTAGCTAACGGTTTATCCGTGTTGTAGATTTGTAGAGATAGACAGTTGCAGAGTGATCAGGAACGGATGGTCAGCCGGGTCCACGTACTCATTAGATGGGGACGGGGGAGTCTTCCATACGTCATGCATGTTATGTATCTTTATATATGTTTGTAAGGCTGTCACATGTGTACTTTCATACCAGTAAAAATATTATATTTTGGAAATTGTTTTTAATTACATTTGTGCCTTGTTGTAAGATCTTAGTGAAGTTGTTGTTAAACCAAGGTCGGGACCCATTGTGAGGTCCTAACCAGTAGCTCCCTGAGTTCTCAGAATTTGGGGTGTTACACATTGTATTGACATTGGATAGGCCTTCTTATAAGCTTGTTTGCAAAACTCGAAAGACCAGTATAGTTCCTTTGTATTGACAAAGGATAGGCATCCATCTTAGTTTGTTTTTTAAAGACAAAACCTAGGAATACCCTTTCTACAAAGTAAGACAAGTAAGTCTCTTACTTAGTCTTTGTAACGTGTAACGTTTTATCCCACTAAGGTATTTGGATATTCCTGGTGTAGGGGAGAATACACTTAGAAGGAAAATTTATTTATGAATGACTCATTACATTATCCAAGTCAATGGTTTTAACATATAACAACCGGTTTATAAGACGTGTAATTGAACTTAACTTCTATTGGAGTTTTGTCTATTCCTTTTTGGAGATTACAAACTCTTGCTTGAGTTTTGTCTACTCCTTTGGAGACTACAAACTCTTGATTGAGTTTTGTCTACTCCTTTGTGGAGATTACAAACTCTTGGTTGAGTTTTGTCTACTCCTTTGGAGACTACAAAGTCTTGATTGGGTTTTGTCTACTCCTTTGCGGAGATTACAAACTCTTGGTTGGGTTTTGTCTACTCCTTTGTGGAGATTACAAACCCTTGGTTAATAACTAGTTTTTAGGTCAAGATAATTATATTAATTTGTTTGGCAATTGGGAGAACCGTCTACTCACATAAGTGAGACTACGGCCCTTTGGTCTAAAACCGGACACCAAAAATCCAACAGAGACTAACTCCCATAAGATCATCCAGCAAAATATCTATAACACAAGAAGAGGGAGAAGAGAGTCTATGGACTCCAATATCGCAAGAGAAAGCAAAATTAGCAAGCGCGTCTGCTGCCCTATTACCTTCCCGGTACGTGTGGCCGAGATAGATAGTCCAATCTCGGTTCAATAAGCCTTGGCACCGAAACACCAGGCTCGAGAGAGGGTGCGAGGAGGGCACCACTTTCATGATAGAATCCCTAACAGTCGTCGAGTCGATTTCAAAGCAAACCTTCCGGTAACCAAGATCCCATGCTAAACTCATCCCATGCAAGGCACCCCATAGTTCCGTTGCCGGAACAGTGGTTGATCCAAGGTTAACTGTCATCCCTTGTATCCACTCACCGACCTCATTTCTGATGATAATCCCAACAGTGGCTTTTCCCTTTATCCCCCTTCGGGCTCCATCTGTATTGACTTTTATCCAGCCAACATTTGGTTTGGACCATTTAACAAGCCTTTTGGACATATGGTGAAGCGCCGGCCATGAGGCCAAGGGAGTCACAGCTGCATTCTCCACAAATTTTGCCTCCAGGAAAGGACCTTTATCTAATATCATTTCTCTACCCGTAAAAACTTGACTATTCCTCCACTTCCAAAGCCACCATAACGTACATGCAAATTTAGCCGCCCACCCTTCCACAATATTCAGAACATTCTTCCCGCTCAAATTAGAAAGTAATCATTCGTCCCATTGAAGGCTGAAGAAGTGAGGCCTGATAGGATC
Source organism: Fagopyrum homotropicum (assembly GCA_033239125.1). Classification (NCBI taxonomy): domain Eukaryota; kingdom Viridiplantae; phylum Streptophyta; class Magnoliopsida; order Caryophyllales; family Polygonaceae; genus Fagopyrum; species Fagopyrum homotropicum. The sequence goes on from BSWB01000005.1 coordinate 104,393,007, forward strand.
TGGGACTAAGTTGACCCACAATCCCTCCGTCCATGGACAATCTCTGAGTATATGTAGCAGTGTTTCTTCCTTTTCTGGGCAACTATGACAGCGGGGATCATTCGACATATGCCGTCTCACTCTCTCGGAGTTCGTCAGGGGAGCACCCCATGCAAGTAACCAAATAAAAATTTTATTACGTTCTGTTACCTTAATCTTCCACACTCTATCAAAAAGATTCGATCGAGTATGAGTCCGAGTTCGATCTCTCGACAGTCAACGGTAGGCAGAAGCAGACGAGAACCTGCCATCAACAGATCCCAACCATCTAACCGAGTCAGCTTGTCCCAGGGAACCATCTAACAAAACCGCAACTACCTTCAGGTACTCATTGACACGCAGCTTCCCTCTCAGATACTCCTAGTTCCACTGTCCTGATCTCAACCACATGTCTCTGACGAAAAGATTGTGGTCCAGCAACGAAAGAGGTGATAGAGAACAAGAGGATAGGGGAACACTGTCAATTCAGCAATCCCCCAAAATCTGACTTTGCTCACATCCGTCACACTTCATCCAAGGTTAGCTACAACAAGATTATTGTAAACGTGGGTGATACCTCTCCATATAAAAGAACATCCCCCCCCCCCAAGCTTAATCTCAGCCGGTCAGTCATCCCCTTGTAAAGAGTACTTTTTACGAAGAATGTTAACCCATAGCTTATCCTTCTGAGTAATCAAGCTCCCACCCAGCTTGCCTAGCAAGGCCATATTCATATCCTCCGATCGTCGAAAACCCAGGCCACCATCTCTCCTAGCCTGGAAAATCTTGTCCCATCCTACCAAGTGCATTTTCCTACTCTCCGATGAGCTGCCCCAAAGGAAATCTCTCCACACTCTACCAAGGTGACCTGTGATGCTTTTAGGGAGCATAAGAGTATTCATATAATAGACAGGTAGTGCAGAAAGCACTAATTTAATCAACGTGGCTCTTTCTACAATATTCAAGGATTTAGTTTTTCACCCCGCAAGACGTCTAGTAACTTTCTCAATTAACGGGCTAAAGGTTGTTCTCGTAACCTTATCATGAAATAGAGGGATCCCCAAATATATACCCAGATGTCTCGTATGTGGAATACCACACAGCCTACTCAGCACCTCCTCCAGAATACCTTGGACATTTTTTTAAACACACAATCTGGATTTTTGGAGACTTATGCGCTCACCTGATGCACCACAAAAATCTTCGAGAATTCTCCTCATAAAATTAATCTGTGTACTAGACGCTTCTCCGAATAACAGAATATCATCCGCAAAGAATAGGTGAGAGATCTTAGGACCCCCTCTAGACAAGCACATAGGGTTTCATTCTCCCTCATCAACTGTCGTCTCAATCATATGGCTAAGTCACTCCAAACAAAGAACAAAGAGGTAGGGAGAGATTGGATCACCTTGTCGCAGACCTCTAGTCATAGCGAACCCCTCCGTAGGTTCGCTATTCCAAAGTAACTTCATGTTCGCTGAATTGAGGCATGTATTTATCCACTCCACCCATTTGGCATTCAGCCCTATATCCCAAAGGGTATCAACAATGAATTCTCACCTGAGCATATCGTAAGCTTTCTCAAGATCGGATTTTAAAATCATAGACCCCTTTCGTCCCTTCTTCTTACTCATCGAGTGGATTGCTTCCTGGACAATGACAATATTATCCAGTAATCGACCTCCCCGGAATAAAGCTTGATTGCATAGGAGAAACAAGGAAGTCCATAACACCTTTTAGTCGTTTTGCTAGGATCTTCGTAATCAACTTGTAGCAAACATTACATAAACTGATGGGCCGGAACTGATTGATAATTTATGATTTGGCAACCTTCCCAATCAAAACGATAAGGCTTTCGTTTGACTCAGCTGCCAAGGTCCCCGTCCTGAAAAAATCTTTAACGAAATCCATAACAGTTGGACCCACTGTGCTCCACAACTGTTTGTAGAAAATAGGTTGGAACCCATCCGGACCAAGAGCCTTAAGCGATCCCATATCCCGCAATGCTTCCACAATCTCCGCCTCACACCATTCCTTGTTCAATCCTTGTTGGTGTTCATTGGTCAACATCGGAAAACCTCCAGAGTGGATATAATGAAGGTTAGGCAGGCTCCTGGGTCCATAAAGGTCCGAAAAATATTTCACAATAGTATCTTTCAAAATCTCCTTATCGACACACCAATCCCCGCTCTCCAGTTTAAGGGCCTCGATACGGTTTTGTTGTCTTCTTTCAACCATAGAGAGATGGAAGAATTTTGTGTTACGGGCACCAAGTTTAAGCCAGTCTTGACGAGCCTTCTGAGCGCACAATGCTTCCTCCTGTTCTAGTGTTGTGTCAAGTTGCGAACTCACTGCTGCCTCTCGGTTCAGTAATTTGTTAGTGGTCCCAGCGGCCAAATCCAGACTGATTTGCTCAAGTTGGGCAATCAACACCTCTTTCCTATGATGAATGTCCCCGGACACCTTCTTGTTCCACTTTTGCAGTACTTTCTGAATTTTCTGTAGGGCACCAGAAAGGAGCGCCAACCTATCCCACTTACTTTCAATAAGAGGTCCAAACTCCGGGTGCGAGATCCATGCAGCTAGGAATATGAACGGACGTTTCCTGTGACCCCTAGCCTTCATACCATCCAAAGACAAAAGTAAAGGGTTATAATCTGAAGACAGTTTGGGCAGATGCCTGACGGTTGCTTCCGGCCACCTAATCCCCCCCTCCGAGTCCATAAGCACCCTATCAAGCCGTTTGGATAACCTCATATTCACATCCACTCCTCTAGATCATGTGATCGGGGAGCCATGATACCCAAGATCTATCAGTTGGGAAGTATTGATCCAGTCACCAAAAGTTATAGCCTCGCGTGATAATCTAGGCGACCCTCCTTGGCGTTCCTCCAGCCCTCTAATAACATTAAAATCTCCCCCTAACACCACAGGATCCTCCACCGAGCTTATAAGGTACGAAAGATTTTCCCAAACATTACCTCGACGCAAGGGATCCGAGAAGATGTAAATTTGGACCAGGTGGAAACAGTGTCCTACAACCACCACTTCTGCATGGATATACTGTCTATCTTTCTTCAAAATCCGAAGGGGACACGACACACTATCTCACAACAACCAGATCCCTCCGCTATGTCTTATAGCTTCAACTCGTTCAAAAGAATCGAACTCCATCTTTGCTCATATATCTCCAGCCACCTCCCCAGCGCAATGAGTCTCGAAAAGGGCAACAAAGTTAGGTTTATGCTTTCGCAGCATATAGCGAATGGACCTACGGAAACCAGGCTTCACGGTTCCGCGGCAATTCCAAAAGATACCTATCATTGAAAACATAAAATGGAGGATGAAAGGGGAAAAGGCTAAGCTTGCGAATCCGGAACCAAAGAGATATGTGATACAATAGCCTCTTGGGTAGAATCAGTATCCATTTGATCCACTGGTGCAATCGAGCTTCCTTCGTCGGGCCTCTTATCGGGAACCTTCTCATTAGCTACGAATACTAGGTTTGGCGGAGACGCCCTATTAAGAATCTTGACTTGATTAACGCTTGGAGGAACCCTATCCGCCTTTAACTTCGAGCCATCTGGTCGAATATTGCTTGGAGGAGGACCTTCGTTCCTACTGGGAGAAAGTCTACTTGCATCAGGAGTACCTCTTCTGGCTCTCTTCTTGAAATTATTTTTTAAGACATAACTTGCCCCGAATAGCCGTCTGTAAAGAGATAGAATCAGCTCTATTCGACCCATTCCCTTTACTAATGATCCCATCAGTCTGCGCCATCATTGTATTCTGTTTACTCCCTGCAACTCACCCCTATGATGAGGACTTCCGTCTTGGGACTATCATCCAGTCCCCTAGACTAGCATCAACATGTTCAGTGCGTTCCGTTCCTTTACCCTGATCTCTCTTTGTGGCGTGAGACGAAGGACCCTCTCCAGCCCCTTCCATCTCCTTCCTATTATCCTCGGAGAAGAGTACAGGCGGGGTCTGACCCATTATATCGGGCTGATTGGTCCGGTCAACCGGAGTCTGGTTAACTTCATAGTAAGCCTTTGTCAGTTTACAAGCTTCCTTAGTATGCCAATAGCACCCGCATATGAAACAAATGGCATACATGTTCTCATATTCAAGTAGCAGTCTTTTTCCATTCAACAAAACGTCCCCTTTAAGTGGTTTGTTAAGATCGATACTAATGCATACCCTTGCAAATCTTCCCCGATCATGATTAAGGGTTTTTTCATCAATCCGGAGAGGCTTGCCAAATGGTTGAGGCTATGGCCTTTAGGACCTCCGTATTGTACATAACAAAAGGAAGACCGGATATTCGCACCCAAACTCCAGTAGTTGAGATACTCGAAGTCATCAGATCGAAGGAGGGGTTCCATTGCTGCATAAGCAGATAGTGGCCGAAGATTTTTCAGGGTTCAATGGAGAGGGCATCCAACATATCTGATTCTAATTCGAATCTCACCAAGAAGAAACCGTTTGGCAAATCTATGACAGACCAATCACCCTTCGGTTTCCATAAGGTTCTGATAGCTTTTTTAAAAGCATTGAATGAGATCATGTAACACCCCGAATCCGCGGGACTCGGGATGCTACGGGTTGGAACCTCACAATGGGTCCCGACCCTTAGCCTGACAACAATTTCGCTGGATCTTACAACAAGACACAAATAAAGGCAAAACCGAAATTCATTTTAATGCAATGATATGATCCCCAAAAGAAAACAATGAAAGACTTCAGCCGAGATACAACGCTAAAGGCAACCGCCATACATGCGACATACATAATACCCTAAATAATACATAAAAACAACCCCCAAAACCCATCCTAAAATGTACGGACCCCGGCTGCCCACTCTTCCGGATCTCTCGGCCGCGTCCCTAACTTGCAAGGCAACTACAACAATATCGGTATAAAACCGTTAGCTAGCATTCAAGGCATTAGAATCATGGTATTGGCACACACACACATAAGGCATCATAAACACACAACATGTTCCAAAACACACAATCCGTTTTATTATCTTTTTATTATTAGGTCATATCCCGTTCTAATTCAACTTCTTTTGTGACACGAGAATCTTAAAGATCTCGCCCTTGTCCCATTTCACCATACGGGTTTGTACTTGATGCGGATCAGCATCACCCGATGGGCTGGTCGCAAGGCACCTCCCAGTCATCCCCATTTTGGACTGGACAAGCGGTCACCGCCCGTTATCATACACTTGGGCCAAATATAAACATATAAAGTCGGTGGTCCTATTACCGGTTTAGATGTTATAACATAAGCAATAAACACACACATAAACAATAAACACACACCACCAAACACGCATTGAAACTAATATAGAGAATACGAGCTAAGTAAGTCCGAAGACTTACCTCGTCCCAAAGCTAACCCGATCAACAATATCTCTCAACTTCCCGCACGAAGATACTCAACTCCTGGCCAAAACAAGGCACACGATCAATATCTATCTCTCATGCTAAATGACCTCTATAGGGTCATACAACTCACATGTTAGGATAACACTTTCCTAGTCTCGATGCTCTCAAAACAACATGTAATCCCAAACCTCAACCCTAATGATTCTCACAAGATCAAACCATAAACTCGAATCCTTATAACAACCTCACTAGACCGCAATACCACCTCAAGCTTAGAATCAACATCAATCCATCAAACAATATCAAATCCTCAAAACTCACCTAAGGTTTGAAGCCACTACTTGGCATTCTCTCTAAGTTATGCTAGATTATCCAACCTAACATGATACTAATACTAAACATAACTAAATCGAGGAAAAGGCAACTCACACGATGTCAAAAGACGGAAGACGGTATATGGATGTCGAGTTTGGATTCGATGGCCTTTATCGGGGCGCTTCCGAACCTAAAACCAAAGCTAAACAAATTTAGCTATTATGCTAAATTTGAACGGGATATTTAATATAGAAATCTAGGAAAAACTCGGTTTTAAAAGCCCACGTTAAAAATCCACAAAAACCTTCATGTCCATAAATATGAAATTCACGGAACATGGTCATGACCATAATGAATACTTTGAGCCATAAATCGAATTAAACCAACCAAGGGAATACTATATATATAGTATATATAATCATAAAAATATCTCCATAATTAAAAGCCCGAGGTTAGAAACCGTTAACACATTTCCGGGGCAAACAATCCCGTTCCAAAACTATGGTCATAATCCGTGATAAAACTTTGGGCCAAAATCCATAATTAAACTTGTAGGGGTAAATTTGCAATAAACCAGAAAGTGGAGTACAAATCTGTAATAATCAAAAGATGGCACATTTTGCAATTATACCAAAATTAAGGGGGGCCGATTTAAATATATAAAATGGTTTGTTAACCCTATCAATGGCAGCAGAAAGGCAATGCACAGGCGGCGGCCATGGCTGCGGAAGCTTGCAGGGCTTTCCCGACGCCAAGGGATGCATAGGGGTTATAAGGCCGCAGCAAGGCGGCTCCAATGGTGGAGATTCCCGGCGAGGCGAAGACGGCAAGGGCAGGGCAGAGAGACGGCGGCCCTGGATGGTTTCGGCAAGTCTTCGACGGTGGCGGCAGCAAGGCATCGTTGGCTCCTGAGCGACGACGAGTGGAGGCAGCTCTCCCATGGCTTGGAGAGTTGGTTGCGGGAAGGAGATGAACGCTTATTGCTAGACACAGGGGAGGGGATGGGCTGCTAAGGTTCAGATTGAGAAATAGAGGAGGTTACGGGTCCAAGGTACGGGTTCACCGTGCTTCTAAGCGGAGGGTTGAAGGTTGGAGTCGGAGGCTCCAGGCTGCATATCCAGGCAAGGTCGAGGAGTGGCTGCAGAAGGCTCCTAGTGTCGATGAAGGAAGACAGAGGAGAAGGGTGATGAAGCTGTTGGTTTGCTTGGAAATCAGAGGAGGAAGATCGGGTGTAGAGGGAGGACGAGGTTGAAGGGTCGGTTGCAGCTACAAGTGGGGAGCGAGGAGTCGGAAGGCTAGGGGTCGGTTGCAGCTGTTGGGAGCGAGGAGTCGGTCTGCATAGCTGCTCACCAGCGAGGAGAGGGGAAAAGAAAGAAAGAAAAGTAAAAAGTGAACCAACAAAATATACTCGATCGAAATAATCGGAACGGAAATTCTGGATCGGAAAACTTTTCCGAAATTTAAATGAACGGAAAATATATGTTGATCGAGTATCCAAGTAAACTCGCAAAATATACTTTGAAATACCAAAACCATTTCCATTTAAATTATTTATGAGATATGATAACTTAAACACGGTAATAATACATCGATGTATTTATGTGTAATTGTAAAATTCAATTTATGATGTCAAATATACTTGTCAAAAATATACTTAAGGTATAAAGATATCGATAATATCCGGAAAGATAATTAACGCAAACGCGCCCAAAAATTGAGGCGTTACATTAGGTACCCCTAAAAAAAAGTTTCGTCCCAAAACTTGCCACACTTTGAACTTCTCGGTCCGTAAGGCCGATGTATAAACTCCCAACTAGGAAGGCTTAGACCTTCTAATCTATATACACAAACTGCTCCAACCACCATCGCGAAAAATATAACCGGACAAAAACACATTCCCATACGGGGCACAAAACCCCATACAACATCACATAAAAACACAAATAACTTAAGGGAAGAACTAGGTCTAACCAGTCGATTCTATCAGAGCTAATAACTCGGCGTAAAACTGAACCAGAGATACTATACTTCGTCTTCCTATTTGCCTCTTCGGTTCTTCGTCTGCGACTAAATTACCATAACTGACAATTTGTCTCGAGTCGTGTATGTACTCTCTCGACTAATACACATGAACACCGGGTGGACACTCTTTACTCTTGGCGGCCACGTCAGCCGGTAAACCACTTTCCCAACTTGCGCTATCATCTCACAAAGGTTCGATATATCGGAACTCAACTTCCTTCTCGGGTCTTTCTCAATACATCAATTCCATCATGTTTCTCCTTTGCTTGTCTCTAACAATGACGGTCGAACTTCCAATTTACACCGTTGGCTTTGGTTCTTATCAAACCGAAACTTTGATGTTACTTCTCCCCACTTCTTGTTGCAAGTTCCAAGTAATGAAGGAAGTACTTTACTTCACACTGCTTCTACTAACGAGACACGTATGCTATTACTTTTACATCGCTCTGTAAAACTCGATCAAGACCTTGTCTTGAAGAATCACTTGTACACTTTAAACCCACCATTCCTCAAAGCAAATCAAAACAGTTGTACCAATCAATCTCCTCTTTAACTCTCAAAACTCTATTATCAAATATTCGTCCCATTCAATACTTCATCGCCATCCGTAGTAGGTTACCATAGTTGGTGTTATACAACTTCTCTCTTTACAGATTTGGTAAAGCTCAGCACATCCAAGAAAACTTTTAACCTCTTTCACATCTTTCGGGGTTTGCCATCCCGAAACACCATGTCCTACATCTTCTCTTCTTTTTTTTTTTTTCAGGAGTAGACCCAAAATATCTCATCCGGGCATCAGTAAGCCCATATGGAATAGCTACAACTCTTAGTGACTCTGATTGGTCCAAAATGCCGTACTTGCAATATCTCAACCTCGAATTCTCAAATGTTGACAATCAAGTTCTTAACTTAATCTTATAAGAGACTACCAACCCTTGCAACTGATCGAGTAGATCATACATTCGTTGTAAGGGGTACTTGTCCTTCATTGTCATCTTGCTCAACTTATATAAATTGATGTACAAACGGGGATAACCATCTATCTCTTCGCAAACTGGTGTCCTCTATAATAAATTCAAATCAAGAGTCTAAGATATATTTCTAAATAAACTTCAATCAAGAGTTCGAGATAACTTCTGGTGTTCTCTTATGGTAGTGCATTGGTTCTAATAAACCTTTATCAACAAGTCCTTGCAATTGCTCCTTTGATTGCATCCTCAATTTGAGTATCCTTACGGGTATCATTTATTGATGTCTTTTGTACGGCTCCTTAGAAATGGGAGTTGAACACAAATCAATCTTAGCGGTAAAATTCACATTCCGATGCTTTGGAATCCGTTCTATGTCGGGTTCTATCTTTCTCTACCCATCACATATCGTAATAACCGACACCACCTAGTCCTAACACTTGACAAGTGGTCCACCCCGATCTGCTGGGGTGACGTCCTTCAACCCGTTTATTGCTCCTTTTGTAGCTACTATGTTTACCGTCCTTTTTCAAAGATCCTTCATCTATAGAACTCGAGAGACTTGCTCTAATTTTCCGACTCTTGAAGCCTTGGTTAAGCAATACTTCAGCTTAATCCCTCTTCTCACTTGAAAGGAATGGCTATAGTAACATCTTTTGATCTTGTGCATGTGTTCAGTCACAAAGGTCTTAACAACAAGACTTGATCATACCTTATAACAACTCGATACAATCTTCTTTGCTTTCAATGACATCCCAACATATGGGAGGATCTCTTCGTATTCTACATCAGCTTTCACCGTAGACATCCCTTCTTCAAGTAGGCATAGAAATTTACACTACATTTTCTTATGTAGCGTTAAACCGGTTGTAGAGACTCTAGTTTCAATCTTTCATGTACTTCTTGTACATCTCAAATCAACATCGAACTTCAAAACTTTACTTTTCTCTTTCTCTTGTTGGTCACCTTAAGCATCTCTTGGTATTCCATGAACAATCTTCACAACCGTACTAGTATGCCCTTAGGCGAAATTTACAAACCACAACCATGAAAGATCCACTCATTACTTCACCAAGCACTACTATCGTAATTTCAAGCTTGTCGCGTTGCATTATTCTAGATTCCTAATTTCACATCATAACCACTATGGCTTCGCCATGTGAGTCACAAAACTTTGACTTACCTTTTGCTAGCGGAAACGCGACATCATCACTTTAGAACAAACATACCATACATCCCCTTATATATCCTCCCTTTACGCACAATAACCATAAAAGACTCCCTTCCCTTTTTGTCCTTCTAGTTCCCTTTACCCTGATCCATGTCATTCCTCCATATGACAATCACATGACCTAAGAAGGTCGCACGAGATCGTTACAATCCCACCTCACACGGTATGTTACTATCACTTGTTGGAATCAATAATTTGTTACATGATTAAAATATTTGCACTTCCCTTGATATACCTCTTTGTTGCCGACATTCAACCACCACGAATATTCCACATTTTGGTTACCCTTCTTCATGATCCAATCTCCTGGTTTACTCTCCCCCCTTACAGTCACCAGTATCAACCCGCACCTGTGCATTCTCAGTGGTCACCGATTAGCTCATTAATGACCCTTTCCAAGATCAATGACTTACCCTCCTACCACACTTCCATGTTACCATACTCCTGAAGGATACCCTCTCGGGGTATTCCGCCTTAAATTTCACTAGCTCATTTACTTTACTTCAAACTCCGTTAGCTTTTCTACGCTCCCCTCTTCCTTCCACTTCTGTAAGATAACTACACATTCTCGGCTCTTTTGTGTCAAATGACCCAACTTCATAGGCTTAACCGTCCTTCATAATGTGTTGTAAGTGTATTTTCCCCACATCTCTATCGTTAATAACCATTCTCTTCTCTTGGTTGGTAACTTAAGTCTTTCAATCCTCGTCCCTTGTTTAATCTTTCATCTTTTAAAGATCATCACCCACACACACTTTCTTCTTCTTAGCATTGCTCAGTCTCATCACCATGACGGAAAACGATTGACTCCACACGATAATTCTACTATGTGAACTTTCGCCATGTAATCCTCCTCGTAAATCTCGTATTTCTGAAGAAGTCTCCCGCTCAAGCTCTCGCAAAGACCGTCACTTCACTTTCTAGTTATTATGTAAGCTTAACTTATGCATCTCATGAATCTTCGTATTAGTTCGACCACGCTTCACACTCTGACTCCCATGCTTAGGAGCATCTAGGAAAAACTTCACGTCTCCAGGAAATACCACTTCTACCCTTGCTAGTATGCACTCCTTTCCTTCCCGCTTCGCGTCTTTAGTTATCCATGCGTCGTCATGAAGAATCATAATTTCGTTGTCTCGACTTCACTTCATTGTTACTCATCATCGCTTTCTCGGAACCACTCCCACAACTTCAGATTGCTTCCCTATTTGTATATCTTCCATCTCGGTTTTGCTTATGTTGACTCGAGGTTCTCTTCTCTTTGTTTGTCCTTGTGGTTAGCATCATCTCTAGTCTTCATATGGCTGCTTAGATGCTCTCTAAGGAGTCTGAGGAATCACTGGGGTGCTCATTAAAACGTGACGTTCAACTCGATACTTGAGCATATTCGTCTTCGTGTTGACACTATCCCAAGCCAAAAGGTGTTGTTCAAGGTGCGATGATAGCCTTCTATCATCCTAACTACAAGGTCCAAAAACCATATGCTACTATATATCCTAGTACACGTATATGACTATATAAGTCCTATGTCCACATTGCTATAACCAACATATCATATCCAAGCAAAACCATTACAACAAAACAAGGTCCCAACACTTATATGATATCATCATGCCACATGTAAAAACTCATATCAATATAAAAATCACGCCACCATTTTCACATAACAAGTCCATCATGCATAACTATAATCCACATATAACAATAGTCCAAAATATCATAGGTCCAAGATACATATCTACATATATACACATACTTATATATATACTAAAATCCAATAACTATGCTGCCGAGATCCGCGGAAGGAGTGGTGGTCCGTACATTCTACCCCGACTCATGCATGTGATTTTGAAAACGAAAACTCAGAACCCGCGGGGTTCTGTTTATTCCTTATTCGGCCTTTAGAAGATTGCGAGTGCCATTGTTGTCAACCTAGGGCTCTGATACCACTTCTGTAACACCCCGAATCCGCGGAACTCGGGATGCTACGGGTTGGAACCTCACAATGGGTCCCGACCCTTAGCCTGACAACAATTTCACTGGATCTTACAACAAGACACAAATAAAGGCAAAACCGAAATTCATTTTAATGCAATGATATGATCCCCAAAAGAAAACAATGAAAGACTTCAGCCGAGATACAACGCTAAAGGCAACCGCCATACACGCATATACATAATACCCTAAATAATACATAAAAACAACCCCCAAAACCCATCCTAAAATGTACGGACCCCGGCTGCCCACTCTTCCGGATCTCTCGGCCGCGTCCCTAACTTGCAAGGCAACTACAACAATATCGGTATAAAACCGTTAGCTAGCATTCAAGGCATTAGAATCATGGTATTGGCACACACACACATAAGGCATCATAAACACACAACATGTTCCAAAACACACAATCCGTTTTATTATCTTTTTATTATTAGGTCATATCCCGTTCTAATTCAACTTCTTTTGTGACACGAGAATCTTAAAGATCTCGCCCTTGTCCCCTTTCACCATACGGGTTTGTACTTGATGCGGATCAGCATCACCCGATGGGCTGGTCGCAAGGCACCTCCCAGTCATCCCCATTTTGGACTGGACAAGCGGTCACCGCCCGTTATCATACACTTGGGCCAAATATAAACATATAAAGTCGGTGGTCCTATTACCGGTTTAGATGTTATAACATAAGCAATAAACACACACATAAACAATAAACACACACCACCAAACACGCATTGAAACTAATATAGAGAATACGAGCTAAGTAAGTCCGAAGACTTACCTCGTCCCAAAGCTAACCCGATCAACAATATCTCTCAACTTCCCGCACGAAGATACTCAACTCCTGGCCAAAACAAGGCACACGATCAATATCTATCTCTCATGCTAAATGACCTCTATAGGGTCATACAACTCACATGTTAGGATAACACTTTCCTAGTCTCGATGCTCTCAAAACAACATGTAATCCCAAACCTCAACCCTAATGATTCTCACAAGATCAAACCATAAACTCGAATCCTTATAACAACCTCACTAGACCGCAATACCACCTCAAGCTTAGAATCAACATCAATCCATCAAACAATATCAAATCCTCAAAACTCACCTAAGGTTTGAAGCCACTACTTGGCATTCTCTCTAAGTTATGCTAGATTATCCAACCTAACATGATACTAATACTAAACATAACTAAATCGAGGAAAAGGCAACTCACACGATGTCAAAAGACGGAAGACGGTATATGGATGTCGAGTTTGGATTCGATGGCCTTTATCGGGGCGCTTCCGAACCTAAAACCAAAGCTAAACAAATTTAGCTATTATGCTAAATTTGAACGGGATATTTAATATAGAAATCTAGGAAAAACTCGGTTTTAAAAGCCCACGTTAAAAATCCACAAAAACCTTCATGTCCATAAATATGAAATTCACGGAACATGGTCATGACCATAATGAATACTTTGAGCCATAAATCGAATTAAACCAACCAAGGGAATACTATATATATAGTATATATAATCATAAAAATATCTCCATAATTAAAAGCCCGAGGTTAGAAACCGTTAACACATTTCCGGGGCAAACAATCCCGTTCCAAAACTATGGTCATAATCCGTGATAAAACTTTGGGCCAAAATCCATAATTAAACTTGTAGGGGTAAATTTGCAATAAACCAGAAAGTGGAGTACAAATCTGTAATAATCAAAAGATGGCACATTTTGCAATTATACCAAAATTAAGGGGGGGCCGATTTAAATATATAAAATGGTTTGTTAACCCTATCAATGGCAGCAGAAAGGCAATGCACAGGCGGCGGCCATGGCTGCGGAAGCTTGCAGGGCTTTCCCGACGCCAAGGGATGCATAGGGGTTATAAGGCCGCAGCAAGGCGGCTCCAATGGTGGAGATTCCCGGCGAGGCGAAGACGGCAAGGGCAGGGCAGAGAGACGGCGGCCCTGGATGGTTTCAGCAAGTCTTCGACGGTGGCGGCAGCAAGGCATCGTTGGCTCCTAAGCGACGACGAGTGGAGGCAGCTCTCCCATGGCTCGGAGAGTTGGTTGCGGGAAGGAGATGAACGCTTATTGCTAGACACAGGGGAGGGGATGGGCTGCTAAGGTTCAGATTGAGAAATAGAGGAGGTTACGGGTCCAAGGTACGGGTTCACCGTGCTTGTAAGCGGAGGGTTGAAGGTTGGAGTCGGAGGCTCCAGGCTGCATATCCAGGCAAGGTCGAGGAGTGGCTGCAGAAGGCTCCTAGTGTCGATGAAGGAAGACAGAGGAGAAGGGCGATGAAGCTGTTGGTTTGCTTGGAAATCAGAGGAGGAAGATCGGGTGTAGAGGGAGGACGAGGTTGAAGGGTCGGTTGCAGCTACAAGTGGGGAGCGAGGAGTCGGAAGGCTAGGGGTCGGTTGCAGCTGCTGGGAGCGAGGAGTCGGTCTGCATAGCTGCTCACCAGCGAGGAGAGGGGAAAAAAAAGAAAGAAAAGTAAAAAGTGAACCAACAAAATATACTCGATCGAAATAATCGGAACGGAAATTCTGGATCGGAAAACTTTTCCGAAATTTAAATGAACGGAAAATATATGTTGATCGAGTATCCAAGTAAACTCGCAAAATATACTTTGAAATACCAAAACCATTTCCGTTTAAATTATTTATGAGATATGATAACTTAAACACGGTAATAATACATCGATGTATTTATGTGTAATTGTAAAATTCAATTGATGATGTCAAATATACTTGTCAAAAATATACTTAAGGTATAAAGATATCGATAATATCCGGAAAGATAATTAACGCAAACGCGCCCAAAAATTGAGGCGTTACAGATCATACGGCCCAAGAGTTTCAAGACGACGGAATTCCGCCACGGAGCGTCCAAGATTTGGACAACGCTTGGATCCACAGTGATTGAAGGGGTGACGTCTTCCCCGTTAGGAAATTCAATCTGGATCTTTCCAGATTCAACCAAGTTGTTTGGAAGAATCGGAAGTTGTCGCCACACTTTTCCACTAAAAAGTAACTGGCTCCACGAATTCAGGGGTTACTGAGAAGCGTGATCATCTTTCCCAGGAGTTCGGGAATCATTAGCGTTCTCATCGGGATTAGTGCGCTCAAAGATTGAAGGGATCGAATGATTGGGGGCAGGAGGCGGCGGTATAGGGTAGGAGTGTTCAAAAATAATCCGATCCGAGAATTATCCGACAATCCGATTAGAAAATATTCGACTTTTAGATGATCCGACGGAAATCTATTCGTATCCGCTTAAAATTTTCGGATCTACGGATCGGATAAGGATTGTGTTTTTAGTAATCCCAGATATCCGATATCCGTATATGTAATGTATGTTTCCAAAATTATTACTATGTTATGATAGCTGAATTGGTGGGACTTATAAGTTGTTTTACACTCTAGACAGGTGGTCTGCAGTTCGACTCTCATAACCCACATTTTTTTTAAACCTTCTATATATTGAAAAATAAATGTCTGCGCGATTTCACTTCTCCGAGGCGGCAACTATTGCTAGCCTGCTAGTATCGCTACTATGTATTGGTGGTGCTGCTCTCTCTCTTGTCTTCCTCTCTATCGGTGGCGCCTCTCTCTCTCTCGTCTCCTCTCCTATCTACTGGTGACGCTACTCTCTCCCGTATCCTCCTTACTGGTGGCGCTTCTGTCTCGTTTCTAGATCTCTTCCAGTCACCTTTTTGTCTTCATCGTAGCCTGGTGTGGCGAATGAAGAAGTCTTTTTTTTGGTATAATTTTTTGGGTCTCTCTTCACTTCTCATATGCTTTTCGACTCTGAGTGCTCCATTCATTGTCTCTGTGTTGCCTAACCTTACTCTACCATCTCTTGTCTCGATTTTTCAACCTTGGGTGCACTGTACAAACATACTACCCTGGGATTCAAAGCATTGAAACTATGAGGATGACTTTGTGCACTGTTGGACATAGATGATTTTGTAATGGATATTCAGAACTATATCTTTGGTCTTACTCTTACTCATTCTGAACCACTCTTGTTCATTCCGGATATCCGACTTTGGATATCCGGTTCTGTTTATCTTATCGGATCGGATATCCATTAGTTTTCGGACCGTATCCGGATACCAATTTTATAGAAAGTTCAATTATAAATTATCTTAGATAATTTTAAATAATACTTTTAAAAACCAAAGAAGAAGTAATAATTATATTATAATTGTATTATACATTTGTTAAGTTAGTGAATATTTTCTAATTAATATAAGAACTAGGGAGAATTTGACATACTAGGCTTTTTTGAGAATATGATTTAGTAAATGTACCTCATAATTTTTTACCACTTTCATTTAATGGTAGGTAAAAATAATTAACCCCTTTATTTTAATAAAAAAAAATAATAGACATTAGTTAGTGTTAAGTTGTAATTACTATTACTGAATTTTTTTATTTTATTTATTTATTTCTTTTTATTTTCTTTTTTATTTTTTTTATTTCCTGAAATAAATTTCTGGTATGAAATTTTTGATACTAGAAATTTTTCATACCATAATTTTTCATACCAGAATTTTACATACCAGAATTTACATACCAGAATTACATACTAGAATTTTACACACTAGAATTTTCAATACCATAATTTTATCATACTAGAATTTCACATATCAGAATTTTTTTCATACTAGAATTTTTTCATACCAGAAGTGTTTTTTTTTGTCCTTTTTTATTTTTTTATAATTTTCTGATATGAGTTTCTGGTATGAAAAATTCATACTAGAAAACTCTTGTATGAGTTTTCTGGTACGAACATTCATACCAGAAAATACTAATAATCCAATCCAAGCCTAAGAATCCACCGTTTATATATATATATATATATTACTCAAACAGTTCATTACGATTCAAGTGTAGATAATCAGAGAGTATATGGCCACCTACACATTAAGATGAACATGTATTAGATTGAAAAACCATTGTTGGAACTTGAATAGCATAACCGTTGTATCCTTTCTTGTTCAAAGAGTCAATCATCATGTATGCTGCAATCACCTAAAACTATACCAATAGGAGGATAAGGCCATCCCTCCTTCTGACAAGCTTTTATGCAGCCGTTGGTCGTCCAAAGACACGCCCCTTGTAGTACATACTTGGTTTCCTACATGATTTCCCTTCCGCTTCCTGTACCATGTCTGTCCCAAATTGTTCTTATCAAATATCATCATCATCATCATCACGTCTTCATCTCTCTCACATACATACATATACTGAATGATAATTCATTAAAGAATACGAGGTACAAACTAACCTGAAGCGAATAAGATGCAAACCAAGAGCAAAAGCTCGATGAACTTGTTCTCCATATTTTCCTTGAGCTTATGTAAGCACAGGTAGCTGTAGGAAGTAATTAGCTTCTGCAATTGATCAATGTGTGTTTGTGTCTTCTGTCTATATCGCTTTCTCCTTTATATAGCTATCAGATGAAGCTGGATTTGAATAATGAATATCTACACTACCTTGAACAGAAAGATTGATGATTCTTTTTCAAATTAGGAACAAACATAAATACTAACCATGATGTAAGAATCAGCGATAATTTCAGATCCATTCCCCCTAATAACATTGGGCTTTAACCCTAGCAACTCTAAGCAAACCCTTAACCGGAACTCGGAAACACAAACGGCGACAAGGCCGAGCACCTAGGGTTTTCCATGCCGAACAGCGACCTCAGCGGTGGACTTCATCGCCGGGATCCAATCAACGGTCGAGCACCTAGGTTGAATCGATCAACACAACGTTTTTTGGTATGAGGCGTCCACAATAATCAGCAACAAAGAATCAGATCCGCAATAATCAGCAACAAAAACACAAGATAACTTACTGATCACTGGAAGATCCATTTCGAGCCAACATGCTCAAGGAGAGAACGAAAAGAGTGACAGAAGAGTACCAAAAAACAAGAATAGAGAACGAACAGGAGAGAGAACAGAGAACGAACAAAAGAGTACCAGAAGAACGAGAACGAACAAAGAACGAGAAGAGTACTCCAGATCCAAAGCTCGAAGCGAAGTAGAGGGGAGAGATAGAGAGGAGGCGTGCTGCTCTTTTTTAGGTTAGAGAAAGTATAGGAAGAAGTTTGAACGGTAAAAATAAAAGGGAGAATTTGACATACTAGGCTTTTTTTAGTTTTTGTTTAAAAAAATGTACCCCAAATTTTTTTACCACTTTCATTTAATAGTAGGTAAAAATTATTAACCCTTCTATTAGAAAGAAAGAATAAATGATGTTTGTTATTTGTTATATAAGTATAATTTTTAATTTTTAATTACTGAATTTGTTTTCTTTCATTATTTTTCTTGCCTTTTATTTATTTATTTTTATTTTCTTTTTTATTTTCTTGACTGAATTTCTCATACCGGAAATTCTCATACCAGAATTTTCATACCAGAAATTTCATACAAGAAATTATCATACGAAAAGTTCATACCAGAAATTTCATACCAGAATTTTTTTCATACCAGAATTTTTTTCAAACTAGAATTTTTTCATACTAGAATTTTTCATACCAGAAATTTCATACGAAAAGTTCATACCAGAAATTTCATTCCAGAAATTTCTGAATTAAAACTAGCGGCACAATCAACACTTGATCCTTGTGCTTTCCGTCCGCTATTTATTTTTGTTTACATAATACTTTTATTTTGAGACAATTTTAAAATATAATTCTCCACTCAAATAATGCTCAACTCCTCCACATCTTGTCAATTTGTCATTGTCAACTGGGAAAAAGAACAAGTCTTTTGGAAACCAAAAGAGACGGTGATGGACCCATTTTTGCAAACCGTCATCATATACGCAAATTACAATAAAAAAAATTGCAAAATTACAACAAGCCCCCTACAATTTGCAAAATTAAATATTAGACAATTAAAAATTCATTCTGGTATGTAAATTTCGGTACGTAAATGTCCGGTATGTGAAATTCTGGTATGTGAAATTCCGGTATGTGAAAATCCGGTATGTGATAATTCCGGTATGTGAAAATCCGGTATGTGAAATTCCGGTATATGAAAATTATGGTATGTGAAAATTCCGGTATGTGATAATTCCGGTATGTGATAATTCCGGTATGTAAAATTCCGGTCCGGTATGTGAAAATTCCGGTATGTGAAATTCCGGTATGTGAAATTCCGGTATGTGATAATTCCGGTGTGTGAAAAAATTATTCATTCTAGAAAATAAAAATAAAATAAAGAAAATAAAAAAGACAAAAAAAATTAATAAAAGAAAATAAAAAAATAAATTCAGTTTTTAAAAAGCATCGGAAGAAAGAAGAAAACAAGAGGATGGAGAAGGTTTGATGGTAAAAAAAAATAAGAGGGGTATATTTACTTAATTGAAAAACAAAAAAGCCTACTTACTATCACTATTTCTCTAAATAGCATACTAACCAAATTTGCCCAAAATAAAACGGGGTATACTTACTAAAATAATTAATGCTAAAAGCCTAGTTACTACACCAAATATAAAAAAGGCCTAGTTAGCAAAAAAGCCCTAAGAACTATATATTTATATGTTAAAGTGAGGATATAATAAACTATCTAATCATTTTATAATTAAAAGTAAGAAAATTTCCAAAAAATAATAAGAAGAATATCTTAAGAGTATATTGAAGATTGTGGTAAGACTAAAAATGAAAACAATATATCTATTATCTATATCAATAAATTTTTTTAATTTATAATTATAAAATTAAAATGCACGAGATAATGACATGTGACATGAAGTTCCTGAGAATATGACACGTAAGATGAAGTGTTTTTGCTTTAATATATGTATATAGATTATAAGGTTTATGAAGGTTAAAATATTGTTTTTACCCCCTTTCCTTTTATCATCACTTTTATGTGTCAAAAAATTTAACACGTACTTTTTTTAAAAATAATTTTACCCATAATCATGTTCATTTTATTAAACACTCATTTTACTTATTTTCATATTCATCTCTTTAAACAATTTTATCTCCTTAATTTTCAAACTAAATGATTCTCATTTCACTTTTTTCATGTTCATTTCTTTAAACGATTTCATCTCCTTAATTTTTCATCCAAATAATTTTCTGCAGTTTCATCTACATAATCTTGCGTTACCAAATGGACCCCGTTTCCTAATTAATAGAATCTTTCATAAGTCTCATTCCGATAAAAGGGTAGCTTACAACTTTATTTTACTGAAAATTGCAAAATGTGTCTAGCATCAACTTCCAACGTGAAGCTTCGGTTTTCAAATAGTCATGTTACTTTTACGGTGACGGCTTACTAAATATCAACTTGACACTTCGATGCGTGTGAGATTGAGCATTAGCTTTGACCTTGACGCTTGATGAATTTGCGCATTAACATTAGTGATATTGTGCGTCAAAGGGAATATGAACCACTTTCACTCACTAAGCGGCCGTTACGCACAATAGAAGCGATAACACACAAAGATAAACTCAAACTCGAACTAGAAAATTGATTTTGAACCAAAATTCTTAAACATGGATTGAGATAAGAAGCAAGTAGGAGAAATAGGAGGACAGTCATTCAAAAATGCAAACAACGGCAAGAGAGGTATAATTTTTATCGACTTTTTTCAATTTTTTTACGATTTGTTGCTTTCTATTTGGATTAGGTTAATTAAATTGGAATTGGATATAATAGGATATATTTTATGAAATGAATGTGGTTGTGTGAGTATTGGAATGAAAATGGTGCATTTTTTATCCGTTGTGCTGTATGAACGACGGTATGTTTAGGATGATGAATAGGTTTTGCGCATAGTGAGACAATGTTTCAGGCTTGAATATTACAAAAATTATATTTATAGTTAGTTAGGTTTTTATTACGAATATGTTTTACGGTAAGAAATAAGATCGAATATGATATGTTGAATTAAATAATGCACGTCTAAAAAATACGATATTACGAGGTGCAATTAATTGTGCACATGTATTGATCATTCGTCACTTTTCCGATACACATTAATGTTCATGCACATGTGTATATGAACTTTAATATATATGAACACAAATTATTATAAAAGTGTATCTATGGTATAACACATGCACGTCTAAGCAGGCCTGACTCAATCGTTTTGGTGGCCCTGTGCAATTTATATAAATAGGCCCTACTAATAAAAATATACTAACAATAATTCTTAATTTATAAGTATCATGTTATAATATCTTAAAATTTTAATAGAGTATAAACATACACAAATTTACTTAAAAAGTTTCATCCTTCTAACATTCTTTGAGGCAAAATCTTTGATGAGTTCCTCGTAATCAACTTCCTCCAACATATCATTCTCAATGATATCAAGACTAATCCATTAAGTTGTTCTTGTTTCATTGTGGAACGCAAGTAGGTCTTTAATAATTTTAACTTCGAAAAACTTCTCTTTGCAGATGCAACAGTTACAGGAATAGTCAACAAAATTCTATAAGCAATAATTGTATTAGGGAAGCAATCTCAATGTTTTAGAAACTATAAAATATCAATAGGTTCCATTTTTTTATTAGGAAAAAAATCTTGAAGTAATTTTAACTCTACGTAAAGTTCATTTCCATCAATATCAGATTTTCCATCTTTTTTAAGTGTAGCTTCCAAATGAGTACAAGAAGATTTTAAACATTCATCAACCAATGAGCATAACTCCATAGAAATAAACAAAAATCCAAATGTTTTTTCATATTCTTGTTATTGTTCAAACCTCCTAGTTAAAGAAATAGTTGCTTGATCCATAATATAGAAGAAATAATTAACTCTAAATGACTTTCTGGTGATTGTGAAACACTTATAGATACATCACTTAAGTTCTCATCATAATGTTTTTTCCTTCGTATTACACGTCTTTGAGGAATACGGGATCAATATCTATTTCATTGGCAATACCTTTTGCTACTTTTAGGCATTTGCAAAACTTATCTCTCTATAGCTCTAAAAAAAAGTTATCAATTTATTTACTTCTTTAATGGGAACATCAATAAGCATATCTTTTGATTGTAATTGTTTACTAACTAAATTGATTCTATTTAATATATCATACTAAATAACTATCGCCACTAAAAACTCAAAGTCACCAAGTTCGTTATGTGCTAAGGACTTAGCTTCACTTCTTATAATTGAATCATTATCGACCTCCGCTAGTTCAAGTAATGCTTCTCGTATATCTAAAACTTCAAAATCTTATTGCTTTAACACTATCAACACGGCTCTCCCACCGAGTAGATGATAATTGTTTAACTACCAAACCTTCCATATTTTGTTTTAAAATTTTCCACCTTTTAGTAGAATTAGCAAATATTGTATATATAAGTTGTATGACTCCAAAAAAATCTTTAGCTTTGCTACAATTGTTTGCCATATCACATAATGCCAAATTCAAACTATGAGAAGCACAAGATGTGTGAAAAGCTCTAGGGTTTATATCTAAAAGTTTTTTTTGTACCCCTTGATGTTTTCCTTTCATATTTGATCCATTATCATAGCTTTGCCCTCGGACATTATCTATATCAAGATCAAGTGACTTCAATTCATTTTGCAAAGCATCAAACAAGCCTTGACCCGTTGTAATATTCACATCCAAAAACCCTAAAAATGATTCTTCAATTCTAATAGAATTTGAAGACATATCCACATATCTTAGTATTAAAGACATTTGTTCTTGATGACTTACATCCGGAGTACAATCAAGAATGACCGAAAAATACTTTGCTTGTTTCACTTTCTTAATAATTTCAACTTTGATGGTTGAAACAAGTAAAAGTATGAATTCATTTTGTATATTATAACCTAGATAATGACAATGAATATCATCATTTGTGATACGTTGAACATGTTCTTGAATTATTGGATCAAATTCGGCTAACATTTCAATCAAGCCTAAGAAGTTTCCATTACTATTTTGATACAATTTTTCATTACTACCACGAAGGCTATATTATGTTTTCCAAGAAACTTCACAACCGAAATTATTCTCACCAATACTTTTTTCCAATAGTCTTTTTCTTTCTCTAGTTGTTTTTGAGCCACTTTATCAATAGTTTGATTATTTTGAAGTCTCAAACGCATATCATACCAAGTGCTCATATTCTTAACATGATCTAAACTTGTTTCATGTTCCTTAATTCTAGTACTAAGATGTGACCAATCTCCAAAGCCCTCATTTACTAGTTGACCTCTTAGACATCCTGTTTTAAATATTTTACAATAAAAACAAAATACCTTATCAATACCTTTGGAATAAACAAGCCAATCTCTATCACATTTTTCACCATTTGATAAAATTCTAGTGTAGTATGTTGCTGAAAACCGTTTAGAAAATTTATCTTTAGTACCTTTTTGAATGGATAAATCTCTTTTAGGACCATTTGTAACTAGAACATCAATCATTTTAGGATCAAGAGCATCCCAATATCTTGGATCAAATATACCATGCTTAATAAAGTTATCCTTATCATTATTTAAGTTAGTAGACTTGTCAACATTTTGGCTTTCAAAGTCATCAACATTAACATCAACATTTTGGTTTTCGATACCATCAACGTTATCAATACTTTGGTTTTCGATACCATCAGCATTTTGATTTTCAAGTCTGTTAAGAGTATCACTAATATTAGCATGATCATCACAACCATCAACATTATCTTTTTCATTTTCATTTTCATTTTCAAGAGAAATTTGTGATTCTCTTGTGATAAATTTATTGAGAGCTCCACTTTGAGATTGAGTTAACTCCTCAATTCATTTTTTCTTTTTTCTTTTTTCAGCTCCGGAATCATGTTTCCTAATTCTAGAAGACATAGCTAAAAAAGAATAATAGGACACAAATATAATTATTAAGGAATAAAACAACATGATTTTTCTTTATGTAGTTTGCTTGGGACCTCGGTTGCTCGAGATGGATCGTGAACTCCGTACAAGATGTTGGTAATCACAATTTTCCTACATATAAACTAAATTTACTTGAAATTTAGAACTACTTCAACTTCAAATAATTTATAATAAAAGTAAAAACTTAAAGTAAAAAAACACACACCTTCTAAATGTTGTTAATGGAGAAGAATTGAGGAAATGAATTTTGTTTCATGGGTGTTATATCAATTTGAGAAAGAAATTAGAGGATGGGAAAGAAGAAGGATAGAAGATGACAATGGAAGAATGAGAAACTAGATGAAGAGAGAGAGTTAAAAAAAAATTCTGTTAGAATGATTTAAGATATAATTGTTTCTTGTATGTGTATCCAATTATAGGTAAAATGTTGTTACTTTATTTATTTAAAATGATTTAAATAAAAATTAAAGAATAGAAATGTACTTTTATATTGATAAAGGTACAAAAAAAAAGAGAAAAAATAGGTGATTGATTTGTAGGTTACTAGGTTGCAAACTTGCAGAAATTCTCCACTTTTCAAGGATGATATTAACGTTGGTTTAGTTCACAATTTTTTTACATTTTTTTAATACATGTGTGTATATATATATATATGCAGTGGGCTAAGGCCCATCAGACTTGGGGACCCTGTGCAATAGAACTGGTTGCACGGTGCTTAGCCGGGCTTGCGTCTAAGTTCATGCACACTAATGTTCATGCACATTATTGTCACAAACACGTTTCTGTTTATTTACTAGTATAACATGCTCGTGTCATTTTTATCATTATATATGTTACACGAGTATTTTTAATATCTATACTATATTAAAAGAGGGGCTTCCCCCAATGAATAGGGAATTTTCATTTTTACCCTTATGTTTTATATTTTCCAAATTTGCCCTTAGTGATCTTCACATATTACGGTCCAACCGGTGCGGCCTCATAACGGCTTGGTTACACGCGTCTTCAAACGTGGCATCTCCTACCACCTTTCCCTACTCTCTCATTCTTCTCCGCACTACTTTCACCGCCTCTCTCTTACTAACGCATGCAATCTCCCCTCTTCTTTCACCGCCGCTTTATCTTCCCATCCTTTTTTCTCAATCTTTCCCCAAATTACCTCTAATCCTCTCTTTTACTAACTCATGCAATTTTGATACAATCCTTTTTTCGGTTTCCTCATTTGAAGAAGATGAAGTTGATGGAGTCTATTACTTGTTTTGAAGTTCAACCACCGCTCGGAGATACCAAGTTTAACTAGGTAAGTAACCTCTTCGTTCTTCTGCTCAACTCTTCTCCAGGTTTGGGTTCTTCATCCTCCAAACTCCGTTCTGTGTGAGGATTGGGATTAACTTTTGTAGATCCATCAAGTTTAGGTTTTCACTCTTGTCATTTTTTGTCTTCGGCGTCGTCGGTTTCTTCCTCGGCCTTTGCATCGCCAATTACGTCGGCGACGACGCTACTCATGGTAGCCCCATTCTATTTCTAGGGATTTTGTTTCCCTTTTTTCTCTCAATTTTGAAACTCTCCGCTGTGATTTTGTTTAGGGATATTCTTCACGAATCTGGGAACGATTTTGTTTATACCTGGGTTTTACTTGTACAAAGATAGCTTATTATGCTTGGAAGGGATACAAGGGCTTCTCCTTTGCCAACATTCCACATGTTTAGAAGGTACGGTCTAAACGGCCTTTCTTTCTACCTTCCTCCTTTATAGATTTTACAATTTAATCTAAATTTTTGTTCAGCATTGTGACACCATGGAGTTCTCAGTCCAGCAAGATCCCGATTGAATGATACAAGACAACATTGGCCAATGGACAAGAAGACGAGGATGAAGAAAATAGAGAACTTGATCCTCGATACGACGAGCCTAAGACTCCTCTTCCTCTAACCTCTAGGGTTCGTGTCTTTTCAACTCCCATTCTATTTTCCCCCTATTTTTTCGGCAAATTTTTTATTTAATTCGAAATTGTTTTGATTGTGGTTTAGGGAACTAAGAGTAGGCATTGTACATATGACAATTGTTGAAATCGGTTCGTGAGTAGACTAGATACTATTCTACTCATATTAATCCTATGTCCATCAGGTATTTGCTACATATTCCACATTTTCAGCTTTGAAAGCACATCTCAAATGTAGAATATATATATGCGTTTTATGGAGTCTGTTTGTGCTTCTTTTTTATTGCTTTAACTATGCATGGCGGATTGTTGCTTCTGTTGTTGTTTACAAATGCATTGCTTCAATTTATTGTCCTCTTCAATTAATGAAACTATGCCGTTGAGTTCTCAGTAAGTAGGTTGCTCATAGGGAAAGGGGTGGAGTACATTTGAGACAATGCCGGATGGAAAAAGCTAATAGTGAGTTTACGCTCTTATTGTTTCATATAAAACTCAATATGATTTGTGTGCAGTGCTCAAGAACAAAAAACATCTATTATAATCCTCACTTAATAACAAAACCCGAATTCAGCCATCTCTCCCTTCTTTCCTGTTTTACTTTGGTGACCGAGGGAGAACAGTTCATCTGCTATAAGCGAGAGAACAAAAAATGGATCAAATATTGAACAAGTTTGGATCTGCCGATTTAATCAATTTTGGTTTTAGGTTAGAGAGAATTTGGTGTTAAGGTCTGATTTGGTAAGTTTTCCTCTCTATTTCATCGTCAATTCATTCTCGCAAATCATCGATGTAATAACCGAAAAAATTTTTATTTCCACTTAATACCGGGTCAAACCGGTATTTCGATCCGTTGACCTTTCCTAGTTCTACCGAGGGTTGTACTAGAACACATTTTATTATTTTATGTACTCTTTTAGTCACATAAAACGATGAATTTAATCAAACCCTACTCTAAGTCTTAACGACGTCTTTTGACGAGGCCATGACAAAGCCCGACGACCTGCGACAAGGCCAGACAACAGTTGACAGCCCAAGGAGTTGCCTTGCTGCTGTTGCTGAATCCGTCGCTCCAGCCCATAACGTGCGGCCCAAGAGGAGGTTGTTGTTGCTGAATCCGTTGCTCAAGCCCATGACTTGCGGCCCAAGATGGTGTTGCTCCAGGCCACTATGTAACCTGCTTGTGTCGGCCCAATCACATGGAAGAGCCAGAAACAGCCAGCCCTTAACCTAATTTAACTTAAGATTTATTTAACCCTAATTACCCATATCTCTATAGCTACAACCTTAACCTAACCTGCCATCTCCCTACGGCAATCACGCAACAGACACAAGTGAAGAAGCCAACCCTCCGCACTTCCGCCATTCTCGCGCCAGCGCCGGTGGAACAAAACGACCAGGGTCACCGCCGCCCCGACCGGAGACCCGTCATAGCCTCGAGCCTCTCTCCAAGATGGTAACGCCGGTAAGGCCTCACTCTCCCTCCTCTCGCCTCCTGCATACTCGTTAGAAGCGACCGACCCCAACTCCTCCAACCTTCGCTCTCCTTCTCAGCACCCAACCACAACGCCGTACACAGCAGCCCCATCGTCGACAGCGATCGGAACCTCCTACAGACGACGCCGCCACGCCGTGCCTTTCCGCCTCCCTCTTCGCCGGCGACAGCAGCCGCTAGTCGCGCCTCCGTCCTCTTCTTCTCTGTACGAAGACAGCATCAGCAACACGAGCCACCGCGCCACCTCTATCAACCGCCCAAACACCGCCGGAGCCCTGGGAGAGTGCCGCCCATCATCGACGCCGGATCTGCTGAATCGGATACATCAAAAGCAAGACGGACGGTCCATTGCTGGTCCACCGCGTAACGCCGGCTGCTGCGACTTCGAACGCCAGGCCGGGAAGAGCCCTCCTAGCCAAAACCGCCGACGAGCAGGCCTTGTTCCGGACCGACGAACCGGCTGGAACAATTATGTCCTCGCCCCACAGGAATCGCAACCACTCGAGGCTACTTCGATCGACTTCAGTTGCGGTTTTACTCCCTGCAAAGGCACAACTAGGGTGCGGGACGGTGAGTTTGATCCTCCTCCATGACTGCTAATTGATCGTCTATTCCTGTTACTTCTGGCATTCAAAAACTCCTTCACAGTACATTGTATCTATACATAAATATAGTGGTAGGAGAAGTAAGGTGTAAATAAAATGTAAATGTGGCAGTGTTGTGTACTTATACACGAATATATAGATATACGAGACGGGAGACATGTATAAATATAAATGAATAAGTGCAACGAATATACCTAAATATATATAGATGGGTTAGGGTAACATATATGTATAAGAGTATAGTGTATCGAATGTATGTATAAGTTGTGATCAGATATATAGGTTTACGTATATAAATGCGAGTTGAGAGATATGAATCATGTATGTATGCGGGTTCACGAGTGGTTATATAAGCGAGTTGAAGAGTAAGGTTAAAGTGTATATATATTACGGATAATATATGTATTAGAATATATAGTAACTAGTTCAAAAAAAAAAAGAAATTAGTAGACTCTAGAATAAACTTTGAGAATGTTGACACTAAGGGTAAAATGGTCGTTTACCGTAAGAGAGTTTTTCCGTAATTCCTTCATATGAGGTTGGACATCTGGATGAGATTCTGACCCACAGGCCTTATTTGACAAGCGTTTGAGTTACTGCGAGTACGGACCGATTTGAGACTTGTTAGAGTGTGATTTTACTCAGGTAAGTCCTTGCGACTTACTTAGCTGGTTTTTGGATATTAGTTGAGTGATATTAGTGGTGTGTGTATCATGTATGTTATAATAACAACTTGTTAGGACGACCGTTGTTATTATGTGTTAAGGCCCAAGTGTATGTATAACGGGTTGTGACATCACTGCCCAGCTCTGCCAGGAGACTGGGAGGTTCTCTATACCCAGACCATACAGGTACACGGTGAGATGCATCGGATCCACTCCTGATGGGTACACGGGGGCGGAGGCGAGGTTTGGGAATCCCTCGTGTCACAAAATAAGTATCATTAGTAAGAGTGAATGACTTAAATGAAGATAATAAATGGATTGTTTGAAAGCATGATGAGTGTTTATTATTTTTGTGTGTGTGTGTGCTATTATTATTCTCCTAGTGTTTAGATAATTAGCTAATGGTTGTTCTGTTGTGTTTTTTTTAGATTTACCACAGGTTAGAGCAGCAGCTGAGTGATCCGGAAGTAGTGGTCAGCCAGGTCTCCGTACTCTTTAGAGTGGGGGTTTGGGTTGTTGCTTTGTTGTCTTTCCCTTTTGTTAAGACAATTAGTCTTTTCCGTTGTTTAAGTACGATAGGTTGTTAGACTTTGTTGCATTCATCCTTTTACAAATACATTTTATGAATTTCGGTTTTTTTTTCTTATTTGTGTCTTGTTGCAAGATCCTAGAAAAATTGTTGTCAAACTGAGGTTGGGACCCATTGTGAGGTCCTAACCAGTAATGTCCCGAGTTATGAGAATTCGGGGTGTTACAACATGGTATCAGAGCTCTAGGTTGGCAACAATGGCACTTGAAATCTTCTGAAAGACCGAATAAGTACTTAAGCAGAACCCGAAAAGGGATCTAAGTTTTAAAAAGAATTTTGGTCTTCAAATGCATGCATAGACTGGTTGGGGATAGAAAAGTACGGCTAACCACCACTACTACTGCGGATCTCAGTATGCTTAGTATGAACTTTAGGTTGTTACTCTCTTTGGACTTATTAGCTTGATTATAAAGATATCTAGTATAGATAAATATATGCCGAAGATTAGTAGAAACTATAGTTATGTTATGTCCTTAAAAGAGATAACATAATGAGTTTCTCACCCCTTTGACACATCTAAGTAGATTTTGAAGGGTGTCAACGTGAGGATTAGTATGAACCTCTTATGTGCATTAGGGTAGACAAACGACGGACAACTCCTTCGAGCTTGTTGAGGAACGTCGAGACGAAAAGTGAAGACTAAAAGACATCACCAACGACGATGACAAGAAGGGAACCCCGAGTCAACTCCATAAGACCAAAGGAAGAAAATACATAAGTGTAGCGGAAAAGCGTTTGATGACCGACAAATGTACAAATTGGAAGAGACAACCCATAGGTTCTTTCAAGTGTGGTGTAAAGCAACGTTACAAACAAAGCGGATACCTTCAGAAACACACATGGGCATGAAAGTCAAGGTGAAATATGGTAGCGATCCAGACAAGAAGCATTGAATCTAAACTTACTGACGGACCAGAAGGTGAAAGTTTGAGGCTAGAAGCAGAACGGAATATGATCACTCTTGACAAATTATTTTCCGCCACAATCAAGATGGGAAACCGAGAAAATCATAAGCATAGGAGTCAAGAAAAGATACATTGTTCATCCCGATACGAAGAATTAAAGAGCCGTAAAATTAAAGCTTACAGGTTGCTAGAAAGGGGAAGGCCAATTTCACCAACACGGAAGTGGTGTGACCTCCTAGAACACACAAGAACTTCAACAAGGATCGTGATACAAGAAAGACCGGATTTCTACAAAGGCGGCAGTACAAAGCAGCACACAAGGAAGGTGTAGGAGAATAGTTGGTGAACACGGGGGTCTCTAATGACTTCTCATTCATAAAGAGATCTAAGTTAACAACACTAGCGGGTCATAACAAAGAACCGCAATTGGACGATAACCCGGGTAAAAAAAATATGTCGGGTAAAAAAAATATGTGGAAATACCTACAAGTTATCGTGGAAGAAATTACTAGTCCGTTGATGGAAGATGAAGATACAGCTAGACTCATAAGAGTATAATGCACTTATAGGAGTGTAGATTGTAGAAGGAACTAAAGGAGTATAAATGGAAGAGATGTATTTTCACTGGTATATCAAACCTCAAAAGAGATAGAAGAAAAGTAAGTCTACGATCTTACAGTAGGTCAATTACAAACTAATTGGTTACAACAGAGAATTTACACGTGTTGGCCAACTAGTGATGGTGGGTTGACAGATAAGAAGAATAACCACAAGGTTATAAGGGAATTTTACCGACATCTGATGAATTCCTTCCAGAGATCAACGACGACAATGGTGAAGTTAAATCAATACAAGTACTAGTAGCCTTGATAGTAACATTGAATGAGCCCAATATGATATCTCTAATAATAAAGAAATTAAAGAGCAGCTCTAGACGGTCGATAATGAACATTGATGATAGAAATGGCATAAAGGGAATTGTTGTGAGTAATTACTTACTACTGACTAAGGAAAGATACCTATCAAAGTAGTATGAAGGGATCCCTGTAGGAAGAACTAGAAGACTAAGAAGAAGTAGATGATTGTGAGCATGTCCTATGTCTTAGCATTCCACACAAGTAGGACTGGTGGTAATCCTCCGAGAAAAAGTGGGGTCAAACTGTCTAGATTGACAGAGGAAGCCCTTGTGATTAAAGACGTGACACAGAATAATTTGAATTTTAGAGGCGGCACAAATATAGAGTATATAATTTAAAGCCTTGGTGAAATGTCTAATCGAGTTGGGAGGTGATTGCAGATGAAATCTACATGTGGACTAGAACGAACATGGGAAAGAGTAAAGTTGAAAGACTAAAGGTTGTTATAGGGATCCGGTATTACACCAATAAGATGAATACCGAAAGGACTAAAGGTGGTTATTTAAGGAGAAATGGAGGTACTCCATTAAAAATTTGAGCTGGACTGATGACCTAAGAGTTGACAAAAGTAATAAGACCAACCATCGCGGTTCGTAAAGGAAGTACGAGAAAACTCAAAGGGGTAACTATCCTACTAGGGGTAAAGATTTAAAGAAGGTAAAGCGACACGAGCATAAGGACAACATAATAAATGCGAGTCAAGAACTTTGATTTTGAGAAAATCATATACAACTGAGGTCTCTAATACAAATGGTACTGGTAAATGTTTAATGAAAGTCAAATGAATGGGCCGATAACACGATGATTGGTAAAGTGTAAACCAAACAGATAAGGTAACCAATGAGAAGGAAAATCATGTATCAAAAGACGGGACTGGCTAGAATAACTGAAGTATTGAGATGATGATGCCTTTATGAGATCTATGCAAGGGTAAAACGTAACTGTGGTTCCAACACGGAATGGGTGATAATGATCAACGTTTAGCTAGAGACTAATTCAAAGAAGGAAAATGTTATAAGCCGAGTCATCTAGAAGAAGAGCTTACAAGGCAAACAAGAGAGAGCATCTTGTGGTTGGTATTCTTATCTAGATGTAGACTTGTTACCACACCTTGAGAATTTGGAGCTAATTAGAGAACTACATGACCAGATGATAAATAGGTCAGTATAAGGACTGGTAGGTTAACGTGATGTACCCTAAGTTTGGAGGTCAAAAGAATTGGGAAAAGATAACCACATTGAATAGTCCTCACGAGTATTAAGTCAAGTTCTGATGAGACATAAAGAATTCTCGGGATTTCTAAAGATGCACGTTCCAGTTCTCCAAAGGAGACGTGACCGATGAGTTATTTTACCGAGGAGTTATCTAGACCAATTACGAAATTTCCATGGGTTGAGGGCCATAGTTTCGACAGATATAGACGGTTATCCCGAGGTTTTAGACAACCAATACTCAGGGCTAGAGCATAAGCCTTCTCTTTACTCAAGTGAACCATCTTTAGACTGACGGGTGGTGTGAGAGGATCTTGTTGTTATTAAAAGGAAAGTTACAGAGAGAGAAGTAAATCATCCGTACTCACAGAGAACACCATTAGGATTAATGGGGGCAACATATTGATCAGAGTAGCGCAGAGGATGTGTGGTGAGCCCATAACCCACAAAACATGAAACTCAATGCTAAGTTAACTAGGATCTCCAGTTAAGGAACTATAGATCGATATGAAAAATCTCCACATGGAGTGTGATTTGTAGGTTATAGCAAGTTGACAGCTTGACCAAGGACAAGTGATATGTCATCAATGGAGAGACGGTCCAACTAAATCATATTAGGGAAATAAGACCAAGATAATGGTCTTACAAAGAGAAGTAGGCACTTAGTAAAGTGCTAGGATATGTCTTAGATTATTGTTTCAGAATTTATAGTGGGAACCCCTGGAAGGTCAAAAGCAAGTGAGCTCAACAGAAGGAATAGAGTTTTTACAAGTTAATTCGGTAAAATCACCAAGAAAGTTGAAAGTGAGTTTAAAAAGGCAATCGTGGACATCTTAGAGCAGATTGAGGAGTCATCTATCGACTAGCACTCCTAACCATATTGGAGGGTGTCCACCCAGGGTTCTACATGTTTAAGTTGAGAGAGAACACACCGGACCCGAGACACGTCATCAGTCATGATGATCGGATGGGCGAGCCAGATCATCATTTTGTATACTTCCCAGTAGTCGTCCTATAGAACAATACTAGACGTCTACGGTCTAAGGATATATCGATACGGAGGATCCAATGGTCTAGATAAGGAGCCGATGAGACTACTCAAAGTCGGAGGATAGCATTAGGCGTAGTTACCTTGAGTTCTTTGTGGAGTTAACTGCTACTTCAGTACCGACGAGTTAGTACTAGGATGTAGTTATGTTTGACTTTTATGGATTTTACCTTGTAATTGAGTGATTGTGTTTTCCTTGATGTGTGCCTGATTATGATGTTTGAGTAGTTGCATGGTAGAAAACGAAAATATTTATGACACCAAAATATACAAAGAAAGTCGTTTGATTAGATACATTATTCTAAGTTTCGGGACGAAACTTCTTTTAAGAGGGCACTGATGTAATAACCGAAAATTTTTTATTTCCACTTAATACCGGGTCAAACCGGTATTTCGATCCGTTGACCTTTCTTAGTTCTACCGAGGGTTGTACTAGAACACATTTTATTATTTTATGTACTCTTTTAGTCACATAAAATGATGAATTTAATCAAACCCTACTCTAAGTCTTAACGACGTCTTTTGACGAGGCCGTGACAAAGCCCGACGACCTGCGACAAGGCCACACAACAATTGACAGCCCAAAGAGTTGCCTTGCTGCTGTTGCTGAATCCGTTGCTCCAGCCCATAACGTGCGGCCCAGGAGGAGGTTGTTGTTGCTGAATCCGTTGCTCAAGCCCATGACTTGCGGCCCAAGATGGTGTTGCTCCAGGCCACTATGTAACCTGCTTGTGTCGGCCCAATCACATGGAAGAGCCAGAAACAGCCAGCCCTTAACCTAATTTAACATAAGATTTATTTAACCCTAATTACCCATATCTCTATAGCTACAACCTTAACCTAACCTGCCATCTCCCTACGGCAATCACGCAACAGACACAAGTGAAGAAGCCAACCCTCCGCACTTTCGCCATTCTCGCGCCAGCGCCGGTGGAACAAAACGACCAGGGTCACCGCCGCCCCGACCGGAGACCCTTCACAGCCTCGAGCCTCTCTCCAGGATGGTAACGCCGGTAAGGCCTCACTCTCCCTCCTCTCGCCTCCTGCATACTCGTTAGAAGCGACCGACCCCAACTCCTCCAACCTTCGCTCTCCTTCTCAGCACCCAACCACAACGTCGTACACAACGTCCCGATTGTCGACAGCGATCGGAACCTCCTACAGACGACGCCACCACGCCGTGCCTTTTCGCCTCCCTCTTTGCCGGCGACAGCAGCCGCTAGTCGCGCCTCCGTCCTCTTCTTCTCTGTACGAAGGCAACAGCAGCAACACGAGCCACCGCGCCACCTCTGTCAACCGCCCAAACACCGCCGGAGCCCTGGGAGAGTGCCGCCCATCCTCGACGCCGGATCTGCTGAATCGGATACATCAAAAGCAAGACGGACGGTCCACTGCTGGTCCATCGCGTAACGCCGGCTGTTGCGACTTCGAACGCCAGGCCGGGAAGAGCCCTCCTAGCCAAAACCGCCGACGAGCAGGCCTTGTTCCGGACCGACGAACCGGCTGGAACAATTATGTCCTCGCCCCACAGGAATCGCAACCACTCGAGGCTACTTCGATCGACTTCAATTGCGGTTTTACTCCCTGCAAAGGCACAGCTAGGGTGCGGGACGGTGAGTCTGATCCTCCTCCATGACTGCTAATTGATCGTTTATTCTTGTTACTTCTGGCATTCAAAAACTCCTTCACAGTACATTGTATCTATACATAAATATAGTGGTAGGAGAAGTAAGGTGTAAATAAAATGTAAATGTGGCAGTGTTGTGTACTTATACACAAATATATAGATATACGAGACGGGAGACATGTATAAATATAAATGAATAAGTGAAGCGAATATACCTAAATATATATAGATGGGTTAGGGTAACGTATATATATACGTATACGTATATGTATAAGAGTATAGTGTATCGAATGTATGTATAAGTTGTGATCAGATATATAGGTTTACGTATATAAATGCGAGTTGAGAGATATGAATCATGTAGGTATGCGGGTTCACGAGTGGTTATATAAGCTAGTTGAAGAGTAAGGTTAAAGTGTATATATATTACGGATAATATATGTATTAGAATAGATAGTAACCAGTTCAAAAAAAAAAAAGAAATTAGTAGACTCTAGAATAAACTTTGAGAATGTTGACACTAAGGGTAAAATGGTCGTTTACCGTAAGAGAGTTTTTGCGTAATTCCTTCATATGAGGTTGGACATCTGGATGAGATTTTGACCCACAGGCCTTATTTGACAGGCGTTTGAGTTACTGCGAGTACGGACCGATTTGAGACTTGTTAGAGTGTGATTTTACTCAGGTAAGTCCTTGCGACTTACTTAGCTGGTTTCTGGATATTAGTTGAGTGATATTAGTGGTGTGTGTACCATGTATGTTATAATAACAACTTGTTAGGACGACCGTTGTTGTTATGTGTTAAGGTCCAAGTGTATGTATAACGGGCTGTGACATCACTGCCCAGCTCTGCCAGGAGACTGAGAGGTTCTCTATACCCAGACCATACAGGTACACGGTGAGATGCATCGGATCCACTCCTGATGGGTACATGGGGGCGGAGGCGAGGTTTGAGAATCCTTCGTGTCACAAAATAAGTATCATTAGTAAGAGTGAATGACTTAAATGAAGATAATAAATGGATTGTATGAAAGCATGATGAATGTTTATTATTTTTGTGTGTGTGTGCTATTATTATTCTCCTAGTGTTTAGATAACTAGCTAATGGTTGTTCTGTTGTGTTTTTTTAGATTTACCGCAGGTTAGAGCAGCAGCTGAGTGATCCGGAAGTAGTGGTCAGCCGGGTCTCCGTACTCTTTAGAGTGGGGGTTTGGGTTGTTGCTTTGTTGTCTTTCCCTTTTGTTAAGACAGTTAGTCTTTTCCGTTGTTTAAGTACGATAGGTTGTTAGACTTTGTTGCATTCATCCTTTTACAAATACATTTTATGAATTTCGGTTTTTTTTTCTTATTTGTGTCTTGTTGCAAGATTCTAGAAAAATTGTTGTCAAACTGAGGTCGGGACCCATTGTGAGGTCCTAACCAGTAATGTCCCGAGTTCTGAGAATTCGGGGTGTTACAATCGATTTCATGTTAAGCTCTCTTCTCTTATTGATTTTGTGTTTTGGTTACAGGAAGGGACGGTTATAGGTTCAAAGATGAATACCTCCAAACTAGACGATACTCATATGATTTGTTCTCAGGTAGTCCTTCCTTTTTTTAATCATGTCTTCATCTTCTTCGTTTTGTACAACGCAAGTTTATATGTCGATTTCATGCTTGTATGAGCACCAATTTGTGTCATCGTACATCCATTAGAATGGAGGATTATATGCTTGCTCTAGGGGTGACTTATATGAATTTTCATATTTCTCCCTCTGCAATTCTAAGTGTTCATGTTTTTACTTTTCGGTTTCTATGCTCATTATTGGGTTGAAATAAGAATTTTAATTTCTTGAACTTTAATCTACTCAATTTATATTTGCCTATGGATTTTGTTCAGATTTTTCAATTAATCAAAAAAAAAAGTTGGGGGATAATTAGCTTTGTAACTGAGTGATAGGTTTAAAGTCGTGCCTGAATTCATAAAATTGTATTTGGAGTCCAATATTTATTTGTGGGCTCTTTCATGAAATTGCTATGAATGGCTGATTTGGTA
Organism: Fagopyrum homotropicum; assembly: GCA_033239125.1. Classification (NCBI taxonomy): domain Eukaryota; kingdom Viridiplantae; phylum Streptophyta; class Magnoliopsida; order Caryophyllales; family Polygonaceae; genus Fagopyrum; species Fagopyrum homotropicum. Next base: position 104,429,837 of record BSWB01000005.1, read on the forward strand.
CTTTTAACCATTAGATTAATCAAATTGTTGTTATCTGCTTTTTATTGCTGGATTGGAAGCTAAATCTTGACGTTTCTTTGCTTTTGCAGCTTGCTTGGTTTACATATTGCTTCTTTCTTGTATCTGCTAAAGTTTCTATTCATGGCTCCTGCTGGAGAGTCAACACTAGAGTTGAAGGATGATAAGCCCTTTGCAATTTGGGTCATTGAATCTGCAAAATCCTCCCAGCGTGTTTAAATGAGTAGAATTGTTGAAGGATGATAAGCCCCTGATATCCGACGGTCATAATCATCTATCATGTTTCAATCAATAGTTCTTGTACATATATGCCTCATTTTTTTCATGACAGATGCTAAATTAAATCAATTGATTGTGTTCCTTGATCCATTGAAAATTGTATTTTATATTTACTAACTTTAGTTGTATTTTACAAATCACATCTCCATAGCGTGTTTAAATGAGTAAAATTGTTGTTAGGCAATCTTATTAGAGACTTTTTCAATTTATCTCGTAAAAAAATATAGGTTGATATTATTTCAATATTATTGGATCCTCTATTGGTTACTTGACTTGTTATTGCAGGGCAAAAAGTTCAAAAGGTTGAAGAAGGCCAAGAGAGGTCAACTAGAGGATGACTTCAATACAGCTGGGGAAAATAAGATTCATTGTAGATGAAGAAAATGTCGATGAAAGAGGAGCTCTCAAGTATGTTATGTGCTACTGTTCTAAAGAACTTATAAAATTTAGACAAGCAAACTTAGACAAAAAGAGTAGATATGAAGAGCCCGGTGAGTGGAGAGAAAGGAGGATTGAGGAGGAATTTGAACCGATCATTGTTGAAGAGTAGTATATAACTGAGAAAGACAACGTGATCAGTGCAATTGACATTCTTCAGAGATTGCATGTTTAATTTTACAACCTACCATATGGAAACTTATACATTGTAGATTTTAGAAGACAACACTGGTCCACCTTCAGTTGTTTCGGGAGCAAAACAATGAAAGAACGATTCCTACCATAAGCTTCTTGTACATATGCTAACAATAGTTTACCGCATTGTTTCCGGTGTAAAAATTCTTTCATTCAATTGTTTCCGATGTAATATACGTTTTAAAGTCACGGCGCGCGTGCGTAGCACGCGCGTCCAGACTAGTCTTTACTAAGTGGCAGAGTATCGTTATATATGTTGCACGAGTATTTACCCATGATATCAACAAAATAATACAATGAACACGAATACATATTAATCACAAACATGGGGAAATTAGCAAATGAACACGAATATAAAACTCTAAATGCACGATTATTAAGCATTAGTTACATCAACACAACATTAATACCTATATTTTAAGGACAACACAATTATTTAACCTGATTTTACTTTATCTCCACGAATCAATTGAGTTCACATTCAATCAACAACTATATTTTTTTTATGTCTGCACAGTTAATGAAACCTAATTTTGTGTGTGATGTGCACGAGTTCGACGATTGATTTAATATTGAAAACCACGAGTACCACAGTAACACAAACTGTTATTTGGTTTTCAAATTCACAATAGGAGATATTAGTATCTAATACATATCTTCTTTTATCTGTTCAATCAAAACATGCGGCTTGGAATTCTTCTTTAGTTCTAACGACGACAATTAGGAGGTGACGATTGATTACACTATCGTACTAATAATCGTGTGTATCCAATTAAAGTAATTCATACCTTAACATAAAACATCTAATATTAAATAATTAATTGCTTAATTTTATAAAAGGTCATAGCCACTATTCAAATAATTTAATCAGGTGGTTGAGGTTCGTTCTCATTTATTATCGTAAAACGTGTTCTTACCGGAAATCTAACCCTAAATTACCAGGAGTGTAAATCACTTGCTATTAAAAAGGTTCCATCCAAGTTCGGAGATCCAAATTATTTCTTTATGCCATTTAAGTTAATACAAAAATCTATGTGTGAGTCTACTTCCCCTTTTTATCTGGAAGAATCTTGGCATACGTCATCTAAAGTCTACAAAAATGCAACTATATATGGAGGATCGTACTATTTCTAACCCTACAATTATCTTATAAGACACCCCTAGTTTGAGTAGGCAATGTGTTTGTATCAATTAACTTTGTTGTACTTAATATTGATGTAAATGATGAGATCTTCATCATACTTGGGCGCCCATTTTTTCACACCGCAAATATCGTCATCAATGTGAAGCAAGGATTCCTTGCATTTGAGATTAGTAAGCAGAAGGTAGAATGCGATATTATTGTATCTATAAAATATCCCTCTCTTTTTCCATTGAATGCAAAATGATAAATGAAAACCCAACCAAGAATTTATTTTGGTTATAATTGCATCAACTTCCTCAACCTTGAACAATATATTCCGGGACTGTGGTATTGCTAACAATATTTGGAGCAATTTCTTAATTGAGGACCGGGCTGCTGGGTTCTTCTTAAACAATTTTCTCACCTGGTTGGATAATAATCTGAAGTGTGACGAACTGATTGCTCACGATCTTCCCTGGAATGTGTGTTTTGCTGTTTCTATGTGGTGGTGCTGGAAATGGCGAAATGATTCGATTTTTCGGGGAGTAGATTATCCCGGCAGCAGAGTTGCCTTCATTGTTGCGTATAGCAAGAATGTTGTTAATGCCAGGAAGAACGTCAGTCCTTGCAGGGGGACTAAGGTGAAGGAAGTCATCTTCGTGAATTGGTCTGCGCCGTCGGAAGGATGGATCAAGTTGAATACCGATGGGTCTGTTAGGCCAGATGTGGGTAGCGCCTCGGCTGGTGGTTTATTCAGGGACTGTAATGGGCAATGGTTGTCGGGTTTCATTATGAATATGCGGCCGTGTTCTGTCCCGATGGCGGAACTTTAGGGTATATATCTGGGCCTCCGCACTGCTTGGGACAAGGGTTTTCGTAAACTTTTGGTGGAGTTAGATTCCGAGCTGGTCATTAAACTTGTCAACCGTTCGGTCCCAAACTATCACCCGCTTTTTAGTCTGGTATCAAGTTGCCAAGGCTTCATCCGTAGGAACTGGCATGTTCAGATCCGTCACTCCTTCCGTGAAGCGAATGCTACAACCGATCATTTGGCTTCCATTGCTTCATCCTATCCTTTAGGTTTATTTTATATTCAAACCCCACCAGACAATTTGATTTTCTATCTGAAGAATGATGCCCGCGGAGTGGTGACCCGTAGGTCTATTGTTTGTTAGCCAGTTTTTCGTTTTGAATAAATGCTCGGAGACGTAGATGACTCTCCGCAGATTCTACCAAAAAAAAAAGATAACGAAGACTTTGAGATTTCCTATAAAGCACTTGAATTGTCAATGCAACTTTTTAAGTCACTTTTGACAATGATTGACTCAATTGTCTACACTTGTGCACTCGAGCCAAAAAAAAAGTATTGATTGTCACAACATTATCCTCGACAATTCCACTCAATCCTTCATAGAGAGTAGTGATCGACACGATCACCCGTCCCGATCGACTCGAGCACCAACAAAATCTTGGAGAATCTCCAACAAAAAGATCGGACCAATTACACGCAGAAATATAAACACTTTTATATACAGTTGTGTTATCCCTGTAGTTGTTAACCATCGTCTTCACGGAGTTAAAAAGCAAACTTGAGCAAGAGACGTCTTGCAGCAACTTGAACTTGTTTGAGCGATTGTTTCCGGGTAGCTTCTTTGGGTTCGACTTTTAATCCTTTTTTATTTTCCATTGTTTTTTATTAAGTGTTCTACACGTCAAAAAGATCGGACCAATTACACTCGCCAATATCCCTCCCGAATCAAACTTTCATTTTGAGTGGATTGCTACCCACTAGTATAATTTACGTTTGTATGCATGTCCGCTCATAACAATTTGAGGAAGGTGGTTGGTTCAACTTGGTTGTGACTTGTGAGCGGCGACGCTCTTCCGAACTTGGCTAACTACAACCAGGGAGGCAATAACCAGTCACTCCTGAACGGTCTGAACTGAACTACGGTTTCTCACTCTTCAGCGCTCCCGCCGCCGCGTCTTCGGCCTCGAGCCTTTTCGGCTTCGCAATCGCCTCTGGAGGTTGAATCGTCGCGATAAACCCTCGGATCCGTCTCTCTCACCTCCAAACCTCTGAACCGTCTGCCTGTCTTATGCAATTCAGCAATCCACCATGGCCATCCATTCTCTTGGTTCATCTCTTTCCCCTCCCCCCCTTCAATCTCCTCGCACTCCTTTTCATTACAGCCCTTTGAACTAAGCTTTTACTGTTTGTTTCTCTTATGCAGTTGGTTTCGACGAGCTCAATCTCGACGAGGCTCTAGCTGACCACCGATTAGATTTTGATACTTGGACTGTCCTGATTTCGAACGTTGAAAACAAGTACTCGGTGAGTTTCTTTTCTGGGATTTTACTTCTCCTCAATGTTGGCAATTCAGAGCTGTTATCGAAGGTTTTGCTTATCCTAGCTATGGTTTTTGAATCTGTTTGGACTTTAGATTGTAAATTCAGTGACAACATCCGCTGTTCACAGTGAACAACTTTGTAAATGAAAGAAATATGGCTTTTAGCTTGAAGGATACTCTCCTTTGGAGTCTTTGGACATGTTTATATCAGAAAGCCAGCATTCAGCAATAGAGTAGGATTTTGAGATTCCCCTTCCCCTCCCTTTTGCATATTTCGGTGCAACCTTGGTGACTCATGAGCATGAGGGGTATACTAGAACATATGTGGTACACCTACATCTCCGAGACGTGGCTTATTGTTTATATCTTTGTAGATTTCAAAGATTTTTATTTGTTATCCTTCTGTAGACAGTGTCTCTGTTGGAAGCATGGAGCTATGTGTAAATATTTATATCTGATTTTGTTTTTCTAAAGTATAACTTATATATGTATTTTATTACAACATAACAAGAGATCCTACAAGAGATCCACAAAAAGTGTCTATACTCTATAGCCTGTAAATTTACAGGCTATAGACACTTTTTGTGGATCTGTATTCTATGCAACGCTGGATGATTCAAATTGAGATGAATGCTGCCTAAAGGCATATCTAGGTGTTTTGGCTAGAAAGGGAATATAGAAGATCTTGACATGTTCATTCTGAAGGGAAGGGTTGGGATCATAAATGCACCCAAGGTGCTTGTTAGAGAAAACGTAGAGCTGTCTAGTAATGGATGTAATAGACATAATCGTGGCCTAGACTGAGCTTTGCAAGTGATGGACACCAATTGAAAATTGCAAAACCACAGGATTTCGTATGGAATTTACTTGATCATGCCAAAGCTTGGCTCGTTCATCTACAGTTCACTGTAAGGTAGTTATATTAGCCGAGCTACTCGGACTCGACTCTTAAAAAGCTTGATTGGAGCTTGTTCACTTTCTAAATGAGCCATGAGACATTTTAAAGCTCAATAAAAATTTAGCCTCGGCTTGTTCATCTAGAATAACACTGTAAGGTAGTTATATCAGCCGAGCTACTTGGACTCGACTCGGACAAAGCTTGAGCTCGTTCACTTTCTAAATGAGCCATGAAACATTTTAAAGCTCGATTAAAATTTAGCCTCAGCTCATTCAACTCGAATAACCGCCCTAATGGCGATTTAAGTTGTTGCAAATATTTTTCATTTATGTGTTGACTGATTTAACTTTTTTGCACTATTTATATGTTTATTTTTTGATTTTGGACAATTAGCTTTCTTCATTTTGGCTCTGTTTATCAATTTTCTCAGATATTTTTAATCTACGTCTTATCAAATTGTAATTATCTCATCTTAATTACCCCCAAAGAGAAAGAATAGTATCAGTGTGAAAAGAAAAAGGATAAAGCTGATATGGAGAGGAACTAATTAAACCAAATAAGTTTCATGCCCTTGCTTTGAAGGCCTCTACTGTTTCATTGGTTGACTGATTCCGAATATATCTTATGATTTAATATTTTAACATTCAGCATTTCGTATGAAAACGGTTGTAGGATGACATAAACAAATTATCCTTGGCATATGACTCTTTCTTGTCCAAGTTTCCTCTCTGTTGTGGTTACTGGAGAAAGTATGCAGCGCACAAAGCACGGTTATCTTCTGTTGAAGAGGCTGTTGAAGTCTATGAAAAAGCAGTCGAATCAGCTTCTTTCTCAGTTGATGTATGGGTTGATTACTGCAGCTTTGCTGTTTTAATCTTTGAGGATCCTTTTGATGTCTCCAGGTAGGTATACAAATTTTGACAAAACATTTTCCCATCGAAAACAATTATACTTTGAATGATTATGCTTCTATTGTGAGTCTTGTGACTGTGCATGCTTTATCATGACTTACGATAGGATGTCAATTTTAGGCTATTTTGGTTTACATTTTCTTTTGCAATTGATGCTATGTTGAGCTGTTTTCCATCAATTCCTAGAACCACAACTCGAGTTGAACCGTCGAACCTCTAGGTTGGAAACTCAGCCTTGGTTCTGGACCTCCTGGTTTCACATCACTAATGTAGCGAACTATCTGAACCTGAACCTGAACTAAGAAAGAATATATGAACTGGTGTTATAAAGTTGTCTGTATATTTGGAATCTTGCATATGAATAGGTTATGCGGAGATATTTCCAGGATTTCAACTTTGGCTGGTCAAAGGCATATTCATATGGTCCATCTCCACTGTTTGGTTTTATTTATAACCTTCAATTCACATTGATATATCATTTAATAAATGTCTTGTTTGGTCTGGAGCAGGTGTACTGTAGAAGGTATAGATTCAGGACTGGAACTAGACTCATCGACATGGTTTGGACCTGGTCCATTTTGGACTGGTTTCGTATCATTTAGAAGAAGTACACTATTAATTTCTGACAAATTTCAAATTAAAATTTGTCCACTAAATTTGTTCAATCAGTAATGTCAATGAGACATAGGTGGGTACACGGAACATATTTTCTTATGTTTTTCGAAGTTATTATGTCTATTCAAAAACTAAATATAAATGAAGCTAATTATTCATTTGGAAAAAAGTTTAATAATGAAAAAAATATTAGCATAGCATTTAACTATTTAAGCATTACTCCTTTTCTATATAAACCTCCTACTAGGTCTGGATTGTGACATAGTGATTTTATGGCTGCCACTCAGCAAATTGGAGCACTTATATTGTAGATGAAAGTGTGCAGTGTGCAGTGTGCAGATATCATTTTGGGTGTATACGGGTAGCTAATAGCTAAAACTGACTAAGCACCTAAAGTTTCACGTGCTTCCTTGTGTCTAACAGGTCAAGAATGAGAAAATGTAGCTTAACTAGTTCATCTGAGATGGCTATGAGCTTTATCCTCTTAGATCAATATTTCCTCTTTTGCGCCTTACCCTATTTGTGATCATATCTAGAATAAGATCATTTATGTGAGGATCTGCTTGTATGTGGGTATAGGATCTGCTTGTATGTGGGTATGCGCAGTTCTGTCATGGGTTAATTCTACATTCAATTCCTCTAAGTACTGCTCAATAGCTGGCTTCAGAAGTCCCCCCTGCACTGTACTGTTTAATTCCTGCGTCAGCGTGAATTTATGGGTTCTGCTCATTAACCAAGTTGTATAAATGTTTGATCTTATGATAGTAGTATATAAGCTTCCTGTTAAATTTTGCAAACTACAATTCCTACCTGTTTAGTTTAATTGGACTCGAGGATTTGAACAATAACTGTTCATCTGAAGCAAATTAATGGATTCTGAGGGTGTTACTTACATTTGGCAGTCGGCATTTTTTTGCATGTTGTATTGTGTCTGTTTTTATCGTGATGAAAAATGAAAATTTGGTTGGTAGTTATTGATAACTTCGAAATTTGAATTATCTGTCAGATTATTCAGGAGAGGATTGTCATATGTTGGAAAGGATTATCTATGTCATGCACTGTGGGACATATACATGGAATTTGAGTTTTCGCAGAAACAATGGAGCTCCTTATCTCAGATTTATATTGAAGCTCTGAAGCATCCAACCAAAAAATTGCATCAATATTATCATAGGTATGTGATAGTACTTTCTCTGAGTCCCATTAGTCACACTTTTAGAGAGGCAGCATTATTTATTGAAGTTTAGCGTGGTATTGACTATTTTATCCGTATCTCCTCATTTGTTGAATTTTAGAATAGGTTTTCAAGTATTTTCTCACTTGTTGAATCCGTTGTTCTACTCTTATGTCATTGTTGAAATTGTACAGTGCAAAATTTTGAATTTCTGTGGTCTAATAATATTGGTCCCTGCTTCACCTTCTCTTCCAATATCAGTTATTCCAAAAATTCTAAAACCATTATAAGCTAGCAGCTATTAAGCCCTATACTCCATACAACAACCTGGCTTCAATGTAATGTGAGAATGTATTGCATTTTTGGAGAGAAAGTTCATCGCTCTTCAAAACATTATCCAATGCGGTGAATACCCTAGTAGGTGTATTACAAACCATGGCCGGTTTATGTCAATGGAGTTGTTATTGCCGCACTTGAAGATATCTTATCCCTTTTGAGGAGCTTTTTGCCCCTCATATGGTTGTAATCACTATAGATCATCTTCTCATATTGATAAGAAAATATTATTCCAATCACAAATGTTTTCATTTGAACTTTTAGCCCGACTTTTGAGGAAGTTCTAAAATTTCAATTTTAAGTTAGAATATAGTGAAAATTGATACTAAAGAAGCTCATCTCTCTTCGTTATACTAGGGGTGTCAAGGGGACGGGGATCCCCCATTTCCCATTACCCGCGGAGATTCCCTTTCATGGGTACGGGGATTAGAAATGGTGATGGGGTGAAAATAGTTTCCCCCGTGCGGGAACGGTGACGGGAATAGATGTATCAGCCATGCGCCCGACCCCGCCGTCGAACCCCGTCAGATAACAGAACCTCAGGTAAACCAGGCGAGAATTATATAATGGAAGAAACTAAATGGGAAAAGACCGTAGAATCGTAAAATGAGTATGATTAACTAGTATTTTGAGGTATCCCACTAGTATGCTTTAAATTATGAAATTATTGAGTAAATTAACAAATATTTATTAGGCAAAGTTCAAGGAAAAAGCATTGGAATCATAAAGTAGAAGAAAATAATCAGGAATGGGGTATCCCGAGGGGGACGGGAATGAGTATGAGAACAGGGAAGGTAGGAATTATGCCAAACGGTAAATACCCAACTAATTATACGGCATGCCATGACCGGTCAATGTCAATGGAGGTGTCAATGCAATGTCAAAAGGTTTCCAATGTCTTGTGCAAGGCTATGAGACATTTACTTGATATATACCAGCCTAATTTAAAAGATGTATTAAACAATTCAAATCTGATTTCAAACTAAGGCAGAGAGTCCCTATTTATACAAGTCCTAGGCCTAAAGATAGACTAACTAAATTAATAAAATTATACCTAAGATACACTAAAATACAACGATGATGCCCATAAATAAAAACCTGAGTTTATCTATAAAAGTTCTATCTAATCCAGAAGATAGCTAATTTCATGGGCCAAGTTACTCAAGGTGGATTGTGGAGACAAGCATTGGGCGCTAGGCAGGCTAGCTGCAGATGGTCTAGCATGGGCCACAGATGGCTGCCACTCTTGGGCACACCGGGCAGATTGGGCGACAAGCAGCCGTGCGCAGGCCATAAGTGGCCGGCACTTCTGGGCACCAGGCGGGCTGGGCCATAAGTTGCCTGATGCGGGCCACTTTTGGATTGCGGTGAGCTGGGTCTCTTTGTTCCTGGATCGGGTTGTCTGTGGCCAAACGCGGACCACAAGTGGCCACACATTGGCTGCATGCCTTCTAGGCAGGGCTGCTTGTGGTCAAGCATAAGCCATATGTGGCCAGGCGCTGGCCACATGCCGCCTAAGCTGGGCGTTCGCAAGCGCATGTGTTAACTCCTCGAACGTCGTTGTGGTCCAAACTCCTGTGACGCTTTTCGTGAGTAAATCCCCTAGCTAATGAGTTAGCGATTATGGTGTTGGGGTTTTTTCGGTACTGGACTTGTGGCTATTGGGGCTATTGGGTTACTACTTAGGAGGATGACTACTGCTTCCATCATCTTGGACTTTTTGTCAGGGGTCCAATGCCGTCATTGGATATGTTGTGCTCGTCTTCCTGGATCATACCACACACCCTTTTAATCACTGTATATCATCTTCTCTTTTTATACGGGAATGCTGCTTCCAATTAATTATGTGTGTAACTTTTAGCACAAATATTGAGTAAGTTTTTAAATAGGCAAAACCACTCTTAAGTCTAAAGGGATTAGATGGGGAAATATGCACAAGAAGGAGCTCCGTTATTTTAAAAGGGCAATATACCTTGGCCTTTCTGATAGGCAGCAGAAGATCAATGGTCTGGGAATTCCATTTCCCTATTTCATCCTTTTGACTCAAAGTAAATACATGTTATAGAACAACAGCAAGAGCTGTGTTAAGCCTCAAATTTGCAGATGCTTGAGCTATCAGTTTAGGCTCCTCGTCAGCTTTGCAAGAGTCTTTTAAGTTTTTGCTTGGGAATACTGCAACTTTATTTTCTGTACTTTATAATTGAAATATATGAATATTCTGGTAAATTTATTGCTGTTACTTGATGTATTTTTAGTTTCAAAAAAATCATTACCATTTGGGAAGAGGAAATGGGATGTCATCGCGATTCTATTGTGAAGTTGCAGCCTGAAAATGGGTCTGTTGACGAGTTTACTGTACCTGAAGATGATGAAGTCTCCTCTGTCATTATTGACTTGCTGGAGCCATCCACTAGGTCTGAAGCATTAAAAAAATACTTATCTATTGGAGAACACTTGTATAAGAGGGCATCTCGGTTGGATCTTAAAATTGATTGCTTTGAAAGAAACATACATAGAACTTATTTCCATGTGAAGCCACTTGATGATGATCAACTAGAGAATTGGAAACAATATCTAGATTTGGTTGAGATGAATGGCGACTTTGACTGGGTATGTTGTTAGCTTATAATCATTGAACTCTGTTACTGTAACGATTTGAGCGATGATCTAAATGTTCGATACTGAAAATGACAGGCTGTCAAACTATATGAGAGGTGCTTGATTCCATGTGCCAGCTATTCTGAATTTTGGATGCGATATGTGGAGTATGTGGAATCCAAGGGAGGCCGAGAAATTGCAAATGATGCACTAGAGAGAGCAACCCGAATCTTTTTGAAGGCATGAACATTTGAAATTTCTGATCTAGTGCTTTGGTTTCGAATATGAGCAATGATTATGTAAATCAATGTTTTGAAATCTACTCTATGTTCTTTGTTTCTTACCTGTTCAGTGCAAACATTTTTTCTTGCCAAATATTTTTACCATCACTGTTAAAAAGTTGACTAAATTACAAGTTAATTCACTCTTACCATTTACTCAAATTTCCCTAGTTATGGCTGTTAGGTTTACAATGCTACGTTTCTTGCCAGAGTGATGTAATAGTCTCTTCTAATGATGTCGCCTATATTTTTGTTGATAAAGGGCATCCCTTCATGTTGAAATCTTATCCTAGGATGTGGTTTTATAACTTTCCACAACTTCCTGATTATAGATTGTGACCTTAAGTACGATAAGATTGTAATGAAAAGAATGTGGGATAGTGAGTGCACTCTTTTTAGGGAAATTATGTTTTATAGCAGATACTACAGGAGATGTCGATTCATGATTTAGTGTCTGGATAAATTGGGACGAATTGTGAAGAGGGTGCAATTGTAAAACCCACGTCACTGCGTCTCCTTTTCTCATTGGTTTACTGTGCTTGCTGTTTGATTCTTATTTGGATTTGCATTTTGGTGTTGAATATTTCTTCTTTGATCTATGTATTCAGCCTTCTGTGCTGTGGTTTGTGATTGGGATGTGGCGGGGTAGGAAGTTATGGGGCCTTGGGCAAGGGGAATCAATGATAGGAGTTGGATGATTAGAAGCACCGATGCCTGACAGTGGAGGTGACTTGATGGGAGGAGGTCAGGAAGGGAAAAAAGAGAGTACCTAAACGAAGAAAATGGGTAACAGATTAATATGACTTTTTTTTAGTTTAATTTAAATTTCTTTTATCAATTTATATACATGTAACATAATTTAGCACGCTATTCCACGAGAAAATGGGGGACAGATTGATAGTTGACTTTTTTTAATACCATTTTTCATACATGTAACAGTTTAGTACACCCTGTTCCATTTAAGTTGTTACCTCCTACCCCGTAGCTTGAGATCAACGAGAAGTCAATCAAACAAGATACTTCTATATGGAGTTGATCTGGCAGTTCTCTTCGAAATAGCATAAGCCACAGTTTGCAGTCTTAGATGATTTCATGACTTGTTGCATTCATATATTATAGATATTGTTGTTACAAACCCCACTGCAGTTTGTCATTCTGTCTGATGCTTTGTGAGTTCTTATCCACCTGTTCATTTCTGCATTGCAGGATTTGCCCATAATTCATCTTTTCAGTGCTGGCTTTAAGGAGCAGATAGGTGACATTTGTGGTGCACGGACTGCATTTCTGCATTTTGATATGCATTCAGAATCCTCTTTTGTTGACCATGCAATGCGAAGGGCTAATATGGAAAAACGACTGGTAAGTAATACAAACTTGGAGAAACTAATTCCTCGATCTACTTCAGTCCAAGTGTATCTCTATCTTTTTTTATTACTATGTATTTGTGAAATGGATACCTTCTAATCACTGACAGTGTTACAATATTATCAGGGAGACAATGTTGCAGCATCTAATGTTTACAAGGAAGCTATTGTTGTGGCTACCAAAGAGATGCCAGACACTCTCCCCATATTATATGTTCAGTTTTCACACCTTCAATACATGGTATGCAGTTGAAAATCACTTCATTTAAACTGCTGGCTGATTTCCATGTGTAATACTTTGATTACAAATTTTAACTCCAGTCATGATGTTAGGTAGCATTTGTTTTTCTAGTTAAGATAATCCTTCTCTTTTTTCTACTTTTCTTTCTTTGAGGGGCATTCAAAGGGCGGCAGGCTGCCAGTACTGAAATCTGGATTGAGTACTAATTAATTTATGGGCTATTTAAGTTTTGGTTGTTTTTGGTTCAGTAAACTCGGGCTATAGTGAAACATGCTTAACTCTAGTCCTAAAATTCCGGTGCTAGGCAATCAGGTCTGACCACTTTAAAAAGTCTACTCTAAGGCTGCCCTTTTGGTAAAACTTATATCTCTGTCTGAGCTTTGTTCAAACATCAAATTTGAAAAAAAAAAGAAATAAAAAATTGTGAAGATATTATTTCATTTTCCATGGCTGCTCAGCAATGAATGTGCTCAAGTTTCTACATGTTCATTGATTGCTTCCATTTAGCTTGGAAATAAGTTATTTTAATGTGGAGCATAAATAGATGTAGACATTCTTTTTTTTAGACAACACATTAGTGATTGTTTTTGTTTCAACAACATAATATATTTCTGCAAATGTTGATAAATCCCAATTATTTAACTCCAGTTTTTCCCTAGATTACCAACAGTGTAGATGCTGCCAGAGATATTTTGATTGATGGCATCCCAACTGTGGCCAACTGCAAACTACTGTTGGAGGTATACTTTCCTTCATTTTTACACAATGAATCTCCATCTGTTTAACTTTATTTTGCATTTTAATAAAATAATTTGAAGAAGTCATAGACTAGAATACTCTTAAAGCGATTACCCAAATTAATCATTAAAAATAAAAATAAATTAGTTATTAGAAGTATATCTCGTTAATACTGGAAGGCTATAGAGGAAAAAGATTAGGCGAAGTTATTAATATGAGGTGTTTCCAAATCTATACTTCAATTAAACCATTAATTGATTAAGGGTATTGTTGGAAAAAATTGCCGATTATAAGACACTATCGAGGTAAGTACCGTAAGTTGAACAAAAAGTAAAGGTTAAGCACCTAAGAAATTAAAAGTGGGAGTACTAGGAAGTTATTTGATCATCGAAACAGAAAATTTACATTCATAAGACCATATTGAGGTAAGTTGAGCTGCATATGGCTAATAAGCCCTTACAAAAGAACACATGGAATTCATTGTCCAGTTGAGTCTTCCATTTTTGTATTTGCACTTTGAGTCACAGGCAACACCATTTAACAGTTTTATGCACTTAACTTTACAGGAACTTATAAATCTTGCAGTGAACCATGAAGGAGCACGACAAGTGAGCATTCTGGATCCTATTGTTGCTGATGCGATAATGCTAGGGTCTGATGTTTCAAGAGGTCTGAGCTACAAAGACCGGCTAGATATTTCAGAGTTATACTTGAAGGTTTGTTTCACTATCAAATATGTTCTTTAGCATGAATGGTCTTTCTTATTTGTGAAAAGGGTAAATTACATGTTCGGTCCCAACAACTTGTAAGGTTTCTCATGTTGGTCCCTATACTTCAACTTGCTCTTATAAAGTCCCTATGAAGACCAATGCAAGATTAGTCCATCCGTCCAAAAAACCATCAAATCTTCTGTGGATGAGCTAGAAGATATGTGGATCATTATAATCTGGATATTCCGGAGTTACACAAATCTTGCCCATAAATTAAGAGGGTTTTCGCGAAACCACCTGTATAATGGAAGTAAGGTGACTTGATGGGAGGAGGGTTTTCACATAACCACCTTTATAAATAATCAAACCATCCGTTCACAAAATTTGCGTGCTTAGTTTCTTGGTCAAACCTGTAAGTGGCTTAGTTCTTTATATCTTAAACTGTTGATTGTTTGGAACCTTGATTGCTCTCACCGAATGCCATTCAAGCTTCAAGTATTACTCTAATAGTTCGTTCCTTTTCTACATTTCAAGCAAAGGGAGGTGTAACGTTACCCCAATAGCTGTCATATTCTTCTGATGACATGTGTATGTTTACTGCAGTTCATTGACTTGACTGGAAATATTCATGACTCAAGGAAGGCATGGAATCGTCACATTAAATTGTTTCGTCGTTCACTGAGAGCTTATTCCACAAACATGCAGCATGTCAGAGAGACTTCGCCAAGGAATATTTTTACAGATACTACACATGTCACTGCTTTTGCTAACCCAAAACAAGTGACCAGAAGTGATGATATGAGCACTTCGATTCAGCTGACAACAGATAATGCAGAAAATCTGAAAGGTGTTCCTGATGAAGATGGCAATGGCAAGGTAGTTGAGAAAAGTTACAATTTAGTAGGTGAAGCTGCTGACATCGATCTTGATGTACAGAAAGAGCAACTACATGTTTCTGGACGAGATGAACCACCATCATTGGTTGTGTTGTCCTTAAATGAGCCACACAATGAACCTCAGAGTTTATCTTCATCAGTACATCATGCCAGTGAATCCTATCAAGAAGCATCTCAGCCAAACAGTATGCTTGAATGTGAGCAAAATACTGGACCTCAACCTGCTTCCGGCTTGTTTAGTGTTGAGGTCAATAAGTCCGAGTCTCCAACTAATATAACAACACCTAGCATACGTAGTCCTCGGTGCTCCAAAGACCAGAAGGATCCGGAACGGCTGCCTTTTCCCTCTGACCACGGTTCTCCAAAAGGACAAACTTCTAGGAAGTATTCGGAGGATCAGAAGTCCAAGGAGTCATCGGTTTCGGTACTGCGACGTGGTTCTCCTAACCGTTCAGAAGGTAAACATCATGAGGATGGGTCCCTTCACTCCCTAAGGCACCATTCTCGTTGGAGTTCGGTCGAAAGACAAGGCAATGAGCAGCCACGTTCACCACGACAACCTTTCTCTCCTGATGAAATGGGTGCTCAATCCTATTTGGATAGACACCGTCAAAACCGTCCCATGTATTATGAACATTCAAGAGGACAAAGAGGGAGAAGAATGCAAAGAGACAGGCGAGGGCCCGGAAATTATGGAAGGAGAGCGCAGAATGTGCACAATCAGAGATTCACATCGACATCTCAGATGCAGCCTCCTGCCCAACCAGTTGGTGGCTACCCTTCCGGTCATATGGATCAGTATCCAATGCAGAGTAGCGATCAACAGGCAAATATGCAGAGTAACCAAAACCAAGCATATAATCAGATGTGGCAGTACTACTTTTACTACCAGCAGCAACAACAGCAGCTGATGCTTATGCAACAGCAACAGCTGATACTTATGCAACAACAACCACAGGAGCAACCACAGCTGCAGCAACAACAACAACAACAAGAACAATTGCAGCTACAAGTAGAACTGCAACAACCACAATCACAAGTGCACGTACAGAGCCAAGCAAATCAGGTGCAGGTTCTACAAAATCAGTACGAGCAGATGCAGAAGCTGATGCAGCTACAATACCAACAACAGGCAGAACACGGGCACCAGACACCACAGGCTGAGCAACAGGAACATCAGATGCAGTTACAACAGCAGATGCAAGCGTATCAGTACGAGTACCAGCAACAGTACCTACTCTACCTTCAACAGCAGCAAGGAGGGTCTTTGGAAGCTCAGCAGGTTGTTTCGGCTGAAAATCAGGACCAAAATGAGGTGCAGCTGCAACAGGAGCAGCAATTGCCACAAACGCGGCCTGTACAGCAAGTTGGAGATTATGAAAATGAAGGTGCTTCGTCACAGATAAAGTCATGATAATGCACAGGAGGAGCGTTTACTTGTTGCATACCTTTGTAGTGTGTAAGGGGTAACTATTCACAACATCCTTAACGGTTAGTTACTTTGTGCTCAGTCACTCCGCCATGCCATCGTTTTCAGCTTCTGTACAATTTGCCTTGTTTCATCCACTTTGACTTGTATGCAGGTCCCTAAGCTGGTTCCTTATCTTTTTCCTTTTCCTCCTCAATTGGCTTCGGATATCCCTCAACCATCACTTGTTTTCCCGTATCAACTACTGTCTTGGGCAATGGCTCATTAATCTTCAATCCACTTCTAATAGTAATAGCCATAACTTGCCTCTTAGGATTATTTTCAGTCTTTCCAGGAAGCTTTCTTGGATCTGTAGGAGCTTCTCCTACTTTGTGGAACACCTGATTTTCTAAAGCCTTTTGAGCTTTAGAAATTGAAGTAATGGTGCTCTCCAATCCGCTCAACCCCCATCAACTGCTCGAGCATCATCTCCGTATAGTCTTTGGGAGGTTGATTAAATCCCGGTGGAGATGCTTGAGCCTTTGGTGGTGGTGGAGCTTGACTAGAGGAAGTTGGAGGATTCAATGCACCATCCAGGTTTGAATAAGAAAATTCGGGATAGTTTCCTCTACCGATGGAAATTCCTGTTGTTATAATTTATTGGCCCTTGATAGTTTCCTCTACCGATGTAGTTCACATCTTGTTCATTAGGCGGCAACTTAGCTTGTGTCGGTGCATGAGTGTAAGTTCTTATAAGCTCCTTCAATGCTTTAATCTTATTGTTAATGATATCAAATTGAGCATTATTAGTTGTAGCGTACTAACCTCATAGACTCTAGGTCTCCGGAGTCTTTCATCAACTCTTCTCTGAGAATATTTCTCAATCACTAAGGCTTGCTTCTCTACAAATTTCCATGTTTCATCAACGGTCTTCTCCATGAAAGTTCCTCCAGAAAGGGATTGAAGCTTGAATTGAGTTTTCTCATCCAAACCTTAAAATAAATCTCAAGAAGCTCGATCTTTGGAATGCCATGATGAGGACAATCTAGCAAAAGGTCCTTGAACCTTTCTCATGACTTGAACAAGCTCTCCTTGTCCTTCATCACAAAAGCATTAATTTTACCTCTAAGTTTTGCAGTCTTCGATGGTGAGAAGAAATTGGTGAGGAATTTAGGTAGTCATCTCCTCCCAAGTGCCAACTCTTCCAGTTGGTAAAGATTGATATCAAGCAAGAGCCTTATCCTTCAAAGAAAAGGAAAATCCCCTTAACTTGTGACTATTGTTATCTAGTCTTGGAGGCCTCAATGTCTTCATAAGTATCTCATAATTCTGTAAGTGTTGGTGTGAAGACTCTCCTTCTAATCCTACAAATTGATTATGATGAATCATCATTAGAACTTAGGACAAAGCTCATAATCATGATCCGCGGGATTTCTGAAATTTACTCCCGGACGGCGTGCTCATTCATTTGGATCCATTCTTCGAGCCATAAATGGATTAAGTCCAATATTCCTCACCGGTTGGTGAGGTGCAGCTGCCGGTGCAGGTAGTGGAGGAATTTCTACCCGAACATTGCCTCCTCTTTCAAGAAGCAATTGCCTCATATTAGCTTGCATCTCAACTATTTGTGCTCTAATTTCTCCTTTTTCCTGTGTTGCTGCTCTTTTGTCTTCTAAGGCTTCATCTCTAAGCCTTAATTGGTCCAAACCATGATCTATTTCGGCTTGAATATCTCTTCCATCCATCTTTTCCTTAGCTTTCCTTAGTCTTCTTATGTAAGTTTTCTCCGGTTCATGATCGTAGGAAACGAGTTCTTCGCATAAACCTAAAAAGAAAGGGATTTTTTTGCAAGAACAACCACTCAAAGCAAAAAGATTAATAGCAAAAGCAAAAGTTTAAACTAGACAACCGAAATTACCGCTTCGTCTAAACCAAGTCCCCGACAATGACGCCAAAAACTTGTTCGCTCTCACACGTGTGTGAAATATGAACGAAAATAATCTTTAAATTTATACATGAAACAAAAGCCAAGCAAATAATTGAACCCACATTGTACGGATCATTCACAACAAAAGAAAATATTACAAGGTCGATCAAACGGACTATGGTGAAACCAAATATTAAATATCAAATCTAGCATAGATTGTTGCAATGATCAATGACTGAAAAGAACAAAAAGCAATAATATGAATATATGATAATCAGGGGAATTGCAGATTCTAGAGATCAAGGCATCCGGTTGTGGTTTTCGACTCAAGACTTCTAAAGAACTATGGATAGAGCTAGGATTGCTAAGGGAATGTGTTTCTAAGGTGGGAAAGATCACGGGGAGGTCTCACTATCCACTATCCCAAACCAAAGATCCTATCACCGGGTAAGTCTCAAGGATCGAAGGAAAGGAAATATAATCTCAAACCAACCACTCAACGTAAGGGAATAGAAGTAACCTTTATCGGGTAAGTCATAGGTTAACTCACAAAGGCGAGAAGAAGGCACACACAAACCCAATAAAGGCTAAACCTTTATTATCTAACACTCATTATATTTGACAACCAAGAAAGGGAATCACTGGGAATGTCTCTTCTCAAGCTTAGATGTAAGCTTGAAAGGCTCAACAAAGCTAGGAATTGGGCAGTCTAAAACCTAGGAAAAATGATATAACATAAACGGATCAACAGAAGAAACCACAAGTTGTTCTTGCTAAAATCTCGGCCAAGATTCTTGAAGAACAAACCGAGATTCATATTTGCAAAGGTAAAACAAACTCTCAGGGTCCAATCTAAACTTAAAGGCTCAATCTATTATTATCTAAACCACAACCATCAACAATCACCTAGAATCACAAGAGATTTTCCCAACAACACACATATTCAGATCAAGAAAGATATATGAAATCAAGAAAATCATAAACCAAAAGAAGAGTAAGAAGTACTTAGCAAGGTGTCTTCAATAATCAAAATCAAAACCAATCTAGTAACAAAGATCCAATCTTGTGTCTAAAAACAATGAAATCTAAAAACTATGTATTTCTCTCAAGAATCTTCACAATCTCTCAATCCGAAAGTGTTGCAACTAATGATGATGTAATCTCTCTAAAGTGTAGTATCCGATGGTGTATGTATGATGTAAGACGTATATCGATCCCCAATACGTCCCTTTGATGCTGCAACTATGCTTGACTTATAGAAGGTCTAGGGTTGCAAAACTTCGAGCCATGTTATTTTACACAATCTCGGCCGAGATTTCCATGAATTAACCGAGATTATATATTGTTAAGTGTTTCCTTTAGCTCCTTGCTTGTATCCTTTTGATTGATGATCCTTTGTCCTCCTTTATGCTCCAAAATGCTTCCTATGTGATCCACATTGATGTCTTGTCCTTGTATGTTCTGTTTTCACTCCAAAATGTGTCAATTTAACTACAATTACAACAAAATTATACGTTGACATCTTTTCTAACAAAGTAGGCAAATATAAGCTCAAATGCTAAGGATCTATGTCTATGCATGCAAAAGAAAGGGAAAACTACCTAAATACATGTCTATAACTAGGTCATGGTTCATGTCATCAAGATGTGAGGCAACGATTGGATAGCATCAAGCAAGGTTCCATGACTGAAGGAAGTATATACCACCATGCAAATGACGATGGTGAAAGCTAACATTCAAGAGGATGGGGAGTCTATTATGGCTTGATTTTTAAGAATTTTGCATCCTTCATTAGCCAATGAAATTGATTTATATCCATATGCTTCAATGACTAACGTACTACATTTGACTATAAAGGTAGAGAAGAAGATCAAATGACAGAACCAAGGATCGGGTTCGTGGAATCCAGAGAGGAAATCCCGGCCAAATCCCGGCTGAGGTATTGGCCGAGATTTTTAGAAACATGAGGGAAGATAAACAACTCCAGATCCAGTAGCCCAAAAATCTTCTTCGCAGTCTCTCCATTTGAATGAGCCTTCAAAGGATAATAAAGGGAGCACTTCTAACTCTACTTTACGTTCTAGAGATATCGTATGCTTTAAATGTCAAGGTAGATGTCACTACATGAGAGATTGTCCTAATAAAAGGGTGTTATTTTAAATTAACAAGGACAATATGAGAGTGAGGAAGAACATGATAATGATCATACCCATCTTAGTGCATTGCATGAACATGATAGCACTAGTGAAAGTGATGAAGGTTGTGAATATGAGCACGAAGAATCTTTAATTGCTATGAGAACTTTGCATGCTAAGATAGCCCCATGTGAGGATAATGAAAGGGAGAACCTTTTTTATACTAGATGTCTTGTTCAAGGAAAGGTGTGCAACATGATTATTGGTGGTGGTAGTTGTTGCAACATTGCTAGTGATGAGTTGATCCCTAAGTTGCAAATCACTACTTTCTATCATCCTAAACCTTCTAAATTGCATTGGATGAATGATTGTGCAGAATTGAAAGTTAATCGACAAGCTAAGATTGCTTTCACATTAGGAAAATATGAGGATATTGTTGTGTGTGATATTGTGCCTATGCAATCATGTCATATCTTATTAGGGCATCCATGACAATTTGATAGAAAAGTCAAACATGACGGTTATACTAACAAACATTCCTTTGAGTTCAATGGACAAGCAATTACTCTTATACCCATGAATCCCTTGCAAATTGCAGAACTTTATGACAAGAAGGAGAAACACAAGGAAAAAGAGCGAGAAACACCTTCCAAAGAAGAAATCTCGGGAAAAACAGGGAAATCTCGCCCGAGATATGAAGAATCTCGACCCAGTTAAGAGAAATCACAATCTAGTGCAGAATCTCGGCCGCAAAGCAAAAATCTCACCCGAGATTTACAGACCGAGATTCCTTCTCTGAAGCCTAATCGAGCCCTTTTAGCATCCAATGAGAATTTCTTGATGATTTTGTTCCTTTGGATATTGTTTTACTGAGCATATGTAAAAGCATTATGACTTTGAGTGACAAAGTCAAGGCTATCTTATCTAAAACATTTTAAGGACTTTGAATGAGTTTTGTGATGTATTTCTGAATGAGATTCCTGCATATCTTCCACCTTTTCAAGGCATTGAGCATCTAATTGATTTCATTCCAAGTTCGACACTTTCTAATCGTCCAACATACAAGATGAGTCCTTAGAAAAGCCAAAAAATTCAAGATCAAGTGCAAGAGCTTTTGAATAAAGGGTATGTTCGAGAAAGCTTGAGTTCATGTGTGGTTCTAGTTCTATGGGTACCAAAGAAAGATAATACTTGGAGGATGTGTGTTGATTGTAGAGCAATCAATAACATTACTATCAAGTATCGACATCCCATTACTAGATTATATGACATGCTAGATGAGCATAGTGGAGCTACATTGTTCTCCAAGATTGATCTTAAGAGTGAATATCATCAAATTTGGATGCAAGAAGGTGATGAATGGAAGACGGCGTTTAAGACTTATAAGTTTGGTCTTTATGAGAGGCTGATATTCCTTTTGGTTTGACTAACACTCATAGTAATTTCATGATATTGATGAATGATGTCTTACGTCATTTCATTGGAAAGTTTGTGGTTGTCTACTTTTACGACATTCTTATCTACATCAAATCACTCGAGGAGCATGAAAAACATTTGAGGGAAGTACTACAAACTCTTAATACTGAATCTTTATATGCTAATATTGAGAAATGTGGGTTTAATACTGATCAAGTTGTTTCCTTGGATTCGTAGTGAGTACAAGAGGTCTAGAGGTGAACAAGGAGAAGATCAAGGTATCCAAGAATGGCCTAAATCTACCGCAATCAGTCATGTCCGATCTTTTCATGGACTAGCAACATTTTATATACATTTTGTACGAGACTTCAACACCATTGCAACCCCTCTCACATCTCTCACGAAGAAGCAAGTACAAGTCGAGTGGGGAGAACTTCAAGAAAAAACATTTAAGGAGTTGAAGAAACAACTATCGCATGCACCAATATTTCTAGCACTTCCATAGATTTCACTAAACCGTTTGAGGTTGAGTGTGATGCATCGGGGAATGGAATTGGAGGAGTGCTTATGTAACAAGGTAAGTCACT
Organism: Fagopyrum homotropicum; assembly: GCA_033239125.1. Lineage (NCBI taxonomy): Eukaryota > Viridiplantae > Streptophyta > Magnoliopsida > Caryophyllales > Polygonaceae > Fagopyrum > Fagopyrum homotropicum. The sequence continues at coordinate 104,452,476 of BSWB01000005.1, forward strand.
TGCCTAATTTAGTGAAAAATTAAAAGGAGCATGCTTGAACTATTCAACCTATGACAAAGAATTATATACTTTATTTCGAGTTTTCAAGAGTTGACAACATTATCTTTGGCCTAATGAGTTAATCCTTAGAACTAATCATGAGTCTCTAAAGTATTTTAGGAGTCAAGATAAGTTGGATGGGAGTTATGATAGATGAATGGAGTTTATAGAAATTTTTCCATATATCATCAAGTATAAGAAAGAAAAAGACAATGTTGTTACTGATGCCCTTTCTAGGAGACATTCATTGATCAGCACAATGGATTCTAAGGTCTTATGCTTCCATTATTTAAGGATCTATACGTGGATGACATTGATTTTGGTGATATTTACACGCAATGTAAATCTCGGCCTTATTCCACAAATCTCGGCCGAGAATCTGACTGAGATTTTCCATTGTTGCGTGATAAATACTATATGTTCGAAGGTTTTCTGTTTCATGAGGATAAAGTATGCATCCCTAGATGTTCTCTCAGACTATACTGGTTGAGGAAGCTCATATGGGAGACTTAATGGGACATTTTGATAGAGATAAGACTTATCACATGCTGCATTCATATTTTTATCGACCTTATATGCTTAAAGATGTTGAGAATATGCTTAAGAGATGCATTGTGTGTTTAAAAGCTAAGTCTAGATTAAAACCACATGGTATGTATACTCCCTTACCTACACCTACTTCACCATGACTTGATATTGGTATGGACTTTATTCTAGGATTACCAAGGACTAAGAAGGGGATATATTCTATATTTGTGGTTGTTGGTCGTTTTTCTAAAATGGCTCATTTTATTGCTTGCCATAAGACTGACGATGTTTATAACGTGGCTAACTTTTATTTAGGGAAGTTGTTAGGTTACATGGAGTACCAAGGACTAGCGATAGGGATGTTAAATTTCTTAGTTTCTTTTGGGAGACTTTTTGGGGAAAGTTTGGTATAATGTTGTTATTTTCAACCTCTAGTCGTCCTCAAACGCATGGTCAAATAGAAGTCACTAATGGGACTTCAACCACTATTTTGAGAGCTGTTTTGAAGGACAATTTGAATGCGTGAGAGGATATTTTACCACATGTAGAATTTGCTTATAATAGTACCTTGCATACATCTACTAATCTAACGCCTTTTGAGTGTGTCTATGAGTTGAATCCTTTGACCCCTTTTGATCTTGTACCGTTGCCTATAGAGGAGCGAGTAGATTTTATTGTAGGAAAACAATGTTGAGTTCATCAAGGAGTTGCATGAAAAAGCATGCATAAGGTTGGAAAACAAAGGAAAAAATGTGCCATCCAAGGCCAACCGGAATCATAAGGAAGTGTTATTCAAACCAGGATATTTTAGTATGGTTGCACCTAAGGAAAGAGTGATTTCCGAAGAAGAGGAAGTCTAAGTTGTCTCCAAGAGGAGATGGGCCATTTTGTGTAAAGTGTAAGGTTGGTAACAACGCTTATGTCTTGGAGCTCCCAACTGAGTATGGAGTAAGCAAGACCTTCAATGTAGGAGACTTGAGTCCTTTTGAGTCTAAAAATGAACATGTTGGTGATTCGAGGACGAATCCTTCTCAAAAAGGGGAGTATGATAAGGGACCATTCTCAACAACACCTCAAGGACCAATCACTAGATCAATGACCAAGACATTGAAGGATAATACAACCTCATCATCTTCGAGTCCCACCATGGAAGGAGCTATCACTAGAGCAAGAGAAAAGATCATTCATGAAGAAGTTGTTAGCTTATTGACAACATGTGCACTCAAAGAGACCTCACTCATACTTAGGTCTTATTTAGTGACATTGTTGGCTACTGTGGAAGGACCATACAAGGACCAAGATTATCAAACAAGCATAGAAGGTAGTTAGGACGAGGAAAGAGCTCTAGAGAAGAAATATCGGCCCTGAGGACCAAAATCTCGCCCGAGACTTCTACAAATATTGACCGAGATTTGGCTCTTGTCGAGTTATAAGATCCCGCCACGATCCTATTAGTCTTGGATAGTTTTTATTATTTTAATATCTTTAAGGCTCTAAAACATTCTAAAGGTATTTGTTGATCATATCTTTTAGAATTATCTTTTAGCTGTAGATTTTATCTTTAGCCTTATAAGGTGAGATTATTAGGTATATTTAATTTGATTAATATTTCCACTATATTGTTTGAACTCGCTGCTTCATTTACAAAGTTGGTGTTTTATTCATTTCTATTCAATCAAAGAGAGAGCCTTGATTGAATCCTTGTGAGTACTAGCTAGATTGCGCTTATGTGTGTTAATCATCTTAAAGGTTGGTTTTCCTTGTCAATTTTAGTCTCTCTTTGTGCTTGTCTTATCTAGAAGGCTTGCGTAAAGTTAAAGAAGTGATCGTTAAGGTAAGCTCTTCGTTAAGGGGTTTTGACACATAATTGGTCAATGTTCTTTGCGGGAATACCTTGGTTCATATCTTCCTATATTTCCATTAAATTCCTTCCATATAATCATCTTCTTATCTTTTCATTATCAATTCATCAAACTCACGTTCTTTGGTTTCGAAGTTAGATAAATCTCGGCCAAACACCAAAATCTCGCCTGAGATTCCTTCTTTGAGGCAGTTCGTGGACTTTCAATCTAGATCGGAAATCGTGGGTTCAACCCCGCATCAACACGTGTCAGCAATCTTCCAAAGACGAATGCCAAAGAAATGTAGTGATCCAGGTATGGTAAGCATTCCTTGTCTCATTGACGAAACTTGCTTTGACAAAACCATGCTTGATTTAGGTGCTTCAATTAATGTTTTATCATACTCCATTTATAAATCACTTGGTCTTGGACCATTGCATGAAACCGGAATATTTGTACAAATCCTATCGTGGGTGAAAATTTGGTACCTTATTTTAGAAGAAATTCCTATTAATCTAGTCAAGGTATTTTTGAATATTTGTTGAAAGCTTGAATGCAATCATTAAATAACTTGATTTTGAATTTAAGTTTGCCTTTATCAGGATTATTTCTTGAGAAAAGATGATGTTTTTCATTTTGTTAGGAGTTATTTAGTTTTTGAGCTGATACTATTTAAAATATCTTTATTAACTCATCCATTTATGGTCGGATAACTATTATATTTTTGTAGGTTGTTTGTTTCTAGGATGTCTTCCTCTTTTGGTTGTCAAGTCTACATTTGTTGTTGTTTGAAATGCTCACTAGTAGTTGGTTAGGACATACATAATCATAGTACTTGATGTCGTTATTACCTTAGAAAAGATTACAATGTCATCTTCAAATGTCAAGAAACGAATAATGGACTCGCTCCTAGATATTGAAAAGCCTATTGTCTTCCTATTTTCATTCCTACTACTTGTATGTTTTTGGCCAAAAACTCATTAAGTTAAAAAGTAAAGAGATAGTGGATGCTCTTGACAACTTGATTTTCACTAATTTTGCGTATGGATATGAAATATAAATTCTCTCTAAAAATAAAACTCAAAAATGCAAATTTAGGTATTTTTTAAAATAATTTATATAATTAAAAAAAAACAATTTATATAAGTTGGTTTCACATTAAACGTTATTTATCACAGGCTTCACTGTATAAGTATGTTTAATCTAGTTTGTCCGTATGTTAGCGGTTAGTATGTGATTGTGACAGTAAGTATCACTACAAAATCTATTCTCAAGAAATTCCTGGGTGGCCGGGCGGTTTTCTCTCGCAATACACAGCTCTACAGATCTAATCAATGGCGGATATTAGGACGGCCGTACTCTCCCTCACGATGGCGGCGTTGCTCGTATGCGCCATCGCCGGGGACAATAACCACGCATACTCTCCCTGTAGAGACACAACGGTGCAGAAGCACGATGGATTCACAGTCGGTATAGCATTTGCTGCCAAGAGCTCCTTTTACTCTACCACTAACACCTCCATCCAGCTCTCGCCCTGCGACAAGCGTCTCTCCCTCTCCAACTCCAACGCTCAGCTCGCCCTCTTCCGCCCCAAGGTCGACGAGATCTCTCTCCTCACCGTCAATTCCTCCTCCCTCGCACCGGTACATCTCTCTAGATCCATCTGTTTTATTTCACTGCGATGTGATCGAGTTAGGGTTTGTGTTTGGTAATATTAATTTTAGCTTACATTTTGGTTTTGATGTTAGCTTGTTTGCGCCTGAACTAGATCGAATCCCTTTTCTCTATGCTCAGTTAATTTTTGTTTCGTTCGTCTTTGGTTTCAAGTGAAGTAGAAGATTTGAGTGCTGCAATTAACAATGCAACTAATTTTCTCTCTCTAAATATAATGTCTAAAATATTCGTGTTGAATCTGTGAAAAAATCTAGTTAGGAATATGTCATATAATAGCAAAACCTAATCACACACAAAAACTACAGAATTCAAACTTATACGATTCTGATTGGAACTTTTCCTGGCCATTTGTGTCAATTGACCTTTTCAAGTTCTCCGAGTCCTTGTCAGCTAGGGGGCTTTCCTCCGTACATCCAGTATTTGCCTAATCAATGGATGCGTTGATTGCTGATTTTTGTAGAAATGGATTCCAGGAATTTTTAGTACTCTCTTTGGCTAGTTGCTCTGATAATCTGATTTTTTTCTTAAGCAAGTGCCTAAGCTCGATCCCCTCACTTTGTAGCCCCATGGCGTATATTATTCTATGTTTTAAACCAATTTGTCTAATCTTTTATGAATTAAAATCAAAACTGTCTTAGTCAATCCATCTATTGTTAACCTCCCTAGCTGATCACTATTATTACGAACTTTGACTTGTTTCTGTTTTTGTGTTGATGCTATATTACTAACTTGAGGAACTTCTGAAAGGGCTCATATCTCACTTGTAAAATCATACTTCTGACCCGTGATCATTGATGACTTCTTAAATGTCATCTTGTTACTTACTCAACCACTTGTCATTGTCTCATTGTTAATAATATTGCCACTGTTCTCTTCCATGGATAGTTGACCTTTACTCCCCTCCCTTACTGCCATGGGTTTCTCTCCCCTTACTGCCTTGTGCTAATGGTGGTTGCCTATGGCAGCATTCTTGCTTCACGAAGATACTGAAGGTCCTTAGAATCATGGTTGTTGAATCCTCTCTTAAGATGTTTAAGTAACATAAAACTGGAAACACATTAGGAAATTTACAGTTAGTTAATGCATGCATGCAATGAGAACTTGTAATCACTATCCATGATGGTGGATGCATTCTTGTTTAAATACTCATCAGTATAGGATAGTCTCCTTTTTCTTGCTCAAATCATGATGGTCGATGCATATAAAAGGTCAACTTCTATTACATTATATGTGTAGGATCAATGTACAACTCTTCCTCTAGCTTACCCACTTATTCCTCTTCAAAGTTCTTTTGAGCTTTGAAGGGGGTAAATCTTAAACTTCCTTTTCTCTTCATCCATTGTTATGCTATAGCCTGCAAGCCAGTGTGCCTGCATACTTGTCTGTTTGTACATATGCCAATGCTCAGTCCCCAATCATATAATGATTTTTATGTTTTTTGTAATTTCGAAAACGGAAAGGTAGTGATTGTATAACTCATTCCAAGCTGCTAACCAGTATCCTATAGGCTAGATGAGAAACAATCTCCAAAATAAAAGAATCCTCTTTATGTTGTAGAGTTTTCAGCTTTGAAAATGCAAAGTTCAAAATGAAGGAAAACCTGCAATAAAGCTTCCTGTATTTTCCAAAACGAAAAGTTAGAAATTATACTTATAAATCATTCCAAGTTGCTAACCAGTAGCCTATAGGCTAGATGGGAAACAATCTCCAAAATAAATTTATGTTGTAGAGATTTCAGCTTTGAAATGCAAAGTTCACATTTGAAGGAAAACGCTGCAATAAAGCTTCCTGTGCTCTGATCACTCCTCCAACTCCTAGCTATATTTCCTGTGAACTCTTTCCCTTTCCTAGGGAAATCTGGAAACGTGTATCCTAATATAAAACTATGGCAACTATGACATTTCTTGTCTCCCAACCTTTTTTTGTTTCTCTTTTCAGCATATCTTTCTGTGATTCCCTTTGCCGGAACCATGTGTAGTTAACTTACACCATTCAACAGGCCTTGGCTCCCAAGTATTCCACTCTTCTTGTGTTGCTTTTTAATTTGTCTTGCCCATCCAGCATTTATCTTTGTAAGCATTTTTTGTATCTGCCTTAATAAATAATAAGGTGTAATATATTCTTTAAGGCTCAAATCATCTTCTCCAAAAAGCCTGTTTGTTTTAGCAATCTCCAAATACACCATGTTGTACTGAGAACGCAGAATGCTGTTTCCTTTTCCCTCCAAAATATTGTTCCGGATTTATTCCTCTAAGTCATCCTCACCTATGAAGCACAAAAACGTGAGATGGGTACTGTTTCACGTCTTAAAGGAAGAAATAACCGTAAGAAGTGGGAAGTAAGAAGTGGGAAGCTGCAGACAACGGCCACAATACATGTAAACTACTTGAACTGGGTTTGAAATAGGAAAGAGACACAGCACCCGAAACTGGATTCATAAAATACAGTAGTGTGTCTTCTTGAAACTACAAAGAATGTTATTTTTTCTTCATGAAGACAAGCATCCAAACATCACAGACTTCTTGTGCTCATTCTTCTGTTTTACTTTTCTTGGGTTCCCTCTGTGAATCTGGGCATAGGATCAAGTCACAGGTCTAAACACAAAAAGACTCCCTGAAATGGTGAAGGCGTGGATACCTCCTATAGTGTAAACCTCTTGAGAATAATTTTGCTTTCCTTGCTGATGACTATTGTATAACTATATCCTAATGACAAGAAAAGATAAATAAACTGTCAACGAAAATTAATCAACTATACCCTGAATTATGTGCAGGTAACATTATAAACTGAATCCTGAATAAAACAGGAATATGACAGCATTTTCATGAATGAAGATGTCATATTATCTTTCTTTAGTTGAGTTAGCTTTAAGGGAAGTGAGAAACATATGTGACAAATTATCTTTCTCAAAGAGTTCAATTGCCTCATGGATCTGATTCCTGATCCACCTTTCATTCCTTTTTTCCCGACTATCAATTCCCAACTGATAGTATGGATTTTTCCTCCCTTCCCGATCCGTCAAAACAAACACACTCTTCTTTGTATCCAATTTATCACATATCCAAATCCTGAATCCTGAATAAAGATGTCATATTATCTTTCTTTAGTTGAGTTAGCTTTAAGGGAAGTGAGAAACATATGTGACAAATTATCTTTCTCAAAGAGTTCAATTGCCTCATGGATCTGATTCCCGATCCACCTTTCATTCCTTTTTTCCCGATTATCAATTCCCAACTGATAGTATGGATTTTTCCTCCCTTCCCAATCCGTCAAAACAAACACACTCTTCTTTGTATCCAATTTATCACATATCCAAATCCCTCTAGACAAATCCTGCACAAGGATGATATAAGTGGTCATAGCATTAAGTTGTCTACATGCCATCCGCTGTTCTATGACAATGGACTAGTGTTTTCTTGGGTAATTTGGTAACTCTTAGTTTTCTTTTACACCACTTCTGAACTCTCTTGGAGAAACATACATGCGATGTATTATAGCTCACCTTTTCCTGACAGGCTATTGAAAACTTTAAACTTAAAACTTAACTAAACCTCGCTTTATCCTTTTCTGTTGGATTCTTTCAGTGACAAGTGGTTATATGCAGAAAAAATGCGGGATCATGTGTATTCTGTCCTTCGTTTAGATGCTCTACCAAACAAAAGTAAAAAATAAGTGATTTCCTCCTATTACTTCCTCTTGTTTCTTTTACCCTTATGAGCATGGCAGACGTCTTATGACAAGCTTTAGGGAGATACTTTTACGAGCCACTAAGGGTCCGTACGGTAGTGTAGTTTATATGGGGTTGAAGGAGGGGTCGAAGAAATTTTTGCTAGTCACTGAACGGACCCCAAAATTGTGGCCGGCCCTAGTGTAGGATCTAATCACAGGTCTAGACTCGTCAGGATCTTTCCTGGGATCTATGATGATAAATGAGAGAATAAATGAAAGCAAGCTCATCCTTGACAGAGCTTGTTCCTTGGTGTACCGTGTAAACCTTTTTTAAAAAATAGTAATTCTGCTTCTCTTATTGAATTATAAAGCCTCTGTATAGGATGTTAATAGCAAGGGGAAGATAAAAACTCAGATTCTAATATAAGCTAAGAATGATAATCTATATCATCATCAGATAATAAATTTTTACCCTGGTAACAACTACAATGTATAAAATCCCTAGATAAATAAATAAGATATTGCAAAGCAATGTATTATCTTTTTTTAACTAGGGATCTTTTTTTAACTCTACGCGTCCTACCATCCATATAGAGTATCGTTTCCCAATGCACGTGTCCATATCATAAATGCATCCATATCATAAACGCGCTCATATCATACACTAGGACAATTATATGAGACAAGCTACTCAGGCTCTTCAAAAGCTCGGCTTGAGTCCCTTCATTTTCTAAACGAGCCAAATATTAACACATTTTAAGGTTCGTATAAAATTTAGGCTCGGATCGTTATAAATGAGTCGAGCTTGGGCATGTCAATGCTCGGCTCATTCGGCTAAAATAAGAGCATTATTCAGCTCGTTACTTTCTAAACGAGCCGAATATGAATACATTTTAAAGTTCAAATAAAATTTATGTTCGGCTCGTTTATAAACGAATCAAGCTTGAGCATGCCAATGTTTGGCTCCTCTGGCTCGCATAACACCCCAATCAGACACCGAAGGAGCTAGGAGTCAAGGGTTTCATTATATATTGTACCTTGATTGTGATTTATAAGTGATAATGAAGTTGAGGTTCGCAAAGCATGTAGAAGTGCACCACTAGTTTGGAAGAGCAATTCGACGAGTTTCAATATGTTTCTTTAAACAACCGGTTCAAGCCAAGACAACTAAATCATATGCCTTGGGGTTAAATATCCTAGGACTCAATGTTCTATAAATATTGTATGTACTCATAGGCACCTACTTTGTATGATTTCCTGCAGGAATCTTACGGTGCAGGCTACATGGTAGCATTTGCCGGCTCAAAATACGCTGCGAGATCTCCTCTGGCTTTTGTTGCAAACGGTTCGCATATTGTGACCAGCTTCACCCTGGTTAGCGGTTATGCTATCTGCTTTTTGAATCTGCTTTTCTTTGCCACTCTTGAATGATGTGATGATACATTGTTGTGAATACAGGTTTTGGAATTCAAGAAGGGTCGTCTGAATAACCTGTATTGGAAAAGAGATGCATGTGCGTCATGCAAAGGGAGCTCCAACTTCGTTTGCCTAAATGGTCAGGATTGCGCGATCCCTATCAAAGATTGCAAGAGCCATCAAGGGAAAGTAGATTGCAGTGTGGGTATACAAATGGCATTCTCTGGGACAGATAAGCACTATGAAGTTCTCAACTCTTGGTATGAAGTGAGCAACCTTCGCCAATACTCTCTCTTTGGTCTCTATTCGAATCTGAAGAACTCGCTTTCTAGCCAGTACAACAGTATCTTCTGATTCTCTCTTTTAGTGTTATTTGTATTTCCATCCTTGTTGAAGCCACCATATTCTTTCCTGTCATCTCTGTAGCATATCAAGATTCGAATCTGTCTCCTGAAAGCCTCGTTCTGTATATTTTTTCACCTCAACCTCCTGTTTGATTCTAACCTGATGCTCATGTTTCTGCCTTGATCTAAATCTTCTGTTTGAAACTTGTCACGTGTTTATATGTTTTTTAAAGGCGTGTTTCTTAGTTATTGTGTTGGTTGAACCTTTCTTATCATTGGTCTTAAAGCATTCGCGACTTTTGAATCAATTTAATGATCAGATTAGTTGTTATCAGTTCTGAACTGGGTTTGGTCATGATATTATTATTAGACACACATGTGACCCTTGACACTGTAGTCCATTCTAGCTGTTCTAATAAATTCTACCCCGATGAAAGGGATCAATGGGTCCCACATTATTAACATGTTATATTGCTATTGTTAATGTATTTCCGTCTAATAATATTTTTAAAAAATCATTTTGCTATTGGCACCACTTTTTATATTGAACTTTAAGTTAAACTAGTTTAGTGTTTCCATCTTGTGCGGATTTTATCTAAAATAAAATAAAATAAAATATTATTCTTATGTTGAAAATACTTTAGGAAATAATTGTGTGAATCGTTTTTGAAAATTACTATAAATTAATTAGTCATATTATTGCCTTATATTATGGAGTTATTTTTTAAAATAATTAGGTAATTTAAAAACTATTAAATAAAGATCTATTAAAAATAACTAAGAAAGCAATTAGGCAAGCGACTCACCTAACATATATTGATCTGATATTAATAATAATTATTCTTGAACTAATTAGCTAAAAGGCATAGAAATGTATGATTTATTTAATTTTCAATTCCTCTATATATAAAAGTTCTCAAACTATCACCAACAAAATGAAGGAATACAAGTTCTAAAATTGTAAGTCTTACTTGATAACCGATTTGTGATAGCAAAATACATGAATATATGTTCGAATGGAAAAAAAATTGTGGATAACAAATGATTTTAAAAATAATTACGAGAAAAAAAATATTATACCAAAATATACGTATTTGACTTTGTTAAACTAGATTACAAAGTCAAATATGTATGCGTAGGTCGGCGATTTATTTAAAAATATATAGACAAGGTATGCGTAGGTTAACAATTTTTTTAAAAATATATAGACAATGACCAATGTAACAGTAACTCGGTAAGTCAACGGCCCACATATCAGCAATCAAGTATGTCAACAACACACCTAATTATGGGACAACGACCCACATATAATAGGCCAACAACCCACATAACAAATATAAATCCAATATGAATAATAATTATACTTGAACTTAGTCAAAAGGCCTAAAAATATATGATTTGTTTAATCTTTAACCCTTCAATTTATAAAATTTTACATCTTAGTACAAAATACATGAAAATATGAACGAATTAAAAAAAAAATCATGGATAAATAAAGATTTTATAAATAGTTATAAGAAGAAAAAAAAATATATTATACCAAAAATATATGTATTTAACTTTGTTAAATGAAACAACAAAGTCAAATACGTATCCGTAGGTCAACGGTTTTTCCACATAACAATAGGCCAACGAACCACATAATTATAAGTCAACAACTCACATTATAGTAGGTGAACGACACACATAACAATAGGTCACTGATCCACATAACATTAGGTCAACAAACCACATAACAAATATTAGTCCGATATTAATAATAAAAAGGTATGATTTGTTTAATTTCAAACTCTCTATTTATACAAGTTGTCAAACTATCAACCTTAATTGATAACTGATGTGGAATATAAAAAATACATGAAAATATATGTATTTTATTTTGTTAAATGGAATAACAAAGTCAAATACATATCCCCAGGTCAACGGTTTTTTAAAAATAATTATGAAAAGAAAAATAGAAAAATATTATACTAAAAATATACGCATTTGACTTTGTTGAATTAAATAACAAAGCCAAATACGTATTCGTAAGTGTACGGTTTTTTAATTTTTATTGACAATGACCCACATACGTTAGGGCAACGACCCACATAACAAATATTAATCCAATATGAATAATAATTATACTTAAACTTAGCCAAAATAACAAGAAATGTATGCCTCTGTTCATACAAGTTTTCAAACTTTCAGTCATACTTGATAATCGATGTGGATAACAATTAGAGGAACTCCTTTAAAAAACTAAACCTCAAATGAACAGTTACGTAAAAGATAATTTATTTATTTTACGAAAATATAATTATTTGATTTTTCTAAACAAAATTAAAATTAAACAAAGTATTTTTTTAAGTAAAAAATCGCTACAAAATCAATAAGTAATTTTAAAAAAAAATAATTTGGCGTTAAGTGTGAGACCTCCATTTCAAAATATTACTTCCGCGACAAGCCACAACAACGTCAATGTATATTGCTTTAGTAATTACTAGTTTTATTACCCGCACCTTGTGCGAGTTCAACTATAACAATATTGTCAATATTTATAGATTAAAATGATTATTTTAGAAGATAAATAAATAGTAAATTGTGGTCATAGTGGATAATGGAGTAAAGAGTAGTCGTACATTCATCATAAATTTACATAAGTCAAAAATAAAATAAAGCTTACTTATTTTCTTTAATACATTGGTTATTTTATTTTTGATAAAAAAACATTTTATAATAAATTATCTTTTGAAAAATTCTTACAAGTGACGATACTTATCGAGTATATTCTACCAAATTGACTCACATTTATTTTTTATTAATTTTTGGTGATATGCTATACTATTTTGACATAATATACCATTATAATATTTAAAAATTAATAATATTATAAAAATAAATTTTTCTAACAAACAAACAAAAGATACATCAACTAACTTATGAACTAAAATTATTTTTAAAAAAATAGTTATTTTAAAATGAGAAAATTGGTGTAGGAAAGCCCTTTTTGTATCCATGATACGATCTAAGCCTCTCCAATTTTCTCCCTAAAAATAAAACTAAATTAAATTATAAAGAGACTATTAATTGGGGGACTCCTCTAACTAAAAAAATTTTATCCCTTAATTAAGGAGGATAAATAACTATTAAAAATTAAAAAGATAAACTAAATTAAAAAGAAAAGTGAATATTAATTGTGGGGACCACTCTCATTAAAAAGATTCTCTCCCTTAATTAATATGGATGTTTTTAATTAAATAAAAAAAATGAGAGTGGTCCCCATAAATTTTGTACATAATTTTATGTACATAATTTTACACGCAGATTATGTACATAATTTCGCACGCATTATGTACATAATTTCGCACGCAGATCTATATAACATACTAAAACACAACCCACTTAGTCCACATGTCAATCACTAAGATATGCCACCTAGGACTTTTTTCAATATATTTACAAATATGCCACAAGATATTTACAAATTTGTCATTCTTTTTATAAAATAAATTCTAAAAAAATTAATAAACAATTAGAAATTCCACATCATATTTTAAACATGCCACGTAAGAATCTAATTGACTTATTTACAAATTTGTTACATATACCTATTAAATATTTAAAATAAAAAAAATCATAAGATATTGATAATAAACCAAATCTTAAAAAGTTTAACAAACAAAAATTTGAAATCTTTCTTATATTTTTGGAACTGTGTGTTAATAATATAAACATTATATAATTTAGGCACATTTTACAATTTCATTTATTTTCTTCTCCTTATTTTTAATTTTTAAAATTTAATTGTTAAGTTAATTATTAATTAATTTTTACTTTAAATTTTATATCATAATTTGTTTTCTTATTTTTAAATTTATTTTAAAATTAAATTCGTTTTTTAATTTTAATTTCAACTTTTTAATAGATCTATATATTATACTAAAACAACCCTTATTTTTAAAATCTATTCAATATTTTCTAGATAATTTTAATTTTAAAATTTGAAATCTTCTTTACACTCAAAATAGTTAAATTTTACCATCTTTCACTTTTTTAAAATTAAATCTATTCAATATTTTCAAGATATTGTTTATAATAAATAACTAAGTTTTAAATATTATATTGAGGTATAAATATGATACTATGAATATAATCTTTTTGATTTTTAATTATTTCCTTTCATATTATAAATTTTTTAATTTAATCCTCACAACATGATGTTAATTGTATTAGTTAATAAAAAAATGGCTAAGTTTGGATAAAATATTTTTTCTTAGTTTTAAATTTTTTTTATAGATTAATCTCAAATACATAATGTATAAAATCAAAAATATAATATTTTTTTACTTAGACAAAACCCGCACAAGGTGCGTGCTCTAAACTAGTGTACACCTAAAGTCGCATCCTAACGACATGTAGGATTTTTACAAAAAAATGTATAATGATACTTATTAGTTCTAATTTGTTTGTGAAATTCTTATAAAAAATTTATAATTTTTCATGAAATATTTTTTTATTGTTGATTCATGTATTTATTTTTAAAAATGTAATCATTACTCTTTTACTTTAAAATTTTATCTATTCTCTACATTAAAAAAATTAACCTAACGGTTATATTTTATAATTACTGGTTTATTTTCCGTGAAAATATAGATAATGTATACTTTACTTCACCATTTAGTTATATCTATATATTATACTAAATCAGAGGTAAAAAATTTACGTGTCGTGTCCACGTTCATTTTGCTTACGTGTTACATTGAAGTTTAAAACCATTGAATTTCTTTTTTAACATAAAATAAAAAAAAATCTACTAAGATTATATCCTACTTTCATTACTATTAAAATAAAAAATAACTTATAATTAAATTATATACAAGACAAATTTTATTTAAGAAATTAAAATAACTTTTATTAAATTAGACAACTTTTATTTAAGAAATTAAAACAACTTTTACTTACATTTTTTTTATCACAATTTCTATTTAACTTATATTTTACTTTTTATTATGATCTCATCTATATTTATCTTATATACTAAAGCAGCCCGTGAACTTCCACTTGGCACAGGTTCGTGCAACCACATCATCAAATATACACGTGTCAACTATTTATTAAACCACGTCACATTATTATTTAAGTTAATTGATTAATTAATTTTTTTAACCATATTTATTAAAATATAAGATCCTAACAAACTCTATTTATTTATTTATTTATATTTATTTTTAATTATATAATTTATTTAATTTTAACTTTTTCTAAATTATAGTTTGTAAGTTCAATAATATATAATAATCTTTAGTTTTATGGGCTAATTTGGTTAATAGCCCATAAAATTATGTTCTTTAATTAAACATTTTGTTTAATTTAACTTTTTCTTAATTATAGACTATTAGCTCCTTGATATAAAATAATATTCGTTACGATTTACTTTAATTGATTATTATTATTATAACAATATATTATTTTATTTTATTTATTTTTATAAATGTTTTAATTATTTATTTTTTTAGTTTTAAATTTTTCTTAGTATAGTTATTAGTTCGTTAATATACATTAAAAAAAATTGCAAGATCATGAATCAATTTATTACAAAATTCATCTAATTTTGTGAAAATATATATATTTTTTTTATCTCTAAATTAATCTAATAATCCAATTAACATATACAGTTAGTTATAAATTTAAAATTAGTTATTAAAGTTTAGTAATTTTTGACTACCGTACCAAATATAACTAATTGTAGGTTTTTATATATATAAACTAATCATATAAGCTTCATAATTAAACTTAATACTTACTAACAAGTCGATTCGATAAATTATTATTTTACAAATTTGAACATTTCTATTATTTCTAACCTTATATTTAAGGTGCAAACTTTGAAATTAGTATATTATGATAAAAATAATTTTTATTATCACATCACATAGCGTAAAAATTTAAACTATAAACCTTGAAATTAGTACATTTAACTATTATAATTCAATAAACCCCGTGCAGGGCACGGGCTTGAAAACTAGTTATGTACATAATTTCGCACGCAGATTATGTACATAATTTCGCACGCAGATTATGTACATAATTTTGCACGCAGATTATGTACATAAAATTATGTAATTAATTTTAATGCCAACAAATAAGCGACTCTTTAAAAAAAATAAGCAATTTAATTAAGGGAGAGAATCTTTTTAATGTTAAAATTTCTTAATTGTAGGGGACCACTCTCATTTTTTTTTATTTTAAAAAATTAAGGGAGATAATCTTTTTAATTTTGAATAATTGTAGGGGGCCACTCTTATTTTTCTTTTTAATTTTAAAAGTATCTTAAATTTTTTTAGATTTTATCTTTATCTCAAAATTACAAGGGGCCTAACTAATACACATTGAAACATAAAAGCCTACTTAATCTATATTTATACAATAAAAGCCTACTTACCCCTTTTACTCTTTTAAAATTTAGTCATTAAGTGTAATAAGAGTATTCCGGATAATATGATAGAATACTTATTAAAAATTTACTTAAAAGCAATATATGTGTTTCAATTCAATAAATATATATTTTAAGTTGTTTTATTTATAAAAAAAGTATAAAAGGTGTTAAAATTGTATTAAAACATGTGACTTTTAAAAAAAACATTTATTGAAATAATCATCAAATTAAAAATTTTCAAAATATATCGTTAACTAAATGAAATATTTAGTAACAAAAAAATTAATTCATATATAAATTTATCAACTATAAGATCCCTATCTTCACCTTCACCGCCCCCGCGGTGAAGGAGGCCGCCCCAGCGACTTTGGTGTCTGTCACCGCCCCCCGCGGTGACAAGGGACCGGCTGCCCCTGTGGCGAGGCGATCCGCCGCTGCAGATCGCACCCGATCTATTTTCGTTCGTTTTATATTTCTTCCATAGATAGAATACCCGATCTTCTATCTATGAGCCGACTTCTTACCTTTTTCCTAACACTAGACGCCCTTTTCATCTATCTTTCCCGCCTCTTCTATATATTCCCGTCTTTTCTCCTTTTTCCTGTTTCTTGCTTACGTCTTCTTCAACCCTTGAGCGTTGCAGCGTTGCAGCCTTGCTTCATGTGATCTTGTTGAACGTGTAAGTTTTCATCCCTTGTTCTTCATCACGTTCATGTGCTGCTGCACCTTGTTTCTCTTCTGCTTCGTTTCTCTCTTCATTTCCACTTTTTCTCTCTCCAAGAATCAAGTTTGACACTTGATTCTTGTGGACCATTCCCTTGATGATCCTTTGATGTTCACAGACTCTCTTGGTTGAGTTGTGACGTGGTTGTGTGTTGAGAAAAGCAAGCTTTGGCCTTTGTTGTATCCCTTGCTGTCGAAGGAGTTGACAACTCTTCTGCACCGAAAACCGCCCCCACGCCTCTATTGTGCCGCCCCCGCGCCTGTCCAACCGCCCCCACAGTTTCTTTTGCAGTAACTTCCATTCTTGTGAGTTGCTTTCTTCCTTGCTTTCCTCGTTCCTTTCGTTGTTCCTTCTAGATGTTCTTTGACCCCTGAGTGTTCTCTAAGACTAAGGTTGAGACCTTATCTTGTTTAGATCTCTTAGAGATCATGGAGACTAGAAGTTATATACTTCTAGCATTCATTTCGGTTCCTGATTCATGATGCTTGTGTGAATAGGCTTCTCTTTGTCCCTTTCCTTAGGCTTTCTTAAGTGTTTGCTGAGTTTTGAGATTACCTTCGAGTGAGGTAAGTCCCTTGGACCTACTTAGTTTCATTCCGTATATTAATATGATTGTTTTGGCTTGTTGTGTTATTGTTTATTGTTATAACTGATAACCGGAATAGGATTGACCTTGTTATATCTTAATTGACCCAAGTGTATTATAACCGGGCGGTTACCGCTTGTCCAGTTCAGAATGGGGAAACTGGGAGGTGCTTTCGCGATCAGTCCCACAGGTGACAGAAGGATGCATACGTTCTATTCCTGTTGGTGAAAGGGGACGGAGACGAGGTCGTAGTGATTCTCGTGTAACAACCATAAGTTGAATTAGTAATTGGATAACCCAATGAAAGATAATAACAGGCTGTTGTGTGAGCATGCTATGTGTTTACTTTACCTTACGTGTGTTTGTGCCTTTACTTTCTCTCTGATATGTAGAATGTTAGCTAACGGTTTATACCGATGTTGTAGATATTCCACATGCTCAAGATGTTGCTGAGTGATCCGGATGGTGTGAACAGCCGGGGTCTCGCACATTATAGGACGAGATCGGGTTTATGTTTATGTTGTTTCTTTCCCCTTTTGTTTTGAACTCGGTTGCGAGTCTTTTACGCTTCCTTTTGTTTAAACCTTTGGTTTTATATTGAGTTTTGATTTTCATTCGTTTGTGCCTTTTTGTAAGATCCATTGTGTCGTTGCTACTTTGAGGGTCGGGACCCATTGTGTGGTCCTAGCCCGTAACGCTTTGAGTTCCTAGAACTTAGGGTGTTACAATATGGTATCAAAGCCATGTTGACAACAATGGCACTCAAAATCTTCTAAAGGTCGGATGGATAAATAAATAGAACCCGAAAGGGGTCTAACGTTTTCAAAAGGGGGTTTTGTTTTTTCTTTTAAACTTTATGGTCTGGAATAGATGTACGGGCGACCACCAATACCTCCGCGGATCTCAGTAGTGTAGTTTCTTATATGTTGACCTTTATATGCTTTTCCTGGATTTCTATTTTAGTTGTAGCGTGACCTTTATATATATATATAGATTCATATATATTTATCCTTATAGCAGATGACGCGTATAGAGTTACATCTGGTATGGGGCGAGGAAGGGGTCGACCGCCTCTTCCACCTATCGTCCGTGGACGAGGACGTGCAGGAAGAGCTCCACTAGCTAGAGGTCGGGGCCAGGCCCCAATTGCTAATCCGCCTATCACTGAGGCGTTCGCTGAGGAGGTTGCTGAGAGTGTTGTTCTTGAGGCTGGATACGGGACCACTGCTAGGTCTCGAGCACAAAGAGCGCCATCAACAGAGTCTGCACAGTATCCATCGGAGCTTCTGCATATCGCGACTATGTGCAGAGAGTTGAGGAGGCTATTAGGACTAGAGGACCTGCACCATCACCGCCAGTTCTTGCGAGATCAGCTGAGGTTTCGCAGTGAGTTATACAGGTTGTTGCCCCGCTTGCTAGAGTTGTTGAGGTTGTTGGAGCGCCGGCTGAGGCAAAGGAGCCGAAGCCCGACAGTTGGTTGAAGGCTTTCGACCAGCTGTTATCAGTTCTGAACTGGGTTTGGTCATGATATTATTATTAGACACACATGTGACCCTTGACCCTGTAGTCCATTCTAGCTGTTCTAATAAATTCTACCCCGATGAAAGGGATAAATGGATCCCACATTATTAACATGTTATATTGCTATTGTTAATGTATTTCCGTCTAATA
Source organism: Fagopyrum homotropicum (assembly GCA_033239125.1). Taxonomy (NCBI): domain Eukaryota; kingdom Viridiplantae; phylum Streptophyta; class Magnoliopsida; order Caryophyllales; family Polygonaceae; genus Fagopyrum; species Fagopyrum homotropicum. The sequence continues at coordinate 104,471,386 of BSWB01000005.1, forward strand.
ATATTTTTAAAAAATCATTTTGCTATTGGCACCTCTTTTTATATTGAACTTTTAAGTTAAACTAGTTTAGTGTTTAGTGTTTGCATCTTGTGCGAATTTTATCTAAAATAAAATAAAATATTATTCTTATGTTGAAAATACTTTAGGAAATAATTGTGTGAATCGTTTTTGAAAATTACTATAAATTAATTAGTCATATTATTGCCTTATATTATGGAGTTATTTTTTAAAATAATTAGGTAATTTAAGAACTATTAAATAAAGATCTATTAAAAATAACTATGAAAGCAATTAGGCAAGCGACTCACCTAACATATATTGATCCGATATTAATAATAATTATTCTTGAACTAATTAGCTAAAAGGCATAGAAATGTATGATTTATTTAATTTTCAATTCCTCTATATATATAAAAGTTCTCAAACTATCACCAACAAAATAAAGGAATACAAGTTCTAAAATTGTAAGTCTTACTTGATAACCGATTTGTGATAGCAAAATACATGAATATATGTTCGAATGGAAAAAAAATTGTGGATAACAAATGATTTTAAAAATAATTACGAGAAAAAAATATTATACCAAAAATGTACGTATTTGAGTTTGTTAAACTAGATTACAAAGTCAAATATGTATGCGTAGGTCGGCGATTTATTTAAAAATATATAGACAAGGTATGCGTAGGTTAACAATTTTTTTAAAAATATATAGACAATGACCCACGTAACAGTAACTCGGTAAGTGAACGACCCACATATCAGCAATCAAGTATGTCAACAACACACCTAATTATGGGACAACGACCCACATATAATAGCCCAACAACCCACATAACAAATATAAATCCAATATGAATAATAATTATACTTGAACTTAGTCAAAATGCCTAAAAATATATGATTTGTTTAATCTTTAACCCTTCAACTTATAAATTTTACGTCTTAGTACAAAATACATGAAAATATGAACGAATTAAAAAAAAAATTCATGGATAAATAAAGATTTTATAAATAGTTATGAGAAGAAAAAAAAAATATTATACCAAAAATATATGTATTTAACTTTGTTAAATGAAACAACAAAGTCAAATACGTATCCGTAGGTCAACGGTTTTTCCACATAACAATAGGCCAACGAACCACATAATTATAAGTCAACAACTCACATTATAGTAGGTGAACGACACACATAACAATAGGTCACTGATCCACATTGTAACACCCCGAATTCTCAGAACTCGGGACATTACTAGTTAGGACCTCACAATGGGTCCCGACCTTAGTTTGACAACAATATTACTAGGATCTTGCAACAAGACACAAATAAGAAAAACCGAAATTTATAAAGTAGTATTTTCAAGGGATGAATGCAACAACGTCTAACAGCCTATAGTACTTAAACAACGGAAAAGACTAATTGTCTTTAACAAGAAGAAAGAAACAACAAGGTAAACACCCAACCCCACTCTAAGGAGTACGGAGACCCGGCTGACCACTACTTCCGGATCACTCAGCTGCTGTTCTAACCTGCGGTAAATCTAAAAACACAACAAAACAACCATTAGCTAGTTTTCTAAACATTAGGAGAATAATAATAGCACACACACACACACATAAAATAATAAATACTCATCATGCTTTCAAACAATCCATTTATTATCTTCATTTAAGTCATTCACTCTCACTAATGATACTTATTTTGTGACACGAGGGATTCCCAAACCTCACCTCCGCCCCCGTGTACCCATCAGGAGTGGATCCGATGCATCTCACCGTGTACATGTATGGTCTGAGTATAGAGAACCTCCCAGTCTCCTGGCAGAGCTGAGCAGTGATGTCACGACCCGTTATACATACACTTGGGCCTTAACACATAATAACAACGGTCGTCCTAACAAGTTGTTATTATAACACACATGGTACACACACCACTATTATCACTCAACTAATATCCAGAAACCAACTAAGTAAGTCGCAAGGACTTATCTGAATCAAATCACACTCTATCAAACTCAACTTGGTCTGTACTCGTGGCAACTCAAACGCCTGTCAAACAAGGCATGTGGATTAAAATCACATCCCTAAACTCTTAGAAGTTATAAACTTCTAAGTTGTACAATCTCATGAAGAAAATTTACGAAAAAGGTTCTCTTAAGTTAAAAAGACTATTTTGCCCCTGATCCCGAAACTCCGAGAAGTCTATCATTTAGTTCTAACATTCTATTCTAGGACCTATGTCCTAAATCTAGTTCTCATAGAAAGATTTAGTGAGGATTTATAAGAGTTACACAAAATTTTAGATTTTCATAAAAAGTCGTTAAGGTCCGACTTTGGATTAAGATCCAAGGCTCTAATGAAAGATAAAAATTCCGCAATAAAATTTCTAAAACTTCTATGATATACCTACTAAACATATGTGTTAAGATCTCTCGAAAATACTTAACCATAAATCTCCCATAAAATTCTAAAGTTGGGGTAAAACTAACATTTCTATACTTAGTCATTTTTCTTCCTCTGTTGCAAAATCAGCCCAACTGTCCTACTTCAGGACCTCGTAAATCCCAATCCGACCGTTAACTTTCTCCCAAATTGTAACACGGTAAGCTACGTATTTCAATCTACAACATATTAAAAATTCAACGGTGGATTCTCGATCTAGAGTGTCGGAACTAGCTCCTAAAGATGGCTACTCAGCCCGGAAAAAAAACTGGAAGGACAACAAAGGTACAAGGTCTGAACTTCGAGACTCACTGTCAACATCTACAACTAAATAAAAGCTGGAAACATCTACTGCAGGATAGAGAATGTTACAACGTCAACCTTGTTGCAGGAACGTCATTTGACCCCCCCTACTAACCCAACTCACTAACTCTTTATACTGTAACAAACCAAGGCATTCTTCTACATCAATGGACAAGAAGGAGGTCCAGTTTACCTTGCTGCAAACGAGGTAGACAGCCGGCTCCCTCGCTCACCACTGTTGCCTTCTGATGGTCGATGAAAAGGGCCAACCTATCCCTTGTTGCGCTGTCTCAAAAGGTCTCAAAGGAGGGCGTCCCTGGGTGCAGAAGAGAGGTCTGCACAGTCCGCCTAGTCGTCAGAAATAAGCCCTGATCTCTGGTCCAAACTGAAGACGGGAAGGGAGGAGGCTTACTGACTACTGCAGCGGCGCCGTGCCGGCAATCGGAGTAGAGGTTGCCTGGCTAGTTCGTATGGCCGAGCACCTTGGAGTCCCAGCCTTATCGCGTGACAGTAGGAAGCAACGTTGACGTCTTCTGTGCTGATGAATGTGAGATTGTAGTGTTATGATGGCGCGATACGGAAGGATAGAAGAGAGGGTAGTTATGTGCTCACCTGTCATTGAAGACGAGACGAATTCCGGTACCGAAGAAGACCCTTCGCCAGTTGCAGTCACTCGGGACTTTGGTGGTCGTTGTGGTTAGCGCCGACCGTGTAGGAGGGAAGGAGGAGACTGCAGTTACGTATGTGGCTGGATTAGGGTAGAGTTATTAGGTTAGGTTAAAATTAATTAAGAGAGGATTAGGGTAAAGATAGGGTGTTTGGGCCGGCTGAAGGCTTTTGGGTCCGAATTGGGCCTGCTCCTCAAATAAACAAATGAGCTGAAAAACAAATACTCATTAATCGCTCGGAACCGTTAAAAGTACGAGATTATTTACATGATTATTTACGGAGTTATTTACGGGTTACAAGTTATCATTTTATGTGAATCAAAGTCACATAAAATGATAGAATTTAATATCGTATTCTTTTTATTTAAAGGAATTAAGATTGGCGGATCGGAATCCGGTTTGATCCGGTATTAAACGGAGTTCAAATTTTTACGGTTATTACATTCATCATAAATTTACATAAGTCAATAATAAAAAAAAGCTTACTTATTTTCTTTAATACATTGGTTTTTTATTTTTGATAAAAAACATTTTATAATAAATTATCTTTTGAAAAATTCTTATAAGTGACGATACCTTATCGAGTATATTCTACCAAATTGACTCACATTTATTTTTTTATTAATTTTTGGTGATATGCTATACTATTTTGACATAATATACCATTATAATATTTAAAAATTAATAATTTTATAAAAATAAAATTTCTAAAAAACAAACAAAAGATACATCAACTAACTTATGAAGTAAAATTATTTTTTAAAAAATAGTTATTTTAAAATGAGAAAATTGGTGTAGGGAAGCCCTTTTTGTATCCATGATACGATCTAGGCCTCTCCAATTTTCTCCCTAAAAATAAAACTAAATTAAATTATACAGAGACTATTAATTGGGGGATCACTCTAATTAAAAAGATTCTCTCCCTTAATTATGGAGGATAAGTAACTATTAAAAATTAAAAAGATAAACTAAATTAAAAAGAAAAGTGAATATTAATTGTGGGGACCACTCTTATTAAAAATATTCTCTCCCTTAATTAATATGACTGTTTTTAATTAAATAAAAAAAATGAGAGTGGTCCCCACAAATTTTGTACATAATTTTATGTACATAATTTCGCACGCAGATTATGTACATAATTTCCACGCAGATTATGTACATAATTTCGCACGCAGATTATGTACATAATTTCGCACGCAGATTATGTACATAATTTCGCACGCAGATTATGTACATAATTTCGCACGCAGATTATGTACATAATTCCGCACGCAGATTATGTACATAATTTCGCACGCAGATTATGTACATAATTTTGCACGCAGATTATGCAAATAATTTCGCACGCAGATTATGTACATAATTTCGCACGCAGATTATGTACATAAAATTATGTAATTAATTTTAATGCCAACAAATAAGCGACTCTTTGAAAAAAAATACGCAATTTAATTAAGGAAGAGAATCTTTTAATTTTAAAATTCCTTAATTGTAGGGGACCACTCTCATTTTTCTTTTTTATTTTAAAAAAATTAAGGGAGATAATCTTTTTAATTTTAAATAATTGTTAGGGACCACTCTTATTTTCTTTTTCATTTTGAATGTATCTTAAATTTTTTTAGATTTTATCTTTTTCTCAAAATTACAAGGGGCCTAGCTAATACACATTGAAACATAAAAGCCTACTTAATCTACATTTATACAATAAAAGCCTACTTATCCCTTTTACTCTTTTAAAATTTAGTCATTAAGTGTAATAAGAGTATTCCGGATAATATGATAGAATACTTATTAAAAATTTACTTGAAAGCAATATATGTGTTTCAATTCAATAAATATATATATTTTAAGTTGTTTTATTTATAAAAAAAGTATAAAAGGTGTTAAAATTGTATTAAAACATGTGACTTTTAAAAAAAACATTTATTGAAATAATCATCAAATTAAAAATTTTCAAAATATATCGTTAACTAAATGAAACTTTAAGTAACAAAAAAATTAATTCATATATAAATTTATCAACTATAAGATCCCTATCTTCACCTTCACCGCCCCCGCGGTGAAGGAGGCCGCCCCAGCGACTTTGGTGTCTGTCACCGCCCCCGCGGTGACAAGGGACCGGCCGCCCCTGCGGCGAGGCGATCCGCCGCTGCAGATCGTGCCCGATCTGTTTTCGTTCGTTTTATCTTTCTTCAATAGATAGAATACCCGATCTTTTATCTGTGGGCCGACTTCTTACCTTTTTCCTAACACTAGACGCCCTTTTCATCTATCTTTCCCGCCTCTTCTATATATTTCCGTCTTTTCTCCTTTTTCCTGTATCTTGCTTACGTCTTCTTCAACCCTTGAGCGTTGCAGCCTTGCTTCATGTGATCTTGTTGAACGTGTAAGTTTTCAACCCTTGTTCTTCATCACGTTCATGTGCTGCTGCACCTTGTTTCTCTTCTGCTTCGTTTCTCTCTTCATTTCCACTTTTTCTCTCTCCAAGAATCAAGTTTGACACTTGATTCTTGTGGACCATTCCCTTGATGATCCTTTGATGTTCACAGACTCTCTTGGTTGAGTTGTGACGTGGTTGTGTGTTGAGAAAAGCAAGCTTTGGCCTTTGTTGTGTCCCTTGCTGTCGAAGGAGTCGACAACTCTTCTGCACCGAAAACCGCCCCCACGCCTCTGTTGTGCCGCCCCCGCTGATTCTCGCCCCGCGCCTGTCCAACCGCCCCGCAATTTCTTTTGCAGTAACTTCCGTTCTTTTGAGTTGCTTTCTTCCTTGCTTTCCTCGTTCCTTTCGTTGTTCCTTCTAGATGTTCTTTGACCCCTGAGTGTTCTCTAAGACTGAGGTTGAGACCTTATCTTGTTTAGATCTCTTAGAGATCATGGAGACTAGAAGTTATATACTTCTAGCTATCATTTCGGTTCCTGATTCATGATGCTTGTGTGAATAGGCTTCCCTTTGTCCCTTTCCTTAGGCTTTCTTAAGTGTTTGCTGAGTTTTGAGATTACCTTCGAGTGAAGTAAGTCCCTTGGACCTACTTAGTTTCATTCCGTATATTAATTTGATTGTTTTGGCTTGTTGTGTTGTTGTTTATTGTTATAGCTGATAACCGGAATAGGATTGACCTTGTTATATCTTAATTGAACCAAGTGTATTATAACCGGACGGTTACCGCTTGTCCAGTTCAGAATGGGGAAACTGGGAGGTGCTCTCGCGATCAGTCCAACAGGTGACAGAAGGATGCATACGTTCTATTCCTGTTGGTGAAAGGGGACGGAGACGAGGTCGTAGTGATTCTCGTGTAACAACCATAAGTTGAATTAGTAATTGGATAACCTAATGAAAGATAATAACAGGCTGTTGTGTGAGCATGCTATGTGCTTACTTTACCTTACGTGTGTTTGTGCCTTTACTACTTTCTCTCTAATATGTAGAATGTTAGCTAACGGTTTATACCGATGTTGTAGTTATTCCACATGCTCAAGATGTTGTTGAGTGATCCGGATGGTGTGAACAGCCGGGGTCTCGCACATTATAGGACGAGATCGGGTTTATGTTTATGTTGTTTCTTTCCCCTTTTGTTTTGAACTCGGTTGCGAGTCTTTTACGCTTCCTTTTGTTTAAACCTTTTGTTTTATATTGAGTTTTTGTTTTCATTCGTTTGTTCCTTTTTGTAAGATCCGTTGTGTCGTTGCTACTTTGAGGGTCAGGACCCATTGTGTGGTCCTAGCCCGTAACGCTTTGAGTTCCTAGAACTTGGGGTGTTACAATATGGTATCAAAGCCAGGTTGACAACAATGGCACTCAAAATCTTCTAAAGGTCGGATGGATAAAAAATAGAACCCGAAAGGGGTCTAACGTTTTCAAAAGGGGGTTTTGTTTTTTTTTTTTAAACTTTATGGTCTGAAATAGATGTACGGGCGACCACCACTACCTCCGCGGATCTCAGTAGTGTAGTTTCTTATATGTTGACCTTTATATGCTTTTTCTGGATTTCTATTTTAGTTGTAGCGTGACCTTTATATATATATATAGATTCATATATATTTATCCTTATAGTAGATGACGTGTATAGAGTTACATCTGGTATGGGGCGAGGAAGGGGTCGACCACCTCTTCCACTTGTCGTCCGTGGACGAGGACGTGCAGGAAGAGCTCCACTAGCTAGAGGTCGGGGCCAGGCCCCAGTTGCTGATCCGCCTATCACTGAGGCGTTCGCTGGGGAGGTTGCTGAGAGTATTGTTCTTGAGGCTGGGAACGGGACCACTGCTAGGTCTCGAGCACAAAGAGCGCCATCAACAAAGTGATGTGTCCTTGGAGGTAACCAAGGATAACTCCGGATCTAGATCAAGCAAAACTCCAACTACTCCTTGATTCTTTGTGCAACGTTGTATCGTTTCGGATCCAAAGGGGCGGAAGCGATGAAGAAACAAAGATTACTTCGATCTAGAGAGATTGAATAAACCTTTTTGTGTGGATCGAAGGTTGATTCTTAAGAAGAATCCTCGAATATGGATTTCTGGGATCAAAGACGAGATCCAAGGAAGAAATTTGAGAGATAGAAGAGAGGTTTTGATGCCCAAGCTAAATAGGAGGAAATTCTTCTCAAAACTTAGTAATATTGAACATGGAAAATAAGTGAGGCAAGATATCTCTTATATAGAGAGTCTTGCCTACCTATGGGCCAACGGGCCAAACAAAAACACATGAAGAAAAGCCCAAAAGGGAAAACCTAAAAGGATAAGTTCAAAAGGGAATATCCCTTCTTGTACGGAATATCCCTTTTATTACATAAAAAGGAAAACATGAAAATATAGTCCGAAAATAAACTAGCTTCATGCCATTGAGTCGAAAAGACGAGACATGCCGCTAACGGAACCGGTAGCCTATGCCATGGTGGTGTAGAGACATGGCATGCCGGTAATGGAACCAAGTGAAGAAGTAATGCGGGCGATGATGGAGCCGGTGGCTCGAGCAATGGCCTTAGCTCGGGATCGGGTGATCGGTCCATCTGAACGAACTCTAAGAGCCTCGTCCTCCTCATCTATGGTCAACGTAAAAGGGACATCCAAGGGCACATCAGTTCCCCCATCTTGGCTGTGAAACGTCCCCGTTTCACCATCGTCAAAGAGGGGCTCAACATTAGGGGAAAGGTCCTTGACGTTGAACGTCGGGTGTACTCCATAGGAATCCGGGAGCTCTAACTTGTATGCATTCGAGCCATGACGGGATAAGATGCGGAATGGGCCATCACCACGGTCCGAGAGCTTGCTCATGCGGCGAGTTGGAAAACGCTCCTTCCTTAGGTGAAGCCAAACAAGATCACCGGGCTCAAAAGAGACATTGCGGCGGCCCTTGTTGCGTTGTCCGGAAAGTTGGGCGGCACGACGTTCGAGTTGTGTCCTAGTCCACTCATGAAGCTCAATGATTTGAGCGGCTCGGTTCCCGGCGATGATGTGTTCTCCGTCCTTGAGTGGGCGGGGAGTGAAGTCCAACGGTGTGTGTGGATTAAGGCCGTAGACGACTTCAAATGGGGACAATTTAGTTGCCGTGTGCCTAGACCTGTTATACGAAAACTCCACAACAGAAAGTAAGTCCTCCCACCTACGTGGGTTGGTCGTAGTGGTGGCTCTAAGTAGAGCACCAAGAGTCCGATTGGTCACCTCCGTTTGACCATCGGTTTGGGGGTGATAACTACTTGAAAACAACAAGTTGGTTCCAAGTTTTCCCCATAACGTTCTCCAAAAGTGACTTACGAATTTCACGTCCCGATTACTAACGATGGAACGTGGTATCCCATGTAAACGCACCACATTGTCATAGAACAAGGTGACAACTTCACTAGCATTTTGGGTGCTTTTACATGCAATAAAATGAGCCATTTTGGAGAAGCGATTGACTACCACGAAAATGGTGTCTTTGCCTCGTTTTGACATAGGCAACCCTACCACAAAGTCCATGGATAGATCCTCCCAAGGTCCCATTGGTATAGGCAAAGGAGAGTACATTCCATCCGGACCTTGGCGTGACTTTGCATGATGACATGTGATGCAACCCTTGCAAAACCGTGTCACATGCATACGCATCCGGGGCCAAAAGAAATGCTCTTGGAGAGCGGAAAGGGTCTTGGTAGCACCGAAATGACCACGTCCCTCATGAGCTTCCTTGACCAACAAATGGCGTATAGATGAGCGCGGAATGCAAAGTTTGCCCGCTCGGAAAAGATAGCCATCGTTAATAAAGAAAGACTCGTGCTCTCGGAGGTCGAGGCATTGTGCCCATATGTCCTTGAAGTCAAGATCCGTGGCATATAACTCTTTGATAAGAACAAAGCCATGTATCTTGACATCCATATACACAAGGAGGGCATAGCGGCGAGAAAGGGCATCGGCTACCACATTCTCTTTGCCTTTCTTATGCCGAATGACATAAGGAAAGGTCTCTAAAAACTCTACCCAACTAGCATGGCGCCGATTGAGATTTGTTTGACCCTTGAGATACGAAAGAGCCGCATGATCCGAATGAATCACGAACTCCTTCGGCCACAAGTAATGTTGCCATGTCTTAAGACAACGAAGTAGAGCATATAGTTCCTTGTCATATGTAGGGTAGTTGAGCGAAGGACCGGACAATTTTTCACTAAAGTAGGCAATTGGACGAGTCTCTTGTAAGAGAACTCCTCCAATGCCCACATTTGATGCATCACATTCCAACTCGAAAGTTTTCGAAAAGTTTGGGAGTAGGAGTAATGGTGCATTACAAAGGCGGTCTTTGAGCGCATCAAACGCTCGAACATGGATATCACGCCACTCAAACGTGACACCCTTGGTAGTGAGCTCATGGAGCGGTGCCGCTACCGTGCTAAAGTCGTTGACAAAGCGTCGGTAGAAACCCGCTAAGCCAAGAAAGGCTCGGACCATGGTGACCGTAGTAGGAGTAGGCCACTCCCGAATAGCACGAACTTTAGATTCTTCTACTCGTAGTCCGTCCTTAGACACGACATAGCCAAGAAAGATAGTGGTGTTCGAGTAAAAGACGCATTTGTCAAAGTTGACATACAATTGCTCTTGTCTAAGACACTTGAGCACTTGGCGAAGGTGCCCGATGTGATCCTCCAAAGACGTACTAAACACCAAAATATCATCAAAATAAACAACAACAAATGTACCCAAGAATCGGCGCAAGACATGGTTCATGAGGCGCATGAAGATGGACGGGGCGTTGGAGAGGCCAAAAGGCATGACAAGCCATTCATAGAGTCCATACTTCGTTTTGAACACCGTCTTCCACTCGTCACCTTCGGCCATCCGGATTTGGTGGTAACCGCTCCTGAGATCAATTTTGAAGAAGATGGTGGCGCCATGAAGCTCATCCAACATGTCATCAAGGCGCGGGATCGGGTGGCGGTATTTGACGGTGATTTGGTTGATAGCACGACAATCAACACACATCTGCCATGATCCATCTTTCTTTGGTACTAAGATTACCGGGACGGCACATGGTGATAAGGATTCACGCACATGTCCCCGGTCTAGGAGCTCTTGCACTTGACGTTGTAGCTTCTTCGTCTCTTCCGGACTAGTTCAGTACGCGGCACGGTTTGGCAAGGAAGCACCGGGCACAAAGTCAATTTGGTGTTCAATCCCTCGGATTGGTGGTGAGCCGGGTGGAAGGTCTTTGGGCATAATATCCTGAAATTCGGACAACAACAAAGACACCTCGTGTGGCACATTACTCGGGTCATGAGAAGTAGATAAACAGAATGGGACAAGTAAGAAACATGGGAACTTGCCTTCCATGACCGGTTGCAAATCATGCCGGCGAGTTAAGAGTATCCTCGGCTCACACCATCCTTTAATTACGGGGTCCGAAGATGGTAAAGGTGGGCTCGGGCGAACGATGCGACCTTTACTACCTTTGGACTCGGTAGCATGGACAAGAGGGGCGGTGTTCCGGGATTTGGAAGTACTAGCATTGACAACATCGGACTCCGGGGGTCCGATTTTGCCGGTGCCTTAGCGGACTCATCTATAGTTTGTTGCCTCTTCCGTTTCGCATAGTCAACCAAAATTTCGTGCGGAGTCATAGGCAAAAGTATGACCCGTTTTCCATTATATTGGAACATGTACCGGTTAAGATAACCATCATGATATGTTTGGCGATCGAACTGCCATGGTCGTCCTAATAGGACATGTGTGGCGTCCATCTTGATAACATCACAAAGGACCTTATCAACATAGGCGCCAATAGAAAATATCACCCAATCTTGTTGTGTGACGGTGTCACAAGCCGTATCGAAAATCCATTGAAGTCCGTAAGGCGTTGGGTGGGGGGTCGTAGGCAACTTGAAGTGTTTTACCACTCGTTCGTTGACAATATTGCAACAAGAGCCCCGTCAATGATGAGAGAAAGGCTCGTATTATTAACCAAGCAACGAGAGTGGAAGAGATTCTCGCGTTGATCAATAGGAATATGCTCTTTAATAGCCAAAATACGACGACAAACAAGAGCGAATTTACCAGGTTGTGCCGGAGCGCAAGCAAGCTCGTCGTCACATGGTTCCATGCCCAAATGGAGGTCGGTGGCATGGTCATCCTGAATAATGATATTGCCATCTTGTTGACCTTCTTCATCCTCGAAATATGCTGGGTCAGCAAACAAGACACGTTTGGTGTTTGGGCAATCACGTTGCACATGGCCAAAACCGCTACACTTGTAGCACACGGGCTCCCTTGGGCGAGCCGCCGGTGAGGGTCCTTGTTGACCTCGAGAGGGAGGCGCCGGTGCCGGGCCACGGGTTGGTGCCTTCTCGGTACCCGCTTGCCTATTGGAGGGACCCGTCCGTTGGGCTCTTATGGAAGCGTCGGTATCTGGAGGACTAGGCGCATCTCGAGAACGTGTGCTAGATGGATAAAGATATGGACTCGAGGAAGAGGTATACCTAGAAGATCGCGGTGTTTCGAGTTGTTGCTTGTATAGCTTCATGGCGGCATGGCATAATGCTCCCAAATCCTTGAATGGAACAATCTCGAGCGGCCGCCGGATTGAGGCATTAAGCCAACTCATAAATTTTGTGCGGAGGGCGGAGGGGGAGGCCGAGACGCCGGCCTTAATGTGCATGTCCTCAAGTTTAGCCAAGTAAGCCACCGGAGTGAGGTTGCCTTGCTTGAACTCGGCAATTTGCAACCGCATATCATTCTTAAAGTCCTCGGGCACGTACTTCTTGGTTATGCAATAGAGCAATTGCTCAAATGTCTCAATCGGTGCCCATCCTCGCCTCTCACGGGTGAACTCATACCGGTTCCACCAAGACTTGGCATCTCCTTCAAAGTATAGAGTTGCCGCCTCGATTTTCTCGTATTCCTCCTCATAATGACAATGTTTTAATGCTCGTTTCATATCCTGCGCCCAATCAAGAAAAACACACGGATCAAATTCACCATGAAAGGTAGGGAACTTAACCTTACCTTCCCTACGAGCTCGGTAGGGGTCCGGGCGGGGCGGTGGAATGTAGGCATCATCGGCACGGGCTCGCCGGTGGCCGCCATGAGGCCGTTGGCGCCCATGAACGGGTGGGGCCTGCCTAGGTGGATTTGGGGGAGGCAACCATTCTTCACCTCGGTCTTGGTTCTCATAAGGGTCTATGACGGGTGGGTGCCACGGACGGTTATGTGCTACCCATTTTAAATCGGATTCATCACCGGAGAACTCGTTGAAGTTGTGTTGCTCATCGTATTCATCAAAGTCAAGGGTCCTTGGTTTCCAGGTTGACCGTTGGCGACGGTGTTCGGAACGATCATGCTCACGACCATGATTGGTGGTTGAGTTGGGACGGTACCGGGGCTCTTCCCGGGTTTGACGGTCGGTGCGGGGCACACTAGGTGGAGATGGAGAAGGGATATACCGTTGATGTTGATGCTCATAATATTGGTGCCGATGTTCCGTATCGACTATGGGCAAATTATCTTGAGGCTGGTCGGGGAATTCCTCCTCTTCTTCATGGGACTCATTTCCGTCAAGAGGTAAAGGATGGGTGCGTTCAATGACAGACGCAAGCCGGGTAACGTTTGATGGTCCGGCTCCCAAAAGTCCATTGCCTTTCCGTTGTGCATCGGATGTGGAAGCATTGGCCACGGTCTCATTTGGATATGTCGGGGTGGGACGTTGAGCAATCTGAAGGGCCTTAAGAGCTTCTAGCTCTTTTTTCAAGGAAATGTTTTCTCGGGTCAAGGCATCAAACTTTTGTTGTTCCTTCAAGGCTTCCAATGCTCGCCTTATGGAGTCATTTTCGAGGGACAACTGTTAGCATGAAATATTGTGATATTTTAGGCACGTTTTCTAAGTGTATTTGATTCATATTGATAGTCTTTGATTTAGCATTGTTGCATTTGTGAGCTGGTTTGCCTATATTGTCGATATGGATGTCTACACTAGCTTTATGTTGATTATAGGTGATTGAGAGTCATTTCCGAACGAAATCAAGCAAAGAAGAGTTGATTGAGTATGTCCATGGATTGAGGGCATTCTTAAGAGCAAAATGGAGTTCAACTTGAGGAATGCACGAGGCTAGGGAAGAATCACGTTCTTGCCCTAAACCACGCTCTAAAATACGGCCGTATTACAAACCACGTTTAGTTCCACGGCCGTGGAACCTTGCAAAGAGAGGCGTGATGCATTCTAGTAACTATTACGGTCGTGGAATCCATGGTTCAAACCGTGACACTTTCCACGCTCTAAATTACGGTCGTGGAACCTTCCACGACCGTGATCTTGGCGATCTTTTTCGCCATATTTTGAAGCCACGATCTTTTGAAGATTGGGCCGGGCTGATATTTTATCTTGCCCTATAAAAAGACGGACGAAGAGAAATTCCGTCATCGACGCATATCCCCGCTTACGCCCGCTTAACCCTCGCTTAGAAGCATTTACATCTCATTGGAGATCGAAGTTGGTGTTTGGGATTTGCCCTAATCTCGCACTTTTGGTGGAGATTGCTGTTGAGATTTCCGGATCGACGGAAGATCGGAGTTTTTGGAAGATTGTTGCAAGAAGATTTCTCTTCTTGTTTAGGTTTGATTTAGAAGACGGATTGACATCCCGTTCTTCCTTCTTTCCTAAGATTGTGTTTGTTTGCCTTGTTCTGAATCTATTGACAACATTCATTCTTGATTGTGACTTTGAGATTGGTTTGAAGATTATTGAAAGTTTTCGGAAGTTTTCATCTTTCTATCTTTTAATTCTTGAATTTGATATCAACATGACTGTTATTGGCTAAAAACCCTTAACAATTCTAAGGTGAAGGGTTGATAGTTGTGGCTTAGATGATGATAGATCGATCGTAAACAGATTAGACCATGAGAGTTAGAGAGAATCGTCGACGAACCCTAAATTACGGTTTGTTCTTGAGTTCCACGGCCGTGGAGTCTCAAGATCTACCCGTAATTTCCCTTAAGTTTACGAACCTGCTTTTACTTTAATCCAAAGTTAAAGATTTGCTTTAACTTAGTTTAGGTTTGCCTTTTCTAGGTGGTAGTGAAGCCTCAACAACCTCTACCTCGATTGTGAGTGTCACAACCGTAATCGGTTAAGTTAGTCTTGATCCTTGGATTACAAGTTTGGGTATTTGACATTAATTCTTGCCTTTAGAACCTTTCTATATTGAAGCCTCAACAACCTGTATAGAGAGTGTCTTGTAGGTGAGTCATATAAGGTTTTTGGAACTTCACCGTACGATTACCTTACATTAGCATACCTTTGCATATCTCAACTCTGTCTTTATATCATTAGTATATCTTGAATCGATTGCCACAGCTGGATGCTTGGATCTTTAGGATTGTTGTTTTCCCAATATTTGCAAAAACTCTCATATTTACTCGCTTGATAATCTGCAATTGAATTTGTTCCCACCCAAATCCCTGTGTTCGATACTTTGGAATTCTTGCTTAACTATATCGATCCGTACACTGCGGGTTCGCTTGCTTGATTCTAGTTTTATAAATTTAAAGCTTATTTGCACACACCTTTAGGGGCGAACAAGTTTTTGGCGCCGTTGCCGGGGATTTGGTTTCGGCCGAATTCGGTAGCCGGTTGTCAAGCTTGGGAGCTTGCTCTCATTATTTGATATTACTTTGAGTGCATGCGCAGGTCTAGGAACACCGAAGATCTCTTACCTCTTGATCAAGAGCTAGAGAAAACTTTAAGGCAAAAGCGCAAGGAAAAGAAGATGGCTGAAGGACACGAACGTGATCTTCAAGCGGAGTTGGCGGAGAAGGAAGCTCAACTCCAATGGAATGAGACCCTCCGCCAAGATGAAATGGATCGTCATCAATCTCAAGTTAACAATCTACAAGACATGATCTTCCAAATGAGGATAGAGCTAAGCGACCTTAAGAATAAGGGAAGCAAGAAATCCTCAAGGAGGGCATCAAGGTCTAGAAGAAAAGGTCACTTATCCGCTGATGATAGTGATTCTTCCATGCCACCGTTAGAGAAAATTGATCTCACGATCAATGTGAATCCTTTCCATCTACGGGGAGCTACTAATCGTCGTGTTCCACCAAGGAATGCGAGGATCGAACGTGTAGATGAAGAGCCAAGAACTCTTGGCCAGCGGATGGATCCAACACAACAACCACGCCGTTTGGGCGTGAACTTTGATGCTGATGATGTGCAAGGGTTTAGCTTCAACCCTCAAGTCATTACTCTTGTTCGCCAAAACCAATTTGGCGGGACAAGCGCTGAATCTCCACACCAACACTTGCAGAACTTTGAGTGTATGATGGAGACAATGAGACCAAAGAGCGCTACTACCAACAACTATAAGCTCAAGCCTTTCTTCTTCTCCTTGAAGGGGAAAGCATTGTCTTGGTATCAAGCTCTTCCTAGGGGGAACTAGACACGTGGGAAGACCTTTCCGCGGAGTTCCTCACCAAATTCTTTCCGCCATCCAAAACGGCGGAACTTAGAGGTAAGATCAATGCATTTTCCATGAGATCTAACGAAAGTCTGTTTCAATCTTGGGAAAAGTTTCAGGACTTGTTATTGGATTGCCCTCATCATGGCATATCCAAGCTTGCATTATTGGAGATTTACTTCAAGGGGTTAGATGCGGGAACGTAATTCAACCTCCAATCCCTCTCATGTGGAACATTCATGGACATGAAAGAAGATGACGCTTGGGACTTCATTGAGAAGCAAACAAGGGTCATAGAGAAGTATTCCCACCGGAAAGTGGAGAGAAATCGTGTGGAGCAAGGAGCAAAGCTCACACTTGAAGCTCAAAATAAGATTTTCTCCCTCAATAATGAGATCAAAGAGTTGAAGGAGGCTATCAAGACCAACTTTCCAAAGCAACAAGGGAAGGATGTTGGTTATTTGGGCAACAACAATGGCGGCGATAACAATAACCGGAACAACAACCGGAATAACAATTGGAATGGAAACAACAACAACCGGAACAACAATTGGAACAACAATAGGGGTTCAAACAACAACAATTGGCGCTCCAATCAACAAAATTCCGGTAACTCTTATCCTTCCAATTCTAATTCACTAACTCCACCTTCCTCTTCCTCTACTCCTTTGAAAAGCCAGGGGCAATCATCTAATGGAGGAAACACTTCGGGGAAGGAGAAGCCCGATCCCATGTTGGAAACGATTTTGGGAAAGCTACAAGGGTTGGAGAACCGCATCATTAAGGTTGATGATCAAACTTCTAAGGTTGACAAAGCTCAAAAGGTTTTGGAAAACCAAATGTTCAACCATGCGGAGGAAGTTCCTAGGAATTAAGGGAAACTTCCAGGAAAGACGGAGGACAACCCTAAGGGAAGGGTTATGGCAATCACAACTAGGAGCGGAGTGACTACCACCGATCCGCAGCCTAAGTTCGTGGAAGTCTCCATAGAAAAGGACAAGGAGAAAGAGAAGGGGAAGGAGAAGGAAGATGTCTACGTTCCTCCTCGAGCTTATAAACCTCCCCTACCATTCCCTCAATCTAGAGCGAGAGCGCGCCTAGATAAACAATTTGGTAAGTTTATAGAACTCATGAGCAAGCTGCATATTAATATACCATTTATTGATGCTATTGTAGGTATGCCGACTTATGGCAAGTTCTTGAAGGAGCTCCTCTCTAACAAGAGGAAGCTAGAAGACTTCGGAGAGGTTAAGATGAGTTCGGATTCTTCGGATCTCATCAAAACCATGAAGGAGAAAATACCCCCAAAGCTAAAGGATCCGGGGTCATTTTGCATTCCCATAGGAGTGGGAGATGTCACATACGATGCGTTATGTGACTTAGGAGCAAGTGTGAGCATTATACCACTTGCATTGTGTAGGAAGATCGGTTTAGGCGACCCTAAACCGGTGAAGATGACGTTGTACATGGCGGATCGATCCATCACTCGCCCCGTCGGTATTGTAGAAGACGTCCCGGTCAAGCTAGGTAAATTCTTTGTTCCCATTGATTTTGTCGTGCTTGACATTCCTGCAGATAGTCCGGTCCCGATCATACTCGGAAGACCGTTTCTTGCAACCTCCGGCTGCATAGTCGATTGCAAGAATGGTAGACTCACTTTTGATATAGGAGAGGAGAAAGTAGAGTTCGTTCTTTCCACTCTAGTGAAGGAGCCAATATTTGATGAGGATATTTTCAATATCCAAGATGAAGAAGGTTTGTCTAGGGAGGAGGTAAGTGCGATTCTCTTTAATGATCCTTTACAAAAGGTTATCACTATAAGTCTAACCAATGTAGGGGAAGAAGAACAGTGCAATGAGGCAATTGAAGCCTTAGAAGCACAAGAAGAGATAGGTGAAGTGGAGTTTGAAAAACTCCACGATGAGGCAGAAAACGTGAGAATCCACGGTTATACCCTGTATTCCACGGCCGTGGATTTCACAACCAAAACCGTGCCTCACTCCAGAGAGTTATACGGTCGTGGAGAAGATGTGACAACCGTATTTCCCTTCCATGCCCTAAACCACGGCCGTGGAGGCCATGAGGAACCCGTAATTTTAGGCGTGGAAACGAGTGATCGAGACACTTCTTCAACTTCTTCTGATTCTTCTACCACACACTCATCACCCTTAGAAACTTCTAAGGAGACATCGGACGCTTCTCAAGGATCATTGGAAGCTCCGAAAGCAATGGAACTCAAACCACTTCCTACTCATCTAAGGTACGCTTTTCTAGGATCTAATTCTACCTTTCCAGTTATTGTTAGTTCCGATCTAAGCATAGATGAACATAATCAGCTCATGATTGTCCTTAGGAAACATAGGAAAGCTATAGACTATACTATTAAGGACTTAGTAGGAATTAAACCCTCCCTATGCATGCATAAGATACTAATGGAGGAAGATTTTAGAACTTCCAGACAACCTCAAAGGCGGTTGAATCCGACCATGAAGGAGGTTGTCAAGAAGGAAATTCTTAAGCTTCTTGATGCAGGTATCATCTACCCTATCTCCGATAGTAAGTGGGTGAGTCCGGTTCAAGTAGTTCCGAAGAAGGGAGGAATGACGGTCATCACCAACAAAAACAACGAACTCATTCCTACCCGAACTGTGACGGGATGGCGGATGTGCATAGACTACCGCAAGCTCAACAATGCAACGCGGAAGGATCATTTCCCATTGCCATTCATTGATCAAATGCTTGAAAGGTTAGCACAACATTCACATTTTTGCTACCTTGACGGTTATAGTGGTTTCTTTCAGATTCCGATACACCCGGATGATCAAGAGAAGACCACATTCACGTGCCCATGGGGTACGTTTGCTTATAGGAGAATGCCGTTCGGGCTTTGCAACGCCCCAGCCACCTTCCAACGGTGCATGATGACCATCTTCTCCGAATACGTAGAGGAAATCATGGAAGTCTTCATGGACGACTTCTCCGTATACGGTTCCTCTTTTAACGATTGCCTTTCTAACCTTTCTCTTGTTTTGCAAAGGTGTGAAGACACTAACCTAGTTCTTAATTGGGAGAAGTGTCAATTTATGGTTAAGGAAGGAATTGTATTAGGCCACTTAGTCTCTAGTAGAGGGATAGAGGTAGACAAGGCTAAGATAGAGACCATAGAGAAGCTTCCTCCTCCAATTTCGGTGAAAGGGATAAGAAGTTTCCTAGGACATGCTGGATTTTATAGACGTTTCATTAAGGACTTTTCTAAGATATCAAAACCTCTCACTAATCTATTGATGAAGGATGCAGTTTTTGAGTTTTTGCAAGAATGTTTAGATGCGTTTAACACCATTCGACATGCTCTAATTTCAGCACCTATTATCCAACCCCCGGATTGGACTCTTCTCTTTGAGATTATGTGCGACGCTAGTGACGTAGCTATTGGAGCTGTTCTTGGACAACGAAAGGAAGGGCGAACCCATGCCATATACTATGCTAGCAAGACGCTAGATGAAGCACAGCTCAACTACGCCACTACCGAAAAAGAGTTTTTAGCCATTGTCTATGCTATTGACAAGTTTCGCTCTTATCTTGTAGGTGCAAAGGTGATTGTCTACACGGATCATGCTGCGATCCGGTACCTCCTTGCGAAGAAAGATGCGAAGCCAAGGCTAATTAGATGGATTCTTCTCCTACAAGAATTCGATCTTGAGATCCGCGACAAGAAAGGTTCAGAAAATTCTGTTGCGGATCATTTGAGTCGCCTAACACATCTAGAGGACGACCATTTGCCCATCGATGACTTCTTCCCGGACGAACACCTACACCTTATTGAAGAGTGCATCGATGTGATCTCCAAAGGTAACGAACCATGGTTTGCTGATTTTGTTAACTATATGGTTTGTCAGGAGATACCGCCCGGACTATCCTACGCACAAAGGAAGAAGTTCTTTAAGGACGTCCGGGAATACTATTGGAACGAGCCTCTCCTCTTCAAGAGAGGTCCGGATGGCATCATTCGGCGATGTGTGCCAGACGATGAGATGCAAAGTGTCATCCGTCATTGTCATTCACTACCTTGTGGAGGACACGCTAGTTCGAACAAGACTAGCACAAAGGTATTGCAATCTGGATTCTTTTGGCCTACTTTGTTTAGAGATGTGCAATCCTTTGTTTCTTGCTGCGATGCTTGTCAAAGAACAGGAAATATCTCTAGGAGGAATGAGATGCCCCTCAACAACATCCAAGAGGTGGAGATTTTCGACGTTTGGGGAATCGATTTCATGGGACCATTCCCATCCTCTTGTGGAAACCAATACATACTATTGGCGGTGGATTACGTTTCTAGATGGGTGGAAGCAATTGCCTCTCCCACCAATGATGCCATGGTGGTGGTTAAGTTCTTCAACAAGACCATTTTCCCGCGATTTGGGACGCCAAGGACGATCATTAGTGATGGAGGTTCTCACTTCATTGCCCGGCGCTTTGAAGCTCTTCTAGCTAAGTATGGGGTTACTCACAAGATCGCTACCCCTTACCATCCACAAACGAGTGGACAAGTTGAGATCTCAAATAGGGAGATCAAAGGAATCTTAAAGAAGACGGTTTCAAGGACTAGGAAGGATTGGTCTTTGAAGCTTGACGATGCATTGTGGGCATACCGGACTGCATACAAGACTCCCATAGGAACCACACCATACAACCTTGTGTATGGGAAGTCTTGTCACTTGCCGGTAGAGTTGGAGCACAAAGCATTTTGGGCTATCAAGTGGTTGAACTTCAGCATGAAGGAAGCGGGAGAGAAACGTCTCCTAGACATCAATGAGCTGGATGAACTCCGCTTGAATGCTTATGAAAACGCTAAGATCTATAAGGAGAGAGCAAAGCGTTGGCATGATAAGCACATCATTCCAAAGGACTTCAAAGAAGGAGATCAAGTTCTCCTCTTCAATTCAAGGCTTCGTCTCTTTCCAAGTAAGCTTAAATCTCGTTGGACCGGACCTTTCCTAATTAAGCGTATTTTCCCCCATGGTGCAGTTGAAGTATGGGGTGAAGCGAGCGGAACTTTTAAGGTGAACGGCCAACGACTCAAGAAGTATACGCCGGAACTCCAAGCTGAGGAGTTCGCGCCTACCGCACTCGAATAAGTGCGAGATTGGTCTAGCTACGGACCTTAAACAAAGCGCTTCTTGGGAGGCAACCCAAGGTATTGCATTTTTGTTTTTGTTTTCGATTCATAGATTAGCTTAGTATAGACGTTTTTGCTTTGTTTTTGCCTCAATTTCTTCCGGTATGTTCGTGTTTTTGGATGTAGGAACGATGGAAAAGGAAAAGAGGAGGATGATGTTGAAGAAAAGTGACGAAATTTGGACTTTGGAGCTTTACAGAGGGTTCCACGGCCTAAACCACGGTCGTGACAGCTACAGTACCCGTAATTTCCAAAAGCCTTTGAAAAATCACCAAAACCACGGTTCCGTACACTTCCACGGCCGTGGAACACCCCGACAGACCGTGATTTTCAAAAATTTTGCCTGTGACTATATAAGCCACATTCTTCACAAAAATCATCCCAAAACCCCTCTTCCACGCCCTAATTGCCGAAATCCACGACCCTCTCTCAAATCCTCGTTTCCTAATCGTTTTCAACGATTCTTCTTCCTAAACTGAAGCAAATTCAACCACAAACAAGATCCAAGCGATGAATCGAGCGGAAATTCACCAACGAACACACAATTCGGAATTTTCAATCCGAAAAATAGGTTTTTTCTCTCTTCTTAATTCTTGCCAATTTGGTTCGTTTTTGTTAGAGATTTTTAGGAAGAACTGATTGAGATTGGAAGAAATTAGACTAGGACTGCCTGTTGTGGAGATTGATTGCTTATTTGCTGAGATTTGTGATTTTCTGAGACGAATCACGGTCTTTGGAGGAATTACGGCCGTGGTTTCCATAGAACAACCCGTAAATTTCAACAGAATGAACTTTGTAAGGAGAGTTTCGGGGAGGATCAAAGAGAAGAAGAATGATCAGAATAAGAAGAGGAAGGGTAATCCCTCCTTCTCCTCATCCTCTAGGGCACCACCACCCTCCTCACCTTCACCTCCATCCTCACCTTCACCTCCATCCTCACCTCCTCACCCTAGAATCCCGACCATACACGACGATCATCTCGATGCACTCGAGAGGATCAAGGAGAGGCCAGTGATTGGCCCTAGATACTTGTTGTTGGAAGATCTAGCTCCTCTCAACATAGTTGATGACCTCACTTGGCTCTTGGATAGAGCCGGACTTATTGTCTTCTCGGCTATCCGAGAAGACGCTTATGAGGAGATTACACGGGAGGTTGTGACATCTTTTGAGCACAGCCATGTAGACAGGACCGTCTCTTTCCGTCTCATGGAAAGAGACTACCATTTGAGCATCCGTGAGTTTGGGACCATTTTCGGGTTTCAGGAGACCTTTAACGGTCGCTTTCCTAGTGGCGTTTACGCCAAGGATTTTTGGGAGGAGGTGGCGATGATTTACGCTAGCGAGGACCGCTGGCAGCCCGCTGACACCAAGGCTAGGTTGATGTACCACCTAGCCTTGAAGATTGCTCATCGTGTTCTTTCGGAGTGTCTCTTTCCTAGGACGGAGACGCCCCAAAAGATCAAGACGGATGAGCTCTTTTTACTTTACTCCATGTTGTATGGACGCTGTGCTGATTGTGCTACTCTCTTGGCTGCTACTATGAGCAAGCTCAAGAATAAGAAGAAGGGCAACATAGGATATGGTGGGATAGTTACCCACATTGCTAGGAGCTTTGGTGTTGATTTTTCTGCTTGCACCCGTATACCGGCCGTACCTTTAGGGCTAGATGCTTTCATGACTAGGGGTCTCATTTTCCTCACACATAGAGGTCCGCCTTATGCGGGCATGCCATGGGAGAGCAGGACGGGTAGGGGTATAGAGTGGCTACCGGAGTACTCCATTATGGCGGGACGCCATAATTGGAAGGAGACGTTCGCTGCTATGCATATGAACAGGATAGCAGCTCCCCCATATGTCCCACCGCCAGTTGTTGAGGAGGAGATGGGAGATCAGTTTGAGGGCGGAGGAGGAGCTGAGGAGGAGTTTGGCACGTTTCCGGATCAGCCGGAGGCGGCCCCCGATGCACCTAGACGTTCTCCACGTCCAGCTAGAGCTTCAAGCTCGTCTTCTCGCCGCGCTAGCGTGAGTGAGAGGCCTACGTGGATGACCACACCTCCTACATGGTATGGCGTTCCCCCTCCTTGGTCTACAGAGCAGACAGCAGCACCAGCACCACCACCAGCACCATCCGACGCTCCAGGATGGTACAGTCAGGCTCCGGGATGGTACGAGCAGATGCCGGACTAGGGTACCGGACTTTCAGAGAGAGTAGGAGCATTGGAGATCCGAGCCGATGCTAGAGACGGACGCCTAGACGACCTCGACCACATGATGAGGGATGTCTACCGCCAGTAGTTTGGGCGGTTCTATGATCCTAGCTTCTCTCCATTCCCGCCTCCACCAGCGCCGCAGTGATGAGGATTTGATGATTGACCATTCGCTTTAGACATTCCGCCACCACCTTGTGAGTTCTTTTTCTTTTCTTCTTTTCTTTCTTTCTTTTGAACATTAGGGACAATGTTCGTCCTAAGTATGGGGTGGGATGTACTAAAAGTTTGTAATAACTCTTACTCACTATGCTTGCTTCTATTCGAGACTATTTGCATGTTCATTATATTGTTGCACGTTTCATTATCGCATTGCATGAAAAAGAACTTGAAAAACCCATAAAAATTGAAAAATTTTGAAAATTTTATGCTTCTAATGAATTGAGATGATTTCTATGATAATCACTACTTGTGAATTGAGTTTGATGACAATTGCATGCTTAAAAGAATTGTGAATTGAAAATAATTTGAATGAATAAATTTTACCTCTTTTGCAAGTTTCATAATGTGAAGAATGTTACCTAAATCATGTTGAGAAATTGAAGTTGAAATCATACTATAAGTTCTTATACTTCTTGTTGAGATGATTAAGACAATTCGATTTTTCTTTCTTCTTTCTTTGATCATTTTAGCTCCTCATTGAAATATTGACCTCCTTTACCTATCCGGGAATTTGGAGAAGTGAATGAAAAAGGCATGTTTGATGTGGGAGGGCCATGAGAGCAATTATTTGCAATCAAAAGAATAGAAAGAAATTCTAGGTTTGGGGAAGTCAATCATGATGATGAGTAACTCGGCACCATTCACATAACCGGGTGTTTGTGTCTTGCCAAAGTCGGATTGAGCGATATTCCTAGCGGATTATGGTATGTGCGCTAAGGGTTTGAGGCATCTCATAAAAGTTGAGAAACGCCAATCTCCTAGGCTTCGGTTTTTGTGCACCTCTGTCCATAACTCCAAAAGTAAAGTCGAAAAATGGAAAGAAGAGAGCGAAGCTCTAAGTTGAAGTGTTGCGGAAACCGCAAAAGAAGAAAAAGGGTAGTTGTCCACTTTCCCGGATTCATGCACCACATTCCTTAAAAGTTTCCTTCCCTTTCCACATTCTAGACCTTTTCTTTGAAAGTCCTTAAGATCAAAAGAATGTTATATGACTTGGTGATCTAAATTGAAGTTTCTTATGATTGATTTTGATAATGTTTGAAGGTTATGATGCTTGTTTAGAAGTTTGATTAATTCATGAATTTTCTTTACTTTTTACTCTTTGATTAAGTGTATGAAAGTCTTATAAACGATTGAAGCAAGATTTGAGAATGATCTATTCTTTAGAAGGCACATTCCTCCAAAAGAAGTATTGCTTTGAGAAGGTACACATATTTCATCCTAACTTTTGTTTAAAGCTTTTTGAGAGACCTTGCTTAGGGACAAGCAAGTGTTAAGTATGGGGTTATTTGTTAGCATGAAATATTGTGATATTTTAGGCACGTTTTCTAAGTGTATTTGATTCATATTGATAGTCTTTGATTTAGCATTGTTGCATTTGTGAGCTGGTTTGCCTATATTGTCGATATGGATGTCTACACTAGCTTTATGTTGATTATAGGTGATTGAGAGTCATTTCCGAACGAAATCAAGCAAAGAAGAGTTGATTGAGTATGTCCATGGATTGAGGGCATTCTTAAGAGCAAAATGGAGTTCAACTTGAGAAATGCACGAGGCTAGGGAAGAATCACGTTCTTGCCCTAAACCACGCTCTAAAATACGGCCGTATTACAAACCACGTTTAGTTCCACGGCCGTGGAACCTTGCAAAGAGAGGCGTGATGCATTCTAGTAACTATTACGGTCGTGGAATCCATGGTTCAAACCGTGACACTTTCCACGCTCTAAATTACGGTCGTGGAACCTTCCACGACCGTGATCTTGGCGATCTTTTTCGCCATATTTTGAAGCCACGATCTTTTGAAGATTGGGCCGGGCTGATATTTTATCTTGCCCTATAAAAAGACGGACGAAGAGAAATTCCGTCATCGACGCATATCCCCGCTTACGCCCGCTTAACCCTCGCTTAGAAGCATTTACATCTCATTGGAGATCGAAGTTGGTGTTTGGGATTTGCCCTAATCTCGCACTTTTGGTGGAGATTGCTGTTGAGATTTCCGGATCGACGGAAGATCGGAGTTTTTGGAAGATTGTTGCAAGAAGATTTCTCTTCTTGTTTAGGTTTGATTTAGAAGACGGATTGACATCCCGTTCTTCCTTCTTTCCTAAGATTGTGTTTGTTTGCCTTGTTCTGAATCTATTGACAACATTCATTCTTGATTGTGACTTTGAGATTGGTTTGAAGATTATTGAAAGTTTTCGGAAGTTTTCATCTTTCTATCTTTTAATTCTTGAATTTGATATCAACATGACTGTTATTGGCTAAAAACCCATAACAATTCTAAGGTGAAGGGTTGATAGTTGTGGCTTAGATGATGATAGATCGATCGTAAACAGATTAGACCATGAGAGTTAGAGAGAATCGTCGACGAACCCTAAATTACGGTTTGTTCTTGAGTTCCACGGCCGTGGAGTCTCAAGATCTACCCGTAATTTCCCTTAAGTTTACGAACCTGCTTTTACTTTAATCCAAAGTTAAAGATTTGCTTTAACTTAGTTTAGGTTTGCCTTTTCTAGGTGGTAGTGAAGCCTCAACAACCTCTACCTCGATTGTGAGTGTCACAACCGTAATCGGTTAAGTTAGTCTTGATCCTTGGATTACAAGTTTGGATATTTGACATTAATTCTTGCCTTTAGAACCTTTCTATATTGAAGCCTCAACAACCTGTATAGAGAGTGTCTTGTAGGTGAGTCATATAAGGTTTTTGGAACTTCACCGTACGATTACCTTACATTAGCATACCTTTGCATATCTCAACTCTGTCTTTATATCATTAGTATATCTTGAATCGATTGCCACAGCTGGATGCTTGGATCTTTAGGATTGTTGTTTTCCCAATATTTGCAAAAACTCTCATATTTACTCGCTTGATAATCTGCAATTGAATTTGTTCCCACCCAAATCCCTGTGTTCGATACTTTGGAATTCTTGCTTAACTATATCGATCCGTACACTGCGGGTTCGCTTGCTTGATTCTAGTTTTATAAATTTAAAGCTTATTTGCACACACCTTTAGGGGCGAACAACAACGAAGCAGTTTCTTGAGCCAAAGGTTCACTGAACTCTTGCGGATCAGAATCCTGAGAAGTTTCCATTTCAACGTTAGTCATTGCTCCAAATCAGCACACAATTGCAAGCAATCAAGTGAGCAAGGTGACAAGTTAGGTCAACTTTACCCAAGTTCAAGTGCGTTATTGGGTTCTGCTTTGGGGAAGGCCGTTTGGCGGTTAGGCAAGGAAGGCAAATCTAACAAAATTGAACCAATTACACACAAATAAACAAGTGATATTTTGCAAACGTATGTAAGAAAATGGAGAGATAGAAGATGGACGGATTGTTCACTCGGCAAGCTTTGTTGCTTTCGGTCTTTGACCGTTTTGTAAAATCCGATTTTTCGGATGGACCGGTTTTCCGGACGTCTTTTCACTTTGTTTGTTTCGTTTCTTTGAAACGTTTTGAGCAACACTTTCTTTTGTTTTGTTTTTTTTGGTTGAACACAAATCCGTATTGATGAAGAGTTTTTTTGCTTTTCTTGGAATATCAAATGCGAGGTATCCGAACTTTTCGTTAACAAAAATACCCCAAGAGATTTGGTGAAATTAATTAACAAAATTGTCGGATTGGGTCGGTTTAAGAAAAATACGGGTTTGATAAATGGTTTGAAGGCAAACCAAATATCTCCTATTTTTGTACTTTTTGTTTTGAATTAAACACGGAAAAGAAAAAAAAATTTCAGGGAAAATGGATGAACATGATGAAGAACATATGATGAACAACATGAAGATCATGAAGAACAAATGAAGAACATCATGAACAAACGAAGAGCATCATGAATAAAAAGGCTAAATAGGTTTAAGATAATAACGCACAAAAAACAAGAGTAAAGAGAACTTAGCTTTGATCCCTTGCTCTGATACCAATTTGATGCGTCCTTGGAGGTAACCAAGGATAACTCCGGATCTAGATCAAGCAAAACTCCAACTACTCCTTGATTCTTTGTGCAACGTTGTATCGTTTCGGATCCAAAGGGGCGGAAGCGATGAAGAAAAAAAGGTTACTTCGATCTAGAGAGATCGAATAAACCTTTTTGTGTGGATTGAAGGTTGATTCTTAAGAAGAATCCTCGAATATGGATTTCTGGGATCAAAGACGAGATCCAAGGAAGAAATTTGAGAGATAGAAGAGAGGTTTTGATGTCCAAGCTAAGTAGGAGGAAATTCTTCTCAAAACTTAGTAATATTAAACATGGAAAATAAGTGAGGCAAGATATCTCTTATATAGAGAGTCTTGCCTACCTATGGGCCAACGGGCCAAACAAAAATACATGAAGAAAAGCCCAAAAGGGAAAACCTAAAAGGATAAGTTCAAAAGGGAATATTCTTATACGGAATATCCCTTTTATTACATAAAAAGGAAAACATGAAAATATAGTCCGAAAATAAGCTAGCTTCATGCCATTGAGTCGGAAAGACGAGACATGCCGCTAACGGAACCGGTAGCCTATGCCATGGTGGTGTAGAGACATGGCATGCCGGTAATGGAACCAAGTGAAGAAGTAATGCGGGCGATGATGGAGCCGGTGGCTCGAGCAATGGCCTTAGCTCGGGATCAGGTGATCGGTCCATCTGAACAAACTCTAAGAGCCTCGTCCTCCTCGTCTATGGTCAACGTAAAAGGGACATCCAAGGGCGCATCACAAAGTCTACACAGTGTCCATCGGAGCTTCTGCATATTGCGACTATGTGCAGAGAGTTGAGGAGGCTATTAGGACTAGAGGACCTGCACCATCACCGCCAGTTCTTGCGAGATCAGCCGAGGTTTGCAGTGAGTTATACAGGTTGTTGCCCCGCTTGCTAGAGTTGCTGAGGTTATTGGAGCGCCGGCTGAGGCAAAGGAGCCGAAGCCCGACAGTTGGTTGAAGGCTTTCGACCAGCTGAAGGTTCCCACTTTCATGGGAAAGACTGGATTGAAGGTGGAGCTGTGGCTGGGACAATTGGATTCTGCTATGGAGGTGATGAGTTACCTAGAGGGACGTTGCGTCGACATAACACTTACGTTGTGATACGCCCCCGGATGGCGATGCCATCCGTGTTCCGGCTAGAAGGACCCGCACATTTTGGAAGACCATTATTATTGTTCGGCTATTTAATAATAAGTCTTTTTGTATTCGGAACTTTAATTCCGGAACTTAATTCCGTGAATTAAATTCCAACCTTTCATATTTTAGGCTTTTCATATTCGGAACTTAATTCCGACTTTAATTCCGTCATTTAAGTTGAACTCTTTGTATGGCCTCCATCCACTATATAAGGATGACTTGGCTCATTTGTAAAAGAGATGTCTAAGTTGAAATCTAAGTATTGTGAAGGGAAAATCCTCTTACTTGGTTTAGGCATCACTTCTCTCTTCCATCCTCTTAAAATTCTTATCTTGGATCTAGTCTTTGATCCAAGCCTTCATATTCGAGGATCCTTTTGAAGGATCAACCGAACACTTCCACATCCAAACCTAACGCTTCCGCCACCCAAACTCACATTTGATCCATATCAAACAATCAAGAAGGAGTAGTTGAAGTTTCTCCTCGATCTAGATCGCCCATATTTTCTATCACGTTGCTGAAGGATCATGCTCATTCTTGGTGGAGGACAACTCGCAGTAAGGTCACTAATTATGAGCAATTGAAGACGATAATTAGGGATCACTATTGCCTTGCAGCTATGAGGAGGGACTGTCTTCAAAATTTCCTCAAGGTTGGATTCGAGGATTTGCCTATTGCTGAGATCATCAGCAAGTTTCAAGATGAGCTATCTTTGTTGGGTCCGTCTGCACCACCTGAGGATCAACATGTTTACCTTTTCTCTCGGAGGTTGAGAGAGTCGACACACTCTTATCTTGCTGGTATCCGTTGTGATTCTTTGAAGGACCATCAAGATAGAGCTTCTGTTTATGAGAGAGACCGACTGGGTCAGAGGAGAGCTTCTCAGACAGGAGGTCCTGAGAAGAGATAGAAAACTGGACCAGCTAGTGTTGGAGCTAGAGCAACGGGTTTTTGGCGTAGTCAGACATCGGGACATTCTGGTTTTCCAACAGTTTGTATAGAGTTCTGACAAAGGACGTCAGTGCTTTAACTGCGGAGGTGTAGGACATATGAGAGCTGATTGTAAGAAGGCTGTTGTGACTTGCTTTTCTTGTGGCAAGCCAGGACACAGAGTTGCGCTTTGCCGTCTGTTCGCCTCAAAGTGTGTATGCAAATAAGTTTTAATTATAAAACTGAAATCAAAGCAAGCGAACCCGCAGTGTACGGATCGGCGTAGTAGAGCAAGAATTCCAGAGTATCGAACTTAGGGATTTGGTGATACAAAATCAGTTTCGAATAATCGAGCAATCAAAAGTATAAAAGCTTTGCAAATAATTGAGAAAACAGCAATCCTAAAGATCCAGGTATCCAATTGTGGCAATCGATTCAAGATATTCTATAGATATAAGGACAGAGTTGAGGTTGCAAAGATATAACTAATGTAAGGTAGAGTACGGTGAAGTTCCAAAACCCATTATAACTCACCCAAGGACACTCTCTATAAAGGTTGTTGAGGCTGCAGTATAGAAAGGATCTAAAGGTAAAAATTAATCTCAACTACCCATGCCCAAACCCAAGGAATCAAAGATAGGCTAAAACGGTTAAGGTTATGACACTCGAAACCGAAATAGAGGATGTTGAGTCTCACTACTACCTAGGAAAGGAAAGCAAAAGGTAGGTTAAAGCAAATCTTTAACTTTCGATTAAAGCAAAAGCAAAGGTCGTAAAACAAAGAAAATCACGGCTGGATCTTGAGATTCCAAGGCCGTGGAACTCAAGAACAGACCGTAATTTAGGGTGTCGACGAGTTTTCTCACACTCTCAGTGTCCAATCAGTTTACGATCGATCTATCATTATCTAAACCACAACTATCAACCCTTCACCTTAGAATTGCTAAAGGGTTTTAGCCAATAATCATTGTCATTGAATCAAATATCAATTTAAGAAGAGAAAAAGTGTAAATCCTCAAAAACTCTATAAAAATCAAACAATCAATCCCAAATCCGAACAAAAAAGTAGTATGTTTAATGAATTCAGAATATGGAACAAGAATCATCACAACAAATCTTAGGGAACAATGAAGAACGGAGTGTCAATTCGTCTCCGAAAAAAACGCTAAGAAAATCTCCAAAGTACGCAATCTTCAATATCGCGTCTTTCACAAGCCACGATCCGGAATCTCCAATCTCCGTCTCGACTCTCCACCGAGTTGCAAGTGCAGGTCAAAATGAAACCCTAAGCGGCCGTCCTCAAAACTCCCTTCTCAAGCCTTCTTATAGGGCGAAATAGGGTTACGAGAAAAGCCCAATAACCATCGTTGACGTGGCAAATATGACACGTCACTTCGTCATGGAAATCACGGTCTAGTACAAGTTTCCACGGCCGTGGTTTAGGGCATGGAACTTTCTGTTGTGCTCTAAATTCACTCTTCACGATCCAAGGCCAAGTCCACGGCCGTAATTTAGGGCGTGGAAGTCCAAATCCTTTGTGTAAGCCTTTATTTCGTGATGTTCTTCACTCATGCTCTTTCCTTAGCTCCTCTAAGTATCTCCTTGACATTTAGCATGATCAAATACTCCTTTCCTTCCACATTTTGCTCCAATTCAAGCCTTTATTCACCTATAGCCAAAACAATGCTAGTGTAGATCTCTATATCGACAAAGTGGGTGAATGAGCTTATAAATGCTTCAAACTCATATCTATGTACACGTAAAAGAGGGAAAAACAACTAAAACAAGTGCCTAAATATAGTCATATTTCATGCTAACACCGTCAAGGCAAGATGTCATCGCAGCAGGGTTCTTCGCCTGCAAGTGTTGCAAGAGGTGGACAGAGACCTCAGTATCAGCAGCAAAGAGTTCTTGGATCTACCGCTCCTCAGGGTTCCACTCTGGGTCAAGGCAAAGGACGAGGAGGTGGTACTTCGGACACCAAAGGTGCCTCAGCTAGAGTTTATAAGCTGAGGAGTGCAGTGGAGCCAACCGCTCCAGCGACCACAAGTACCATTCACATTAACGGTTTTCCTGTCAAAGTTCTTTTTGATACCGGTGCAACGCATTCTTTTATATCTGAAGCATGTGTAGATAGATTGGCCTTAGTTACCGTAGAAGGTACACCCTTCTTTATAGGATTACCCGATAGGGGTAAGATTAGAGGTACATGAGAGGTTTGCGACTTCCCTATTAGATTGGGAGGTCGCAATTGGCCAACTGACATCTTCAACATGTACTTAGTACATGAAGATGTTATTCTGGGCATGGATTGGATGGATCGACATCAAGCAGTTTTGGACATCGGCAAGAGGACAGTGACGGTAACTACAGATGTAGGCCATGTTTAGATCTTCAGAGGATGGGATATCGGGAAGACTGGTACAGTCATCAGTGTAGTGCAACTTGTGAGACTTATCAGTCAGGGAGGCTTTTTGGTGCTATGCCATGAAGGATAGTGCAGGTCCAGCTTTGGTGGAGATTCCAGTATCTTTCAAGTTTGCTGACGTCTTTGGAAAGCCATCAGGTTTACCTCCACAAAGGAGTGTAAACTTTGGCATTGAGCTAGAGCCCGGTACGAGATCGATCTCTAAGGCTCCTTATCGTATGGTACCTATCGAGATGCTTGAGCTTAAGAAGCAGCTTGATGAGTTAGCATAGAAGGGCTTCATCACCCCTAGTGTATCTCCTTGGGGTGCACCAGTACTCTTCGTCAGGAAGAAGAACGGGTGAATAAGGTTATGTATCGACTACCGGGAGCTGAACAAGGTGACGATTAAGAATAAGTACTCATTGCCCCGTATCAACGATCTTTTGGATCAGCTGCATGGAGATTTAGTGTTTTAACGGATCGATATGAGATATGGATATCACCGGTTGAGAGTGAGAGAGCAGCACATAGCCAAGACGGCATTTTGGAACAGATATGGACACTACGATTTTGTAGTGATGCCATTCAGGCTTACGAATCTGCCCGCAGTCTTCATGGAGTTGATGAACAAGATCTTCATTGACTTCCTAGACCAATTTGTAGTTGCCTTCATAAATGACATTCTGGTTTACTCTCGTATCAGAGAGGAGCATGCAGGACACTTGAGGATCGTTCTTCAAGTCTTACAGGACAGAGAGCTTTACGCCAAGCTCTTTAAGTGCGAGTTTTGGATGCCCGAGGTAGCATTCCTTGGTCACATCGTTTCAGCTGAAGGGATCAAGGTAGATCCAGAGAAGATCGAGTCAGTAGCATCTTGGCCGCCCCTTAAGAACGTCAAAGAGGTACGCAACTTCATAGGATTGACGGCTTCTACCGGCACTTTGTTGAGGGCTTTTCATTAATTGCCCGACTGCTCACTTCCTTTCTGAGGAAGTCTACTACGAGGTTCGTATGGTCCGAGCCGTGCCAGTAGAGCTTTGAGGAGCTGAAGAAGAGGTTGACCCCTGCTCCTATCCTAGGTCAGCCAGAGGGCATTGAGGACTTTGTGGTTTACAGCGACGCATCCAAGCTAGGCCTTAGATGTGTTCTGATGCAGAGGGATAAGATGATTGCATACGCGTCGAGACAGCTGGAGACGTATGAGGAGAATTACCCTACCCATGATCTGGAGTTGGCTGTTGTGGTTCACGCTTTGAATATTTGGAGGCATTATCTGTACGGAGCTACGTGCCATATATTCACAAATCATAAGAGTCTGAAGTACATATTCACTCAGCGGGAGTTGAATATCCACCAGAGGAGATGGTTGGAGCTGATCAAGGATTTTGATCTGGAGATCTTATACCACCCGGGGAAGGCAAATGTGGTAGTTGATGCCCTTAGTATGAAGACTCCCCGAGAGATGGTGATCGCTAGGCTGACAGCTCAGCCACAGTTATAGCGAGATCTTTCATGGCTATAGATGGATATCAACTTCCCGGATTCCGACAACCATTTATCCACCTTGGAGATAGTACCTGATTTGTTGGCGGAAATCCGATAGAAGTAGAAGAGTTGCCCAGCTTTGACACAGATACGAGACAAGATGTCGTGAGGAGAGGCACCACAGTTTATAATGTATGCGAGAAATGAAAAGTAAAGATACAAGGTGGAAACTCAATTGAGTCCTCAAAACGACACAAACTCCGATACATAAAAGCGAAACCCTACAACATAATTCATAATCCAAAACTTAACAACATAACCCAAAAACATCCCCGTCCTATAATGTACGGAGACCCCCGGCTGTCCACTCCTCCACCTCACTCGGCGGCGTCCTTAACCTGCAGGACATCTACATAAACGATTTAAAACCGTTAGCTCATATTCGAAGGATTAGAAATGAGGTGAAGGCACATATACACAAATATCAACATAACACATATCATGCTTTAAAACACACAAGTCCGAGTTATTATCTCTTTATTATTAAGTCGTATCCCGTTCTAATTCAACTTATTTTGTGACACGAGAATCTCCCGAAACTCACCTCGGTCCCCACTTACTGGCAAGGAATGGTACTGATACATCTGACCGTCTACCTGCCCGGGCTAGTCGCCGAGAACCTCCTAGCTCTCGTAAGAGCTAGGAAGTGATGTCACCGCCCGTTATCACAAACTTGCTCTAATATAATATAAAGTTCGGTGGTCCTATTACCGGTTCAGCTGTTTATAACGAAAGCAATAAAACACACACTACCAAACACGCAACGAATCTAATACATAAAATATGAGCTAAGTAAGTCCGAAGACTTACCTCGTCACCACTCTCAACTCACAACACTCTCGCTTCCTTAGGGAGGAAGCCCACAACCTTCTCACAAGAAGATATACGTATCAACACAAGCTCACACTCAAGAAGTCTTAGACTTCACTCTAGTGATCTAAGCAAGATCACCTAAACCTCAAGCTAGGAATGAATCCTAGGATCCAAGGTACTCATAACACTCTCAACAAGCAAAGGAAACTCACAACAACCTATAGCTTCAAAAGAACCTAAACCTCATCCAAGAAGGAACAATCTAGCCTAGAGGGTCCAACAAGCTCAACCAACTCGAAACCATCAACTACATCAAGCCTTAAGGGCACCTAGGTTCTTAATCACTAAGTGTCATTCTCAAGCTACTCTAGGAAATCCTAAGCATGTTATTAAAAAGATAAAACCACAAGGCTAAGGAAGGAACGAAGAGAAAGGGAGAAGAGAAACCTACTGGTGAAGAAAACACAGCCGCGGAGTCAAGCTGACGCCACCGCGAAGACCTAGTCGCCGCCCCTGCGGTCTCTTGGCGCTTCACCTGCGCCCTGGCGCCGCGCCTGCAGTGGCTCGAGCCACCTCTGCGATGGCTCTGGTCCGCCTCTGCGCCTATGATGATCTGCCCCAGCGGTCGAGCAGCAAAACCTTCGTCTTCTTCGTTTCTTCAATTGTGTCTTTGCTCCAATTGCTTCCTTCTCTAGTTGGGCCTTCTCCAAACACCAACCATTGATCTTAGACACCTCTCCAAGACCTAATCGATCTAAGAACATGCACATGAAAAGGATTCTACAAGGTCTCTCTTTACAAGCTTCCACCATAGCCATGGAGGAGAAGAGAAGAAGGGGAAAGGAAATCAGCAAAAAAGGAGAAGAGGGGAGGAAGGAAGCTTGCTAGAACAGAACCAAAGCTCTCCAATGCTACAGATCACTAGCCAAGAGCTTCCAAGGAGAAGAAAGAGGAAAGAGCACAAGAGGGAGAGTGAATGAGAGAAACCAACGTGAAAGAGGAGAGTGAAGAGAGATGCAATGAAAAGTGAGCTACAAAAAGGAGTGGGGAGACCCAAGGGTCAACTGTCCCATATGTCTCCTAAGTCAAGAGACCGAGGGTCGGAAAGAAAAAGGGGAAAATGAAAGGTTGGAATGAGATTAGGAATAAAATCCCGTCACTCAGCATCCCATGCCTGTGGGAAAACTGAGCCGCTAATGCGGGAAGGTCGACAAAACGCTCCAAGGCCGGAATAGAATTCCGGATGTTACATTACAGTGTTGGAATCGGGTTAGAGATCTGGGCTAGGGTCCGTTGCCAAGACAGGATTAGTGAACCGGGTTCGTCGCTAGAAGAGGGAAGAGAGGTTAGGGTTCGTCGCTTGAAGATGGTTTACAAGATCTCGGTTAAAGTTTGTCCCCGGGAGAGGGTTTGGAATTTGGGTTAGGGTTCATCACCTGGAAAGAAATGGATTTGGCCTCGTCATCGGGAAAGGGAAGAGTGGGTAGGGACCCTTCGTCATTGGGAGAAGAAGGTTTACAGATCGAGAGGGAGACGATGGGTTACACACCTAGAGGTCAAACGCGTATATTGAATCTGAATAAATGTTAGATACGGCCCCCAAATGTGAAATTAAATAACTTATATTTGGCTTCTATTTCGGGCTCAAATGCAGAATTAAACAAATTCGGCTTCCCTAGTTTTGCACGCGAGTTGTGGGATCAGGGTCTAAAGAAAATATACGAGTGTATCCTACGAAATTTTGTACAATGACTTAAAAAACTCTAAAGTAAAAACCTTGAATAAGAAAATCACCGCTCCATTTTCACCACTACTGATTGTTCCAGTTCCGACTACCACCACCCACTCCATCTTCGTTATTGTTGATTATTCATTTCGGAGATTGTTTGGTACAATTTGGGAATTTAAATTTTCTCTATCTTTTTTTTACGTTGAGCAAAGGGGCAACATCAAGATCGACTAGTTTAAAAATTGAGTTTGTTGGCTTCATGATTGTTGATCAGATGCAAAAAGTCGTAACGCACTAAAAAAGAAAGGCGTAACCTAAATATGTTAAAAGCCTTTCATTTTCATTTTTTTTAATTCGTCACGTTCATGTCTCTTTTCAAATATTTTGGTTCTTAATTTTACTTTTTCAGCTCAATTCTTAGCTAAATTCGATTTTTGAGGGCTAAAATCATATGAGAAAAAGGGGTAAGTAAGTATTTATTGAAACAATGTAGAAGCAATGAGTTGTTATGTATCAATGAATAGATAATAGGCCCCTTTGAATTTTACAGAAAAAATAAATTAGTCATTAATTCAATATCTTTCCTTAATTAATAAAATTCTCTATCCTAATTATTTTGATTATTTTTTAATTAATTAAGGTAATTGATATTTGTTACCTACAATTAAGGAAACAGTTATCTCCAGATTTTATCTTCCAACGTGCTTCCAATATCACGATTTTGAAATATTTGAGCGAAAAAACCTCCGTTTTACACAGACAAGCTATCATTAGCATCAAAAAATCGTTAAGTGTTAGCATGAAATATTGTGATATTCTAGGCACTTATTCTAGTTGTTTTTCATTCATTATAGTGTTCATGAATAAGGTATTGAAGCATTTGTTAGCTTGTTCATCTATATTTTTGATATGGAGGTTTACATTAGCTTTGTGTTGATTATAGATGAATAAGAGCTGAAAACGGATCATTTGAGAGAGATAGGAGAGGATTTGAGTACATCCAAGGATTAGGAATATATCAAGGAAGCCAAAGGAGATGCTAGGATGAGGAATGAAACGACACAAAGGAAACCACAAGCAATTTACACTTCCACGCCCTAAAATACGGTCGTAGAAGAGTCCACGCCCTAAACCACGGCCGTTGATCTTGGCATCATAAGTGTGGAGCATTCCAGAGAGTTACACGGCCTAAAGTACAGTCGTGGAAGTCATATGAGACCGTAACCCAATTCCACGCCCTAAACCGCGGTCGTGAAATCCCTTGAGACCGTGATTTAGGCGATCTTTTGACGAACCAATTATTGCCACATCATTTACGCAGTGGGCCGTTACGGTTATTTTTCCCCGTCTTATAAAAGGGCGGGAGGAGATAGTTTTCGGTAGGATTGCTTTGGGGAAGATTCGCTAAGGCTTTGTATAACCTCGCTTGGAGAAAGTTAACCTTAGGGTTTCGCGAGGAACGTGGCGAAAGCGCCGGCAAATTGGATTCCGGAAGATCGTGTGTGGCGGAAGTTGCGCCCTTTTTCTAGGTTTTGTTATTGAAGACGGATTGACATCCCGTTCTTCATACTTGCCTTAGATTTTGTGAGGTTTTGTGTTATATTCTGAATCCATTGAATATTCCAATTTGTGTTTTGGATTTGACATTGACTTTGAGTCATATTTGAGTTTTCAAGGGTTTTCATCTTTCATTCTTCTTAAATTGATTTTGATATCATGACAATGATTATTGGCTAAAACCCTTTTAGCAATTCTAAGGTGAAGGGTTGATAGTTGTGGCTTAGATGATGATAGATCGATCGTAAATTGATTGGACCCTGAGAGTTAGAGAGATCTCGTCGACGAACCAAGATCACGGTCTGTTCTTGAACTTCCACGGCCGTGGAATTCAAGAACTACCCGTGATTTACCTTAGTTTACGAACTTTGCTTTTACTTTGATCCAAGGTTAAAGATTAGCTTTAATGTAGTCTTGGCTTGCCCTTTTCTAGGTAGTAGTGAGACTCATCACCCTCTATTTCGATTTCGAATGTCACAACCTTAATCGTTTTAGTTAGTTTTGATCCTTGGGTTACAAGTTTGGGTATTTGAGATTAATTCTTATCCATAGATTCTTTCTATACTGAAGCCTCAACAACCTTTATAGAGAGTGTCCTTAGATAAGTCATATAGGGTTCTGGAACTTCACCGTACATTGCTTTACCTTAGCATACCTTTGCAACTCTTAACTCTGTCCTTAGTTCTTTAGTATATCTTGAATCGATTGCCACAATTAGATACCTGGATCTTTAGGGTTGCTGTTTTCCCAATATTTGCAAAGCTTATTACATTTACTTGCTTGACGATTTGTGAATGAATTTGTTCCCCCCAAATCCCTGAGTTCGATACTCTGGAATTCTTGCTTTACTACGCCGATCCGTACACTGCGGGTTCGCTTGCTTGATTCTAGTTTTATAAATTTAAAGCTTGATTGCACGCACGCTTAGAGGCGAACAAGTTTTTGGCGCCGTTGCCAGGGATTTGGTTTAGGCCGAATTCTGTTATCGGTTGTCAAGCTTGGGAGTTTTGCTCTTGTTATTTGATATCTCCTTTGAGTGATATTTGTAGGTTACCTAAGGTATATGCGCAGGTCTAGCAACAACAAAGACCTCTTACCTCTTGATCAAGAACTTGAGAAGACTTTGAGAAAGAAACTCAAAGAAAGAAAGATGGCTGAAAATAAGGAACGGGATATCCAAGCAGAGTTGGAGGATTCCAAAGCTCGACTTAGATGGAGCGAGAAGACTCGCAAGGAAGAATCGGACCGTCATCAATTGCAAGTTGATGAGCTCAAAGACATGATGCTTCAAATGAGGCTAGAGATGAGTGATTCCAAGAAGAAGAAGAGAAGGAAATCGACAAGATCGGTTAGAACCGACTCATCCGATGAGGATAGCGACTCCTCCATGCCACCGCTAGAGGACATTGATCCGACGATCAACGCAAATCAGAATAATCCAAGACCGGCTCCAAATTTCCGTATTCCGGCTGGGGGTGCGAGAGCCGCTCGTGTAGATGAAGAGCCAAGAACTCTTGGCCAAAGAATGGATCCAATTCAGCAATCACGCCGTCTAGGTGTGAACTTTGATGCTGACGATATTCAAGGGTTTAGTTTCAACCCACAAGTTATCACCATCGTTCGCCAAAATCAGTTTGGGGGAACGAGTATTGAATCTCCACATCAACATCTATAGAATTTGAAGATCTTGATGGAGACGATGAAGCCAAAGAATGCAACCACCAACAATTACAAGATCAAGCCATTCTTTTTCTCCTTGAAAGGGAAAGCTTTATCTTGGTATCAAGCTCTTCCAAATGGAAGACTCAACACATTGGAGGATCTTTCTTCGGAGTTCCTCACCAAATTCTTTCCGCCATCCAAGATGACGGAGTTGAGAGGTAAGATTAATGTTTTTTCTATGAGATCTAATGAAAGTTTGTTTCAGTCTTGGGAAAAATTTCAGGATTTACTATTGGATTGCCCACACCATGGCATTTCCAAATTGGAGCTATTGGAGATATACTACAAGGGTCTGGATGTGGAAGCGCAATTCAAGCTCCAATCTCTTTCATGTGGCACATTCATGGACATGAGGGAAGATGACGCTTGAGACTTCATTGAGAAGCAAGCCCGAGTCATTGAGAAGTATTCTCACCGGAAAGTAGAAGCTAATCGAGTGAAGCAAGGAGCAAAGCTAACACAAGCTGCTCAAACTCAAATCTTTTCTCTCAACACCGAGATTAAAGAATTGAAGGAAGTCATCAAGGCTAGCTTTCCAAAGCCTAAGGAGCAAGATGTTGGTTATTTGGGAAACAATAATAACCACAATGGGAATGAGAACACTAATCGCAACAACCGGAGCAACAACCGGAACAATTATAACAATAACAACAACCGGAATAATAATTGGAACAACAATAGGGGTTCAAACAACAACAATTGGCGTTCCAACCAACAACAAAACTCCGGTAATTCTTATCCCAATTCAGGAAATTCACTAACTCCACCATCTTCTTCTTCCATTCCTTTGAAAAGCCAGGGGCAAACATCTAATAGTGGAAGCACTTCGGGGAAAGAGAAGCCCGATCTCATGTTGGAAACAATTTTGGGAAAACTTCAAGGATTGGAGAGTCACATCACTAAGGTTGATAAAGCCCAAAAGGTTTTAGAAAACCAAATGTTTAGCAATGCTGAGGAAGTTCTTAGAAATCAAGAAAAACTTCCAGGAAAGATGGAGGATAACCCGAAAGGGAGGGTGATGGCTATCACAACTAGGAGCGGAGCAACAACCACCGACCCGCAGCCTAAGTTTGTGGAAGTTCCCGTCAAAAAGGAGAAGGAAAAGGGGAAGGAGAAGGAAGACATCTACATTCCTCCTCCAGCTTACAAACCTCCCCTACCATTCCCACAATCTAGAGCAAGAGCGCGTCTAGACAAGCAATTCGGTAAGTTCATTAAACTCATGAGCAAACTGCATATTAATATAGCTTTCATTGATGCAATGGTAGGTATGCCACCTTATGGAAAGTTCTTAAAGGAAATCCTCTCTAACAAGAGGAAACTAGAAGACTTTAGAGAAGTCAAGATGAGTTTGGATTCGTCGGATCTCATCAAGACGATGAAGGAGAAGATGCCCCCGAAACTGAAGGATCCGGGATCATTTTGTGTTCCCATAGGAGTGGGAGATGTTACATATGATGCATTATGTGATTTAGGAGCAAGCGTTAGCATCATTCCGCTTGCTTTATGCATGAAGATCGGTTTAGGCGAACCTAAACCGGTGAAGATGATGTTATACATGGCGGATCGATCCATAACTCGTCCCGTCGGTGTAGTTGAAGACATCCCGGTCAAGCTTGGTAAGTTCTATGTTCCAATAGATTTTGTTGTGCTTGACATTCCTGCAGATAGTCCGGTCCCGATCATACTCGGAAGACCGTTTCTTGCAACATCCGGTTGTATGGTGGATTGCAAGAATGCTAGACTCGCCTTCGACATAGGAGAGGAAAAGGTAGAGTTCGTTCTTTCCACTTTGATGAAAGAACCAGCTCTTGAAGAGGACATATTCAACATCCATGACGAAGAGCTATCTAGAGAGGAAGTAAGCTCGATTCTCTTCAAAGATCCCTTGTAAAAGGTGATCACTATGAGCATTACGGACATAGGAGAAGAAGAGGAATGCAATGAGGAAATTGAAGCTTTAGAGGAGCAAAAGGAGGTACATGAAGAAGAGTTTGAAAAACTCTACGATGGGTCGGAAAACACGAGGAATCACGGCCAGTCGTGCTATTCCACGGCCGTGGTTTCCACCAACATGACCGTAATTAGCTATTCAGAGGACTCCAGTAAGTTACACGGCCAAATCCACGGCCGTGGAACAAACAGAGGTGCCGTAATTTTGGGAAATTTCGAGGGCAATTACGTTCTTTCTACCACTTCTCTTGATTCTTCTCCAACAACTTCTATACCCTTAGAAACTTCTAAGGAAGTATTGGACACTCCTCAAGAGCCATTAGAGAGTCCAATAGTGATGGAATTGAAGCCACTTCCCGCACATCTAAGGTACGCATTTCTTGGATCTAATTCTACCTTTCCGGTAATTGTTAGTTCTGATCTAAGTGAAGATGAACATAGTAAGCTTATGGTTGTTCTAAAGAAACATAGGAAAGCCTTAGGTTATACTATAGAGGATCTAGTAGGAATCAAACCTTCATTATGCATGCATAAGATCCTAATGGAAGAGGATTTTAGAACTTTGCGACAACCTCAAAGGCGGTTAAACCCGACCATGAAGGAGGTTGTCAAGAAGGAAATTCTTAAACTACTTGATGCAGGTATCATCTACCCTATCTCCGATAGCAAGTGGGTAAGTCCCGTACAGGTTGTTCCAAAGAAGGGAGGAATGACAGTCATCACCAACAAGAACAATGAACTCATTCCTACACGAACCGTGACGGGATGGAGGATGTGCATAGACTACCGCAAGTTAAACAACGCAATGGGGAAGGATTACTTCCCATTACCATTTATCGATCAAATGCTTGAGAGGTTAGCACAACACTCACATTTCTATTATCTTGATGGTTATAGTGGTTTCTTCCAGATCCCGATACATCCGGACGATCAAGAGAAGACCACATTCACGTGCCCGTGGCATACGTTTTCTTATAGGAGAATGCCGTTCGGGCTTTGCAACGCCCCAGCCACCTTTCAAAGGTGCATGATGGTTATATTCTCGGAGTACATAGAAGAGATAATGGAGGTTTTCATGGATGACTTTTCCGTTTATGGTTCCTCTTTTGGTAATTGTCTTTCTAACTTGTCTCTTGTACTACAAAGGTGTGAAGACACTAACCTAGTTCTTAATTGGGAGAAGTGTCAATTTATGGTGAAGGGAGGCATTGTATTAGGACACTTGATCTCTAGTAGAGGGATTGAAGTAGATAAGGCTAAGATAGAGACTATAGAAAAGCTCCCTCCTCCATCTTCACTGAAGGGGATAAGAAGCTTTCTAGGACATGCTGGATTTTATAGACGTTTTATAAAGGATTTCTCTAAGATATCAAAACCGCTAACTAATCTATTGATGAAGGATGCAGTTTTTTATTTCTCGCAGGAGTGTTTAGATGCGTTTCATAAGATTCGGGAAGCTCTAATCTCAGCCCCGATCATTCAACCTCCATATTGGAATCTTCCATTCGAGGTTATGTGTGATGCAAGTGACGTAGCTATAGGAGCTGTGCTTGGGCAAAAGAAGGAAGGACGAACTCATGCTATCTACTATGTTGCTAGATGAAGCGCAGCTTAACTACGCCACTACCGAAAAGGAATTCCTAGCAATTGTA
Source organism: Fagopyrum homotropicum (assembly GCA_033239125.1). Lineage (NCBI taxonomy): Eukaryota > Viridiplantae > Streptophyta > Magnoliopsida > Caryophyllales > Polygonaceae > Fagopyrum > Fagopyrum homotropicum. The sequence goes on from BSWB01000005.1 coordinate 104,514,712, forward strand.
TATGCATTTGAAAAGTTTCGTTCTTATCTTGTAGGTGCAAAGGTGATTGTGTACACGGATCATGCTGTGATCCGGTATCTACTTGCAAAGAAGGATGCAAAACCAAGGCTGATTAGATGGATTCTTCTCTTACAAGAATTCGATCTAGAGATCCGCGACAAGAAGGGTTCGGAAAATTCTGTTGCGGATCATTTGAGTCGTCTACCACATCTAGAGGACGACCATCTACCTATAGATGACTCCTTTCCGGACGAGCATTTACACATCATAGAGGAGTGCATCGACAAGATTAATAAAGGTAATGAACCATGGTTTGCTGATTTTGTTAATTATTTGGTTTGCCAGGAATTACCACCCGGATTATCCTATGCACAAAGAAAGAAGTTCTTTAAGGATGTTCGGGAATACTTTTGGAATGAACCTCTCCTCTTTAAGAGAGGTCCAGACGGCATCATTCGACAATGTGCGCCGGAAGACGAGATGTAAAGTGTCATCCGCCATTGTCATTCACTACCTTGTGGAGGACACGCTAGCTCGAACAAGACTAGCGCTAAGGTATTGCAATCTGGATTCTTTTGGCCTACTTTATTTAAAGATGCGCAAACCTTTGTTTCCTGCTGCGATGCTTGGCAAAGAACAGGGAATATATCTAGGAGGAACGAAATGCCTCTTAACATCATTCAAGAAGTGGAGATCTTCGACGTTTGGGGAGTAGATTTCATGGGACCTTTCTCATCATCTTGTGGAAACCAATACATACTTTTAGCTGTAGATTATGTTTCGAGATGGGTCGAAGCAATTGCCTCTCCTACTAATGATGCCATGGTTGTGGTTAAGTTCTTTAACAAGACCATTTTCCCACGATTTGGGACACCGCGGACTATCATTAGTGATGGAGGCTCTCACTTCATTGCCTGACGATTCAAAACTCTACTAGCTAAGTATGGGGTGACTCACACGATCTTCACCCCTTACCATCCACAAACAAGTGGACAAGTGGAGATTTTGAACCGGGAGATTAAAGGAATCCTAGAGAAGACAGTTTCGAGGACAAGGAAAGATTGGTCATTGAAGCTAGATGATGCATTATGGGCATACCAGTCTACATATAAGACTCCCATAGGAACGACACCATACAACCTTGTGTATGGGAAGTCTTGTCATTTGCCAGTAGAGCAGGAACATAAGGCTTATTAGGCAATAAAGTGGTTGAACTTCAGCATAAAGGAAGCGGGCGAAAAGTGCCTCTTGGACCTTAACGAGCTTGAAGAACTTTGCTTAAACGCCTACGAGAACGCCAAGATCTACAAAGAGAGAGCAAAGCGTTGACATGATAAGCATATCATTCCAAAAGACCTCAAAGAAGGAGATCAAGTTCTCCTCTTCAATTCGAGACTTCGGCTCTTTCCATGTAAGCTTAAATCTCGTTGGACCGGACCTTATCTAATTAAACGTGTTTTTCCCCATGGTGCAGTAGAAGTATGGGGTAAAAGGGGCGGAAGCTTCAAGGTGAACGGTCAACGACTCAAGAAGTACTCACCGGAACTCCAAGCTGAGGAGTTCGCACCTACCGCACTCGAATAGGTGCAAGTGCGGTCTAGCTACGGACCTTAAACAAGCACTTCTTGGGAGGCAACCCAAGGTATTGCACTTATGCTTTTGTTTGTCATTCATAGATTAGATTAGTTTAGACGTTTTTGTTTTGTTTTTCCTTCGATACCTTCCGGTATGTTGTGTTTTTGGATGTAGGAGCAATGAAATAAGCAATGGGAGAGGAAAAAGTTGAAGGAAATTGACGAAATTTGGATTTTGGCACATTACAGAGAGTTCCACACCCTAAACCACGGTCATGGAGGCTACAGTGACCGTATTTCTTCAAAATCTGGAAAAAAAAATCACCAAAAACCACGGTTCCGTACAATTCCACGGCCGTGGAAACCCCCGAGTGACCGTGATTTTCAAAAAATTTTACGGCCACTATATAAACCACCTTCCTTCACAAAAACACCCCAAAACCCCTCTTTCCACGCCCTAAACTCCGAAACTCTTCCCCAACTCGCAAATCTTCGTTCGGTAATCGTTTCGAACGATTCTTGGTGCAAAAGTGGAGCAAATCCATTCCTCTACAAGATCCAATCAACAAAACAAGTGAACAATCCACCAAGAAAGTGGAATTTGGATTCAAAGATCCAAAAACCTAGGTTTTTACTATTCTTCTCTCCTTTGTCAATTAGGGTTAAATTTCCGCAAGAACTTAGAACATTTGCATAGGATTGAGATTAGAATTAGTCTAGGACAGGTTCTGTTGAGATTGTTGTTGATTTGATTGAGGTTTGAGAAATTCTGAGACGAATCACGGTCTCTGGGACTTCCACGGCCGTGGAATAGGAAGAACATACCGTGTTTTTTTTCTGTTTTTGGGGAAAATGTTTACACAAAGTGCAGGAAAGAAAAAGAAGAGAAAGGATGATAGTTCCTCCTCCTCTCATAACCCTCCTAGTGAACCATCACCTCCACGCCCTAGGATCCCCACCATTCATCCTAACTACCTCGATGCTTTGCAAAAGATTGAGAAAAGACCAGTCATTGGACCAAGATACCTCTTGCTAGAGGAGTTAGAGCCACTCAATGTGGTTAATGATGTGACATGGCCATATGGATAGGACGGTGTCCTTTAGATTGATGGAGACGGACTATGAGTTCTCCATCCAGCATTTCGGAGCCTTCTTTGGGTTCCATGAGACCTTTAACGGTCGCTTCCCTAGTGGTGTTTACGCTAAGGATTTTTAGGAGGAGATTGCTATGATTTACGCTAGCGAGGACCGCTGGAAGCCGGCTGATACCAAGGCTAAGCTCATCTACCACTTAGCCTTGAAGATAGCTCATAGGGTCCTTTCCGAGTGCCTATTTCCTAGGACCGAGACCCCGCAGAAAATTAAGACCGATGAGTTGTTTCTCCTCTACGCCATACTACATGGTAGACCCGCCGATTGTGCCATCCTCTTAGCCTCCACCATTAGCAAGCTTAAGAACAAGAAGGCCAGGAACATTGGATATGGTGGGATGGTGACCCACATAGCTACGCAGCTTGGGATTGACTGTTCCGCCTGTACTAGGATAGCGGCGAGACCTTTGAGTCTCCAGAGCCTCATGACTAGAGGTTTGATCTTTCCTAGGCATAGAGGTCCACCTACCGCTGCCATGCCATGGGAGGATAGAGGAGGTAGAGGCATTCCATGGTTGCCTGAGTATTCCATTATGGCCGGACACCATAATTGGAAGAAGACATTCGCTGCTATGGATGCGAATAGGTTAGTAGCACCTCCCTATATCCCCGAGGAGATTTCAGTTGCCGATGTTGATGAGGATATAGGAGGAGGGGATGAGCAGGATTTTGATACCTTTCCGGATCAGCCGGACACTTTCCCGGACCTACCTAGGCAGTCTCCCCGCCCTTCTAGACCTTCTGGTGCTTCTTCTTCTCGCCGCACTAGTGTGAGCGAGAGACCGACATGGATGGATGCTCCTCCCGCTTGGTATGAAGCACAGCCGGAGTGGATGGGAGCTCCGCCACCATGGTATGCACAAGCACCAGCAGCATCGGCCCCACAGGACGCACCAACTTGGTACAGTCAGGCACCGGAGTGGTATGAGCAGCTACCGGAGTGGGCTACCGACCTTTCCAGGAGGGTCGGTAATTTGGAGATCCGCCAGGACGCTAGGGACGTACGAGCTGATGAGCACGATAGGATGATGAGGGACATTTACCGCCAGCAGTTCGGGCGGAACTTCGACTCCAGCTTCTTCCCGTTTCCACCACCGCCTCCACCGCAATGACGAGGTTTTATGATTGACAGTTTCAGCCGCTCCACCGCCTTCTAGTGAGTTCATTTTTCTCTTCTTTCTTTTCTTTATCTCTTTTTGAACATTAGGGACAATGTTTGTCTCAAGTATGGGTGGGGTGTGATTATCGTTTGTAATAACTCTACTCACTTTGCTTGCATTGATTCGAAAACACTTTGCATCTTTCATTTCATGTCACAGGTTTCATTATTGCATTGCATGAAAAAGCTTTTGAAAAATCCATAAAAATGTGAAAATATTTTGAAATTTTCTAAAAGGTTTTGTGCTTCTAAGAGTTGAGATGATTTCTATGATAATTACCACTTGTAGATTGAACTTTTGATGACAATTGTATGCCTAAACGAATAATGAATTGAAAAGGAATTGGATGTGTTGATTATCCTTTCTTGCAAATTTCATAATGTGAAGAGTTTTACCTAAATCATATTGAGAAATCGAGGTTGAAATCACATGATAAGTTCTTATACTTCTTTATGAAATTATTAAGACAATTCGACCTTTCTTTCTCCTTTCTTTGTTCATTTAGCCCCTCAATGAAATAATTGTCTCCCTTACCTATCCGGGAATTTGGAGGAGTTGTATTTTGGCATGTTTGATGTGGGAGGGCCATGAAAGCAATTGTTTGCATTCAAAGAATAGAAATAATAGGTTTGGGGAAGTCAATCATGACGATGGATAACTCGGCACCATTCACATAGCCGGGTGTTTGTGTCTTGCCAAAATCGGATTGAGCAATATTCCTAGCGGATTATGGTATGTGCATCAAGGGTTTGAGGCTTCTCGAAATTGAGAACCGCCAATCTCCAAGGCTTCGGTTTTTGTGCACCGCTGTCCATAACTCCAAAAGTAAAGTCGAAAAATGATGTGAAAAGAAGAGAGCAAGGCTCAAAGTTGATGGTGTTGCAAATAAAAATAAAAAGAAAAAGAGTTAGTTGTCCATTTTCCCGGATTCATGCACCACATCTTTTATAAGTTTCCCTCCTTTCCGTATTCTAGATCTTACTTGAAAGTCCTTAAGATCAAAAGATTGTTATTTGACTTGGTGATCTAAATTGAAGTTTCTTATGCTTCATTTTGATAATGTTTGAAGGTTATGATGTTTACATTGAAGTTTAACCAATTCATGATGTTTCTTTACTTTACATTCTTTGATTATGTATATAAGTGTTTCAAGAGTGAATGAAGCAAGGTTTAAGAATGATCTATTGACTAGAAGCACATTTACTTAAAAGATGTTTTGTTTTTGAGATTGCATGCATATTTCATCCTAACTTATCTTCTAAGCTTTCAAAAGACCTTGTTTGGGGACAAGCAAGTGGCAAGTATGGGGTATTTTGTTAGCATGAAATATTGCGATATTCTAGGCACTTATTCTAGTTGTTTTTCATTCATTATAGTGTTCAAGAATAAGGTATTGAAGCATTTGTTAGCTTATTCATCTATATTTTCGATATGGAGGTTTACATTAGCTTTGTGTTGATTATAGGTGAATAAGAGATGAAACCGGATCATTTGAGAGAGATAGGAGAGGATTTGAGTACATCCAAGGATTAGGAATACATCAAGGAAGCCAAAGGAGATGCTAGGATGAGGAATGGCACGACACAAAGGAAACCACAAGCAATTTACACTTCCACGCCCTAAAATACGGCCGTAGAAGAGTTCACGCCCTAAACCACGGCCGTGGATCTTGGCATCATAAGAGTGGAGTATTCCAGAGAGTTACACGGCCTAAAGTACGGTTGTGGAAGTCATATGAGACCGTAACCCAATTCCACGCCCTAAACCGCGGTCGTGGAATCCCTTGAGACCGTGATTTAGGCGATCTTTTGACGAACCAATTATTGCCACATGGGCCGTTACAGTTATTTTTCCCCGTCTTATAAAAGGGCGGGAGGAGACAGTTTTCGGTAGGATTGCTTTGGGGAAGATTCGCCAAGGCTTTGTATAACCTCGCTTGGAGAAAGTTAACCTTAGGGTTTCGCGAGGAACGTGGCGAAAGCGCCGGCAAGTTGGATTCCAGAAGATCGTGTGTGGTGGAAGTTGCGCCCTTTTTCTAGGTTTAGTTATTGAAGACGGATTGACATCCCGTTCTTCATACTTGCCTAAGATTTTGTGAGGTTTTGTGTTATATTCTGAATCCATTGAATATTCCAATTTGTGTTTTGGATTTGAGATTGACTTTGAGTCATATTTGAGTTTTCGAGGGTTTTCATCTTTCATTCTTCATAAATTGATTTTTGATATCATGACAATGGTTATTGGCTAAAACCCTTTAGCAATTCTAAGGTGAAGGGTTGATAGTTGTGGCTTAGATGATGATAGATCGATCGTAAATTGATTGGACCTTGAGAGTTAGAGAGATCTCGTCGACGAACTAAGATCACGGTCTGTTCTTGAACTTCCACGGCCGTGGAATTCAAGAACTACCCGTGATTTACCTTAGTTTACGAACTTTGCTTTTACTTTGATCCAAGGTTAAAGATTAGCTTTAATATAGTCTTGGCTTGCCCTTTTCTAGGTAGTAGTGAGACTCATCACCCTCTATTTCGATTTTGAGTGTCACAACCTTAATCGTTTTAGTTAGTTTTGATCCTTGGGTTACAAGTTTGGGTATTTGAGATTAATTCTTATCCATAGATTCTTTCTATACTGAAGCCTCAACAACCTTTATAGAGAGTGTCCTTAGATAAGTCATATAGGGTTTTGGAACTTCACCGTACATTGCTTTACCTTAGCATACATTTGTAACTCTTAACTCTGTCCTTAGTTCTTTAGTATATCTTGAATCGATTGCCACAATTAGATATCTGGATCTTTAGGGTTGCTGTTATCCCAATATTTGCAAAGCTTATTACATTTACTTGATTGACGATTTGTGAACTGAATTTGTTCCCCCCAAATCCCTAAGTTCGATACTCTGGAATTCTTGCTTTACTACGCCGATCCGTACACTGCGGGTTCGCTTGCTTGATTCTAGTTTTATAAATTTAAAGCTTGATTGCACGCACGCTTAGAGGCGAACATTAAGTCTCTGCGTTTTATATCGAAAAAACCTTCATTTTATCTTCCAACGTGCTTCCAATATCACGTATTATGTACATAATACGGAATTTACACCCAAAAAAAATTACAAATGAATTTATATCATACATAAATATATCATATAACACATAAACTATGTACTTAATATTAACATGCAATGCATAACAACAAGTACATAACACTTTGTTTTAAATCAGCTTGTACACAAACTAAATTCCATAGCTAGAGTATGTACATAATTTCGATAGCATACATAAGCAGTACTAAAACAGACAATAATGTATATAATGTTTTTCTTCCCACACGATAATGTACATAACGTACATTTCACAACATGATTTCACAAACAAATGTACACATATTAACTTACAATTAATGGTGCGTACATAATTATAAATTTTACATAATTTCATCACAGGATTTCAATTATGTACATAATTTTTACAAACAACACATTTTTCAACACCAAAGTTGTAACAAAGTTACAGAGGTAGTTACACAAGTTCTATGATGTAACTGTTGAACACAAACTGTATAATGATATATAACTTGAACTACAAATTCACCTTAACACGATCGTCAAACAGATCTGGATACAAAACGGCAAACGCAAGCACTGAATTTGACGTAAATTTGAAGTAGTATGCAACAACAGACCACCAACTGTAACGAAATCGACGATGACAAGAACAGTAACCGTATCCCGCCAGTTGTATACAAAAAAAAAATTTTTGTAAATTCAGAAAGTGAATTCGATATGAAACCAAGAGACTGAACGAATTTTTTATGTTGATGATAGCTTGTCTGTGTAAAATGGAGGTTTTTCCGCTCAAATATTTCAAAATCGTGATATTGGAAGCACGTTGGAAGATAAAAGTTGGAGATAATTGTTTCCTTAATTGTAGGTAACAAATATCAGTTTCCTTAATCTATATTACTTACTAAAACAAAGGACACTAAGTCCACGTGTCAATCAACTAGGTATGCCACATAGGATTTTTTCTAAAATATTTACTAATATGCCATTCTATTTAAATTTTGTGTTATTCATCTTATTAATTAAAATAAAAAGATTTTGTTAACTAACTAGCCAAATTAATAAATTTAAAAATACTTTTAAAATATTTTTCGTAAATTCTAAGTAAATTTTCAAATAAAAAAAATATATGATAACTAACTAATTGCTAAATTAATAATTTTTTAATTTTTTAATTTTTTAACCAAATGGAATGTACGGCATTCAATTTTATTTATTTTGTAAATTTTGTTATTTTTTTAAATTTCAGCTTTGATGGTAAGGAATTGATTTTAATTTTACTTATATAGTTTCGTATTTTAATAAATTTAATTTGGTGAATTCAGTTACGTAAATTTACAATATAATTTTCGTCTTCCGATTAATCAATATCTATATACTCTACTCAAACAGATGTCAATAATTATTTTTAAAAAAAAGTTCAGCCTTCTATTATTTTTTAAAAAAGATTTTCAGGCACAAATAGTAGTGAATCAAGATTTGTTTAGCCTAAAATCTTTTTTAATTAGTTCCAATTTAAATCATTTACTAAATTAAAATTTAACTCAATAAATTTTTTTACTAAATAAATATCTAAAATTATAATTGCGGCGTATGTAAATCAAATCATAAACCGAAAAGATTTGACCTTTAAATCACTAATTAACCAAATAAAGGTATTTTGTTGGACGGAACAATAAAATCTAAATTAATTCTACATACCACAATTGAAAAAAGCGTTATAATATTTTTTTTAAACACAACTAAATAAGAAACTCAAATTGATTCTCCTAAATTATCGCTAACTAGAGCAATCTTCCTTGAAACTTGTGGAGGACATTTCGTTTATTGCGATCAAATCGCTTGACTATATAACTCCTATTGACAATAGGAAGAGATGAAGTTGAGAGGAGAGTTTTAGCTTACGTAATTTTTGATTAATTACTTGTGGAGAAGAAGATGACTTTGCACACAATTGCTTGCTTGTGTCAATAGGAAGAAGCCAAAGGGTATGAATGGAGACTCAACTCTCTTTACGTGGCTTTCTTCTATTTTGCTTTTTAATTCTAGATCTCTTTGGTTTGCTATATATATCACTATGCAGTTTTTGTATGCCACTTTTCTTCTTCTTCTTTGGGTAGTTCTACTTGATAATATATAAATTGATACATTAGTAGTGAATCAAGATTTGTCCCTAAATTGCTTATTACAACATCATCGTCATCAAATGGTGCTGAAGAAGGGTGAAGACGAAGGTGAAGGCCAAGAAGATCAATGATATCAAGTATGGTCATGCCCATACTCGTGAAAAGGAGGCGGACTATAATGAGCATGAGATTGAAGGAGACCCGTTGTTCCATGGTACACCAAGTATGAGTCTCTACATATATATGCACAAATGTGTTTTTGTTGAATGATATTTTTCTTCTCTATATGGATACCAACTGACGATCTTTTCTTGGCTCTTCCAGAATTGCCAAATCCAGTAGAATTCGCTGGTGTTCGGAAACAAAGTCGTTCAGGGGAGGAGGTTGAATTGAAGAAGGCAAATCCGGTGAATTGCCGGAAAAACAACTCGATTGTTTCTTCAAGTTATGGACACATTGAATCTCTTGCAGCAACCCTTACTAATTGTCTCTTAATCTTACGGGAGAAGATGTATTCTAACATAAAAGTCTTAATTAAAAATAAGGATTTTTCCGTTTGGTACCCTTGAGTTTTTGGCTTTTCCGGATGGTGCCTAAAGTTTTTTACGTTTCCGCTTGGTACCCCTGAAGTTTCGGTTTTTCCGTTTGGTACCCTTATTTCTTATTTTTTTTTGCTAAAATAACGTTTTTTTATATTAAAATTATTTTTAAAAAAGAGAAAAATATATAATAACAATTTATATTATAAATTTCGAAGCTAAATATATTTTAATTAAAATAAACTATGATATTTCTTAAATTATATAAGATTTTTACCTATTATTTTTATGAATTTTAATATATTTATTCTATTTGATATTTTATCATATTTTGCATCAAAACATGAGAAATTAATTATGTTTTATATATAATATAAGAAATTTAATTTATATTTATGTAAAATTTTAATCAAATTTAAAATTAAAAATAATAAGATAAAACATAATAAATTTTTGATTAAAATTGTAAAAAGTATAACACAGTAATATCAAGTATTCTAAAAATTTTATTTTATGCAAAACCTATAAAACTAAGAATGATTAAAATTGTAAGAAAATATTTTACATGTTACGAGTTTTCCGTTTCACGGAGTATACCAACAACGAAATATCATATAGTTATAGATTATATTTAATTTTAAAATTTTTGATTAAAATATCATATAAATATAAATTAAATTCTTATACTTTATATAAAACATAATATATTTCTCATGTTTTGATGCAAAATATGATAAAGTATATAAATATAATAAAACTCATAAAATAGTAGGTAAAAATCTTATATAATTTAAGAAATATCATAGTTATTTTAATTAAAATATATTTATCTTTGAAATTTATAATATAAAATTGTTATTATATATTTGTTCCTTTTTTAAAAATAATTTTAATATAAAAAAACGTTATTTTAGACAAAAAAATAAGAAATAAGGGTACCAAACGGAAAAACTGAAATCTCAGGGGTACCAAGCGGAAACGTGAAAAACTTTGGGCACCATCCGAAAAAGCCAAAAACTCAAGGGTACCAAACGGAAAAATCCTAAAAATAATTATAAAACGTGTGGGATAATCACAAAAATTCATAATTCCATCAACAATCTTACGGGAGAAGCTGCATTTGAACGTAATTGTTTTTTAAAATTCGGTATATATATATACCCGCACAAGGTGCGGGTATATATATACCGAATTTCGGTTGTAAAAAATTTCGTCATTGTAGCAGAGGGTAGGGTTGCAAATTCCAATGACGGCTTGAAGACAACAAACTGGGTTAGCCCATTTAACACATGAATTTTTTTTGTTTTGTAATGTTGTTTGTTTAATTATAATAAATAAAATTTTTTAATTTTAATTAAAGATTGTCTCTAAGTTATTATTAAAAAGTAAATTATAAATTATACCTAATAAAAATTAATGAATTTAAAAGAGAGACTATTTAACATTATTTGGAATAATAATTGGGGTTTCATGAGGATCTATAATTATTTATATTAAAAGTAATTCCTATAAAGGGTATGTTAGTTAATATAGATATTTTAAAAAAAATTATATTTTGGCAAATTTTTATATGTTTCATTATTAATATTTTTTTACTTATTAGATATTGTGTATATTTTGTCATTAGTTATAAATTATTCATTAGAAAAAATAAAAGATTTGACTTTTTTAAATATATAAATAACAACATTTTACTTTTTAGTTATTGTGTATATTTTGTAATTATTTATAAGTTATTCATTAGAAAAATCAAAAGATTTATTTTTTTAAATATATAAATAACAACATTTTTACTTATATTACTATTTTTAAAATTTTATTAATTGTAAAGAGAAATAATTTTTTATTTGGTCTATATAACTAAATTAAACAGATGCATGTCACGAAAAAAGTTTATATTAATGGTTGATTAAGTATGATGTAATTATAATATATATTTTTATTTATTAAAATACAAATGAAATAAAAAACATACAGTTCACGAAAAATTTTCATTTTAATAATTAATTAATTAAATTTCAATTATAAAATATATTATTATTTATTAAAAAAAATAAAACAAAACCCGTGCTTGGCACGGGCACTGAACTAGTTAATTAAAAAACAGCCAAAATAATTAGGATAGAAATTTATTAATTAAGGAAGGATATTAAATTAATTTACCTTTATTATTTGGCCAAAAATTAAAGTGGCATATATTGTATCTAGGATACAATAAGCGCTTTTTCTACACCAATTTTCTCAAATCATATCTACATCGAATGATTTGTGTGTTTCAAGGGGTAATTTATTCAATAAACGATTTTTTTTTAAAAACAAAAACAAACCACTTAGCGGTCGTCTAAAAAGATTTGGAAGTTCGTTGGACATTGTTTAACCATATCAGTTTTATGTAGTACGAGTGTACGACCCAAAATTATTAGCTTGAAGTAGTGTTCTAAAATTATTAGCTAGAACAATTTACCTTTGAACGAGACAAGGACATGGAATTTCAAAACTATGAAAATGAAGGGATGGAAGAGTAGATTGCATGATGATTATTTAGTTGTCGTGAACTTATTTGTGCTTCTTTGTTTTGGACATGTTGAAGTGTTTTTAAGTTTGAGTTGGACAACGTAAAATCTCAATGCCAATGATGTTTATTTAATTAGCATGATATGTTTTTTATTTTAAGTAGTTGACTTTGAAAATGAATAGTTAATTGTATTATATGCAATTTGAATAGATTTTACAAGTTAAATAGAAGAATATAATGAAAAGCATCTAATCCATCTAGTCATCACAAGCTAAATAGTAGTTAGTGACTTCCTCCGCCTTCTTGAGTTTTACAACGTATTTTCGGAATATTGTCACTTAGCGTGTTTTTGTTTTACGTATTTCATGTTAAATCATAAATTCCGATTTTGATAAAACTTGAGTCATTTTTGTTGAATAAAAATTTCAATCATATAAGTGATCCATAATTGATGATATTTGATAACAAATTTGGTCAGACGATTAAATCGAGTGAAATACGGTAATAAGATATAAATGGATGTTGATGTATTGTCGGGGAATCACACACCAGTTATCGTCAAGGAATCACATACCAATTCCCGAAGGAAATGATTGTAACTATGTTGGTGTCAATGTGGGGTGAACCCATGCTAGAAGTCCATGTGGATTCACTAAACCCATGTTGGAGCATAATATTTGGGTTCATTGAATCCAAATTGGAGCCCATTGTGGACAAGAGATTTCCACGCTTGCTCTAACATGAAATAATAAAACTCACGTTGGATCACAATATAAAAAAAATATTCAATGAAACATTATACCCTAGTTTGAAGAACATATGTGGTATATAGTTTGCTTCTTGGGAAAAACAACCTTTTAAATCAGTTGCAAACATATTCGGAAAAATAAGTATATTTCCTTCAAACCTATTGTAGCTAGAATTGAGATATAAAGTATGTTTCTTAGAAGAAAAAAAAAAGAAAGAAATGGTAGTGTCAACATGAACAATATAAAACCATGGGTCTATATTTATAATTTACGATAACTATAGCCTACAATTTTTGTTTTCGATAAGTTGCGACTTTTGGTAATTATGCTAGTTGCACATTGACTCCAACATGATCATCCGATTACCACGTCAACACCCACTCTTTTTTACATCGTGCTCTAACTTATCTATAATAGGCCCGACGATTCCAGGTTACAAGGGTTTCTCTTAGAAGAGAGTTTTAAATGACAATTGCTATTCATTCGTTCATTTAGTTTGAAGAAAAGGTTATACATATTGAATTTGTGCAATAAGATAAAGAATGCAAGTGTATAGAGAAATATTCTTTTTGTTTCTAAAGTTTGAAGCAATAGGGGATCAACGCATATAGAAGAAAAAGAATGCTGAAAAAACACTACTACATAGTACATACATGTGTGACTGCAAACTTCTTTTTTCAGCAAAAAAAAATGTATAATGGTGTCGCTTTAGTGAAACAAATCCGATATGATGCTTGCCCAATCATAAATAAAAACGATGAAATTTACAGAGTATCAATGGAGGCATCAACCAGTAAATATTGTCTAAAGATGATTTCAAAGTCGATGAAAAATATTGCTTGCTTTTAGTTGTTTTATAACCCAAAGTCCATGTTCAAACTCTAAAGTTGTTGGTAGTTGATAATATGAAATTTAAGTTTTGTTGAGTTCAAACTTTCAAGGGTTTTTTTTAAATTCCTAAAAGGGCCCACACGTGTTTATGCTCCACAAAAGGTTTAATGAAGAAGGACAAATTTGAGGAACTAGTTTCAATTGCAAAATTGAGGAACAGACAAATGGTACAAGGAAAAGGGTTAAACGACATACTTCTAGAATTGAAATTGGTTAGGGTTTAAATACTTAGTTTCTGATAGAATACGCAATTATGTGTAAATAGAGGGTTGCCCTATATAATAATGTAAATACGTTTCTATTAATATACTCATTTATCGATGGAAATCCTAAGGAGAATTTATACATATTCTCACATGGTATCAGACTTCTTTCCTCTACAACCTCTTATGCACGTTCTTTTCCCCGACGACTAACCCTAGCCCTAATTTCGTTCGATTGTCGAGGCTACTGTGAGAACTCCGGCCACTGTCTTTGCCGCATCTCCACCGCCTCCAAGTCTAGGTTCATTGAGCCCCTCTCATGGTTGCCGACAAGAAGCAATTTTTTCATTCCGCGCTCGGAATCTCCAACATCAAGAACAACATCACTCTCGTCCTTGACCATGACACTCCTTACGCATCATGGGTCACCTTATTTTGCGTCAATGTGAAGGCTCATAATGTTCTAGATCACATTGATGCAACGGTTCTCAAGCCGGTTGACATCGATGACTCACTTTGGAAACAAGTTGACGTGACCATTCTTCAATGAATATATAGCATGGTCTAAAGGGACATTCTTCTCCAGATCTTGGATCTAGACGATACCACACTTTAAGCGTGGACTCGAGTTCAGAACATCTTTCACGATAACAAGATTACCCGCGTAGTCTATCTTGAATATGAGTTCTCGAACTGTAAACTGTCAGGGTTTGCTTCCATCTCTGCCTATTGTCTACAACATAAATTCTTGGCAGATCAACTGAAAGGTTTCGGTTCTGCCATCTCGGACAATCGCCTTGTTCTTCAACTCATTTCAGGCTTACTAGCTGAGTACAATTTGCGGCCACCTTTATTCAGCAAATGGATCCTCTTTCGAGTTTTACAAAAGCCCGATCTCAACTATTGCTAGAAGAAACGAGGATGGCCGCTCAGATCGCTTCCGGACACACATCCACTCTTAAAGTCGCAACATCCACTACCGGCTCCAACGCATCATCCACCAGACCGCAATCTGGTCGCTCCTCCTCGACACCGGACCAATCGCACTGGAGTCGTGGTCGTAGTCACAAGGGCAAGGGCAGGGTGCCGCTAGCCACCACTGGTGTCAGATATGCCTTTCATCCTCAAATGGGTTGGCACCCGGTGGTAGCTTCTTCTGGTGGGCCTAACGTTCCTCCCCAGCTGGCCTGGTACTAGGCTCACTCTTCCAGCCCACTCCAGCAACAGCAGCATGTGGGCCACCCTCCTTCATGCCCTTAACCAGCTTATCAAAACGGGCTTCTTGGGCCAAATCCACAACCAACGCAACAGGCTCATCTGGGTTATGTTCCGGATTCCAGTCAGCAGCCCACAACCATAGATCAAGCATTTGCAACGATGTCACTCAATCCCCCAGACAACATTTGGTACATGAACACAGACGCCACCTTGCACAGACGAACGATTCCGGTAAACTCGTCTTTTTCGCATAATGGTTCTTTAAATTTGATAATTGTTTGGAGTGGTATGCGAATTCCTTCTACAGGTCTTGATGATGCTACTCTACCCACCAATAACCAACCCCTCAAATTGACCAATATCCTTGTCGCACCAAAACTTGTCAAAAACTTGGTTTCTGTTAGACGCTTTACATTTGATAACCTTGCTTCGGTAGAATTTGACCCTTTTGATTTCTCTGTGAAGGATCTGCAAATGGGGACCATTTATATCAGATGCAATAGCTCCGGGAGCTCTATCCGATTACAAATACCCCCATTCATCCTCATCACGCCTTCTTTGTCGAGTCTTCCACAATTTGGCACGCTCATCTAGGTCACCCCGACGCGCTTGTGTTTAATTTTCTTCGTTCATCTTCTTTTTTGCAATGCAATAAGGAGTCTTCTACTTAGCTTTATCATGCTTGTCAGCTAAGAAAACATCATAGATTGTCTTTTGATCGTTCTACTTCTAGTACTTTTGCACCTTTTGACATTGCTCATAGTGATATTTGGATCTCTCTCATCCCTAGTCGAGAAGGTTTTAAGTATTATCTCTTATTTCTTGATGACTTTTTTCATTTTTTATGGATTTATCTTATCAAATTTAAGTCTCAAGTTTTTGATCTCTTTGTGCGATTCCATAAACTTGTTCAAACACAATTTCATATCAATATTAAGAGTTTTCAATGCGACATGAGACGTGAGTTTAACAACACGAATTTTCACAATTTTTTTTCCTAATCATGACATTAATTTTTAATTTTCGTGCCCTCGCACCTCTCCTCAAAATGGCAAAGTTGAACGCATCATACGAACCATCAATAACATGATGCGTTCCATCCTTTTCCATGCATCTATTCCTATTTCCTATTGGCCTCATGCCTTGTAAACGTCTTGCTACCTTCTCAACATACTTCACTCCACCACCATTCAAAACATGTCCCCCACCGAAGTGTTATACCACACAACACCTCTCTTCGGTCATCTTAGAGTCTTCGGTTGCCTTTGCTATCCCAACCAAAGTGCTACTATTTCTCATAAACTCCAACCTCACACTTCCCCATGCCTTTTTCTAGGATATCCCTCTCTTCATAGAGGTTACGAGTGTCTTGAGTTAAGTACCAAAAAAATAATTCTTTCCCGTCATGTCACCTTTGATGAGTCTCATTTTCCGTTCGCTACCCGACATACCATCTCCCCGGATCATTATGACTCTCTTACCGACGACAACATCTCCTCCTATCACTGTGCCTGTAACACCCCAAATCCACGGGACATGGAGTGCTACATTGGGTTAGGATCTCACAATGGATCCTGACCCTAGCCTGACAACAAGTTCACTGGATCTTACAACAAGGCACATGTAGATTAAAACCAAATACATAAAAGCTGTATATGATACATCAAAAGAGTTTACAAACTCCAAGCCGAGTACAAAACAACATCATAAACCATAACCACAAAAGATACCCCATCTCACGCATCCTAATGCACAGAAGTCCTCGGTTGGCCACACCATCTGTATCACCCTGCAGTCTTCCTAACCTGTAGATCATCTACAACACGGTATGGAATCGTTAGCTACAGCAATGAAAAGCATGAAGGTAATAGCACAACCACACATCAACATCTCATACATGCAATGCCACACGCATTCATTTATTATCTTTCATTACGTTATTCCATTACTAATTCAACTTCTTTTGTAACACGAGGAACCTAAAGAACCTCGTCCCTTTCCCCGTTAACACAGGGGTTTGCATTGGGGTGATCGTCACTCGTCCCCCCCTGTGTTACTGGCTTCCAGGCACCTCCTCCTAACCCGTAGGCGGAGACCAGTGGTTACCGCCCGTTATAATACACTTGGGCCAAATAAATGTAATAAATGGTCATCCTAGTCCGGTTAAGGTTATAAATGCACAATCATATGAACACAAACAACCATCACAATCATACAATCCACAACTGCACGCTAAGTAAGTCCTATGGACTTACCTGATATACTCGTAACCTGTACCACGTCACAACTTCCCCTTGGGGAAGTAATCAACGCCTGCAATAGCAAGGCACACACAATCACATACTGCAAAGGTCAGGAGACTCGTCTCACTAACCACAACCAACCTATATCTCAAATCTAAACCTCAAATACTCAACAAATTCATAAATGCCTAAGGCATATCCTCAACATAACATCTCATCATACTCGTACACATACTAAACCTTAAAGCCATAACCAATATTCATAACATCATCATGATCCTCAACTCATTCTGATACCTAGCATGAATCTAATAAGTATTCCTCAATCTCAAATTTAATCTTAATTTAATTAATTAACCTTTAATTAATAATTAAATTTCACCAAAATAACGTTTTGTCCGCATGCCATTTCTAAACCCACTTGTCATCAGATTTCATCAAACAAACAACTCATAAACACCAGAATAATATAATGATCATAATGGAATTTCTAATTGTCCATTTTGAAAAGCCTAAGGTCAATTTAGGCCAAATCGCAGTACGAAAAACGAATAAATTCATAACTTATTCGTTGTTAACCCGATTGACGATCTAAAAGAAGATTCGGAATCACAACAACGCAGGCTACGCATGTACAACATCAAATTCACCGGAATCTGAGCGACGGAACAGTCCTGGTGACATATATGCTCGACCAGGTCTTCATCTGCTCGGAAATGCAGAAACTTGGTACCGATATGAAGAGAATGAAGAGAATCCAGATACTCAAACGAAATTGAAATCGGATTAGAAACAGAGAGTAGATCTGAGTTTGAAGTTTGAGAGAAATCAGAGCATTTACGAGGAAACGTCAAAGGAAATGAATTAATAAACGATTTTCCGCTATTTATAGTGAAGTCGATAATTATCCTTTAGCGAAGTTGATAATTATCCTTTAACCGATCCAATGGCAGGTTGAACCCCCTTCTCCAAACTTCTCGAAATTGGAACAATAGATCTTGAATATTGTAGGGATAATTATTCCACAATTATCTCGGAAAACGTGTATTCCTAAGCCGTCTTTTTTAGCCGTTAAGAAACAAACTAGCGACTATTTTGGCCGTTTTGCCTTTCCATGTTATTTCATATCTAGGACATGTCTGATGTCCTGATCATTTCTCTCAACTGCATTTTTATTAATTGGAGCTCCCAAATGCTCCAAATAATACCGGAGGGTAAAAATAATTACCCGGGGAAAAAAGTAAAAATTTCCCCATAAGCCTAAAATTACGCCAGAAACATAACGGTGGGACTTATACTCAACACTTACGCAATCTTCGCGAGTTATATGTCAATTACTATCACTGATTAAGTTAATCAACATTAATTAGAATTCGGAAATTCTAGTTATTACAGTGCCCACCTACGTGACATTACCACTTCTCCCCCACTGCGCAAGGCTCACAATCCTCTCTTACCGACCCAGACCCATCAACGCATCCCTCCCATTCTTTACATTTACACAGAGCTACTCTCCCCGGCCTAGAACTTCTTCTTAGTCCTCCGCTTCAACCTGACCTACTCCCACAACTGTCCATTGTTGTCACTAGCCCAACTGAGACGGACGGCCCTTGTCCCCAACAGCCTGCCATATCCTCCAGCCCATTAACTCTCCCACATCCATTGGCTCTCCCATCCTCCACAACCCTACAACCCTTAAATCAACTCGGTCAACCTACAAATCGGCCACAAACCCGGAGTCAATCTGGAATATTTAAGCCTAATCCTATATTTGATTTATCAGTTAACACCGCCCCTCTATCCCGCTCTATCTCTCCAATCCCAAAATCCCACAAGTGTATCTGTCCAAGTCCCGTATTGGACCGCAACCATGCTCGACGAATATCGAGCCTTTATGCGGAATAAGACTTGGGTTCTGGTTCCTTGTCCTAATAATGCTAATATTGTGCAATGCATGTGGATATTTCAGCATAAGTACAGGTCAGATGGTTCTCTTGAGCGGTACAAAGCCGTTTGATTGCTAACGGATGTTCTCAACTGATTGGAGTAGATTGTGATGAGACATTTAGTCCGGTTGTCAAACCGGCAACTATCCGGATGGTTCTCAACATTGTCGTGTGTCGTTCTTGGTTTATTCACCACCTCGATGTTCAGAATACTTTTCTCCACGGGCATTTGAACGAAAAGGTATACATGTTTCAGCCTCCCTGTTTCTGTGATACCTCTCACCCTAACCATGTATGCCTTCTACAGAGGTCTCTCTATGGTCTCAAACAGGCTCTCCGAGCTTGGTTTCAACGTTTTTCCAACTTCCTCAATTGCATTGGGTTTGTCGGAAGTAAGAGCGGCTCATCTCTTTCTATTTATTGTAAGGGATCCGGCATTGCTTATCTGCTTCTATATGTTGATGACATTATCCTTACAGCTTCTTTGGACATTTTGCGCAAGCAACTTATAGGGATTTTGAGTAAGGAATTTGCCCTTAGAGACTTAGGTCCTCTATCCTATTTCTTGGGCATATTTGTTCGTCGAACTTCGTCTGGATTGTTTCTATCCCAGGATAAATATGCTCGTGAGATTGTTGAACGAGCAAAGATGACTAACTGCAAACCATTTGCAACACCTGTTGAGACGTCTGTCAAGTTAAGCGCCTTCTCTACTCCAGGTATTAGTGATCCGACTCTTTACTGGAGTTTGGCTATGGCACTTCAATACTTGACTTTCACACGCCTTGACATCAGTTATGTCGTACAACAAGTATGCCTCTTTATGTATGATCTCAGGGAAGCTCACTTTGCTGTTCTCAAGTGTGTCATTTGCTACATCTCGGGCACATCATCGTTAGGTATCACTATTTCTCCATCTCCAAATTCTAAACTCATTGCATATACAGATGTCGATTGGGCCGACTCTCCTGATACACGACGATCAACCTCAGGTTACTGTGTCTTCTTCAATGACATGCTAATCTCGTGGTCTGACAAGAGGCAATTTGTAGTCTCTCAGTCTAGTGCAGATGCAGAGTGTACAAGAGTTTCCAATGCTGTTTCTGAATGTTCATGGCTCCGCAATCTTTTGCTTGAGCTTCATTGTCCACTTGCCCAGGCATCTATTGTTTACACCGACAACATTTCTGCTACTTACCTTGCCAACAACTCGGTTCAACATCAATGGACCTAGCATATTGAGATTAACATTCACTTCGTCCGAGATAAGGTTGCCCGCGGTCACGTTCGAGTTCTTCACGTACCTTCGGCTTTTCAGTATGCAAATATTTTTACAAAGCGTCTTCCACGATAACTATTTGTAGATTTTAGACCCATTCTTTCTATAATGCCTCCTCCAGTTTCGACTGCGGGGGTATGATAGAATATGCAATTATGTGTAAATAGAGGGTTGCCCTATGTAATTATGTAAATATGTTTGTTATTAATATACCCATCTGTCGATGGACACCCGAAGGGGAATTTATCCATATTCTCATAGTTTCAATCTCAAAATTGAGGATTAGACAAATGAGAAAAAGATTAATGGTAGAACTATAAATCTGTAGAATTGAAATTGGTTGGGTTCGAATACGTAGTCTCTGTCGCGAAATTGGGGAATTGACATTAGGGACTTTCTTCTTTTTTTGGTGAGAAGGAGAGCTAGTGGTCTGCCGCGCATTTAACACGCTTTCAATAAATAAAAAAGAGGCTAAGAAATCCGCAAAATGGGAGGAAGAATATGAATGGTGTTATAAAATAAATTATGAAATCAAACTAAGTATCACAACTTGATTCTAAACCTGATTCTCTCATCTTTCACCTCCTATGTAATTTCACCTTCTTTGTGATTGGATTCAAGACTTCTTCTTCTTTTTTTGTTTTGTGCAATGTTAATGTTCAAATTCTCTCTATTCTCCTCTTCTATTTACTTCAATTCTTGTTGTAAAACAATCTTACAAACCTTTCCATTTCCTTGACATTTTTCTCTAACACCCACTTCTCCAATTGAAGAAGCTTTTGACGAGGACGATTACTATATCAAACCACCGCCAAAGGATAATAATACTACCAAACGGAAAAAACACAACACTAAGTGTGAAAACCAAAATCTAGATTCCATAAATTTAACTATGATGGATCCAAACTCGATTCGGGAGTAACATCATGCTTTCAGAGAATCTATTTTTATTAATTATCTTTATTTAGGTCATTCACTCTTACTAATGATACTTATTTTGAGACACGAGAGATTCCCAAACCTCGCCTCCCCCCCTCCCCCCCCTGTGTAACCATCAGGAATGAATCCGATGCACCTCACCTTGTACTTGTATGGTCTGGGTATAGAGAACCTCTCAGTCACATGTCAGAGTTGGGTAGTGATGTCACCGCCCGTTATGCATACACTTGGGCCATAAAAATAATAAAGGTCGTCCTATGCACGTGATAATTATTAAGCAAACAACACACACCACTATTGTCATTCAGCTAACATCTAGAAACTAGCTAAGTAAGCCGCAAGGACTTACCTGAATCAAACCTCAACTCGGTCTGCAACCGTAGAACTCAATCGCCTGTTATAAAAGGCAAGTGGATCAAATATGTATCTCACTTTCATAGAAGTCTCTAACTTCTAAGATATTTAAATCGATCAAGAGAAATTAATAAAATACCCTCATAGGAGTAAATGAACATTTTACCCATGGTCCCGAAACTCTAAAAAATTCCATAACCAAGTTCCCAATTATTCTTTGAAACTCAAATCCACACTATAACTCTCAAAAGGAAGTTTGCTAAAGATTTAGAAGAGTTAACAAACTTCTTGACCTTCAGCAAAAGTCGCTAGGGTCCAACTTTGACTTAAGATATGAGACTCTAATAAAAATTATAAAATTCCAATAAAATGTCTAGGTATTCTATGTTATGCACTCTACTCATATAAGCAAAGAATTCTCAAAAATACTCAACAACAACTCCTACGCAGTTCTCCAAAGTTGGTTCTAAAATCCAGAATTCTATACTTAGCCAATAAAACTGAAATTTCACAAACTGCTTTACCAGCTAACTTTGAAGCCTTACGGATCTAGATCTGACCGTTGGATCGGCCCCAACTTTTGACACAATCATCTATGCATAACCTTCCATAAGATACCAAAACTGGAACGGTGGATTATATTTCTAAGATATCTAAACTTAAGCTCAAACATGACTGCACAACACAGTTTCTGGAAGAATAACTAAGATCTGCAATTTACCAAACTGCCTATCTAGCCTACTTTGAAACCTTCTAAATCTAGATTCGATCGCTACCTCGACCAAAACTTTTAATACATCACAATATGCATCTCACTCTATGTTCCATCCAAATTTCATTTCCATCATATAGATCAAACTCATTCATATCTGGATCCAAAGACTGCATCAGCCTGAAATATTTCCAACACTAAGAAAAAATTCAGCAACCATCCAGAAAACTACTTACATACTCGACTTTGAAAAATCATAACTACTAAACCTCTGAATGGAATCCTCTCAAATTTTGATATATTCTGCTATGCAATCCTAACTATGACATATCCAAAATTCAGCAACAACGGAAGATTTTTGCGTACCTAAATCCGGACTTGAACTTGACTGCTTGACACTTATTGAAAACTCATAAAAGTATGTATCTTCACTGCTTCTTCTATGGCTATTCTAAGTATGACTTGAAGACATAATGGGAACCCATTAGGCATGAAAAGTGTGGAAGGTAGTGCAAGGAAGAGAAAGGTATCAACCTTACCCAATTTCAAGACTCGAAAGGGAGCAAGAAGGTGGCACAAGGTTGTTATCGAGCCAGCTGTTGCACATAAGAGGAGAGGCGGAGGGTCCATGATCACTCAAGATCGCGTACACCAGGAGCGAGAAGCGTGGCCACCGTCTCCAAGAGGCGCAACTGCGTCTAGGGCTGGTTGTGTTGGTCTCAGTCGTTGCATGAAGAGAGAAGGCCGCTCGCAAGAGATCTGTTGGTGTGAAGAGGCGAGATCCGTCCCTATGTTGTTGGTTGCGGTTGCATGACAGGGAAGGGGCTGCTTGGGAGTGTATTGCTTCACGTGCAGCAGGGAGAGAGTGGCTCTGGCTTTGCTTGCCTCCTTTCGTAGAGATGAAGGCTAAAGGTATGTTGTTGGATGTCGATATAGGAGAGATAAGTCACGTACAGGAGAGATCGAAAGGGGAGGCGGCTACGTTTAGGTTGGCATGGAGTCTTCAGCGTAGTCGTACGTGAGCAAGAGACTAGGGTATGTCCAACGTTCACATGGAAGGGAAGAGTAGCGTGGAATCTGGGCAAGTGAAGATCTAATAATTACTGGGAAGGATTGGCTGACGTGGGAAGGAAATAAAAAGGAAGGTGTAACTTGTGATTTGGGTAGGTTGAATATAGACGGGAATATGAATGTAGTTCAAGGAAGGAGGGTGCCGGCTGGGAGTTTCCTAACAGCTCAATAGAAGTAAGCGGCCCTAGGTTTTCCAAGGAGGATTGACGGCCCACTTGGCTGCCTTGCCTTGGTCTCACCAAATGGGCCTCATGGTCTTGTCAAACGGGCCCGGACGGCCATGTCTTGGTTTAGTCTTGATCTTGTTCTCTAGTAATGCAAGAGTAAAAATCTTTGTGATTTTTATCATTTTATGTGAGTAATAGTCTAACATAAAATGATAAAAAATTATCTTGACTCATGTTAATGGGTCGAAATTCAGTTCGACTCGAGAATAAACAATAAAAAAAAATTCCGGATATTACAGAATATTCGTTTCTTTGATGATGTCCAGATCAAACATGTTATCAAAGAAATTAAGTGTGTTGCTAACCGATTGGCCCAACTGGAAATATCGACACAAAACGCCTATTTTAATGTTGACAAATTTAACCGCTTTCCGTATAAAAAAATCTAACCGCTTTCCATATAAAAAAAGTATTCCTCATTGAAACCCTAGTTTGATTATCTTCTTCGGCACCAATAGACAAGGAGGAGCAATTTGAAGCAAATGCGCCGGAGAATAGATTAGAAGTGTAAATCGATGAGTGGTGAAGGTGAGGGTTAACCATCGGTAATCAACAATGAGCCTTCAATGAATGGACTACTCTCAATTCACTCTCTTTTTAGGACTAATTTTAGCAGGATTTTAAAGTTTACCATCAAGTTTAATGTAAATCGAGAGTTGAGAGAGACTAATCAAAGAAAACTAAACTATTTAGTTTGAGGTGGACAAAGGTAGAACATGAGCAAAGGAATCGCTATAGGGTTTATTTCAAAAAATATATATATTTCAATGTAATTTAATGTTTAATGACAAATATGTTAATTAGTTCACAAAAAGAAAGAAAAAAAGTTAACTATAAGGCAAGGATATTCAGAAAACTTAAAAGTTTGTGGATATCAGAAAGAAAAAGTCCAAACCTTTAGGGCAATAAAAATAATAAACGTTTGGTCTCAATGTTTGGTCACCAATACATAATCCAAAAAGGCAGTTAAAATAAAAATATAAGGTGTCAAACCTCAAAATCATAACTTGGTTACTATTATTATGCATAGCCACAACATAGAAGTAGGATGAAGCTACTAATGAAGGACCATACAACTTAAGAATTGGAAGAAATCAATTTGAGGATCTTGGTATGCAACTTTCCATTGGACACAAGCACACCGCCCTGGGGAAAAATGGTTCTTCTTTCAAACTCATCAGCACAAAAATTAAGCTGGCTTCCTTCCCAGTCAGACACCTGATGTCAACAACATATACAGAACTATTAACAAGCAAACTAAATTCCCAAACAATAATTTTGACAAACTATCAGGAAAAGCAGTCTTTTAAACAAATGCACATTTGATGGCTTCTGACAACTCATATGAGACCTCTAATGTCAGTGGAAACATGATTTCATCAGGTAAGTGGAAATTCTTCTGGACAGGACCCTACATACAGGGTTGAGCGGTGAATATAACACCAGAAAAAATAGCCTTGGCAGCTCATATGAGATGAAACTGTCATCAAAAGAGCTAAAAGTTCTGCATCATACATAATGTAATAAAATGTGAGAAATAAACGAACTAAATATTATAGCTATCATTTGACAATTTCAAGCTTTTGTAGGTGGTAACCATTTGATAGGTGGAAACACATTTTGAAAGCTTATGCTCAAAATCCCCTAGTGCAACACAGCATATAACTCAAAACGGAAGATCTTTGTTCAGAATGTTTTTCTCTTTTGAGGAATAACGCCAGCTGCTAGATCATTTTCTTCTATCCATCTTTCACATAATCAATCAATTAAAAAGCACAATCATTGACTCTCACCAACTTAAACAAGTATTTGAAAAAGAACCTTCAACCAATCTTACTAACATGTAAGATCGTGATTTTTGCAATAAATGATGTTCATATTAATGAACGAATTCTGTTGAAAAAATTATTATTTTTTACTCTCATAAATGAAGAACTCAACTGATTGGAACCCAAAGACAGTATCAGCCTATAAACTAACTATGTAAATCACAAGGTCCATCAAAAGTAAACCATTGGCGTTGATCCATCCCACCGATACCGGCCCATATGTCCAAAAATTGTTGAATTAGGACTACAAATTTGAAAATATATTGGAGGGTAAATAATCTATTCTACTTCAAACTAAAATGGAAAAATACATCAAGTAATATAAAACAAATCAGTGTTAATGGCACTTGCACATTAAAACGGTATTCACTTTTCAAATAAGGACAGGTACACCGACACCGATATACATAATAAACATGAGTTAATATTAATATTATTTATCAACATTGTTCTGGATACACTACTAGAACAAATTTTACCCTACTTTCAGGGAACAATGTATACATATGATATCATTAAAAAGTAAATCTACAAAAACCTATAATTAAAAAAGAAAAGAGTATAGCACACTTCAAAATGAGAATTCTACACAACAACATCAAACAAAGATGTCAAAATGAACATTTAATCTATAATTTTAAAAAACAAAGTGTATAATCATCTTAAAAACTATATCTATTTAGTATACTAAAACAATGACACTTTTGCCACGTCTCCGTCAAAATTAAGTTAATTTGTAAATACACTTTTAGTCCAACTACTAAGCATCCTAGCCTGACCACCCCGTGATTAGATAGACTATTAATCTGGGATTCTTTATAAAAATAAATAAATTTGAACTCGTGATGAGACTTGATTCTTTAAGGCTGAGTATTTCGTTTGATCTTTTATTTAAGATCTAAAAACCATAATCTTTTGATTGAAGATTCAGCTACCAAAGATATAAGTTTTTTTGAATGAATAATACTTAAAACATAGGATGTGAGATCCTTATATAACTCCTGCTAAAGCTAGACTATTATTAAAATAAGATAACTATTAACCTTCTATGCTAACTACTGCTAGTGATAATATACTAATAAGATAAGATAAACCAATACTGATACTAATACTAAATTACTATCAATTCTGCTTATTAAGCCTAACATTAATCAGCAAGGACTTATCCATATTAGCTTGCCTTGTAGTTAGGGTCAGAATGCTATCAACCCCTGCGTAGCACAGGCCTAAATTGCTAGTTGTTCAAAAGAATTGTCATTGGCATAATGAACGGTTGTACTCGCATAGCATTTCTGTTAGAGAAAAAGAAACATCTACAGTTGGAAGTTTGACTGACATCAAGAAAAGCATACCTTGCCGCCTGCTTCCTGCACACAAATCATCCCAGCAACATGATCCCATGCCTGCATTTAAGTTAAACTATAATCCTCGGTAAAACTAAGGTCAATATCACCAAAAAAGCACTATAGATAATAGTCCCGATAGAATACCCTAATGATTCTTTTAGTTCTGACACGCTGAACAAAAACAGATGCCTTGCCTGATGCCACCGTGAGATACTTGCATAAGCTGCACCAAAGCAAATGTGTCACCCAGATTTACAGAATGTGTCCTACTAATATACAAATGAAAATGCTATGCAAAATATAACTGTGGACAAGTCACGGAATGAAGCCAGCTACTTCCAGAAGAGGGAGGACCATGTGCCTGTGTTGAAAAAAGAGACATGATCTAGGATATAGTTTTTTTTATCATTCATTGTCATTAGTATATGGGTTTATCTTTCTTATCAGCAGCGTGTAAAGTACTTTAATTCTTCAATAAAAGTCGAACAGGATCAGTCAAGGTGAGCCGGCCTTCATTAGCTCACCATAGATTCTGCAGAGAGTTCTACTGGGTCTAGACCTTTGACTAGATCCTACACCAAGGCTCATAACGAACACATATGTATTGCTATTTAGATGCTCTTAAGATACATAACCTGCTGTGGAGCAATATCTAACCTTCCACAGCACACAGATAAAAGAAAGATTTGGTTCCCGTCATTATCAGTATTTGTTGTTGCAGATAGTGCAGCTGACAAGGGCAAAGAAGCCCAGGTTTGGCTCTCAGGAATACAGTAATGTGCCTTATGTACTGAGTCCACTTGATCGACAAATCTTCTAGTCCAACTGCTAAGCATCCTAGCCTGACCATCCAGCATATGTGATAAACTGATAGTCCATGTCCCACAACCCACATGAGAGGCCATAATAACCCCAGACGCAGACGATTTATTCTCTAACCCTATGCAATTTTCTTTCCTCATCTCGACAAAGTTCTCTTGCCAGTTTGGGCAGCCCATGACACCCAATACTACTTCTCCCTCAACAACAAGAGCCAAGCCAACCTAAAATGGGAAAGAGCACTTGGCGTTAAGAAGATCGTAAATTGAACACAAAGGAGACTATAAAAGAAGAGAGTTCAAATAAATTGGAAATTTGGAAGTATTGATAAGAGCTAGATTCTTCTTGTCTGTTACAAGTAACAAGAATTACTCGTCAAATTGAAAAAGATTAAGAAAATAATACAAATATCAGTGAATTATTAAATCGCCAACCAACAACAATTTGGATTGGACATTGATGTTTTTTCATCTGGGAACAAATTTATTTGTTGATCATGGATATATATCAAAAGAGAATTCTTGGAGAAAATAGAGTGCGTAAGTGGGCAAAATAGACCTACAAAAACTTGTAGTCTCTTGTGGGTACTTTGCCCTTACATCAAGATGATTTACCACTCGTTGTATCCTTTTCATTTATGTAGAAAACGCAAGGTATGCAATCTTATAAGGAGTTGATAGAAGGTTCTCTCCATATGCTTTGGTAAGGATAACCACACATATTAAGCATTCTCACTGAGCCTTCTCTCTAGACTATCAACATAATTCCCTTTGTAGGATCCCATGCTGCTAATGATAAGCACATCATAAAAATTACAATTGCCACAATTTGAAACATACCACATACAGTGCATCCTTTCCCTTGAGAAATCCTCTTGTTCCATCTATTGGATCAAGTACCTGCATTGTGATGTATCTTTCAAGAAAATACCAAAGGTGTGTATCTTTGGGGAAAAAAAGGTTAATATCTGGCTGATATGTGTATAGTTAGCATGAAAAAACTTTGGTTGACAACAGTTCACAATGAATACAAAGATTGTCAGCAACTTCAACAGTTTTCAAGGCAGTTGAGTTAAACAGAAATCATGTGATGCATTCAAGTCCAACAAGCATATCCTGGAGTAACAAAAGAAATGAGCAAATAGTTGATATGCTGCTAAATTAACAGGAGAAATCAGCACAAGCAGGCTTAAATAAGTTACAGGAAATACTAGTTAATTTAATATCTGGGCTGATATATGTACACTTAACATGGAAAAACTTTGGTTGAAAACAATTAACAATGAACAAGGAGTGTCAGCAACTTCAACAGTTTTCAAGGCAGTTGAGTTAAACAGAAATCATATGATGCATTCAAGTCCAACAAACATATCCTGGATTAACAAGAGAAATGAGCAAATAGTTGATATCCTGCTAAATTAACAGGAAAAATCAGCACAATCAGGCTTAAATAAGTTACAGGAATTACTAGTCAATTTAATATAAGGTAAATGAACGATGTAACTAAGTTTAGAGCAATATTAGGGTAGTCTGGTACAATTTACTTTGACATACCCAATATGTGGCGGGCTTAGATCCAAAAGCATAGGCATTTTTGCCACCTCTGTCAATAGCTTCCAATAATTCAGCATCAGTCAAATGTTTATCAGTATCACGGATGTTATCTTTGACAGCACATGCAACAGGATCAACCAAATTATTCAATCGTAGATATGTAGAGTCCTCTTCAGCCACCAGAGGAATTGATGGAAATAGTTTGCCGAGTTCTGGTGCCAAAGAATATGTAAATTATGATAGAAAATTTTGCAACAGACATGCATACCAACAATCAGTTATATAAGCCAACCTAAATGCACAGGAACAACCAAAACCACCTACTTTATTCACCTAACTTTAAAATATGTATCGTGTACAGAAGTCACTAAAAATCTCATATATCCTTTAGCCCACCAGAGCAATAACCATATTTTAAGACAACAACTCACAACCCATTACAAATGTAATACACGTCCTAAATTTTACATCTACTGCAAAATGAGAAATATACCGGGTTGAAACATGGACAAGGGATTTCCAAAACAATTGAAATTGCATCTCCGCCTTGAGATCCAACAGCATATGCAGTTTCCACTTGTGATCCAATGTGGAACATACATTTCCACGGTGAGACCCAAAGTATAAACTGCGTTTTAACTTTTAACATTGGGTCTCAACGTGTGAAATGCATATCCACCTTGAGTTTCAACGTGGAATATTTTCAAGCCCAGGTCACCCATTTTTTAAAATTTGACAATTTCAATCGCTTATGGACCAAATCTAAATCAAACTAACATTGATTCATGATTTTTAACATGATTAGATCATTATTTACACCTAAAGGTAAGGAAAGAAAAAAAAAACCGATTCAAAGGTTCTTTTTACACAAACCTAATCTTCAATCAGGTATATACTTCAATGTAGATATCCAACAGGCCAATAAACATGACTTTCAACAAATCGAGCACAAATTCAACACATAATGTCCGCACTGGAGAGAATCAAAATTGAGGAAAGAGAAAGGAAAAACATGACATGTGATTTTTTAGTCTAATTTTGCAATTTTCTCAAAATTTAGGTTGTATAATACATTTGTAGTGGGTTTTGAGACACATCACCCTATTTTAGTAAGGGGGAATGAAAGTTTGCTAAACATCTTGTTCCACAGTGTATTCCAAATAAAAAAATGTTATTACCATTCACTATTTCAGCAATTTGATTTTGACCTACAAGCAGGAAATTGATATGCTGCTTATTTTGCCAGATAAATTGCAGAAAATCACCCTTAATTAGGTGATTTTTTTTACATAAAACTAGCAATATAATATAAATTTAGACAAAGTCAAACATAGAGCAGGTTTTTCTTTCAAACGGACACCCAGTCACCCACCACCCTTTCTATATGCATAAAAATTAGTAAAACTGTTGAAAAGGTCATTTTGTTCATATCAAATCACTTACGATAAACAAATCGATCAAAACTTATACAATTAGAGCAATAGTGTAACTCTTTTAAACTCTTTTACCTTATTTTGCCTCATCATTTTATTTAATATGCTCTCTCCTAATATTCCATTACCTTATGGTAAGTCTTCCAATTTGTGAGAGGTCCTTTACCACATCAATATAAGAATGTCCAAATATTTGCAAGGTAATTGTCAGAGATGTTATTATTCAATTCAGTGAATTAAGGGAAATCTAGGAACTCAAAGATATATTTTTCATTTCTCAATCTTATGAAATTCCCAAAATTGGAGGAGGAAGCAAAACATACGTGATGAAGAAAGTAGCAACATTTTTCAGCGTAGATATATTGAAAAATAAAGGGATCGACTCATTTATTCATCTTTTTTAGTCCAGCAATAAAGTAAATTATTTTGCCTAACATATAACTACTGAATTCTTTGGTAAGGGGAAATATAATTTGTTCCATAAGATTGAGATTCACATTGTTTTGGTACAAGGAGAATACACTATCCACACCACACAATCATCTCTCTCACTCGTTGACCAAGCATGGTTGCTACCGGTGATCTTGAATCAGATGAATGGATCCAAATAATGTGCACAAGAGTGCTTGTCCATTTCAAGCAAACGTAATCATAACTAAGTCGCCAAAAGAAAAAAAGAGTAACTGAAAATACCTAAACTCACCAGTGCTTGAACTCCAAAATCGGCAGCAGTGACTGGAGTGTTATCTGTCTTCTCCAAGATTCTCCCGTCCTCTGGGCAGAGTGACTTTTGAACCTGCCAATAACCGATCAAACATAATGAAAAACTTAAAATGAAAGAGTCCACATTCTGCGCAGAGAAGAGAGGGAGACAAGAAAGGCACATTAACACAGAGACGACAAGCTGAATTTACAACATCAATGGCAGCCTGGAGCTCCTTATAATACTTAGTCTCATGAGGCGCAAATGGTAAACTGGACCTGCCATGTTTGCCATAAAAAATAAAAAAGGGAAACGCAATGATGTAAATAAGAAGCGAAATCGAACATCCATCAACCGTGCCGACGCAGGAACCCTAATCAATCGAAATGACACGCGAGAATAAGAAGAAAAACCGAAATTTGAAGGTCGAATATTACAGACGAGACGTAAAAACGAAAAGGTTGGAGCTCCGACGGCGATTGGGAGAGGGCCAGGGAGGAAGACGGGTGGTGGAGGGGAAACGAATGGTTGATTGCTGGAGATGAAGATTCATCGGCGGGAAACGTCGAGGGGATAAGGGAGGTTGCTCGCCACCAACTGCTGCTCTAAAACATTGCTGCCAGCCTGCCACTCTAACTTTGGCAGGCTAGATAGGGGATCTTATATTCGCGGCTATAAAAGCAGTTTAGATCATCTGAAATTTAGGGCCTGTTTGGCATCGTATGGGTATTCTTTTTTTAGATTATTTGGGATGGTAATTCTTGAGATTGTTGAAGATGGAGATTTTTAAGTATTCTTTTTGCGTAAATTTTACGTGTTTGATATTAGATTAATTCCATAGATTGTTTACGGAAAGATTATGACAATACCCCTAATTTTTAACATGGACTTGACATGTGACATTGAGAATTATCCCTAATCTTGACATTCATCCCTAATCTTGACATTCCTCCCTAACCTTTTCAAAGGACTAGCTGTGAAATGATGCACACAAATTTAACTTTCCAAGCAAAGGTCATTTCTCCTACTCCACAAGCATTTCTTCACTGTCAGTCATAAAGTACGAGCAAATTGGGAAGGATGGAGTAGATCCAACTATCCCCATGAATTTGCTTCCCAATACTCAACCCATCATGCCCACACAACAAGTTAGAACAAGCCAATGCAACACTCACGAGATTGTGGGTACACTTAAAACTTCAATTTAACTTCAATTCTAAAAGCATAACAAATATTCTTTTCATTAATTCTTTAAAAAATACTAAAACAATTACATAGCTGAAATTTTATTAGCATAGATAAGTAAAATAATTTTTATAAGATTAAAGTTTGCTAATCATCCATGAACAGGGAGACAAAAAGTTTGCTTATTTCACATTAGCAGTCTAGCAACTAGATGTATGAACAGTGAGAAAGAGAGCAAGTAGAATTTGAAGTCAAACTGTATTTTACATCACAAATCACACAAGAACTATTAATTAAAAGAATTTATAACTGGTGAAATTGTTTTCAAATAGCATAAGAGCTAGTTGCAGCAAACGAAACCAAGAACAAGGCTTATATTCATCATACAGGGCAAGAGCATCACCACTTTTCAAGTAGGCATATCAAAATTGCCCTCACATACCACTCAAAATGACTACAGAGAATCAAAAGTAGCAAATCAGATCTGAACTCTGCTACAAAACAAGAAGCACGTATCTTAGTATTTTGCAGATATGAGTTTGTAAATTCTGCAAATTCACAAAGCCAGTATGACCAAAATTGTAAGAGCCTCAAAAATCAAGTAAACCCTGGACCAAGGGCAAGTAAGAGAATGTGAATCAGCTCTTACAGTTTTGCTCTATCTCATACAGTGATAAAAGGAAAGGCAAAGGTGGTGGTGCCTGTAAAGGATTTGTCAGGTGCACTGTTGCAACCTTTGCATTTGCTTCAGCTAGAGAAGAAGCAATTACAAAGAAGCAATTCCAGAGAAGTAGCAAATCCAACTCGGAGAAGAAGTAAACCTAGGCCCGGAGAAGCAAATCGAGAGAGAATCGGTGAGAATTGGCGAAGAAGCGGATCCAGAGAGAAATCTGGGAGATTTGGAGAAGAAGCAAACCTGAGGTCGTAGGGGAGAACTGAATCGATCAATGAACCAAAGAAAAATCAGCAAAGGGTATGTGTGGAATCAAAAGAATCTAACCCAATGAATCCCCAAGAAGCTTGGGTGGGCAAGCTTCTTTTTACGGGATTCTTTTGTCAAAAGAATCTCGTAAAAGAATACAATCTCGAAGGTCCAACTCATACCAAACGGGACAAATTTTGCCATCCCGAAGAATCCCCTAAAAAAGAATCTAAATGAATCTCTAAGAAGCTAATACCAAACAGGCCCTTAGTATGTAACATCAAACGTGTCTCCAATAAAAATAAGATACATGTACACCTAATTAGACAAATTAAAATTAAATAAAAATTACTTTATCTATTTATTACGATATAAAAATAATAACTAATTTCCTACTCTCGAAGATAAATCGACGCTTTTGTTCTTCATCAGAGGTTTTGCAACTCCATTGACGGCAAACTCTCGCTTTGTGTCTTTCTGCATATTTCTTCTTTTATCTTTCTATATATCTCTTCTCTACTGCATATCTCAACTCCAGTGACGGCGCTTCTGTAATTGACTTTCTCAAATTAGTGGGTTTTATCTTTCTGCATCTCTCTTCTGTACTAGACTTCTTCTACATTTAGTATTTTTTTAGAATGATCTCGATGTAGTTGTATGATTTAACATTATTTTTTTGAAGGTACACCATGGACACTACTCTACCGGAAACGCAAGCGTGTCGCCGTTTGGAATTTGAGCAAGATGAAGAAGATCCTAGCATAGACGATGAAAGGACGGAACCGCTTCATTCAAAGATACCTAAGGAGGTTATTCCAAAAATTGGTATGAAATTTGAAACCGAAAATGAGGCTTATGAGTTCTACAATGCTTATGCTTTGATGATTGGCTTCTTTGTCAGAAGAAGCACAGCGCACGCACCAAATGGGATCTTTATAGATAGACTATTTGTGTGTTCTTGCGAAGGTAAAAGAGGACAAGATAAAAGGGATGATGTTTATAAATCCCACCGACCAGAGACACGATTCGGTTGTTTGGCTAGGATGAAAATTAGTTGTCGCTATACAAAAAAAAATACAAGCTGTCAAGTTCTCCCCCGAGCATAACCACTATTTGGCAAGTCCAAGAAAGGCTCATTTATTTAGATCACATCAGAAAATATCAGCATCTCAAGCATTGCAAGTTGACATGGCTGATAGTTCAGGTATTGCTCCCAAAAATGCTTTCGAATTAATGGCTAGAGAAGTAGGAGGTCGTGAAAATCTTGGATTTGCTCATTTTGATTACAAGAATTATTTACGCACTAAGCGTAGTTTAGAAATGAAATTTGGTGATACTGGTGGCGTTCTTGAATAGAAAATAGAAGATCCTAATTTCTTTTATGCTATTCAAGTGGATGAAGATGATTTGATAACTAATATCTTTTGGGTTGATGCAATCATGATAGCTGACTATGAGGATTTTGGTGATGTGATTTGCTTTGATACCACATACCGCAATCATAAGGATGGTCGACCAATTGCTTTATTTGTTGGAGTAAATCACCATAAGCAAACTACAATCTTTGGTGTTGCATTACTATATGATGAGACAGGAGAGTCATTCATTTGGTTGTTTGACACATTTTCAAGGACAATGGGTGGAAAAACACCTAAGACAATGTTGACTGATCAAGATGCTGCCATGTCGAAAGCGCTTACATTGCAATGGCCAAGGACTCGTCACCGACTTTGTATTTGACACATTTTTCAAAATGCAGCAATGCACTTGAAAAGTGTTTTTGAAAGGTATAAAGATTTCTCAAGAGATTTCAGTAACTGTATTTATGATTACGAAGACGATGAGGAATTTTTGGATGCTTGGAGCAAAATGCTTGACAAATATGAATTGCAAGATAATGATTGGTTAAAGAGGATGTTCAATATCAGAGAGAAGTGGGCATTAGTTTATGGAGAGATATGTTTTGTGCAGATATGACTACTACGCAACGAAGTGAAAGCATGAATAACCTCATCAAGCACTATGTGAGCTATAAACATGACTTGAGAAGATTTTTTGAACACTTCCAGCGGCTACTTAATGATCGTCGTTATGATGAGATGGTTGCAGATTTTAAGGCTAGCCAAAGTAGAATAGTGTTGGCTTTTCCTGTAGCAATTTTGAAAAATGCTGCAAGTGTCTATACGCCTAAGGTTTACTTGTTGTTTCAGGAAGAACTATGTAAATCTTATGATTGTCATCTTGAATTTTGTGGTGAGATGGAAGCACTCATGAAATATGAGATCACACCTCATGGAAAGCAGCACACTTATATTGTCTCTTTTGATGACACACAAAAATCTGTGACTTGCAATTGTCGGAAGTTTGAGTTTGTTGGCCTTTTATGTAGGCATATCCTCAAGGTTTTCTCCTTTAGAGATGTTATAGAAGTTCCAAGCAAGTATATTTTGAAGAGATGGTCTAAAAGCGCTAAAAGGAAGAGCAATGAAGGTGTAACAATTGATGTTGATCCTAAAACAGCAGTAGGAATGCGTTATAAAGACTTATGTCGTATATATACTCGTTTGTTCACAAGGGCTGCAGAGAATGAAGATGAATACTCCAATGTGAGAGAGATCCTTCTTAACTCGCTAAAAGAACTTGATTTAAGCTCAAATGAAAGGCAGTGCAATCTAGCTCACAGAACTGTAAGATTGCAGAAACTGATGCAGGAGGTGACATGCTTGGAGAGAAGAATGAAAAAGTGAAGAAAGCTGGAGAGTATAAATTAAAGCCAAAGGCTAGAGGTTGATCAAGCAAAAGATTGGTAGGTGCTCTTGAAAAAAACAAAAATAAAAGCAAAAACAAAAAGTCTAAGCATACTGCTACACTTGATTCTTCTATTGCAAAGGTATTATGATAGTCTATAATAATTTTACATTCTCAAACTAGTAAGCATATATACTGTTATAATTAACTTATTAATTGCAGGAGAATCAAACAGTTTTTGATGGAAATGCTTCACAACAACTAGTTGGATTTGCTTTACAACATCCAGCCGGTTTCATTAATCCATTTTATCCATCTGCATACAATTTTTCTACACCTTCTGAACATGAACGGGGTAACATGTATATTAATTCAGTACATGTTCAACCCAATCATCATTTTCAGCCTAGTAATATGGCATTATTGAGTAGTATCGGATTTCCTCAAGTGATCATTAAACAAACATACATGTTTTTCTCTAGCTAATGGGTGTTGTGATCTCTAGCTAATGGGTATTGTGAACTCATGTTTATTGTAGGTTTATCCCCAATGATGATATCAGCAATCAACAGACGTGTTTTTCTCATTGAGCTGAGAAGATTTATGACAAAAAGAAGAGATAGCACAATAAGCTCATTTAGGAAATACTATGTTTCTCTTGTTAACAATCTCTTCTGACACTAATTTCATGCATCTTCAGCCACTTGAACCCCTTTACTTTCTGGAGATTCCTATTCAGCTGACACAATTATACCCTTTTGGTGGGTTCACACTTCTACTGCCAACCTTAGTTATATATTTGAAGAGTTGCCTTTAATTTCCACATTCTTAGCAAGCAATTGCTATATTGATCTATTCCATTTCTACAGATTTATGTGAATCATAAGCTCATAAGGTTTGATACAACAATCTGTTTCATGTGCATAAGGAATGCCATAACCATCAAAACATGGGTGTAAGAATAAACCAAAATTTATATAGCCAATGTGGGATTTGAACCCATATCTTTGTGCATAAGCACATTGCTCTACCAATTGAGCTAAAAGGCTAGAAAGGCTCACAAAAAAAGAAGAAATGACAAGTCTTTGTCAACTCAATGACATAGGACAATAAACCATTATACAACAATGCAGAGAATGAAATCAGCAAAAAATTGACCAAATTTCACACCATTCCAGGAGGAAGAAAAGTGAAAACAAAAAGCAGCAAGAACAAGTTCATATATGAAATCAGGAAAATTCTGACCATAATTACACACAATTCCACAAAAGGCAAGGAAACAAACTAATGTAAAGTGAAAACAGAAAGCAGCAAACAACTGACTTGAAAGTAGCAAGAATAACTGACCTGTTCTCATGTAAAGTGAAAACAGAAAGCATGAACAACTTCATATACGAAATCAGCAAAATTCTGACCAAAATTACACACAATTCCACCTCTTGTCGCCAACTGATCTGACTTGATCAATACCTAAATGTGATTTTGAGTTCAGAAGCAATTAAAAATCCAATCTCTAATTCAGTCCCAATTCAAACCCTAGTTTACAATTCAAAATCTTAACAAGGATATCAACCCTTAATTGGACCCTAGTTTTATCCAATATCATAAATATTTTGTGAATGAGAAGAGTAACCTGTCAAATTCAAGCTTCTTCGCGCCGAGTACGGGTGCTTCGTTCTCAAAGGTAGAATTCTCGTTGTCGTCAACTTCGTGTGCAAGGAGGAAGGAGATGGAAGTGCGACCGGATTAGGAGCCTGATTTTATGTAAGGGCTTTAGGTTACTACTCGGTACATCTCACCGGGGGTGGAAGGAGAAGTTGAATTTCTCTTTCTTGTACGATAGAAAGATGGAGGGAGGAGTTGCAGACCTTGTGTAAGGTTAGGAAAGTTAAGTTATTTTGTTTTCAATTTCAATTTAACAACATATATTTTTATATAATTTAAAGATAAATATATAGCATCCACGTGGCAGTATATTATTGGAGACATAGGGTGAGTTACATATATTTGGCTCAGAAGATCCTGACTGCTATAAAAGTGATAAAAATCCAACGCAATTTCTGACTTGGCCTGGCCCGGTCGCCCTACGCGACTGGCGCTTCAAATGGCGAAATGCAGCTAGGATCTTGAATTTCAATGCATGTCGACTAGGGTGTAAATGGATTGGGAATTTTTCGAAATTTACGGGTACTATTCGTCACGGGATGGGGATAGGGATGTTAAACGGGACGGGGGACGGAGACGGGATGGATTAAAATTTGATTCCTCGTTTGGTAATGAGGATGGGGACGAAGATAGGGGTATTTGCCCCGTCCTCCGATCCCGATCCCGTCGGATTTCCCGACAGGGAATTGTGTTTATATTCAAAAATTGCGTTTTTGATGAAATGGGTCATTTTCACTATAACACTATCTATTTTGGCCCCCACCTTTTTCAACTTTGTAAATTAGGCCCCAAAAGGTCATCATTGCTTGTATTTAATTTGTGTAATATTTTCGCAAATAATGTGTAAAATGGAGAAAGTAGAATGGTGCAGTCGGTTGAAGTGACTCCTCTGCAAACAAATTATGAACTTTTATTTCCCTCCAAAAATGAAGTTTTTCTGCAACAAATGACATTTCTTCCCTTTTCGAATCATCCTTCCTACAAAAATGGGCCTTCTTCTTTCATACATAAAAACTGTATTCTTCTTCGTTGATTGAAACTGGCATATTTGAAGATAAAAGGAGGTTCCACCTGCGATTGAGTAAGGTTATTGTTTGTCCGGGTTTAACGGAATAATATTTGTTGTATATATTTGAGTCTCTTCTTTTCATGTGCATGAAGCTTGAACACATTTTAGGCAAGGTTGACATAAACAATTGGGTAAGTTGTGTACGGGTATTTTCATGTACCCAACATTTTATTTCATGTATGGACACTGTACATGTATGGCGACTTGCTTTTGGGTATGGTAGTACTAACACTTGTTGGGTAGGTACTTCTTGGGTAGCTACTTGTTTGTTCATAAATGTACTTACACATGCAACATTTTGTTTTTATGTATGGATACTATACAATTTGCAGTTTATTCTGGGGAAGATTGGGTCAGTTTGGATGGAATTTGGAGTTATGTTGGGAAAATCCAAAGCAAACTCATAATTATGAGACAATGGACAACAATAGATGCGTTGAAAGGGTTAATTGCATCAAAATTTAATTTGGCAATGAAAAAACATAATCTTGTATTAACGTACAAAAATAGTATCAATGAATCTTTACAACCTTACACCATTGATAGTTGGGAAGATTTTGAAGCATTTGTGGAGGCAAACAGGGTAGATAGTGTGTCTTGGAGTATCCCATTGTGTGTTACAATGGAAGAACAACAAAATTTAGGGGTATCAATACTCAATGGGAATGAGGGGGTAAGTTCAAGCATAGTGGTTTACGATGAGCGAGTTACAAGGGCAAGAATTCATGAGGACGCATCAAGGTATGAATGTTCACAGCCTACTTTGATTAATGAGTCAGTGGCCGGGCTCCAACAAAGGTGGGCGCTTGAGGTTGATCAGACTTATAAGAGTAAGAAGGATTTAAAGGTTGTTTTGTGTCTGAATGCCATTTACCAGTGTTTTGAGTACAAGATAAAAAAAAAATCAAAAAAACATGTTGTGGTTGCTAAATGTGACGAAAGTACATGCAAATAAAAAGTTTGTTTCTCTATTTTAGGCAAGTCTCAACATTTCACCATCACACATTACAACAATGACCACACTTGTTCTTTTGAAAGTAGAAGGCGCAATCGTAGGAACCCGTCTGCACACGTACTTGCGCATCTATTGCGTGATCAGTAAGTAATTTTATATTGAAAGTGTTGGCATGGTTTGTGTATATAGTATGTAATTTAGGGTTTGTGTGGGTAATTTACGGTTTTGTGTATACAGTTTGAATGTTTTGCGTATACATGTATGTAATTTAGTGTTTCTGCGGGTTACAACTTCTTATTTCTCTATTTTTGTTTTCTTTATTCACAAAAAAATAGCTTTTATTGCCAACTCACAACCGCTACCTTGACATATCTTAAGTGTCCATACCCAATATAATATTTACACACATGAAAAGCTACACAAAATTCACGCCTTCAAACCAAAGTTATGAAGAACATAACCAACAATTGCGCAATAATTTACAAACCCACAAGCGATAAAACATACTCAAAACAAATCTGAAAAAACATACTCAACACAGTTTCATAATAACGCGAAAATGTAAGTAATACATAAAAGTTTACTTCCACAACTTCCTACAAACAATAGCACCTAATAGTGATCCAACAAAGGCTACCCCCAAGAGTTGAATCTCTAAGGAGAAGTCATTACAAAGGGAGCGTTCTCATTATCTAAATTCTCATTCTCTAGTTTTTCAACTGGTCTACTTAAGATAGAAATACTCTCATCTTTGTCTCTAATTATGGACTGCAATTGCGAAATTTTTTCATCCAAACTTCTATTCTCGTCCTTCAACTCTTTCACAAACTCCTTTATCATCATCGTTGTTACGAGATTAGTATCTACAACTATATGAGCAAGTCTTTCTTCATCAAGTTCATCCCTGGTTATGGTGATAACATGAATTATAGTCTATATTTTAGAACTTATTTAGACGTTTTATCTTCAATAATCTGCATGTTTGGATGTATATTTTGTGATTATATTGTCGTTTCATCTACCTTTACGGGAATCGAGGTCTACACCAAGTTTCGTTGTAATCGTAGATAAAATGGCACATTTTGGACTAAAATGGAGCTAAAGGAGCTAAGGAGTCATTGGAGCTACATTCTGGAGCTTAAGGAAGAAACCAGGAAGCTTCGAATTAATAAAGAAGATTTACTTTGGACCAGATTTGAGAGATTTCACATTCAGCTGAGATTCACCTCGGTCAGCTACAGTCTCACCTCGACCGAGGTGATCTTGAGGAGCGCTCCGACCGAGGTGATCTTGAGGAGCGCTCCGACCGAGGCGAATATCCTGACACGGCGAGATATATTTTATTTGGCTGAAATCTTTTATTTTTGGAAAGAGAGATCTTATATTTTTGGTCTGGATTTGTGGAAGGAAGATCATATATTTGGGAGATCTATTTTAGAGATAAGATATATTTTTATTAGGAAATTATCTTTTAAGATATTTCCTATAAAATTATCTTAAGAAGATATTTATTTTAGGAGATAAGATATATTTTTATTAGGAAATTATCTTTTAAGATATTTCCTATAAAATTATCTTAAGAAGATATTTATTTTAGGAGATATGAATATATTTTATAGGAAATTATCTTTTTAAGATATTTTATCTTTGGAAGATAATTCTTCTATATAAAGAGTTGGATTTTCTACAATTCAACCATATTCGGATCACCCATGCTTAGAGGCTGAGAATACCCAGCAAAGAGAGGATTTTTTGGAAGCTTTGAAGGAAGGAAGGAAGATTAAAGATCAATCAAGGAAGTTCATAGCTTGTTATAGCTTTTTAAGGGGATTTGTAAGACTTTCTTAGATTCCCTTTTGTTTGATTGTCTTGTTGGATTTGTGATCCAAGGAACGCTGATTTGTTTGATATTTGATTCAGTTATTGAAGCCTTGTTCTTAAGGTTTTTGTGTTCAAATATTCATTCGCTTCCCATATATTTGATTATTTCTTTCATGATGATGAGTGGCTAATTTTCTTGTGCGATTCTAGGGTGATTGGCTGAAGGTTGTGGGAAAAATAATGATAGAATAATCTTAATCCCAGTAGGACCTTGAAAGCTCGAGTCTTTATCCTTAACCCTAGAACATCTCGTTTAGTCGACGAACATCTCGGCCGCGGTGGAACTTGACTGACCGAGGTGACTTATTTGATCCGTAACTGAGAGTTAAGTGTTAGAGTTTGCCAAATCCTATTCTTATTATACTTTTCTGGTTCAATGCAAGCTTAGGATGAGACTTACCCGATAATTCCTTAGTTTGTTTACCCAAGATCATAAGTGTAGGTAATAAAGGTTTATCCTTTATTGGGGTTTGAGTGTGCCTTCATTCCATCTTTATGAGTTAGCTTGAGACTTACCCGGTAAAGGTTGATTCTATTCCCTTAGTTGGTGTGTTGGTTTGAGATTATAATTCCTTTCCTTAGTACCTTGAGACTTACCCGGTAATAGGTTCTTTGGTTTGGGGTTGTGAGTAGTGAGACTTACCTAGTGATCTACTCCGCTTTAGTAACATCTTCCCTTTGCAAAACCTCAGCTTTGTCCGCTTATCTTGAGATCTTGAGTTGGAACCACAACTAGATGCTTTAATCCCTAGAATTTGCATATTTCCATTAATTGACTTTATTATCATCTTTGATTACTTTAATCGCTTTTTGTGGTTATTAGTTACATTGACAACCTATACTTGCTTTGTTTCACCTAAGTCCCTGTGATCGACCCCTGAAATTCTTGCTTTTATTACAATTGACACGTACACTGCGGGTTCGCATCCTTGTTTTAAGCATACTTCTTGGGTTATAAATTTAAAGCTTGCACACACCATTTGGAGCGAACAAGTTTTTGGCGCCGTTGCTGGGGACTTGGTCTAGACCAAGCCGGTTGCGGTTATCTTTTGGGGCAATTGCCCTTGTTGCTATTAACCATTCTACTTGAGTGTTCTTGCAGATTTGTGTTCTTAGGTACATACAAAGTTCTCAACGGAACAGAGTTTCGCCAAAGAACAAGTTTTCCTATGAGTTTTGTAGTTTTCAGGATATTCGATGACTATATTTGATCCGGCCTGGATAGCAAGACAAAGTGCTAGGGCGGACCGTTATGAATACTTGGAAGAAAAATACTCCTTTTATTGGTTTAACAATGAAAGGGCAAGAGAAAAGGCCATTGAGAAGGAGCTTGCGATATGGGATGAGATGAATGTCCCTAGAAAGATTTATGAGCAACCTCTTGAAGATTCGCTTGAATCAAGATGGGAGAAGTTGATGAAGAAGGTGGAGGAGCTCAAGAAAAGCACCCTATCTTATGCTAAGCCGAAAGAGGAGCATAAGGAAGTATTGCAAGTTTCAAGCATTCCTCCAATCGAACTGGAAGTTTCTCCTGAAACTTTTGAGGAAGAGGAA
Organism: Fagopyrum homotropicum; assembly: GCA_033239125.1. Lineage (NCBI taxonomy): Eukaryota > Viridiplantae > Streptophyta > Magnoliopsida > Caryophyllales > Polygonaceae > Fagopyrum > Fagopyrum homotropicum. Next base: position 104,558,332 of record BSWB01000005.1, read on the forward strand.
GATGTGGAAGATCTTGATCCAACTGTTGAGACTTCGGCCAGGGTGAAAGAGCGATCGGCCAAGGTGAAAGAAAGATCAGCTGAGTTGGGAGAGATTTCATGTGTGGATTATCAACCTAACATGAAACTTGTCCCAAGCCTTGGAGAACTTTATAAGGTGCCTTCTCTTACTCCCTTTGAAATTCCTACTAAAGTTCTAGAATTCTTTAGGGATGCACCAAAGAGTTGGAGGTCTCTTCCGAAAGAACCTCCTAAGATCAAAATGAAACATCCCTTGAATTTGCTGGAAGAAGATACTGCTTGGACTGAAAGGAGCGGAGTTAACAAGCACTTCACCGCTAAGGCAACGAAGTGTTATTTATTCAAGTATGGGGTCATTCAGATGACAAAGACCTTGTACTATCCCCAAAATGGAGATGGTAAAGCTACTAGGATTCTCGAGAAGCTATTTTCTCGATCAAGGAAAGGATGAGACGCAAGGATAGATTATGTCCCATTGAAGTGCAGGAAAGCTAGAAGGATTCCGGTGAGAATCAAACCGTACAAGTTTGTATGTGGGAGATCTTACCATTTGCCGGTGAAATTAGGAACCAGAACCTTTTTGGAAGAGTTTTATGATGGATGTGATGAGCACTCCAAGGTGTTCGAGGTACATTAAGTAATTCTATGGAGATAGGTTCAGCTAGCGACCTTAAACCAAGCGCTTCTTGGGAGGCAACTCAAGACAGAAACCAGGTACCCTTTAAGGAAGGAATACAACCCAAGAGCAACACTAGAAGGACAGAAGTTCGAAAAATTGAGAGGATGGAGCTTGACTGAGACACATCTCGGGTTCAGTCACAAGACCTCGACCGAGATGTTCTTCGCCAACCGAGACGGTCTTATCTGGAGTTGTTTCTTATTTCTTTATGTAGTTCAGCTATGTCCGGTGAGTTTCTTGTTTTCCTTGACTCTTATTTTGACCCATTGGGACAATGTGTCCCAAGTATGGGGTATTTGGATGTATTCATATGACCTATGTGTATGCTTGTATGACTCGGTTCGGATATTTATGATTTTCTTTATGCTCTATGTGTTTATCTGAGACTACATGCATGCATACAGGTTAATTGATTGAGAAAAACGTCAAAAACTAGTTAAGAAAATAAAAATTTATGACCTCGACCGAAGTGACTCTGACCAATCGAGGTACAATACCTCGGTTGACTTAGAACATCTCGACCGAGATGGTTTAACTGAAACAGTTTTCAAAACGATTTTTGTGCTTCTTATCTGGATATGACCTCAGTGAAGATTTTGTTTGCAGACTCGTTTTGAAATCTTTATATGTTTGAAAGGTTTTATGATATGTTTAAGTTGCTAAGTGCTTTGTTTGAAAATTTGGCATGTTTAATACTTTGTTTTTATCCAAATTATGTTGAATTTGAAGGTTGACACCACATGATGAGTTCTATCACTTTCTTCCTGGGATGATTAAGGCAATTCATTCTCTTCTCTTCTTCTTCTTGATCATGCTTAGCCCCTCATATACATATTTACCTCCCTTTACCTATTCGGAAATTTGGAAGCAAGCAAGTGAAAAGCAAGTGAAAGAAAAGTTGAGATTTTGGCTGGAAGTTAGAAAGAAACAAATAGGTTTGGGGAAGTCAATCATGATGATGATTAAGGCAATTCATTCTCTTCTCTTCTTCTTCTTCTTGATCATGCTTAGCCCCTCATTCTGAAGATACCCAATGACTCTGAAGTAACAAATGAGATACCCAATAAACATGAAAAATACTAACTCATCATATATCATCATACCCAATGACTTTGAAATAACAAATGACTCCAAAACCACATACACAAATGACTCCAAAAATAATATATTCAGTAACAAATGAGATATCCAATAAACATGAAAAATACTAACTCATCATATCCATGACTCCATCTAATATAGTCTAAGTTACCTAAAATCATATATCATCATACCCAAGCCTCGAACTACAATACACACTAATACTACCCATCAACAATGTCAATCATGCTTCATATACTAATCATATATATTTCAAAAAGGACAAGATCCATGAGGAAAAATATATTAAAACTAACTAACTCACTAATATACTCAAAAATTTGGAATAGAGTTGAGAAAAGTTACGAATTTTTCCTCTTCATCATTTTCTAGGTATGATTCTCCGTTGTCACCTTCATCAACAACTTTTGAGTTTTCCATTGGGTAATAATGGTGGAGTTTCAACTCGAGCTTCAGACGATGAAAACAGAGGGAATCATAATTGAAGGAAATTTTGGCCAAACTGAGAGGCGAAGATATGGAGAAGAAAGTATATATATATATTCCTTCTTTGAATGATTTTGAATCGCCTGCTCATAAATGGCTCATTTCACTATTCATCTGATTGAGTATGAATGTGACGCCTCTACAAGAATTGAAAACACACCTAGAGTGCACCATCATCTTTGTGTTTTATTTTTTTATTTTCCCTTTTTTCTGTAAAAACGGGCGGTGAAAAAGCAGGGAGCCAATACACAAAGATGTATCTTTTGGGGCTCTAAAACGCCAATTCTTTCTTCAAAAACTGTCGATAATTTCTAAAATTTCAAATTATATACAATTTCATGTTCTAAGGATTAAGAGTATCATACTCATTCCTACAATCCTACTTGCACAAAATGTATTTTGAAAAACATATTTTAAGTTTAAATATTAATATGATAATTATATGTGTAAATTATGATAATGTTAAGTGTAGAAAGTGTTAACCTATATAACTTTGGTTTTTGATCTTATGAACAACACCCTAACAAAATTCTTGAATATGTCGGAAGTTGTAAACATCATATCACGACGATCAAGTGCATGACACACTACATGTGTTTTTTATGTGTCTTAGTCTCTCAGTTCCTCATATACGTATTTTGATTGGGCAACTTAAATCCTAAAACCAAAAAATTAAAATAATAAAATAATATAACACTTTATCTTGAGACCGTAATCTAAATGTTAGTATGATATAATTATTTTAGCTTATACTAGTTTGTACTCCGAGTCTCGATCCTACATTTCCTACTTGATCGAACAAAACCTAATATATATACACAATAAACTTACCTATACTTTGACATATTGGACAAGATGATGTGTTAATCAACCAACAAAGTCACATCAATATTTCAATTAAAATGTATATTAATATTATATGAATTGACATTTATGTTGTAACATAAGAGTAAATTGTATACATACACTTTTGTACTTTCAGACTTAAGCGTATCATACTCGTTCCTACTTATACAAGATACATTTTGAAAAATATGAGGATAACATTTCAATTAAAATGTATATTATATACGTAAATTTTGTGCATGCTAATGCTAATCTATATTAATTTAGTTTTCGACATATGAGGTTAACACCCGCATAAAAGTTCCTCCGTTGCGTCACGACTTGCACGTTATGATTTATGAAGTTTCCCTACTAGTAGGAAGCTTCACTTTTAGACACTTTCGATGGACTATGCAAACATCCGGTTAGAAGTTATTTATGAAACTTTGATTCGTCATGTATATAAGATTTTATATAATTTATATGGTATTGTTTTATAAAGTGGATATCTATATCACTTTACTGATTTTGTGTTATTTTTATTTTCTAAATAACAACACTTTATCAGTTTTCAAATATGATAAAGTGAACTTAGTTTTGATTCCAACAAGTTTTGATTTTGCAGTTATGAATAGTTTTTTTTGTACTATTATTGGTTTTATTTGTAGGTTTCTAGGGTCGAATTTTTTTTTCTGAGTTTAGATATTGATTTTCAACATATTTTGATTTTGTAGTTCTAGCTTATTGATTTTATAGTGTTGTAATTTTTTTTCCAGTATTTTGATTGAGAACATCCTTTTGTTGGGCACAATTTATATGTCCAACTAATTGAATTCCTTAAGGTTATGCTAGATGGACAATTTATATGCTAGTTTAGGGTTGAAATAGTTCAGTCAATACTCAATAGCCTATACTAGAGATTTTGATTGAGGGCATGGATGTCTCAGTTGCACATGTAGCTAATATGTTGTCCAATGAGTCATCTGAGTAGTTGATATTATGTCCATCTTTCACAATCAAATTATGAAAAAGCTAACCCAATTTACGATGTACATTTTAAGATGCAAGTTACCTGAGTCAGCTAAGGCTGCTGAGTAGCTGAGAGCACGCCTGCACACGGTGCAATTTTATATATACATCTTATAACATTTGAGCAACTTAATTATGAAAAATTTTACCCATTTTACAAGGATAGTCGTGAGTTGTGACAAATATGGGGACGGGGAATTCCCCGTTGGGAACGAATATCCGACATGGACGGGAATTTTGTTGGAGAAACCCATAAAACTTTAAAATGGGAAAAATTAAACGAGGAAGGGGATTCCCCGATGGGAGCGAATATCCTACGGGGATAGGGATGGGGACAATTTTCAATAGCCGAACGGGTATAGGGATGGAAACGGTGGACATTATACTAAACGGGGATGGGGATGAATAGGGTACTCCCCGTCCCAAATTCAACCCATTGACACCCCTAATGTCGACTACGTTGAAGTTTAAAATATAGTCGTTGGTTTCGAACGTTGTTCAACCACTATTATTATATATGTGGTTATAAATATACCAAAAAGTTTGAATGTACATATCCCATTTATTTTGTATCTTACTGCCCAGAGTTTCAATTAACGTTAGTGAAAATGGCGGAAAATGAAGACGAAATCACGTTTTCATTCGACAATTACAAATACAGTCATCCCCGATGAGTTCGTTTCTTACATCAAGTAAGTTTGTGATTCGACCAATGTGAAGCGTGTGGCCTCTCAGTGTCTCTTGGACCACCTATGATGGATGCGATGATATCAAACCTTGTAACATCTACCCCAGTAGCGGAACGCTCCTCTGTGGTCATTAGGATACGATCGTTGAGGATCTTTTGTATGCGCCCAAACTGTCTCATCACTTTGTCCGGCATATAGGGCTCCTTGACATCACCTATACGAATGACGCCTTTGTACCTAGAGATAGCAAACTCCCCGTCGAAGTCCAAAACCGGTCATTGTATGGCATGAACCTCACGTCCTCTAACCTCATCTACTCTAGCAGACGACGTAGAGACGTCAACCTTTGAAGTATCAAGGCGGGGTCTTCGGGATCAAAATCCTTGAATTCCAACATGCAGATCCCGGTGCTCAATATATGTGGCGGCTGGACCGTAAAGAGAGGAAACGTGCACATATATCCACACTTATATTATCAATTATTTGACATATATAATCAACTTAAATAATGAAAAAATGACTCGAATGTTGATACATGTAGGAGTGAGGTGCATCCCCCCATGGTCTTCACCCTAGACCGGGAAGACATATCAAGATGCCGATACAAAAAGTATAGAATCCCTACTCCTCAAGTTACGAATCAGTCATCTCGTGATCGTGTACGAGGTCAATCATCCATGGACGTATCTTGTTGGTAGTCTTGTCGACTACCAACGCCGCTCCTATAATAAACATCACATATCTAGATGCCAGTGTAGCAGGCGATGTCGATGCATCAAGGAGGAGACGTGTGGTGGTCCTCCTAATGACCTCTACCTATATGGAGGCAGCATCTACCTCAGCCTCGGCTTGCGTCATCTCAAATGTGGAGCTCAGTCACTTTATCCGTCGATGTGTGCTCCATGGCGTCTCACATGAATCTTCGTCTATCCGGAGGCCCATAAAAATAGCCACATCGTAGATGGTGATAGTCATCTCACCCCAAGGGAGATTAAAATTGCTTGTCTCTAGGTTCCACCGCTCGACGAATGCAAAACAAAGCGCGTGATCAACCCTGCCGAAGTCAAATGTCTCTAAATTAGTCAATCTACTTTGTTTGAACACAACAAACCATCCCTACGGATCATTAAGATCACGTCACCGGCTTGACACCTCTCGTACCTGATCTAGATGGTGGTGTACGTTTATCACCTTTCTTGAAAAAAATAAATGTTAAACATGAAAAAAGTACATTCATTCACATTCATCTCCGAAATCTAGTGGCATACCTCGCTCATCCATATATAGGCAGCACTATGATCGACGTACTCCGACAGTAAATATCGAAGCCTAAGAGGGGCACCAAACCCTCGGGGAACACGAGTCGTAGAAGATGATGGATCCACATCAGCTCCAGGTACATGGGTGGTATGAGTAGGAGGGGAAATATGTGTCTAAGTGTGGGATGGAGGGTGATAACACCCATCTATTGAGTTTTAGATAATGCTTTTAGGATTAGTTTTAGCGTTTTTTGACACGAATTTGTATGCTTTGTTACTAGTTTTTGTTACATTTTTAGTATGGAGGTCTACACTCATTTTATCTTCGTTTTTTAGGAGGTTTGTTGGTATTTCTATGCATTGTTGAGAATGTTAGGATTGTTCTTTGAAGACTTGATGAAGAGACTATGAAGTTGGGGAGAACTTGTCAAAGTTTAGCAAGGGGATCCATGTAAGGATCATGCAAAAGAAGAAAAGAAATTCTTGCGAAGATCAAGAATAAAGCAAAGGAGTTGTGTAACACCCGGAATTTCGATTCCGTTCACGAGAGGCATTATAAGCCTTTAGAGGAGGCAACCGCCCTTGCGGCTTAGAAGGCCCGCGATCGCGGCCGTCCGCGATCGCGGCTTGGACGTCCCGCGGGGGCGGCGACACGATAGAGCGGGAGTCGGGTCCATTTTTCTCCCGACCTTTCACCTCCCCACTCATTTATGCCAACCACCTTAGTATGTGGTGATCCTTGGGATGCTTGAGCTTTAGTCTCCTCCCATTTATGCATCATTATCTCCCTCCCTATTCTCTTTTCACGTTACTTTCTCTCCTCTCCCTTATTCTTCTTCCTCATCTCCTTCACCTCCATTCTCCACCTTGGTTTTTCTCTCCGCTTGAAGTTGTCACACAAAGGTTGGACTGCAAAGACGTGATCCAGAGTAAGTTCTTTCCTTCTCCTTCTTCTCTTCTCCTTCCTTCTTCCTTCTTGCACCTTTGAAGAGTGAGATCCATAGATTCACTCAAGAGAGTCTTCTCTTGTTCCTTCTTGTATTCTTGCATGCTTAGACCATGGAGGAAGGCTAGGATCTTGTGGTGAGAGTTAAGTGATATTCACAGCATCAAAGGAGGCAATAGGAAGGCTGTTGTACATCAAAGAACCGAAGAGTCGACGCTTCGGGGCTGCAGCCGCGGGGGTGGGTCATGTGAGCCGCGGGGGAAGATCTTGTAAACCATAGGGGTCGCCTCTGCAAACCGCAAGGGCGGATTATGGGTCCTACACACCGCAGGGGCGGCGTCTTGACACCGTAGAGGCGGTTTCTGCACCAGTAAGTCTCTGGTCTCTTGTTCTCTCATTTCCTTTCCGCATCTTAGAGCTTGATCCACCTTAGTAGCATGCTAGGCTGGCTTAGCATAGCTTGTTATGGAATGTCAAGTAGTGGCATGGACCTTAGGATTATCTTGTGAGAGTTGTGAGCTTGTTGGTTGTGGTATTGTGACAAGATCTCTTGAATCTTTAAGGTTAGCGGTTCGTATGCAAGAGTGATCATGATAGGAGCCTATAAGGCAGTGGACTGGGGGTTTTTGATCTATCTTATGTGTAGATGATCTTGTGAGGGTTGTTAGAATTAGAAGTCTAAGGACTTCTAGTTTGCTAGAGATATGTTGATCCATGTGCCTTGTCTTGAACAGGCGTTGCGTGCCTTCCCACGGGAAGTTGAGAGAGTTTCGACCGGGTTTCTCTTTGGGACTGGTAAGTCCACGGACTTACTTAGCTGGCTTCTTTGTATTAGTATGTTGTGTATTGGTGGTGTGCGTTATTTATATTAAAACAACGAAAATGAAATAGGACTACCTATATATTATATAATTGACTCAAGTGTATGATAAAGGGTGGTGACATCACTGCCTAGCTCTTGCGAGAGCTAGGAGGTTCTCTACGACTAGCCCAAACAGATAGACGATCGGATGCATCGGTACCATTCCTTGATGGTAAATGGGGACATAGGCGAGTTTCGGGGGGAGATTCTCGTGTCACAAAACTGAAAGTTTAATTAGTAAGGAATAACATAACTAAAGATGATAAACGCACTTGAGTGTTTGCATGTTGTATGTGTTGTCTTCTTTATGTGTTTATATGCCTTTTACCTTTATTCTAATGCTTAGAATATTAGCTAACGGTTTTATACCGCTTTGTAGATGCCTTGCACGTTAGGAAGGCGGTCGAGTGATCCGGCGGTAGTGAGCAGACGGGGTTCCGTACATTATAAGACGGGATCAAATTTCTATTATTATTGTCTTAAGACGTTTGTTATGTTGTGATGGTTTTAAGAACTCGGCTGGAGTTATGTTTTCAATTGTATTTTAGATATTCACTCATGCACTGAAACTCTTTCATTTGCCTTTTATTTGTGTCATGTTGTAAGGTCCGGTGAAGTTGTTGTCAAGATAAGGGTCGGGACCTGTTACGCTTAGGAATAGCAGGCAAAAAGCCTTAAATTTATACTCGATATATTTCTCCTAACTCCTAGCGAACCCGCAGTGTACGGGACGTTTTATAGTAGGGATAGTATTCCGAGGTTGAACACAAAGACTGAGGTGAGATTGAATCGATTAGTGACTAAGGATAGTGTTGATCTAGGCTAAGAAAAGAGAAAAAAAAACAAATAAATGAAAATCTCAATATTTTTTTGGGTTTGGTTTTGTGTGGTGATCAATCAAGAATCACAATGATATAAGGATGCAAAACAAACTAACAATCTAGCAAATAAACACAAATAAGCAAGACAAAAACGAGATATGAGATCAAAGAGCGAAAAGCGGATTCTAGGGGTTGGAAATTCCGGTTATGGCATTGGACTCAAGCTATCTAGTCATTCTTTGGGTTAACTATAGTATGTTGGGAAGGAACATTTCTCAAATGGGGTTAATTACCGGGTAGGTCTCATGATCCACTAATCCCGCTCCTAAGGTCCTATTACCGGGTAAGTCTCTAGAAGCCTAAGGTAGGGATATCTACACAAACCGGATGGTTATCTAGGGATCTAACCTCTCCTTACCGGGTAAGTCTCGGGAAGACAAGTTCTAAACACTTATCCTAGCACATTCAGTCCAATAGCGGCTTGTGAGGCTCACTACTACCTAGAGTTCGTCATCTTCGGTATCTAAGAGCAAGAATCACTGGGTAGGTCTCTTCTAACACTTAGTTGCTAACACTAGGTCACCCTAGGATAGATTTAGCTCAACAAACACTAGGATTCCAACAATCTAACATTCTATCACTTAGATTCATCAAAACAAGTGAGTTAGTCAGAACCACGGGTTGTTCATCCCTTTCCACGGCCTTGGACTGGCAAGAACGAACCGTGGTTTCCAACAGTAGCTCGGTTCAAGCAAACGAATCATCCAAAGGTAAATCTAAGCCCATCCTATCATAGTCTATGCCATAACCATTATTTCCTTACCCTAGAATCGCATCTATCTAGCCAACAATATGCATCATCACAATCAAAGTCATCAAGCATAAAATCATGGAATCCATATCAAGAAGATGAAATGAAAGGGAGATGAAACAAGTGGAACAAGAAATCCGAGCTGAATATGAGTTCAAGAAGGACTTACAACCCTTCAAAAGAAGGTTCAATCGTTTCTTACAAATCCTTGCAAAACCTCTTCACAAATCTCACTCAAAACTATGAAAAACTAAGAATGGTGTGTTCTTCTATTCTTCTTCAATGGGCCCTTTTCTTCTCCTCCAAGAGTAGCTCTAATCCAATCTTCCAATGAGAGAATAAGTGTTATTGAGAGTGTGGGAAAGAATGGAGTGATGGGGTCCGTCATAACAACCTGCAAGACCACCTTATATCCTCAACAAATTGCAAGAGTTGGCCATGAAGATCGTGGGACCGCTGTCACATCTGTCTGGGATAAATCACGGCCCATTTCCACGCCCGTGGAAGTCCCAGTGGCCGTGGTTTTGGTGCTTCTGCACTCTATGGATCATCAAGCCACAATTTGGTGCATGGCATGCACCAACAAGGTCACATGTGTCCTCCTTAGCTCCTAACTTGCTTCCCAATGAGTCCGAAGGTGTGTCATCTCGAGGAATGATCCTCAAATGTATCGATTAAGCTCCTAAATCTCCCAAAATACCTACAAAGCATGCAAAAGTCCGTGTAGACGTCTATCTCGACAAAATACATGAATTGAGTGCAAACGTCATGAACTAGTGTTAAACCATGCATGAATGAGCGAGAAAACTATCTAAATGAGTGCCTAATCTAACATCATAAATCGTGTTATCAAAAATACCCCATACTTAAGGTTTGCTCGTCCCCGAGTAAGTCCCCAACTATAGACTAAGAGATGGCATGATTTATGCATGCAGAAAAACAACAAAATCTTTTTGGAGTTGTGCTTCTAATATTGGATCACCTTCATAGTCATGTTTCATGGTAATGGACAAGCAATCATGTGTCAAATAAGTGAAGGCACGGAAAGACAATTATACTTAACTCGAAAGCATGCATGAAATGTAAAAGTGAAGAAGTCAAGATGATCATGAGCATATCCAATCTAGATCACTAAGTCTTACACATGCAAATAGGTCACAAGGGCTTCTGAAATAAAAGGCCATAAAACGTTGTGATTAGGTGGGAATTTTTCTAGGTTATGTGATGCTAATCCGGGAATCGAACTAACTTCACAACTTCACATTTTTTATCAACTTCCCACAAGTGTATATTTTCTCCATCTTTTCTTTCACTTATTTTTGAGACAATGGCATTGGTGTGCAAATGCCGAAACCTTGGTGATTAGCCGTCCTCGGGCTTTTTTATTTTTCGAGGTGCATCCACACCGGGCACACATACCAAAGCTCGTTAGGACTATCGGTTTATTTGACTTTGGCAAGGCACAAACACCCGATTATGTGAATGGTGCCGAGTTACTCGTCATTTAAACCAACGTCCCCAAACCTATATTTTTTCTACACTTTTCACAACAAATTCACACTTCATTCATAACATTCATCCATCAACAATTTCACCCCACACTTGCTTTTCACACACTCAACACACTAACATGCTCCTATTCCCGGATGGGTCAAAAGAGGTCAAATTTATATCAATTGAGGTGCTCAAACAACCACTACAACATTTAGAAGCATTCATAGCGTTTGAAAAACGCTATGATATACATTAATAGCGTTTTTATAAACGCTATGACAGAGCCCGCTATAATAGGGTCACAACTTTTCATAGCGTTTGTGCAAACGCTATGAAAAAGTGGACCTATTATAGCGTTTGTAGAAACGCTATGGAAAAGTAACCAATAATAGCGTTTGTGCAAACGCTATGAAAAAATGGACCTGTTATAGCGTTTGTTAAACGCTATGAACACGTGAACCTATTATAGCGATTGTGCAAACGCTATGGAAAAGTGGACCTATTATAGCGTTTAAGGAAATGCTATGAAAAAGTGGACATATTATAGCGTTTGATGAAACGCTATGAAAAAGTGTATCTATTAATAGTGTTTTCTCAAATGTTTTGGAAATAATATCATTTATAGTGTTTTATAAACGCTATAGAACCCAATAATAGCGTTTTTTTATAAACGCTATAAAACCTAACAATAGCATTTTTTATAAATAGTATAGAAACTCAATAACGACATCAAACAAAAACCACATTATATCATTTTAAAGATTTAAAATGGTACAAAACATGAGTTATTTATAACAATTGTTTACAAGAGAATATAGTTTGACAATACTAATCTAAAATGGATAACCATCTAATGTTATTTCATATTATAACCATTTTGTCTACTGACCATGCAATTGCTATACCAACAATATCTTCAATGCACTCTAACTCAGATGTTGCTCTTCAAAGTGTTGCATCAGGAATCTTAGGTACGTCAACCCAAACTCGTACAACACAAGGACCAAAAGGAACAAAATGAACAAGCTGATTCAGATCACTCGAAGACCACCGGCCTTCAGCAACTACCTTTCCTGAGCCACTCAAATCCAATAAGTTGCACTTTTTTTTGAACTGTTCACACTCTAGCAAAAAAAATCAACATAATTTCATTTTATATTATAACCAACTTAGTAAAATATAATAACAGTAATATAAATATCGGTAAAAATAATTGCTGAATGAGATAATATTGTTGCACCCTCTTCTCTCTCAATTGATCACATGAGTTAAAATGCTAAAAGCTCTTCAACAAATGTGGTTATCTATCACTCTCTTCTCTAATAACAAGGTCATACATAACCCTATTAGATAATATATTAGCTTTGTGATGAATTAAGAATGACCTTTACTATTATAAAAATGATATGCATACTTGTTTACAAGAATGTTCTTCGCTCTGACTTTCTTCTTATATTCATAAGACCTGATACAAGGATGTTCATGTTAACATATACAATAATTAAACTAATGTTAATACATAGTGCACAACCTTAACGAACAGTGGCATGGTATATCATTGATCATCTGCATTCATCTTCAACAAAAAAAACAACATTAAGTTAATTTTGTTTAATAACACAGCAAAATAACATACTTAAATAGAGATAACCTTTTTTTAACAAAGCAAATATACTTAATAAAGATTAAGTTTTAAACTCAACAACAATACCTTTTCTTTCTTTTGAAAAGAATACACAAATTAATCTAGTTAATTTTTCTATTGATAAAAAATTATCCAGCCGCCAACAAACGTTAGCGAGCGGGCATGAAATAGCTCTACTGGACCTTCTCCTTATATATAACTTTGAAGTAATTCCATGCAAGGAAAATACTACCAATATCAGGTAAAGCTGAGATACCAATACCAAACCTAGAACACAAATTAATCTATTTGATTTTATCGTGAAACTTAATATTAGATAGAGATTAAGTGGAATATTATACTGTATTGTATACTATATTATAAATAAACATTAGGTTCATCATAAAGCTTAATAGTCCACTTACTTCTACTTCTACTTTTTAGTGTAACAGAAAGAAACTAAAAGGAATTGAAAGTAGAAGTGAGTAGCAAATTACTGTTGGAGTGCCATTGAATGCACCATATGATCGATGTAGTTTTAGAGTAGTAGTACATCTATAATAAAGTATATAAATGCAATATAATAGTCCACTTACTTCTACTTTTCTGAGTGTAAAAGAAACAGTTATAATAGAGCTGTAGTACTACTATTATACAATAGAAGGGAGGGAGTGTACAACTAGAATTGCAGTTAAGAAAATTGGAATAGTCACATTCTGAGTGTAAAAGAAACAGCTAGCGTTGTAGTTAATCATCTCTATTAGATCTTCCTTATTGCAATGAAGCATCATAAAGTGAGACTAGTACTACTCTTCTACTCTTATTCTTACTCTTACTAACTTACTACTCTTTTCTTTCCTTCTACTAGCTTCTACTTGCCTTATTTAATGTTGTCATCCCACTTTTCTGCTTTTATAATCAAATCAATTAAGCACATAGGATACATTCCAAATACATCAGAAAAAGATGAAGTTAAGAAAGGAATTGAAAGTAGATAGGAGGGCTAGCATTGCAGTTAAGAAAATAGGAATAGTCACTTTCTAAGTGTAAAAGAGACAACAATTGATGTGCAAGATAAACAATGCAATGTTGAGTGTTTAGAACAAATTAAAGGCCAAGAATTGAAGGGATTATTGCAGTGAAGCATCATACACAGTGAGACTAGTACTACCTTATTCTTACTCTTACTTACTACTCTTCTCCTTCCTTCTGCTAGCTAATGTAGATTACCCACGACCGCTAGTACCACTTTTATAATCAATCAAACACATAGTATATATTCCAAATACATTAGAAAAAGACTAAGTTAATAATTTTAATACTAGTAATGAATTTCCCGCGTATGCTAGTACAAGAAAGTAGGACAATAATAAATTCCTTCTTTCCCGGGTTCTGGTATATAATTTGAAAACATTGTAGGCTTAGAAAGTAGAAGTCACAAATTCAACAAATATATATATGAATGTAGTGTATTAATAAAAGGCTACAAACATTGTAGGCTTAGAAAAAAAAATCAGAAAGATCTCTTTTTAAACTTAGAAAGTGTCAATAATCAAACCAACTTGTTGAAAGAACGCATGTTCCAAAGTACAAGTCAGATAGTGATAAGCCACAAACAGTGTAGGCTTAGAAGTTAGAAAGTACAAGTCAGTTATTTATAATGCCCTTTCTAAACTTTTTCAACAAACAAGTTGCACATCTATTTTGAGAAGTAAAGATCTCTTATGCTTTTTTGGTTAGCTTGGAATAACTAACATTTGTCATCTCAAATATCTTCAACATAGAATATCATCTCTTTCTAACAAAAATAGAGTTTTTTTAACTTTCTAGGTTTTGTTCGTAGCAATTAACAAAACATACCTCTTGCTATCCAATTTGGCGGACTTAACATCGAACTAGCATCGTAACCATTTCAATTCTACAACTAAGGCGTGAATTTTTTTCACAACTTACAATCTTATTAAGAGAAGCAATACTATTTGTATATTCATCTTCCACAACTTATAATCTTTTTTAAAGGACCACTACTTAAGGAAAGAAAAGTGAGCGATGCCTTGTTTCGGGAAAGAGAAATGAGGGGGAAAAAATCAGGAAAGTGAAGTACAAGGATATGGGGGTGTAAAGAAGCAAATTCAAAAAAGATTGTATTTATAAAAAAAACTGTATTTGCAAAATCGGGAAAGAAAATTAACGATTATTCATATAGTAGTTCCCTACTGAAAGAACGTGGTTCTAAAAAATTAGAAGACGTACTTAGGCTTGCTTTTGAATTAAATCATCAGTCATTGGATCAAGCCTTCCATTAAGTTCAACTTCCACACGTAAGCTAGAGTAAACAAGAGTGAAATTCAACAAAGATATATGAATGCAATGTCCTAATAAACAGTGTAGGCTTAGAAAGACGGCCAACCTTCAGTTTACGAGCATTTTGAGATCAATGGCAATCACTGGTGTCTTAGGTGTTCCTGTTTCATGGAACCAAATGAACACAAACATGTAAGTACAAGGCCCTGAAGTCTACTTAATGAGAAAAGTGGGAAGTCATGTAAGTATAAGAATCAATTGATCATATCATTGCCTCTCCGTTGATCATATGAACACAAACATGAAAAGGACTCTACATGATGTCACAATCATTAATCTATATAAACTATCCATATTGTCTTAACAAATCAAGCAATGAGTCTAGTGCATGCAAGTGATAGTGTCGAGTTATAACCCCATAAGCTGCCTCAACTTTTAAAGTCTTCCTATTAAATCACAGTTGCATGGAACATTCAAATTGGTGTTAACCCAAATCCCAATATAATAATAATAAAAATAAAAATAAAAATATTAATAATAATAATAACCCATTTTCATTATAACCCATTTTCATTTTGTAATTCATTTACCAATTTTCATTTTGTCCCAATGATGAACGAACTTCAAACAAAAATTATCAGCAAATAAAACATATTTCCTTTACCCAAAAATCTTACCCACAACAGTATAATAATACACAAGAATCAGAGATATAACACCATATAGTCATCAAATTATTTATTTCATTCAGATGCTACAAAAGACTAGTCAATTGAACAATTTTTTCATGAACAACAATCCATTAACAAATCAAATAAGAAACAAGGTAGAAGACAAACCATCATATAGTGTATCTGGGGCTCGACAAACACATTCTTTAATGTCATTGACAATTACTCTCTGCAAAGAAGAATACATTGGATCAATTATAACTTGCATAGAAAATAGTGAAATTTGGCAAAATGAAAAACCCCTACCTCACAATACAGCTTGTAACTCTCTGTTTTCTTTGCAAAATCAACATCAACTATCAGTGAGTCTAAACATTCATTGAAAGAAAAGTAAAATAGGGTACAACAAATGTATGATGCAGATTGTATTTTCCGGCTCTAATGTATCCCAATTATCCAAACTGAAACCCTCGTACTGAAAAGCTCTAATGTATCCCAAATTAATCAAAACTAAACTGAACAAGATAAGCTTGTAGTCTTTCCTCTACAAAGTCTTCTCACCGGTTGAATAGTAGGAGGTTTACAACAAACTCAAATCAAAACATAAGGCAAACTCAAAAATGAACATAGTAATTGAATCCCTTCCCTAGAATGTGCAGGTTATACCCCCAAGAACATAACTTTAAAACAAACTCAAATCAAAACTAACACAAACTCAAAGAATTTGGGAGAAATCAAACATACTTAAATCAAATCGCAAGAATAAAGAATTCAAGAAAACCTGACAGATTAAGGCTCGGAACTATTGGAGGGTTGTTCTCCTCTGCTACACATAAAAACGATATTGAGCCAAAATTCTGTTTATTCAACCAGAATTTCGTTTATTCAAGCCCTAGTCGTATCAATAACAGACGCTATTGCATATATATTCGGTTGAATGGGAGAGGGGAACCAGTCGATGACAACTAGCGATTGGAGCCTCGCCGATTAACAGAGAATGAAGACAAGCCCTAGATATGAGGGTGTTCTCAACCGGTGATACGGTATACACGAAGAGGTATGGTATGTAAGGTTAGAAGGGGATATGGGGTGGGCCGTGGGAACTGACTTTTCCTTCCGTTCATTATTCCATAGTGTTTGTTCATTGGAGGTAAAGTAAAATTTTTTGATTAATACGCGCTAAAGCAAAACAAAACAAATCGCTTATTTTTAATAGCATTTGTTTGATATAAAACGCTATAATAAAATTAGACCCCGTAATCTATAGCATTTACACTATAAACGCTATCAATTAATGCTATAAAAACCCAATTTTGTTGTAGTGAACATGATCAAGATGAGAAGTAGAGAAGGATGAATTGCCTTAATCACTCCTAGATGATGTGCAAGAACTAGCATGTAATTTCGACTTTCAATCCCCAATCCAATCAAGGCAAGCATCATGATCACAATCCATTCATGGAATTCAAGATAAGTACTTCAAGTCCATATATGCATACATCAATTCAACACATAAGGCCATCTATAGCCAAATCACAAGACAATTTCATCATAAGGGTCATTCCCAAGCTTAGAAGCACTAAAATTTTTTTAAAAATTTTCTGATTTTTTTGGATTTTTCGAAATATCTATGTACAATGCAAAACATGTGACAATGTTAAACTATCCTAGATGCTAATCATGCAAGTGATCATGAAAATCCCACCCCATACTTAGAAACACATTGTCCCCAATGTGTAAATGAAGTAAAGAAGAGTGAAAGAGGATCCTCACAATGTAAAATGGTTTGCTTCGGTATTTGGGTTCGCTCAAATGGATTGATGGTGGATGATCCTATCAACGATGGTAGAAAGCTAGGTGTTCGTTATGGCGTCGGGACCCGCGCTAGGCACCGCTAGCCGTCCAAGTCCCGCGTCCGCTCCACCCACAATTGATGAGGGACTCATCATCATCATCCCCATGTCATGCAAGGCTTCCATGCTACTTGGATTCTCGCACACAAACTCCAAACACACAAAAACACACAAAAACAGAAAAATAGAAAAACAAAACAAAAACAAAAAGGGAAAGATGTCTACCAATGGGTTGCCTCCCACCAAGCGCTTCTTTAAGGTCATTAGCTTGACCAAACTCGAGGGCATCTTACTCAACGTGAAGTGGGCAATCATGTCCACCAGAGCTCCCGGGATATACTTCTTCAACCGGTGCCCATTCACCTTAATGTTTCCACAATGCTCCCCTCCTATCTCAACCGCTCCATGGGGAAAGATCTTCTTCACCACATAAGGCCCCGTCCACCTCGACTTTAGCTTTCCGGGGAAGAGCCACAGCCTTGAGTTGAAGAAAAGGACAAGGTCGCCTTCACTCAACTCCTTCGGGATGAGACGTTTGTCATGCCAACGTTTGGTCCTTTCTTTATAGATCCGGGCGTTTTCATAGGAATCCAACCGGATCTCCTCAAGAGCGTTCATATCTAGCAATCTCTTCTCACCGGCCTCTTTGAGGTCAAAATTTAGCCACCTAATGGCCCAATATGCTCTATGCTCCATCTTCACCGGAAGGTGGCAAGATTTACCATAGACTAGCTTGTAGGGAGTGGTGCCAATCGGTGTCTTGAAAGCGGTTCTATAAGCCCACAAAGCATCATCGAGCTTCATAGCCCAATCCTTTCTCGTCCTAGAAACCGTCTTCTCAAGGATTCTCTTTATCTCCCGGTTGGAGATCTCCACTTGGCCACTAGTTTGGGGATGGTAAGGTGTTGCCACCTTATGAGTCACCCCATACTTAGCCAAAAGTGTCCCGAAGTTCCTATTTGTGAAATGCTTTCCTCCATCACTTATGATCACCCTTGGTGTTCCAAACCTAGGGAAGATCACTCGGTTGAAGAACCGCACCACAACCTTGGCATCATTTGTAGGAGAGGCGATTGCCTCCCCCCATCTCGAAACATAGTCCACCGCCAATAGGATGTAGAGGTTGCCACATGAATAGGGGAATGGTCCCATGAAGTCCACACCCACACATCGAATATCTCCACCTCTTGTATGTTGTTCAAGGGCATCTCATTCCTCCTTGAGATGTTCCTCGTCCTTTGGCAAGCATCACATGCTACCACAAAATTTTGCATGTCCTTGAACAAACTCGGCCAAAAGAAACCCGATTGCAACACCTTTGCACATGTCTTGTGTGAGCTAGCATGACCTCCACATGGCAAGGAATGACAATGGCGGATCACACTCTCCACCTCATCTTCCGGTATGCATCTCCTAAAGACTCCATCCGGCCCTCTCTTGAACAAAAGCGGTTCACTCCAATAGTAATGCCTCACATCCTTGAAGAACTTTTTCCGCTGGGCATATGACAAACCGGGAGGCACCTCCTCGCACACAAGATAGTTCACAATGTCGGCATACCATGGCTCATTTCCCTTTGACACTTGAAACAAGCACTCCTCCACCATTTGTAATTGCTCATCCCGGAATGAGTCATCAATCGGGATGTCATCTCTCTCAATCTCCAATGGTGGGAGTCTAATAAGGTGATCCACCACAGAATTTTCGGACCCTTTTTTATCCCGGATTTCCAAGTCAAACTCTTGAAGAAGAAGGATCCACCGAATCAACCGAGGCTTGGCATCCTTCTTTGTAAGGAGATAACGGATCGCAGCATGATCCGTATACACAATGACCTTTGCTCCAACGAGATACGAGCGGAACTTCTCAAATGCGTACACAACCGCTAGCCACTCCTTCTCGGTAGTAGCATAATTGAGTTTGGCATCATCTAGCGTCTTGCTAGCATAATAGATGGCATGTGTAAGCCCATCTTTCCTTTGTCCCAAAACAGCCCCCACGGCTACATCACTCGTGTCACACATGATTTCAAACGGTAAACTCCAATCCGGAGGTTGCATGATGGGTGCGAAGATCAAAGCGTTCTTCAACCTACAAAAAGCCTCAAGGCAATCCTTGGAGAAAACAAACTCAACATCTTTCATTAGTAGGTTAGTAAGAGGCTTAGAAATCTTAGAGAAATCCTTAATAAATTTCTGGTAAAAACTGGCATGTCCTAGAAAACTCCTTACCCCCTTCACCAAGGTAGGTGGTGGCAACTTCTCTATGGTTTCTATCTTAGCCCTATCAACCTCAATGCCTCGGTTGGACACCAAGTGTCCCAACACAATACCTTCACTTACCATGAAGTGGCATTTCTCCCAATTCAAGACTAGATTGGTCTCCTCACATCTTTTTAGCACTAGAGACAAGTTAGCTAAGCAATCATCAAATGAAGATCCATAAACAGAGAAATCATCCATAAACACTTCCATGATGTTTTCAATATATTCAGAAAAGATAGCCATCATACACCTTTGAAAGGTGGTGGGTGCATTACACAACCCAAATGACATTCTCCTATATGCAAAAGTACCCCAAGGACACGTGAATGTGGTTTTTTCTTGATCATCGGGGTGAATAGGAATTTGGAAGAATTCATTATAGCTATCTAAGTAACAAAAATGGGAATGTTGAGCTAATCTCTCTAGCATTTGGTCAATGAAAGGAAGAGGGAAGTGATCTTTCCTAGAGGCCACATTTAGTTTCCTATAGTCAATACACATTCTCCATCCCGTAACCGTTCTAGTTGGGATTAGTTCATTATTCTCATTAGTTACTACGGTCATCCCACCCTTCTTAGGAACCACATGCACGGGACTAACCCATTTACTATCCAAAATCGGGAAAATGATTCCCGCATCTAGCAATTTAAGGATCTCTTTCTTTACTACTTCTTTCATGATTGGGTTTAGTCTTCTTTGAGGTTCAATTGAAGGTTTATGGTTGTCTTCCATCAAGATCTTATGCATGCACAATGAAGGTTTAATGCCAACTAAATCATCAATGGTATAGCCAATGGCTTTCCTATGCAATCTCAATTCATGCAACAATCTAGCAAGTTCATCATCATTCAAGCATGCATTCACAATAACCGGATATGTAGAATTCTCACCAAGAAAAGCATACTTCAAATGAGAGGGGAGGGGTTTGAGTTCAAGTTTAGGAGGACCTTTATCGAGTGGATACGATCCGTATAATGTTGGTTGAGATGAATCCAAAGCCATGGAAGACTCCTCAAGACTCCTTGAAGCTTGATCAACAACCAATGCAGTTTCTGGAGAAACCACGGGCAAAATTACGGGCTCTGGCACAACCACGGCCGTGGAACTTGCAAAGCTAGCCTTTTTGAGCATTCCAGAGAGTTCCACGGGACTTTCCACGGACGTGGTTTTCCCTACATGGCCGTGGTTTTTACAGAAATTCAGCACACCTTCGTGTACTTCAAATTCAGCTCTTGTCTCCTTTTCCAATGCTTCCAAAGCCTTGATTTCTTCATTGAAAGCCTCCTCAACTACTTCCTCCATCAAACTTAAGCTAAGAACCTTCTCCAAGGGGTCCTTGATCAAGATCGAGCTCACAACTTCCCTAGACTCCTCTTGCTCGACAATGTTGAACACATCTTCACCAAGGGCTGGCCCCTTCATTATTGTGGACAGCTTGAACTTGATATTCTCTTCTCCAATGTTGAAGGAGAGAATTCCATTTTTTCAATCCACCAAGCATCCGGAAGTGGCTAAAAACGGCCTTCCCAAAATGATAGGAACCGGATAGTCCGCCGGGATGTCCAAGACAATAAAATCAATTGGCACATAGAACTTCCCGAGTTGCACCGGTATGTCTTCCAATATTCCAACCGGGTGAGTGATTGAACGGTCCGCCAAGTAGAGGGTCATCTTGACCGGCTTTGGCTCTCCTAGCCCAACCTTGTTGCAAAGTGCTAGCGGGATGATGCTTACACTTGCCCCAAGATCACATAGGGCTTTATACTTCACTTCTCCCACTCCAATTGGCACACAAAAGGATCTCGGATCTCTTAGCTTAGGAGGCATCTCCTCCTTCATGGTTGGATCAATTCCGATGACCTCTTCGTCATCCTCACTTCCCCATACTCTTCCAACTTCCTTTTGTTGGAGAGTATCTCCTTCAAGAATTTTCCATAGGCCGGCATACCTAGAATAGCATCCATGAACGGAATGTTAATATGCAATTTAGACATGAGTTCAAGGAATTTACCGAAGTGCTTGTCCAAGCGAGCTCTTGCTCGTGATTGTGGGAACGGTAGTGGTGGCTTGTATGGAGGTGGTGCCACATATGTTGGCTCATCTTCCTTGCTCTTTCCTCCATCTTCTTGCAATGTCTCTTCTTCTATCACCACTTGCTTCCCTTTATCATTTCCCTTAGGCAAGGGATCCTTCATGCTCAACCCACTCTTTGTTGTAATAGCCAACACTTGGCCTCTTGGGTTATCTTCGGTTCTTTCGGGAAGCTTTCCCGGATCTCTATGAGCTTCACCCGCCTTTTGGAACACTTGTGCTTCCAAATCCTTTTGAGCCTTAGAAATGGAAGTCACCGTGCTCTCAAGACCACTCAACCTTCCAAGGAATTGCTCAAACATCATCTCGGTTCTATCCTTTGGAGGTTGAGTGAATCCGGGTGGAGGTTCTTGTGAAGCCTTTGTGGTGGAGCTGCGCTTGTGGAAGCGGGAGGGTTCAAGGCACCATCCGGGTTAGAATAGGAAAACCCGGGATGGTTGTGATTAGGCCGGTAATTGTTGAATTGCCGGTTGTTGTTGAAGTTCCTTGGGCCTTGATAGTTGTTGTAGTTTCCCCTTCCCATATAGTTCACATCCTCCTCCTTAGAAGACAAGTTTGCTTGCACTTGCACTTGAGGGGTTGCTTGATTCTTCAAAGTTGTAGCACACAACTCCCTCAAAGATTTCAGCTCATTGTTGATTGCATCAAGCTTGAAGTTAATCATGGTGACTTCACTCACCTCATATGCTCCCGCTTTCCTCCCATCACTCTTCCTATGGGAGTACTTCTCAATCACCAAAGCTTGTTTCTCTATAAATTCCCAAGCTTCATCTACATTCTTTTCCATGAAATTTCCACCGGAAAGAGATTGAAGCTTGAATTGGCTATCTTCATCAAGTCCCTTGAAGTAGATCTCCAAAAGCTCTATTTTCGGTATACCATGGTGCGGACAATTTAGGAGAAGGTCTTTGAACCTCTCCCAAGACTTGAATAAGCTTTCTCTATCCTTCATCACGAAGGCATTGATCTTCCCTCTTAACTCGGTAGTCTTGGAAGGTGGGAAGAACTTTGTCAAAAACTCGGTTGTCATCTCCTCCCAATTACTCACTCGCCCTTGTGGAATAGATTGATACCAAGCCAAGGCTTTATCCTTAAGTGAGAAGGAGAAAGCCCTAACCTTATGGTTGTTGCTCTCCAATCTAGGCAGTCTTAGAGTCTCCATCAAGATCTCATAGTTCATCAAGTGTTGATGAGGAGACTCTCCTTCCATCCCTCCAAATTGATTATGCCGGATCATTTGTAGAACTTGAGGGCGGAGCTCATAATCATGGGCTGCGGGATCTCCAAAGTTCACACCCGGATGGTGTGCTCTTTGTGCCGGGTCCATACGTTGCCCTAACATTTGTGGCTCTTCAATAGCAATGGGCACAACCCGAATATTATAACCGCCGCCGGCTGCGGTTGTGGTGGAGGTGGAGGTTGCTGACGATTAAGCTCTATTCGCACAAGAGCTTGCCTAATCTCTTCAATCTCCCTCCTAGTTGCTTTTTGCCTCTCATTTGCAAGTCTCCTTTCATTCTCCAAGGCTTCATCCCTTAGCCTAATTTGCTCTAAAGCCTCATCTAACTCAGCTTGGAGATCTCTTCCGGCCATCTCTTTTCCCTTTCTAATGCTCTTGGATCTAGATCTAAGGGTTTTCTCCGGTTCGAGATCGAATGGAGCTAAATCCTTGCCACGAGATCTTCGCATGCACCTAAAGAGTAAGAGATGTCCTGAAAAGCAAAGACACAAACCAAACGAGATCAAAAGCAACAAGAAAGACCTACACTATAAACAATCACAAAAATGACTCAATCTAGACCTAGTCCCCGGTAACGGCGCCAAAAACTTGTTACGCTTAGGAATAGCACGCAAAAAGCCTTAAATTTATACTCGATATATTTCTCCTAACTCCTAGCGAACCCGCAGTGTACGGGACGTTTTGTAGTAGGGATAGTATTCCGAGGTCGAACACAAAGACTGAGGTGAGATTGAATCGATTAGTGACTAAGGATAGTGTTGATCTAGACTAAGAAAAGAGAAAGAAACAAATAAATGAAAATCTCAATATTTTTTGGGTTTGGTTTTGTGTGGTGATCAATCAAGAATCACAACGATATAAGGATACAAAACAAACTAACAATCTAGCAAATAAACATAAATAAGCAAGACAAAAACGAGATATGAGATCAAAGAGAGAAAAGCGGATTCTAAGGGTTGGAAATTCCGGTTATGGCATTGGACTCAAGCTATCTAGTCATTCTTTGGGTTAACTATAGTATGTTGGGAAGGAACGTTTCTCAAATGGGGTCAATTACCGGGTAGGTCTCATGATCCACTAATCCCGCTCCTAAGGTCTATTACCGGGTAAGTCTCTAGAAGCCTAAGGTAGGGATATCTACACAAACCGGATGGTTATCTAGGGATCTAACCTCTCATTACCGGGTAAGTCTCGGGAAGGCAAGTCCTAAACACTTATCCTAGCACATTCAGTCCAATAGCGGCTTGTGAGGCTCACTACTACCTAGAGTTCATCATCTTCGGTATCTAAGAGCAAGAATCACCGGGTAGGTCTCTTCTAATACTTAGTTGCTAACACTAGGTCATCCTAGGATAGATTTAGCTCAACAAACACTAGGATTCCAACAATCTAACATTCTATCACTTATATTCATCAATACAAGTGAGTTAGTCAGAACCACGGGTTGTTCATCCCTTTCCACGGCCGTGGACTGGCAAGAACAAACCGTGGTTTCCAACAGTAGCTCGGTTCAAGCAAACGAATCATCCAAAGGTAAATCTAAGTCCATCCTATCATAGTCTATGCCATAACCATTATTTCCTTACCCTAGAATCACATCTATCTAGCCAACAACATGCATCATCACAATCAAAGTCATCAAGCATAAAATCATGGAATCCATATCAAGAGGATGAAATGAAAGGGAGATGAAACAAGTGGAATAAGAAATCCGAGCTGAATATGAGTTCAAGAAGGACTTACAACCCTTCAAAAGAAGGTTCAATTGTTTCTTACAAATCCTTGCAAAACCTCTTCACAAATCTCACTCAAAACTATGAAAAACTAAGAATGGTGTGTTCTTCTCTTCTTCTTCAATGGGCCCTTTTCTTCTCCTTCAAGAGTAGCTCCAATCCAATCTTCCAATGAGAGAATAAGTGTTGTTGAGAGTGTGGGAGAGAATGGAGTGATGGGGTCCGTCATCACAACCTGCAGGACCACCTTATATCCTCAACAAATTGCAAGAGTCGGTCATGAAGATCGTGGGACAGCTGTCACAGCTGTTTGGGGAAAACCACGGCCCATTTCCATGCCTGTGGAAGTCCCAGTGGCCGTGGTTTTGGTGCTTCTACACTCTATGGATCATCAAGCCACAATTTGGTGCATGGCATGCACCAACAAGGTCCCATGTGTCCTCCTTATCTCCTAACTTGCTTCCCAATGAGTCCGAAGGTGTGTCATCTCGAGGAATGATCCTCAAATGTATCGATTAAGCTCCTAAATCTCCCAAAATACCTACAAAGCATGCAAAAGTCCGTGTAGACGTCTATCTCGACAAAATACATGAATTGAGTGCAAATGTCATGAACTAGTGCTAAACCATGCATGAATGAGCGAGAAAACTATCTAAATGAGTGCCTAATCTAACATCATAAATCGTGTTATCAGGACCTATTGTGAGTACCTAGCCCGTAGCATCCCGATTCCCTCGGATTCGTGGTGTTACAAGCTGCTCGTGCAAGAACACTGCTACTCGTACACGTTTGTTCGCCAACAATGCAGGTTCATGCGTTTTGAAGAGAGTTTGTCCTGAAGTTGCTGCCAGGTTGCACGATTGTACAGTCCTAGTGCACGAGCATGCAACGAAAATTAATTGTCTGTCTTTAAGAGACATTTGACATTCTTTGATTTGGGATTTGACTTCTTTATTTCCTCCATATCGAATCTTGTAAGTTTTATTATGAATCGTTTTAATTTCATTTATATTTTCATGTGTTTTGGCTAATTTTCAAATTTCTAGGTTTGGAGATGAATCTAACTATGTTGAGATAGACTAGGTTTTTATAATTTCTTGAATATATATCTGATTATTTTGATTGATTTATGCCTTAAGTGTTTAGATATATATCTAGATGATTGCTAGAGATCAAAAGATGATGAAAATTGTTGGAAAATAAGGTATAAGCTTGAGATTTATTTGTGTGAAAGTGACTTAGATAAGGAAAAATAAGTTGTCAAAGTTGCATGTCTTATTTGTTAAAATTGAAACCGAGATGAGATGTTTGAATTGAATAGGTTTCTTGTATGTAAGAGCTTAATGGGTTTTGATCTATTTGTTAGCATGAAATATTG
The DNA here is from genome assembly GCA_033239125.1 of Fagopyrum homotropicum. Classification (NCBI taxonomy): domain Eukaryota; kingdom Viridiplantae; phylum Streptophyta; class Magnoliopsida; order Caryophyllales; family Polygonaceae; genus Fagopyrum; species Fagopyrum homotropicum. Next base: position 104,584,512 of record BSWB01000005.1, read on the forward strand.
CAATATTTTAGGCACTTATTTTGATTGTTTTTCCCCTTATTATTGTGTACATGGATGAAGTTTAGAAGCAATTGTTAGCTTGTTCCTCTATTTTGTCGATATGGATGTCTACACTAGTTTTGTGTTGATTGTAGGTGAAAAGGAGCAAAATAGGAGCTATTGAGAGAGAAAAGAGAGTAATCGATCATATTCGAGAATTAGGAACACATCAAGGAAGCTAAGGAAGGAGTTAGGATGAAGAATGTCACGACACAAAAGAAACCACAAGAGTTTTATACTTCCACGCCCTGAATTACGGCCGTAGAAGAGTCCACGCTCTAAACCACGGCCGTGGATCTTGGAATCATGAGCGTGGAGCATTCCAGTAAGTTACACGGCCTAAAGTACGGTCGTGGAAGTCACAAGAGACCGTAACCCCTTTCCATGCCCTAAACCACGGTCGTGGAAACCCTTGAGACCGTGATTTAGGCGATCTTTTGACGTGTCTTTATTTACCACGTTATTTACATAATGGGCCTGAACGGTTATTCTTTCCCGTCTTATAAAAAGGTCAGAAAAGAGAGTTTCGAGGATCCGTGCTTGGGCTCGCAATACTCGCATTTGATCCCGCTTAGACGCCTACAGATGCTGACGGTCGCTTACTTTGCTTAGAGCATTTTTCGCCTAGGGTTGATTGAAGATCGCCGAAGGGTTAGCCTCTTTCTTAGGTTTTGATATTGAAGACAGATTGACAACCTGTTCTTCATACTTACCTTAGATCATTGTGAGGTTTTATGTTCTACATTCTGAATCCATTGAATATCGCTTCTTGTGTGTCGGATTGAGAATTAGTTTTGAAGTTTTATTGAGTATTCGAGGGTTTTCATCTTTCATTCTTCTTAAATTGAATATTGATATCATGACAATGGTTATTGGCTAAAACCCTTTAGCAATTCTAAGGTGAAGGGTTGATAGTTGTAGCTTAGATAATGATAGATCGATCGTAATTTGATTGGACCCTGAGAGTTAGAGAGATCTCGTCGACGAACCTAAATCACGGCCTGTTCTTGGGTTTCCACGGCCGTGGTTCTCAAGATCTTATCGTAATTCACCCTAGTTTACGAAATTTGCTTTTACTTTGATCTAAGGTTAAAGATTAGCTTTAATCTAGTCTTGGCTTGCCCTTTTCTAGGTAGTAGTGAGACTCATCATCCTCTATTTCAGTTTCGAGTGTCACAACCTTAACCGTTTGAGTTTATCTTGATCCTTAGGTTACAAGTTTGGGTATTTGAGTTTAATTCTTGTCCATATATCCTTTCTATACTGCAGCCTCAACAACCTTTATAGAGAGTGTCTTTAGATAAGTCATATAAAGTCTTGGAACTTCACCGTACATTACTTTACTTTAGCATACCTTTGCAACTCTTGACTCTGTCCTTAGTTCTTTTGTATATCTTGAATCGATTGCCACAATTTGATACTTGGATCTTTAGGGTTTTTGTTTTCCCCGATATTTGCAAAGCTTTATACCTTATTTGCTTTATACCTTATTTGCTTGACAACTTGAAATTGGATTTTGTTTCACCAAATCCTTGTGATCGATACTCTGGAATATTTGCTAATCTACGCCGATCCGTACGCTGAGGGTTCGCTTGCCTTTATTCTAGTTTTATAAATTTAAGACTTGATTGCACGCACGTTTTAGGGCGAACAAGTTTTTGGCGCCGTTCGTCCTAAAACGTGCGTGCAAATAAGCTTTATATTTATAAAACTAGAATAAAAGCAAGCGAACCTGCAGTGTACGGATCGGCGTAGATTAGCAAGTATTCCAGAGTATCGAACTCAGGGATTTGGGGGATCAAATTCAGTTCACAAATTATCGAGCTATGAAAATAGAAGCTTTTGCAAATATTGGGGAAAATAGCAACCCTAAAGATCCGGATATCAAATTGTGGCAATCGATTCAAGATATTCTATAAGTATAAGAACAGGGAGAGAGTTGCAAAGGTATACTAAAGCAGGTAATGTACGGTGAAGTTCCAAAACCTTATATGTCTAACCAGAAGACTCTCACTATAAAGATTGTTGAGGCTGCAGTATAGAAAGGATCTAAAGGTAAGAATTGATCTCAAATACCCATGCCCAAACCCAAGGAATCAAAGACAAGCCAAAACGGTTAAGGTTGTGACACTCGAACCGAAATAGAGGATGTTGAGTCTCACTACTACCTAGAAAGGACAAGCCAGGGCTAGGTTAAAGCTAATCTTTAACTTTGGATCAAAGCAAAAGCAAAGTTCGTAAACTAGGGGAAATCACGGCTAAATCATGAGAATCACGGCCGTGGAAACCAAGAACAACCCGTAATTTAGGGCGTCGATGAAGTTTCTCACACTCTCAGGGTCCAATCAAATTACGATCGATCTATCATTATCTAAGCCACAACTATCAACCCTTCACCCTTAGAATCGCTAAAAGGTTTTAGTTAATAACCATCATTATCAAATCAATAATCAAATATGAAAGGGAGGAAAGGTAAAACCTTGAAATCTCAATAACAAACACAAAACCAATATCAATAAAACTCAGAAGTAACTTGCGTTCAATAGATGTAGGATAGAATAAGAATCTCTCACAAATCTCAAGGAACAAAGAAGAACGGGATGTCAATCCGCCTTCAAGTGAAATCCTAAAATCTTCCAACTCCGCAATCTTCAAATGTGTCCTTCCCTGTATGCAATATAATCTTCCTAAGCAATGCCCTCGCTGGATGCAAGCCGTCCTCAACTTCTCCCTAACGTCGGGGCTCCAAGTCCTGGGGCTGTCACCGTCCCAAGTCTTTTGGAGATTTTGGCTCCTTCTAGTCTCCCTTTGGAAAAATTGACTCTCCTTCAATGTTGAAGGCTCTCGAATATTTCTAGGGATAAAACTAGGGTTTAACGATGAAACCCTAAATATTTGGCTGAAAAAAAGTCGAGCCGCTGGTATAAGAAAATACTCTGGGCCGTGTCAGAAGGTATTAGAGAATATTTTGGCGCGTCTGACGGTATCAGAAGATACTTTGGCGCGTGTGACGGTATCAGAAGATACTTTGGCGCGTCCTAACTTCCTTTTATTTTTCCTTTTTGTCCCGCTTTAAAGCTTAATCCTTAAATGTGCTATTTCGCTCCATAATTCACCAAATTAGCTACAAATGCAATAAAACTCTGTGCAAACTTCTATTCTTGCAAAGTAGGTGAATATAACCATAAATGCCATGAATGTATGTCTATGCATGCAAAATAAAGGGAAAATCTATATAAATACATGCCTAAAAATAGGTCATAATTCATGTCATTACTATTCAACTTTCCGCAAAAGTGAATGTCAAATTATTAAGACACGTTGCTTTGAGATCGAAAGGGAATTAATAATACTTTAGATAACCTACCTTCATGATTAGAGTCGGATTTGCTCAAGAAAAGAAAATGCTTAAGGTCTATCGTTGATTAATAATTGATGAAATCTCTAATCTTGGAATATAACTTTCATATAACAAAGTTCCTATCTTCAATCACTTTAAATAATAAAAACCAACAAACATTTCCCACTTTTATTTTACCGTTTTTGACTTTGAGAACCGGTTTAAGGTTGTGATTTATACTCCTAAAGTCCTTGAGATTCGACACTCGTTTATACTCACATTAAATTTTGGCGCATTTGCCGGAGATTTTAGTTAGTATCGGTCATTTCTAATTACTAATTCTCAAAGTCTTTTTATTGTTTTGATTTCTTTCTTTCTTTTTGTTTTGTAGGAATGATCAATAGCCTAGTTGCCTTATGGGCTTCAAGAGAAGAGGCACACCGAAGGTAAATTGAATATGATCAATGGTGTGCCCAAGAAGAGGAGAGGGTTATGACAATGGAGCATGAAGAGCTTCTTACTAAATTGGAAGAATCTAGAATTGAAGAATTTTGAAAAAGTTCTGAACCACTATGAATTCCTTACTCAATGATCTCAAAATATTGAAAAGGAGGCAAGAGGATTTGAGGATTCAACTTGCCAAAAGCCACGTTTGCACAAGCGGTGTAAGAGTTGAGGAGCTAAGTGAAGAAGAGTCTCCTATGGAGGATAATATAGAAGCTTTTAAGGGTTAAACTGAGAGTTGCATAAGAGAGGGAAGTAGCTCAAGTAGCTGAATTGAGAGTTGCACAAGAGAGGAAAGTAGCGCAAGTAGTTGAATTAAAGCTTCACGAGAGAGGATAGTAACTCAACAAAGGAAAATTGATGAGATCCAAGCACAAAAGCGAAACCTTTATGCAATATGTGCAAAACCATAATGTTAATTCTATTGTGGCACCTATTCCGGTTAGACCACAAACACTTGATGAGCGTATGGATCCATCCCTATTTGTTCCTCGCCCAGGAGTTGAGCAACGTGAAGAAGAGCCTCTTAAGGAGAATTTTACCCAATAAGAGACTATGAGAAGAGATTGGAAGTGGAGAATGAGATTGAGGACATGGTTATCATGATTAACCTCATTGGGAAGCTCTAAAATGATCCCCCAAAGCCTAATAAAGATCATTGTTCTATAAAGGAATGGGTTAAACAAATGAAAAATGCTCTCAATCAACTCACCTGCATAGGGTCATTTATTGCTGAGAAATTACAAGACATGTATGGAGTAGAGGTCGTAGATAAAAGAAGACCCAAGAAGGATGAAGCAACAAGGCTTGGTGGAATGCGCCTAAGACTGAAGTTCAAAAGACGATCCTACAAGTTGTTCCCACTATGTTTTTCAAGGGAAAGATCATATGGTGGACAGGTACTCTCTTGATGAGAAAGATCTCACATGAAGATGTGATGAAGTTAGAAAATAGGAGATATGAAAGGTCAAGCTAAGACCTTAAAAGAGCGTTTCCCGAGAAGGAACCCAAGGTAATAAGTATTTCAGTTTTCAGCAAATGGATCTTATCTATTATACTTTGTGTTTTTTAGGGTTAAAAGCAAATAAAAGGAAGGAAACAAGAGTCTCGGGCGAATTATGAGCATTATTTCAAATTATGGCATTGCTAAGGTCGTAGAAAAGTTGTCGGCACCCGTGATACTTCTTTGGAGACACCCTTGCACAACAACCCCATTCCAATTCGAAGAACCCCTTTGGGATCCCAACTAGCCTTCGGATCTGTAACAACCAGTATTACACGAGAGTTACCACGACCGCACCCCATCATTCTCGCGGTCGTGGCAAAACAAAGATCGGGTAGATCTTCGTTAGCCGACTTACTTTTCCTTGCTTGCTTCTTTCCTAAGTTTTGCTTTTATTCTAGGTCTGAATGAGAGATATCAATCCATACTTTCTTCCCTTGCTCTTCTTCACGTTCATCTCTTCCTCTTTTCCTCTTTTCTTCCTTGATCTTCTTCCAAGCTAAGCTTGAGGCTGAGTTGTGGTGGGTAGTGGCAAGATAGTAGCAACCAAGGTTTTCTTTCTCTACTTTTTGAGGAAGCAGTAAGCCATCTTTGCTTCTCCTTTTTGTTCTTCTTCTTTCCTTGATTAAGAGATCATCAAGGTGTGTTCTTGTTTCCCCTTGCCTTCTCTTAATTGTTGTGTATGTATTGGTGAATCTAAGGTACTCCCTTGGTGCTTCCAAGAAAGGAGTAAGTGATCCTGTGTCAAGAGAAGGGAAATGTTTGTATTTTTTTGTGTAGCCGCATCCGCACTTGCTCCTTGCCGCACCAGTACCTCCTTCAGTGTTGCCGCACCCGCGCCTTCTTCGGTGTTGCCGCACCGGCACCTACAAGGGTCGTAGTGGCGGCGTCTCGTGCCTTGTTGTTGCGCATGCGCCTTTCCTCTTCTGCGGCCACGCCTTACCTTCAGTTGTGCCAACTTATTGGTATGTTGACCTTCCTTCTTGTCTTACTAGCTTAAGGGTAGAATCATGTTAAGTTGGATCTTAGCATAGCTAGTGAGAATGCCAGTTAGTGGTGATGTGAGTTATCTTGTGGTTTAAACGCCATAGGCGGTCTTGGGGATAATGAGAGTGTTGAACATGGTTGTTTGATCAGGTGTGGAGTAAGTCCTTCGGGAAACTCAGAGTTAACTATAGCTGGGATTACCTTGTGACATGTAAGTCATCGAGACTTACTTAGTTGCTTTTATATATTGGATGAGTGCATGAGTGGTGCATTCTATATGCGTTATATTATAATATGTTTAGTATAACTGACGTGTTGGCCCACTAGTAACGGGCGGTGGCAACTTGCTCAGCTCTCCCGAGGGAGTCTGGGAGGTTCTTTGCGACTAGGTCAGACCTGGTATACGGGGAGGGTACTAATCTACTCCATATGGTATACAGGGAGCTACGCCGATCCACTCTAGATGGATAAAGGAATAGAGGCGAGAGTCGTAGACTTCTCGTGTCACAAGTATAAATGGATTATGAGTGTATGACTTTATGGAAGATAATAAAACGAGAAATCTATGATAACTTGCTTGGTGTTTATTGTACCCAAATTTCCTTAATGATTTATTTTATGATCTAATTGATACGACATTGAATTAGTATTCAATGTATCAAAACAGGATGTAAGACAAGGCATGTGCGCTGCTTTTTATCCACATATATATATATATATATAGGGGATATATAAGACAATTGTATAATTAATCAATTTTCAATCGTTCTTGGCATGTGAATGTGCTTATGTATTTCTCTTTTATATGAATAGTTAGTTAATGGTTTATACCGTGGTTGCAGATGTTTTGCAGGATATGGAAACTGCAAACTGCAAAGTGATTCAATGGGAGTGATCAGCCGGGGTTCCCGTACATGATAGGATGGGATGTGAGATCTTTATATTCTGGTTGTTTTGACTGTATAGTTTTGGTACCCGGTTGAGAGTCCTGTTTGTATTTTGGATTATAACTTCTGGTTTTTATCTATGTCGGTTTATATTTTTTTGTGCCTTGTTACAAGATCCGGTGAACTTGTTGTCAGGCTAGGGTCGGGACCCATTGTGAATTCTCAACCCGTAACATCCCGAATTCATAGAACTTGGGGTGTTAATAACATGGTATTAAAGTCTTAGGTTGACAACAATGGCACTCACAATCTTCTTGAAAAGCCGAATAGATAAATAAGCAGATTCCGAAAGGGGTCCGAGTTTTCAAATGAATTTCACTTCAAATCATGTGTATAGTCGGTTTGGGATAGAATGTACGGTGAACCATCATTCCTTCCGCGCATCTCGGCAGCTTAGTGTGTATATTGCACTGTAGTTGCTTATCTGGACTTAGTTTATTGTAATAGTATTAGCTTAGCCTTATACGTTAGTTATGCCCTTATCGTAGATGACCCGTACTAGAGCGTCATCTTTTGTAGGGCGGGGTAGAGGTAGACCACCTCTTCCTCCTGCAGTCCTAGGACATTGACGAGTAGGAAGACCTCTAGTAGCGAGAGGTCGGGGCCGAGTCCCCATTCCTGATCAGCCAAAGGTGGAGGATAGAGTTGAGGAGGTTGCCGAGAGTGCAGTTCCCGAAGATGGGAATGACACGACGGCTAGACTAGGAGCTCAGATATCGCAGTATGTTGAGACAGGTCGTGTCTCGATGGGAGCTTCTGAGTTCAGAGAGTATGTCCACCGGTAGAGGAGGTAGCTAGGACAAGCATACGTGCCCTAGATCCACCCGTGCTTGTGAGATCAACCGAGGTAGCGCAAAGGATGTGTGTACCCCCGTTCGACGGGAAGGTGGGGTTGGAGGTGGAGTACTAGATAAGGCAAGTGGATACTACACTTGAGTCGATCCGTTGCCTAAAGGATAGGCGAGTAGAGTTGGTGCAAACCTTGTTTATAGATCAGGTGCAGTATTGGTGGAGGGTTGTTTGTAGTCGGGTTTTAGGATTTGGGTAGATGATGAGTCTCGTCCGAGAGCGTTTCTGCCTTGCCGCACTAAGGAGGGAGAGATTGCACGAATTCTTAGAGGTTGGGTATGAGGATGTTCCTACGGTGCCGCGTCCGTGGGGTGAAGGAGGCGCGGTCGTGGTGACTCTCCAAAAACACCGGTTGTTACAATAATGGAACGCGAGAGACGAACCACATTCGTTGTTCCCCGTCTAAACGTCTGAGTTGTACACAAAGAAATACAAGCTCCGACATTCATGGCTTCTCTCGATCATTTCCTGAGTGAAAAAAATCACACTTATTGATTGTATTTTATGAGTTGTACAAAAGGTATGCCTGTGTAACAACTATGACGTACTCGGAGATGCCAACCTAATTACTCATATGATATAAGAAAGACAATGATAATCTTTCATTGTTCCCCATTTGTTTAACCTAACTCTTTGTATGAGTTGTACACAAAGGTAAACCCGTGTAACAACTATGAACGTACTTGGAGATGCCTTTTGTTTAACCAACTACTCCTTTTATACACTTATAGTTGGTAATTGAACTTGCAAAAAAGCCACACAGGTTAGCCAAAAACTACTATAAAATAACACCACATTTGTAATCGAGATTATCAATGGAGGTAGAGCAAAAACCATCTTCATACCCAACCGTTTCAGTCTTTAAAAGAAGCTCCCAATAAACAAAGCTCTCAATAAACAAAGCATGGAACATTGTAAGCATTCAAAATTTATGAGTAAGTGAAAAGAAGAGAAATAGCAGGGGAAGAAAGAACGCTACACAAACCCAATATGTAGGAGACACAAAACAAGGGCAGACAAATTGGGCAACCTACAAAGAAATATAAGTATTAGGTAAATCACATACATGTACGCACCCAAGTGAATTGGTTTGGAGAAGTCATTTAAAGAAGCAAAATGTACATAAAACCTCAAAATATTTCAAATTTATTTAAGATGTAGACATAAAACCTAAATAGGATCAGAAAAACAAACTGCGGTGTTAACTTCACCCGTGTAATACCGGAAAATTTAATTTCCGAGTATTTCTAGATCAAACCGGACTTCAAGGACTTTACCTTGTTGCACGATAATTTAAATCAAGTTTTAACGTATGCTTCTATCCATTTATCCGAAAAGTTAACTTGTTTAATTACAAGTTTATATTCCTCAAGATAAATTGTCGGGCCCGTTTAGCTAGGCCTGCCGGGCCCATCTAAATAGACCCAGCAACATGTGATTATATGTGATTATAGCCGGCCTTACAAGCTTACATTAAGGGATGAACTTTTCTTTTTTATTTAATTCCAGCGGGGCCCATTGGAGGAGGCTCCCATCCTCATCAGCTGTATCACGTGGGTATACCATATCTCACATATTCTCTCTCTCCCCATATCTTCTCTCTCTCCCCATATCTCTCTCTCTCCCCTATTTTTTTTAACCCCCATTTGTTTTCCTTAACCCCGTATGAACTCCTCTCCACTCATACCTTTGCGCCAATCTGCTTAACCTCCCTAGCAGCATCGATATCGCGTACCAACACACACATCCCTCAACTGCCACCGAGCCCAGACGGTCGTCCCTGCGCCGGAGCCTGCTTCGTCTTCACGGACCGCCATCGACGCACAACCCTGCTTCCCTATCGACCTTTGCACCGCCAACGCCGTCGGAGTCCTACGAAAGATAACGAGACCGAAGGGACAATTTGCACCTCCCTTTCTCGCCGCCTTCCCGTCGATCGAGTTCCGGACAAACAAACCCACCCAAACCGCCTACCTGGTGCATCCCTCCTCGCGACTCAGGCAACACCGCATCGATCGGGGTCCCTTCTCATCATCCAGAGAACCGCCAGCTTGCTACTGTCCTCGATTCGCCATAGCAGAAGGACATGTGGGTTCCAGTCAAAGGTAGTCCCGATCGAGCTAGACACCGAGCCTCTGCAGGGTGAGCATCGGACTTCCGGGACGGTGAGATGCCTCTTCTGTGTAATGTTTACATGTATATATATATAGATGTAGACTTATCTGTAGAATGGTGAGGGTAAAATCTTGGGGAGTGGTGTGCTTATTTTTTTGTACATGCAATTATAAGTAACCGGGTGAAAGGTTAGGAATACCGGGAATTAGTATGACCGGAGTCGGATGTACAAAGTAGGTAGGTTATTGTTTATTTCAACGAGTATACCATGCTATTGTGACGTTAACAAGTCCACTATTAGAATATCCTAAAAACTCGTTATACTAGTCTAAGCTAAACTCGTATAAGTTCTTGGTCTCTTATCTAGAATAATTGTGAGGAATTTTTCTAGATGCGGGAATGTTATGGGAGTGGAACGATGTTATCCTCGTTGACGAGTATGTTAGTGATTTTTTTTTACCTTAGCCAACCTTATGAAATAACTAGAACTTGTGGTTAACTTCTATACATCTTTAGCAAACCCTCTTGTGAGAACTAGTTGATGAAATTAGGTTCCAAGAGAAGTTTTGGGACTAGGTTATATATATTATTCTATAATTTTCGGAACCAGGGGTAAAATAGTCTTTTTACCTTAAGAGAGCTTTTTCCGTAATTTCTCTTCATGAGATTGTACATCTTAGAAGTTTATAACTTCTAAGAGTATGGGATGTGATTTTGATCCACGTGCCTTGTGTGACAGGCGTTTGAGTTGCTATGGTTGTGGATCGACTTGAGAAATTGAGAGTTGTGATTGGATTCAGGTAAGTCCTTGCGACTTACTTAGCTAGTTTCTGGATGTTGGTTGAGTGATAATAGTGGTGTGTGTGTGATGTGTGTTTATAATAATAACTTGATAGGATGACTGTTATTATTATATTTTAAGGCTCAAGTGTATGTATAACGGGCCGTGACATCACTGCCCAGCTCTGCCAGGAGACTGGGAGGTTCTCTATACCCAGACCATACAGGTACAAGGTAAGATGTATCGGATCCATTCCTGATGGTTACACGGGGGTGGAGGCGAGGTTTGGGAATCCCTCGTGTCACAAAATAAGTATCATTAGTAAGAGTGAATCACCTAAGTAAAGATAATAAATGGATTGTTTGAAAGCATGATGAGTGTTTGCTTCTGCTATGATGTGTGTGTGTGCTATTATTATTTATCTAATGTTTAGATAGCTAGCTAATGATTGTTTTGTTGTGTTTTTAGATTCACCACATGTTAGAGCAGCAGCTGAGTGATCCGGAAGTAGTGGTCAGTCGGGTCTCCGTACTCCTTAGAGTGGGGTTGGGATGTTACCTTTGTTGTTCTTTCTTCTTGTTAAGAGAGTTAGTCTGTTTCGTTGTTTAAGTACTATAGGCTGTTAGACGTTGTTATTTCATTCTTTTTTAAATTCTATTTCATGAATTTCGGTTTTTCTTATTTGTGTCTCGTTGCAAGATCCTAGTAATATTGTTGTCAAACTAAGGTCGGGACCCATTGTGAGGTCCTAACCAGTAATGCTCTGCGTTCTGAGAATACGGGGTGTTACAACCCGTAATTGAGGGTTTTACACGATGACACCGGTCAGACACCGAGGAATCAAGTCGTTGTCTCCAATTGAGGAGCAAGAACTAGGGGAAGTGGCACATGAACTTCTATCAACAATCAAACGGCAGAAAAAGGAGATCGAGAGATATAAACCTGGAAGAAAATTGTGTTAGAGACATTAGGGAGAAACACGTGTACATTATTTGACATATATTGACACATGTATAAATTGACGTGCTTCTCACAAAACTTAGTAGATAACGATTTTGTACAAAGGAGAAAACAAAAAAAATCGGGCATATGACACTCTTCTAATAAACAAAAAAATGAAAGAGGCAAATCAATCAGAGCACTGTTGCAAGGGGATAGTGTGGCTTATAATGTCATAAGGATTTTTTTAATGAATTGTATTGTCATGATTATGCTCTAATTAACAATATTGTCATTAAATGTGTTGCCATCAATTGTATCAACTATATCGTTACCAATTGAATTGTCATAAACTATAGTGTAATCAACTATATTGTATTGTTAACACCTAACATGTCATCAAGTGTATCGTCGCCAATTATAATATCACAAATTACGTTGTTACGAAAACACTATCACAAACCCAATGTCATCAACTATAATATCATCACCCGTTACTAGTCATCAACTAGACTTTCATCAACAATATTGTCACTAATTGTGTTGTTATCAACTAAACCATATTGTCATCAATTAGACTGCCATCAACGATATTATCACCGAATGTGTTATCATCAACTATGTCACATCAATTGTAGTCGTCAACAATAATATCACCAACTATGTTGTCACCAAAACACCGCAACGACCCATTACCATCAATTGTGTTATCACCAACCTATTGTCAATTTGTCATCAATTGTACTATCAACAAAAAAAATTATTTTTCTAAGAAAAAATTTGATAATTTAATTAAGAATAAAAAATCAAAAGATGAAAAATTAGGGGCTAGATTTCCAAATTCAAAAACTCATTTAGGACAATTATAAGATTCAACCTTCCTTATGGCATGTTTATTAGAGTATCTCAAACACTTAATCTTGTGCTATTTTTGTAAATTAGTTTTTTGTTATATCAATGAAAATCTTATACTAGATTTTACTCTTTTATCAATGAATTTTACTTCGAAGCATCTTACCCATCTTTTTTACCCACAATTCATTTTTCTTAACATTAACTCAAAAAATATAATTTCTAAAAACTGACTAAATATATTTAATATGGATATCTATAAATCGATAAAAGTAAAAAGGGGCAGGTTCAGATACGGAGTATAGGTTCTAGTTCGAAATTATGCAACGTTGTCGTGTAACATATGCCATTTTTTTCTTCTAACGGACACTTTTTGGTTCAAATTTTGTGTACATTTTGTTCAATTTTTTTTGTTATGTTAGTTCAAATTATATTGTACTAATGGTTCATACATTTTTATAAAAATATTTTTGTAAGTTCAACATAATGAATGAACTAATAATATAAAATGTTGAATTAGTAGAACATTCTATTTGAACTAATAGTATACCAATTTTGATTTTTTTTCCTTCTAGTTCCCCCTTCTTTTTTTAACAAGCACCTTTTTCATTCAATTTTTTTGTCTAGTTAGTTTAGATCATATTGTACTAATGGTTCAAACATTTTTACAAGATTTTTCATAAGTTTAAAACAATGCATGAACTAACGACACAAAATATTCGAACTGTTAGTAGATAAATTTTGAGCGAATGAACTTTAGTTATGACGTGGATTAATGTAGACCACTAGATCAAGTCCATCAACGATCTATATTAATCCGTAAATCCACACCACAAGACCACTCTCTACCGGCACCAGTCCCAAATAAACAAGAATTATAGTGCCATTTTCTATATTTATTTAACACACAAATCCATAAATAATATTTATAAGCAAATGGAACAATTCATGTGAGAAGGAGTACTACAATGCGGCATTATGGAGTAATTTGGGTTGTTGATTCACTTGATCCAATGATCTACAATTAGACACGTCATTTAATGATTTATGAGAGGTCCGATGACAATTTTGCAATTTTCAGAAGGTACCGGGACAATTTTTTGTCTTTTAAAAATATGTTTCATAAAAGGGGGACACGGTGACATTTTTGTAAATTTTATGAGAAAAACAATAATAGTTATTATCTCAATTCATAATTTTAGTTTAATTCATTCAAAATTTTATACTATCAATTCTGATAGTTTCTGTAGTTAGTTCATGTATTGTTTTGTTAAATTAATAGTTATGTTTTTATGCAGTTTTTTAGTTGTACATGTTTGAACTAACAACACACAATGTTCAAACTAATGATATCCAAATTTTGAACTAATATTATAAAAGTTCATATTTTTATAGTTATGGTTATTATAATGATTTTATTATAATATTGTTAGTTCATAATATTTGTACTATTACTTCAAATTAAGTGTTTAATTTTTTTTGAAAAAAGAACTATTAGGAAAAATAACTTGAACTAACAAAACAAAATATGCCCATTAGAAAAAGGGGAAAATTGGGAAAAAATCGAAAATTTTATACAATTAGTTCAAAAATGTATGAACCATCAGTGTAATATAAAATAAACTAACATAACACAAAAAGTAGAATGAAATGTTCAAAAATTTTGAATGAAAAAATGTCCGTTAGGAAACAAAATGGAAAAATAAAAGTTGACACGTGTCGCGCCGACAACGCTCCGTAACCTGAAAAAGTGTTCTACACCTGAATTAATTAAAATAATGTGTTAATATCCCTCAATATATCACTTTTGAAGTTTTTTTTTTAATTTCTAACTAATTTAACTTGTCTCGTGTCCTACATAATTTTCTCTTAGAATGATTTTTTTATATATTACAAATTTTAATAAATATAATAACTTTATTTAAATAATTAAATATAGTATAAATAAACAATTGACACATAACCTACTTTAAATTACTACCGGCCCGACACATTTTAAAACTGCTTAGAGCATGCATGTACAAGTACAACGGTGTGATCTTCATATGTTCTTGGGTGCCAACTAGGAGATAAAAAAAATTGCTAGACCCAATACATTTTTATCCTCTACAAGATGAAAATGGATTGTGCAAGATGAAAGTATTAGAGCACCCACATCAAAGACACCAAGATTAATCTTAACTCACTTTTTCTCACTTTTCAGTTTTTCTCTCTCTGTCACGTCAGCTTAAGAACACAAACCAAATTTATACTCACATCAATAAAAACATACTACTTGTTCTTAACATACATATTATATATTATCTACTTGAATTTGTATTATAAATAAAACCATAAACGAGTTATATTCAACATTAAATTTCAAATAAGAAAAATTAAAAATACATAAAATTTTAATTTTTCACTTAAAAAGCTATATTTTTACATAAATTATTAATAAAAATTACATTACACTAATAATATTCGAGTAGATTAAATAGTCAACAACACAAAATAGAACAATATCCGAGTAGATGATACTCATCTACAAAAACTAGCAAACATTACATAAATTAAAAATTACACGCTAGATGAAATATTACAAATTTGCAAACTTAGACTAAGTAACAAGCGACTAATTATCTATAGTTTCAAACTTTTGTCATATATGTTCAACTAAGTCCGCTTTAAGTTGGTGATGAATACACGTGTGTCTCTTATTGAAACCCGATTTTGAAAGAAGGTTTGCATCTTGATTGGTGGAGTAGTTTGCGAGTTGTCATGCTCCTCTACCTGATCAAATTGAGAACTATCGTAGTAGAGACGATATGTATCTCTTTCATCTTCGACTATCATATTATGCAATATGATACACGCTCTCATAATCCTTCCAATCAAACATATGTCTCACACAAGTGTCGGATGATGAATTATAGCAAACCAAGCTTGAAGAACACCAAAATCTTGTTCCACGTCTTTACGAGTAGACTCTTGATGTTTAGCAAACAACATGTCTTTATCCTCGTAAGAATGTCAAATTGATTGGATAAAAGATGTCCATTGTGGGTAGATGTCATCGGCAAGGTAATATCCCATGTTGTATTGATGTCCATTTACCACAAAATTTACCTTTGGAGCTCTACCATTCATAAGTCATCAAAAACAAGAGAACGATCGAAAACATTAATATCATTACACGTACTTGGTGTCCCAAAAAAGGCATGTCAAATCCATAGATCGTATGATGTAACCGCTTCTTACACAAGTTGTTACACAATTGTTGGTTTTTTGCTCCCACGTGCATATTGACCTTGCCATTCAACTGGACAATTTTTCCACTCCCGGTGCATGCAATCGATAATTCCTATCATGCCCAGAAAACCTCTATCCTCTCCAAAGCGCAATAGTTATTGCGAATCGGTTACATTAGGCCTTCTTAAGTACTCATTTTGGAACAATGAAATGATCCCATCAACAAAGTGGGACAAGCATTTTCTTGTTGTTGTTTCACCAATGCAAATATAATCATCGACAATACTAGCACCAACTCCATATGCAAGCATGCGTATAGCAGCAGTGCACTTCTGTAATGTTGGTAGGCCCAACCTTCTAGTAGCATCTTGGTGTTGTTGAAAGTATCTATCCGAGTTTGACAAGGCTTCAACGATGCCTAAAAATAAAGGACGTCTCATTCTAAATCGGCTCCGAAATTGTTCGTCGGGGTAGGTGGACATCTCAGAGAAATAATCTTTGTATAGCCAATCATGACCTCCTTCACGATCTCGCTCTATGTAGCGTCGTTTGTCGACGTGGATTTGAGTTTGAAACACTTGATTGAGGTTGGAGGATATTATCTATAAGATATTGATCAAGCATGTCATTGGTTTCATTACGTTGTTGAATAGTATGCGGACTTGGGGATGAAGGGGAAGAACTAGAAGATGAAAAAGAAATAGGATACTTTGACATTTTTTGTGTGAAAGAAATTGAATCTTACAAATGAGTAGATGAAAAAGAAGATTGAAGAATATGAAATTTTATTAGGTGATCTATATATACCACTAAAGCAGCACCCATTTTGTCCACGTGTCAACCTCTAAGGCCGTCCACGTCAGCTTTTTTCCAATTTATTTACAGATTTGCCACAACGTATTTACAGATTTGCCATTAATTATTTTATAAGAAAATTTTTTTATTAGAACTTGTAAACAGTCATCATCCCACATCAATTTTATTAAAATAAATAATTAAAAAAAATAAATCTACCTATTTACCAATCAAAATTAACAAACTGTTCTATTGTAACTCGATTTGTTGAGAAAATCTAACGCAAATCTTCTAATAAGATTTGACACATTTGTTTAATTTAAAACTAAATCAAATTTTGCTCATCTATCTAAGTCTAAGTAAAAGTGATAATATATTAAGGTATAAATATAATATTCGAATAATAATCTTTGTAATAGAATTTTAATTATGTTCTTTTATTTATTTTAAAAAAATTAATCCTCATATTTTAGTCATATTAATTAATAAAAATAATTTTTACTATAAATTGATGTCAAATACATGATGCATGAAAGTAAAAATATAATATTTATTTAGACAATCCCGCACAAGGTGCGGGCACTAAACTAGTTATGTATATATAGTAGTTCATAAAACTTAAAATCATGAATTTTGAGGTCTTTTGAATTTGAAATCTTGAAGTTTGGTGGAATCTTTTCAAAAAAAGACATTGACTGATAGAAGTAGGTGGAAGCTTTTCAGAAATTAAAGTTGATTGAAAGAAGTTGGTGGAATCTTTTCAAAAAAAATAAAGTTGATTGAAAAAAAGACATTGATTGATTTAAGACGGTGTAAGCTTTTCAGAAAAATTAAAGTTGATTGAAAGAAGTTGGTGGAATCTTTAAAAAAAAATAAAGTTGATTAGACATTGATTGATTTACGATGGTGTAAGATTTTCAGAAAAATTAAAGTTGATTGGTTGGTAAAAGAATTTGAAAACTTTAAAGAAGCATTGAAAACACAAATTATATCACACACATATACATATACACACACACATATTGATTGATTGATTGGAATCTTAGGTCTTGAGATGCATTTCTTTTTCTCTAGCAACAAAAATTGAGGCAAGACTAACTTCCCGATCTTTTACATCATTTAAAAACGTTGACTTTCCCTTTCCCTTCCCCTTCCCTTCATTGGTCATCTTTCCAAAAACACGAGAATGATGAGGAGGACGAGAAGTGTTAGAATCGTACATACCTGGATTTGGAGATTCAGGGTTTGAGCTTGAGTAGTATGTTCCATCTTCATTCACCTTAGATCTTTTCGATCCTTCTGTGCTTTCATCCCCTACATGAATGTTTGTCATATTCAAGGAGCTTCTCCACTTTTCTTCCATTATGAACATTTGCCAAGAAAGATCAAGCTTAAATTCGCCTCCAGTGTCACCTGTGTAGAGTCAACGAGCAAAAGTAGTGACATCATCTTCCGATTCACCGCTAGCTTTTCTTTTTGAAGCATGCTCGTAACACCCTACAAATTTCGAAACAGAGTAATTTAACATATTGAAGAAGACAGGTTACTAATTAGTGCATGGCTCTGGAAGATCTAGTGGTGGAGACATGTTTCCTTGAGTACTTGGAGTAATGGGAGCATTTGAATTTTGTGGAGAAAAGTTTGGAGGAGTTATGAAAGGATATCGGCCATAAGGATACCCTTGACCTTGAAAGTTTGGACTATTTCCTTGACCATGGAAGTTTGGATGATTTCCTTGAATGTTTGGAATATTTCCTTGACCTTGAAGGTATTGAACATATTGAAGATATTGAGGGTTTAAATTTTGGTTAGGATTCATATGAAGTGGATAAAATTTTTTTGTTAGGGGTAAAGGAGATGAATATGTGAGTGAGGTGAATGTTGTGTAAACTTTCATCATTTATATAAGCAAAAAATAATACTAAACTAGTTCAAATAGAAAGTTAGTTCGAATAGAAAGTTAGTTCAATAAAATTTTTTTAACTAATTTAATTAATTTAAATTATTAAACTTTAAATTGCAATAAAAAATTTATAAATAAAACAAATTGAAATTTTTTAAATATATATATATATATATATATTGTTATTTATAAACAATTATATCATATATATATCACTAATATTTATCTATAATCATTTTAATAAGAACATAAATAAATATAAATATATGCAAATACATCTCAAAATTAAAAGAACCATAAAAAAAATATTAAAATGCAAAACAAATTTGACGGTGGAAGAGAGACAACCGTTGAGAGTACAAACAAAAGAGAAAATAAATATAAAGTTAGAAGTAAACAAACCAAATATATTGACGTGGGGTCCATTTAAGAATAGTCTTGTATAAGATGAAGAAAATCTTGGTTCCCACAAAATTTTCATGGGCCCACCCAAGATCATGTTAAGACCAACCGACGTGGTTGTTCTTAGTCACTTATATCGTGTCACGGTATATGATTATTTATAAAATCTTTAAATAACTTTAAATGTTAAAATATAAGCTAAAAATATAAATAATATTTTATAATTTATAAAATAGTTTTTATCTACATTTTAACCCTGTTTTATGTATACTTAAATAAATTTTAATTATTTTTTATATTCTATATGATATAACCTTTCAAAAAAAAGTGAGGTGTTCTATTGCCTTTGAGTGAAAATTCAAATATGTTCTCAAATTGACGTTACAGATAAATATAAAATAAAAAAAATAATTTAAACACACATCTATATTCGTATGCACACGACTCTAGTCCCATCAATAGTCCACCGTCAAACAGCACGAAGACTTCATCGATTTTCCTGAAAATATAGAATGTGACATGCTTTAGAATTGAAAAGGAAATGTCACAATTTCACAATTCACAAATGATACGACCGTCTTTATATTGTGTTATGCCGGGAAGAGCACGAAGGCGGATCAAGACCCAACCACAAAACTCTCCGGAGATCTCTGTCTGAAGCCCCAACGCCAGGAGGCATTGAACTCCATTTACACAGAGACTCCTGTCGGAACCCTCCCTCCCTCGCATCCTCCAAATCAAAAACCCTACTCGTGCCTGCCCGATCCTGCAATTCATCTTACAAACCCTAGAACGAATTTCAATTGCAATCTCCCTCCTCCTTCTCCTCTCTTCAATCCAATCTCATTCCTCCTGATTCAAACTTCCGTATATGGATCATCAATGGCGTGCACCTCCTCTCCCCATTCACGGTAAAATCTGTCCTCTTTGCTCTACTTCTCACTTCCCTTTTTGTCCTCCCAACCACAATTCTAGTTTTCCCCCTAATCTTGACCGGATGCATATGCAAACTCCATCTCCTGCTTCTTCCTATACCATGCTAGATCCTTCTCACGCTCCCCGCTATTGGGAATCGAACCCTAACTTCAACGCTACTCACATTCAATATCATATTCAACCGCCCAGGGATCTTGCTAATGCTAATTACACTAGAGGTCCGCACCTTAATCAAAGATTCGATTATGGAGCCAATGCGATCGGCATGGGGAGTGATTATAGCTTGAACGATAGGAGTAGCAAGAGATTGAAGATGGATGGAACACATTTGGCTTCATATGCCACTGATGCTTATCTGAATCCGTCCATGCCTTCCGCCGGTGACGACGAGAGAATATTAAAGTTGATTCATGATCATGGCGGTGCTTTGAATGGAACAGCTCCAAGTGGGCAAGATCATTATCCTAGTTTTTATGAAACTTCAGCTAATCATGCTTCAAATTTGCCTAACGGATATCATCTAAACTCGCAACCAGGTCATTTGCATACTCAATCATATGGTTACCTAAATACTTCATATGGACCTAATGAAGCTTCGGGTGAGAAGTTCTATTCACATACTTTCCAGCATCCGCATTATGTTCGAAGAGCCAATACAGTTGAGGAAATCCACTCTCTTGGCTGTCATGCACCACCCCAAACCATGGACGGGTGTCAAGTTCCAGGTAGCTACCCAAGCTTTTCTGCTAGTTCACAATATTCCATTCCTCAAAATGGGTCACACTACCCACCAACCGAGGAAATTGATACATGGCCTCCACTTCCCACTTCTCCACCTCCACCCCTTCCTTTAGATACACCAGGACATTGGATAACTCATCCTAAACACTCACCTGCACCCTGTAAAATGTCATCTTCTCTGTTTCCAGTTGATTCCAGCTCATCAAAATTTGCACATTCCTCGTATCCCCCGGTCCCAGAGGCCCATTCATTGGCACCGTCCCATCACCACAACTCTCAATCTGTTCATTCTTCTAGTGGTCTGTTTCCTAAGGTATACCCTTCTCTTGCAAATGACTTCAAAACTTGCTGTAGAATCTGTAATATTGGATTTATAGCCTTGCTTTTGATTATTTAGGACTCACATGGCCCTCAAACAGCAATGTACCAGCACATTGTTCAGGATCAACCCGTTCTTTCAAAGTATAATGTTTCAGATAAGCCAAAGATAATTGATGCTATAAGTTTATTTAAGCTGCCAAATAGGGATAGAAGGCCAGATCATTTTGTGATAATCCTTCGTGGGCTTCCAGGTAATTTGGTTTGAGATCGCCAGTTTTTTGTTTGAACTATTTTCTCCGTCAATCTGATTGCACTCACCTGTACCTGCTTTTGGAATACAAGAATACAAGAAGGATTTAAATATATCAGCTCAAATCACATGTATAAGGCATGCATCTTTCTGTTATGTTGTTGCCTTGGTGGAATATCACCGACGGTGTGACAAAGAGGAAGCATGTAGACACTGCGGCTGTTTAATGAATAATGCTTCTAAATTGAATTTTCCTATTGGTTGAAAGATATGATTAAAATTCATTACCATTGAAACTATTTTTTCTTTTATCTGTGTTCCATTCTGTGATATTTTGATTAGTTGCGAAGCATATCACTGAAAATTTATATGAAACCCTATGGAGCATTTTGTGCTTGATATTCTACATCCAGGTAGTGGAAAGAGCTACTTGGCAAGAATGTTACGTGACCTGGAGATAGAGCACGGTGGTAAGGCTCCTAGAATTCATTCAATGGATGATTATTTCATGACTGAAGTTGACAAGGTCTGTGTTAACTCATTTCCTATAGTTGAACCATGAAGAATCACATGTGTTTTGGTAAAGAATTCAAAGAGAATGATATGTTTGCACACTTGCTGTTCAGGTTGAAGAGAATGAGACTTCTGTAAGAGGGAAGAAGCCAGTATTGAAGAAAGTGTTGGAATATTGCTATGAACCAGAAATGGAGGAGGTATGCATACAACAGATTTTTGGTCCCTTCAATTTATTTTCTTTTCATTGTAGCTTATTCGAGAATATCAACCATGGTACTGCTCTGTGTTATTTGTCTTTTTTCTGTCCCATGTAATTTAAAGGAATTTTATTATGGATTTCATATGCTTAGTTGTCGTTTCTCCATACCATGTTGTGTAGAGGGCATGGAATTTAGTTGCAGAGTTCACATGGTGATTTATTCATGCTGCTTTTGTGGTTTATTCTTCTTTTGGGCACTGTCAGCTAGTAATATTTGGATGCCCTTCCTTTTGTCTTGTTTGGTACTTGTCATATAGAGCCTGTCTTCTAAAGGGGGAAGTGTTAGGCACTGGGAAACTCAAAAGTCAAAAAGTTGATGGACTAGAAGAGGGCGATGGATAAGTTGTTGGAAGTACAGATATTGGGAAGATGGATCAATTTCTAATGAATGCTACCATCTAGGTTAGGAGTATTTTAATCTAATAGGGGAAATATTTTGTGTAGGATAATGGTGAAGATTGGAATTGTTTTTTCGGCTTCTAGTTGGGAAGGAGACGAGCTCTTCATTGTTCTCTTTTCTCGCTCGTATTTTGCATCAAATGAATCCTATATGTCTGTCCCTATTTCCTTCTCTTTCCATTCTTATGATCTCACTCAGAAAGCTAAGGAGTTTTTGTTTTAATTCTAGAAGAGAAGAATCAATTTACCAAAAGTAAAGCAACAAATGAAAAAGAAATTGAAGATACTTTCAGAATTCATTATTTGAGATGGTGTTCTCCAATGTTTGAGTGCATCATGTTGCTTCTCCCTAATTGGTTATAACATCCTTCGTAGAAGTTCTCGTGGTGCTTATGCGTTTACCCATAGAACTTTGTGTCCATATTGTCTTGCATGCATTATTTGTATCATCTTGACAATATCTTTTTGGCAGGCTTATCGTTCAAGCATGCTCAAAGCATTTAAGAAGACGCTTGATGAGGGTTCTTTCACCATCGTTATTGGTATGATTGATCATTAATGAACAGTCTTGTGAGAGTTTACATTACTAAGGGAAATCGTTGACATATACATATCTATTCTTTCCAAATGTGCCAGACCGCTAGTTAATGAATAGCATCTATATTTCATGTTTGAGATCCAATCAAGTGTTACTTGCTATTTCATTGTGCTTTTCATTCCTCACTTCCTTTGAGTACACAAAGGGTATCATCCAAATGCTTAAAATTACCCTAGGATGCAGAAGTTCAGGATAATGTGCTTTCTGACCATTGAGGGAATTCACCAGTTTCAGTTGTCAAAATTGATTAGGATATGCAGTGGTGCACTGCCTGTGCACTGCTTCATTTTGAATGATACGTATGCAGTTTTATTGGCAATTAACCCATTTGTTGCTTATATGTTTTGCTTCGCCTTAGTGGATGACCGCAATCTGCGGGTAGCTGATTTTACTCAATTTTGGGCAACTGCGAAGGTATACCCTCAATTCTCTTTTTTGCTCACTGTATGTGAGGTTTATGGTCTCTTATTTCATTTAGGGTCTGGACTGCAAGCCCCTTTTTTCTCTTTGATGGTTGGAAAGGGATGGGGAGAGAGGTTGGGAGGAGGTTATTTAGGAGCAATGTTTTGCGCTTATGTGCTATTTTAACTCCTTTCTAATTTACTACCTATTTTGCTGGTTATTGTGCTTTGTTCTTCTTGCTGATAAGCTGATAGTTTATTGAGCTATAAATCCCACAATGTTGAAGAGCTATTATGCGCCGACAAGAAAGGCTTATCTTGCTTAAAGACTATCATTTATTTTTCCGTCTAATTATTAAGACAATTGATGATAGTTTTCAATTATTTACTGTTCCTTTTCTAAGGAGCTGCTCTTCGGTGTAGTTTCCCTTAACACAATATTTTGTTTGTGGCTCAGAGATCTGGCTATGAGGTTTACTTGCTAGAAACTTCCTACAAGGACCCTGTGGTAAGATGCTAATTTTTTTTTGCATACTTGTGTTGGCTATGGCTTCAAGTTTCTGTTTCATTAGTTCTTTTTCTTTTCCAAGCACAAATCTGAATAAACTGGTGGTAAAAAACTTTTTTTGCTCTGAAACATTAAAAAGAAACAGCAAAGTATCAATTTACTGGACTGACTGGTTATCATTTTTGTGAACTCCAGGGTTGTACGGCTAGGAACATTCATGGTTTCACTCGAGATGCTGTTGAGAAGATGGCTGAACTATGGGAAGAAGCGCCACCATTATACTTGCAACTGGATGCAAAGGTTTGTTCATCTGTTTTCCTTTCTGTTTTATGTTTGACGAAGAGGAGTCTATTGTGATATAAGAGCGGGTGAATGAATCTATCTGCTAGTGCATGAGAGATGGAACTGGTTTTTTTTGTTTTTTGAGATTATATATGCACAATTTCTCTTGCTGATTGCAGTCACTGCTTCATGGAGATGATTCAAAAGAAAGCACTATTCAAGAGGTGAGCTCAGCGTCCATGATAGATTGTTTATTTACCGCGGTGAAATAATTGATCTTGTCTACTGTATGGTATCGTATGCTGCATGTACATCTCTGAGAACCTAGCGAGACTTAATTGTTTTCATGTAATTTCATCTTTGTCAATGTTTGGGATCTTGCTTGTACATTGATATTAGGCATCATGATAAACGCTGTGATTTTTTGTCAGGTTGACATGGACATGGATGAGGAGGATCTCGATAAAGGTTCATTTGAATTGGAAGAGACAAAACAGGAAAATGTGATTGTTAAGACGTTGGAAGAAATTGGATATGATGGTATGATTCAACCTTTAATTTTTTTTATATTATTTTAACGAAGAATACTGATTATTGAGTGGTTTTTGAACTTTTTTTGATTTCACTTCACGTGCAATCAAAAGCTAGGAATCGAGTTATATCATACAACTCCAAGTACTCATTCTAGTTACGGGCTCTACTATGAGCTCCAAATTTTGTCAAATATCCTAATTTTGTCAAATATCCTAATTGATATGTTGCGGATGATACCCTGAAAATGTAATGTAATCAGTTTTTTAAATTATTTTTCCTACCACTTTTTATTAAATTATAAATAAAACAATGACATTTCACCTTTATCATTTTTAACCAAAGATATCTAACATGATACGTCAATTTAATAGTCAATTTTTATTCGTTTTTATTTGATTCAGGGTATTATCGACAAAATCACTTATAAAAGGTTAGTAAATGTAGTAAATTTTGGACATTCAGGGTAGAGTTTGCAACTACCAAAATTTGGGATATTTGGAGCATTTAACCATTATAATTATTGATTATAAATGTAAATGACTTATAAATAAGATAACATAATGTAAAAACAAATTAGTGTCAAACTATATTATATCAATAATATATACTAAATCAATATCTAGTGTGTTGTATATTTTTATCTATAATACATAACAACAGCATTTTAATAATCAAATAATAATTAAATTTGTATATTAGTAACGATGATGGATCTCATTTATTTTTATCAACCAAATAAAAACCATTATACACAAGGGGCTGGTTTTGGTGCGTGCGGCGGAGCCTAATCACTATAGCTGAACATTTATATATTTTCACTTACAAAGTTTTTGCATAATTTGTTAAAATATATTGTAGAATTAATATTTTTTTTTGTTCCATTTCCAAGTTATTTTTTTTGACTCATTTTGTTAGTACAATTTTATTATGCTATTTGTTAGATCATATTGTTTATATTCTTCGTTCATATTTGTTATGAACTATCACGTTTAAAAATATTTCAAATATTCAAAAGAAGTGGTTTTCATTCTATTAGTTCTACAAACTTATGTTGTTCAAATGTTTTGTTCCATTAGTTCAAACATTTTTTGTTTTTATTACTTCACATTATTTTTCATTTGCTAGTTTTTTTTTTGGTTCATTTAAGCACTAACATTTCATTTTTAACATCCAACAATTTAATTATCTTTTAATTGTTCATTTTTTCCTTAATAGTTAGTTTTCTTAAAAATATTAAATAAATAGTGAATATAAGAAAAATGAAGAAATAAACGGTTTAGTTCATCCTCTAACATCGTCACAACATTAAGTTCATTATGCAACAAAAAAATATGAACTAATAGTTCATTTTCAATTGTAATAGTTCATAAAAAAATGATAAGACATGATGATATAAACAATATGAACCAACAACTTCTGCAAAAATCATGTACTAACAAAATAACCAAAAACCAAACTAATAAGTACAAGGGTAAACAAAGAAAAATAAGTAATTAATGCTGTTTTCTCTCCAATCTAAATACAAGAAAGAAGCTTCACAAATTAGCTAGGAATAAGTATATCTAAGGTAGAGTGTTAAAAGTCTAGTCTACATAATACTATGTACTAGAAAAGATACAGTTGCAGCTTCACATGTACTCACTTTAGAATTTTTAAAAATTATATCCAACATCCTCCCTCAAGCCAGGTTTGTAAAGATCTTGCATTCCTTAGTTTGGAAGTAAGTTGTTCATATCTGCTACGTTGAAGGCTTTTGGTAAGTAAATCAGCAGTTGCTGTTGTTGAGTTGGTCTGTAGGCTACCTTGATCATCCAACCTCAATTTTGTAATGAGTGTCTATCCACTTCAACATGATTGGTTCTATCATGCTGAATAAGCTCAGGAGCTATGTTGATAGTAGGTTCATTTATTGACGTAGAATCCTTCCACTTGATCTTCGAGTAATTGAGAATAAATTCTAATCCGTAATAACTTGCAAATACCATGAGCAACAACTCTAAATTCCGATTTAGCACCAGACCATTGCAACAACACTTTGTTTTTTGCTTTGTCATGAAACTAAGTTCCCAGCAAGAAAAATGCAGTATCTAGTACAACACATCTTGCATAATCAACATCAGTGTAGGCTTCCAATGACAGTGTTCCACTTCTTTTGAATAAGATTCCTCTTTATGGACTCTCTTTTAGTGTAAAATTCTAAGAGCAGCTTTTAAATGTGGCTCTCTAGGATCATGCATAAACTGGTCAGATAACACTCACAGAGAAAGTAATGTCAGGTCGAGTGTGAGCAAGATAAATTTCCTTCCTCATAACCTTATCCACGGATTTAGCATCTCTTGTCTCATCTATTAGTATCTTGTAATTAGCATCCATAGGGGTGGTGGCAGGTTTACAACCACTCTTGCCAATTTCTTCAAGCAAATTTGCGATATACTTCTTCACGGATATAAAGATGCCTTCTTTGGAATGTTTAACTTCAATCCCTAGGAAGTATTTCAGTCTAACAACCTCTGGTATTTCGAACTCGCCTGCAAGCTTTTGCTTCAAGCTTCCCTGTTCTCGGATATCATTGGATGAAACAATGATATCATCAGCATAAACAAGTAAACATGGTCACTCACCCCGAGTCAGAGCGACGATCAAACGGTGAAGGTTAAGATGGGGATAATGTGTGTTGATATTAGCAGCCGGAACTTTCAAAGTTCACAACTAGAACTTTGGAAGGTAGGTGGTTTATAAGGTATGTTGCAACAAGAACAGCTTTCGCCTAATAACGTTTAGGAACATAACTATTCAAAAGTAAGGCACTGGTGACATCAACGAGATGTCCATTTTTTCTTTCAGGAAGGCCATTTTATTGGGTTGTAATTACACACGAGGATTCTTGTATGATACTTGGCAGAAAGACTGACCCCAAGGATTGATTATAGTAATCCTTAGTTATCGGTTCTGACCATCTAATGACCCAAAGGATAGACTCTCACTAGATCCGACCATCAACATTTTCGGCGTCTTGGCGATGCCGTGAGTTAAAAACTCTCGATTTATCCTCGCAACACAAAAATCATCTTGGTGTTGTTCAAACAATTTAAGTGGAAAGAAAAGAAAACACAAACAAGGAAAATGATTATAGAAAAAAGAAAATTAGAAGAATTGCTTTTTCTCTGCTCTTTCGAAAAAATACGGCGAAATAATGCAAGTAATGGGGAGGCTTCCCAAATTCTCTAACTGACTCTCATCCAACTGAACCTCAAATTTAGCCGGCTTGGTCCGAAGTAAATGATAAGTAATAGTGTCATTTGAGAAAAACTTGTGTTCTGAGCTTCTGAGATCATGTTTTGGTGTTTGAGCATTTTTTGATCGGTAGATTGAGTTTGTTTGGAAGGCGTCGTGTATGTGTGATCGAAAATTTCAGCTCACAATGAAGTCTAAATTTAAGGTTTCCATGTTTGTGCCCCAAGAGTTCCGTGTGCACTTCCTCCGGCTTGAGTTTGTTTGGAGGTGGTTGTGTATGTGTGATCGAAATTTGACGGCTTACGATCAAGTCCAAATATAAGGTTTCCGTTGTTGTGCCCCAGGAGTTCCCTGTGGACTTATGATGCATGCTCACCACTTTCCTTAGCTCCAACTTCCTTCCTTTCCCATTCTCTCGGATCAATTTTGTTTGCTGCATTTTCTCGTCTTGATGCTTTTCTTTGTTTTTTGGTTTATGTTGTGGTCTCTTGCGTGACAGTTTGTCCATCTGCTCTTTTTTGCAGCTTTTCGATTCACTAGGTATATCTAGTGATTCGAACCTCTTTCCATTATCAAAAAAATGAAACAATTACAACACCACCAACAACAATAATAATAGAATGACACTAAGAATCTATAAAAGAATCAGCAATAGGTATTCATAAAGTTGATCAGATTATATCAATATATTATGGTTTAAATTCGGCTGGTTGGGAGTTTAGACCTTTTGAGATAATATTAATAATAATAGGATAACATTAGTTTGTCTAAGAATATGTAAATCAATAGGCAGTAAGTACTTATAAAGCTAATTAGATTATATTAATAAATTCTGGTTTTAATTGGGTTGGTTGGGATTTTGGCCCTTGTCAGATAAGGTCTTTACAGTTTTGTCTACATTTTGAATTTGGTCAATATTAGTTGCAATGTTTATCAGCTTGGAATTTTTTGGATTTTAATTTTATTAGGTTCAGGTCAATTCAGACCAAAATGTTCCGCTATATTTAGATCAAACTATAATAGCTTGGATGTGTTTGTTTTAATTCCCATCTAAAACAATCACATAGTAAAGAAGTTCCATTGTAATAAAAACCTGCAAGAACTTCCAATCTACAGTTACTATTGCTAGAGCACCAACAATTTCCTAGATACATTAACATCAAAGCCATGGTGTAATGACCATGGTGTAATGAACTTAGTAACATACTCTTCACAGAAGCTCAATACAGAATAATAACTCATATTATTGATTGGCATCGCCAGGAAGCTATAATATCTGGAAAAAGTTAATTAGTGGACTTTTGAATTCCAGGCTCCAAGGATAAAAAGACACAGGAGGCTGAAGCTGATCATCCAGATGAAGAAATCAAAGATCTAAGAAGCAGTAAATGGTCAGGCGATTTGGATGCAGATAATATAAAAGGTAGTGACAACGCAAGAGGCAAGTCAGCTGCTATTTCTGGATTGTTCAAGGCCTATGGAAAGGAAGGTAAATCTGTTCGTTGGGGTGACCAGGTATGATATCCACTTTGTCATATCACTATGTGCATTGTAACTTTATTACAAAGTAGTATGGCTTATTATCCTCCTATATGTGTGCTCCTGGTTAATTTTTTCTGTATGTGTTTGTTCTAAGCTTGTTCTTTGAAAGAAATTGAATAATTTCTATTTTCCCTGGGTTAAAGTATAAGGTCAATGGAGAAAACTATGACGAGCTTTTGTGGTTTATCCAGAAATGAGTAAAATGATGGTCTATAAATATTCTTATTTGGTTGACATTGAAGAACACAACTTCCACCATGTCTATTTTACGTATTGTTTACCTTGGATTCTACCTTATGCAATTGTGTGTCTCTTTGTCCGTATTGTCATACATTGTAAACAACACTTGATGCCTGCTATTTATATAGGTTCCAAATACTGGCTTCTCCATCGGTGCCATGAAGAAAGCAAATGTGACATCTTTAATCATTGGCCCTGGTTCAGGTTACAATCTGGTGGGTAGGCAATACAAGTTGATTGATTCAGCTTTTAGCTTCCTAACATTCTAAAGTCTCTTAATCTTGGATCATTTTTGAAGTGTTACGGGAATACTACTTATGCTGCTTAAAATCCTTCGTTATTACGAAAGATGCTCTATGTAGTAAAGCTAAAAGTTGGAAACTGGCGTCCTAATGCAGAAGTCGAACCCTTTACGAGTAGAGGAATCCAAGGCAATAGCGGAGAAGAATGGAGATAGGAAGAAGCACAACATATTTGAAGAGCACTTGCGGGCAGAGAAAGAGTCATTTAAGGCCGTCTTTGATAGGAGAAGGCAGCGCATTGGCGGTCTTGACCAGGAAGAGGATTGAGGATCACCAAGAAAATTGTCCTTCTTGGTTAGGTCGTGGCTCATGAGTTTCCGGTAGCCGAAGATCCGAAGGTTGCGTCGTTGCTTTATCTGATTCTGCTCTGAGGCAGGGTAGGATGAGCCCCGAAGAGCACAAGGTCATGTGAGGACTCCAATGTTGGTTGAGAATCCACTCTCCCAAGTGATTTTGCCCACATGGAGAGCTAGCTTCTCTGGCTGCTTGGAAGTTATATTGACTTTTCTTCTTCTTTCTTTTCCGTTTACTAGACAAACAATCCCGTGTTATGCACAAAATTAATTGTCTCAATATATTAAATGAAATGTTAATTTAATTGTATCACTAGGTGTGTAATATTAAAATTTTATAATACTATGGATGGTAGATGATAGATTAAGGTTGAACCTATGAAACAACTTGGAGTATACTAGGAAACTCCTATCACAAAACTAAATTGAACGTAGAACCCTTTCGCTACAATAGAAAATGAACATAGAATGTAGAACCCTTATGTTACAATCTTATACAAAAAAGAAACCTTATGTTACAATCTTACACAAAGAAAGATGCTTGTGAATGGTTGAGAATATCAACTTGTAAGTACAAGTCGAGCAACACAAAACAGTCCAAGTTATATGATCGAACGAGATGTCTCACTCTCTCTTCACGCGGAAGACACACGAAATTGTGTAACTAAATCAAATATTTATTCAAAAATTGCATGAAAATAGTAGGTTTGAAATTCTTCTCATATAGAAGAATGAACATGCTGAAAAATCTATCTCTAAGCTATAAGATATATTTTAAGATAAAATATGATCTACTTAAGATAAGATAAGATAAGATCTATCTTAAGATAAGATAAGATCTAAGATATAATTTATCTTTAAGTCTTCTCTAATTGGACTTAAAATAACATAAAACTTAGGTTGAAAACTAACATTAAAAGACCCAATACTTAAAACATAGCCATTATTAAAGGTGTTAATTATGAGCTGAAAAATAAGATCTAATGAGATCCAATCCAACCACAAATTTGTCCAACTTGATGCTTACTTGTCGAGTTTGATCGGATTGATTTGACTCCAGTCTTGGATATTTTTATCCCTTGATGCTTTTCATCACATTGTATTAATTTCTTTTCTAGAAATGATTTCATTTTATTTATTTATTTTTTTTGTTTTGTTTTCGTTGATCTTTATTCTTCCTCTTCTCCTCCTCAGAGTGATCATCACTCTTGCCTCCTAGATTCCATAACCGTAACCTCAATTTTAGTTAGATCCAAATATGCTCCTACATCAAACTCCCTTTCTTGAAAATGATTCATCTTCGAATCTTTGGCGTCCTCCTTAACATTGCTCTAAGACTACATTAATGCATGAAACATGTCTTTAAGAACTCATATTCATGCTTCTTTTTGCATACAAGCTCTTACAAAAACACCAATAAGAGAAACATTACAATAGTTCCCCAAAATCATCAAGGTAATTCTTCAAGGTCTCGTAAGATGAGAGAACTTCCCTTAAATGCTTCTCATATGTACTTAGAAATGTGTTGCGCAAAGATATATCACTAAGAAATACAACACATGCATACACAAAAAGATCAAGCATACCAAACATCAAATACATAGATACGCTATAAAACACAAGAAGTTCTAAATTAGGGTCCTCAATATGTGTCTCATACTCATCCCTAAAGTCATATCTACCTACGAGAGGTCTCTCAACATGCAAATCTTCTAAGGACCTCAAAGATACAGTAGAGACAAAATCATCAAACCAAAAATCAACATAGTCAATTAAATCTCAAACATGAGATTTCCCATAAGCTTGAATCATAATTAGATATCTCTTCCTAGGTTCAATCAAATGAAAAAGGGGGGTTTTAGGAACATAATGCTTAAAACTAAATAATTCAAGTTCATCATCACAAGTAGGATTAAGATCATCTAGCACATATTCATCTCCATACATAAGCTCAATAACAAAATAATGCAAATAGGAGAAACATCTAGACCTCTTTCAATAGGTAAATGATCGACATTATTATCCATAACCTCATCATATGAACATGCGAATCAATAAGATCAACAAGTTCAGCAATTCGTCAACTAACATCCTAGATTCGGTATCCAAGACATAATTAACAATAAAAATTAACAACACTTCCAATAAATTCAACATGTAAAACAAGATGTGTAGCATTATCAATGTGTTCCTCATCATAAAAACTATTACTAAAATGCGTCATATATTCAGCAAGGTTAACCATTTGATCTCTAGGTTTGACATTCATAGTAATAAGCTCAATAAAATTAGCATACTCGTCAACATGTGCATTAGAATCAATATGCTCAATAAGAAGCGCATTTCAACATTAACCTCTTTAAAATCAACATGTGCAATAAGAGGTTTAAAATAATCAACGTGCTTACCAAAAGGGAATATAAGATTACCATAGGCAATAGGATCAACATAATCAACATGCTCCCTAAAAAGCTTCATAAAACTGGCATTAGTTAATATATGATCACAAAATGTTTCAACAATTTCCTTGACAACTAAGTCATCATGTGTTATATGCTCATTATTCAAATCATTCTTTAATTCACAAGATTCATGACCAACTAACTCATTATCTAATCTAGAGTTAAAAGTAGAGGTGTAAAACATATTCATCCTTATCTAATCTAGAGTTAAAAGTAGAGGTGTAAAACGGGGTCATCGGGTCGGGGTCGAGTCAGATCACAATAGGCTCGGGTTGAAACGGCTCAGGTAAAAAAGACTTAGTTAATAATCAATTTGTTTCGGGTTGGGTTGGTTTGGGCCAAGTATCGATTGTTTGAGTTATAACGGTTTATCGGATAGCCTCGATTCTCGGGTCCTAACGGGTTGGCTTAGTTCGGTTCTTGGTAGCAGTGTCAAATGGGGCTGACTGGTCGGTTCGGGTCGGCCACAATAGGCTTGGGTTCAAACGGGTCAGGTCAAAATAGTCTCTCTTTTTAGCGGTTGGTTTTGGGTCGGTTTGGACCGGGTATTAATTGCTCGGGTTCAAACGGGTCAAATCAAAATAATCTATCTTTTTAGTGGTTTTTTCGGGTCGGGTCGGGTCGGTTTAGATGGGTATCAATTGTTTGGGTTAATATCGGTTATCAAATACCCTCGGTTCTTGGATCATAATTTAGTTCGGTTCTCGGGTCATTTGAGTTAGGTTACTTCGTTTTTAATGACTTCGGGTATTGGTGATAGCATGTATTATAGTCTATATTTCGGGATTGGTTTAGACATTTTATCTTCATAAATCTACATGTATGGATGTATATTCTTTGATCATTATGTTGTTTTGTCTACCTTTGTGGGAATCGAGGTCTACACCTAGTTTCGTTGTGATTGTAGGGAAAATGGCACGTTTTAGAGAAAAATGGAGCTAAGGAAGCTAAGGAGTCATTAGAGCTACATTCTGGAGCATTGAAGAGTCACAGGAGAAGCTCAGGAAGCATGGAAATGAGATGGAAGATTGATCTTAGACCAAATTAAAGAGATTTACACTCAACTGAGACTCACCTCGGTTGGCTACAGTGCCACCTAAACCGAGGTGATCTTCAGGATCGACTGGACCGAGGCGAAGTGATGACAGGACACGAGATCTTTATCTTTGGCTGAGATCTTTTATTTTTGAAAAGTGAATATCACATATTTTAGGATGGATTTCTGGAAGGAAGCATATATTTTTGGCTGATATATTTTAGAAGATATGAAGATATTTTAAAGAAGGAAATTATCTTTTTAAGATATCTTATCTTAGGAAGGTAATTCTCCTATATATAGAGGTTGATTTTCTAGAATTCAGCCATTTTCGGATCACAAAATCTTTGAAGAGAGTTGAAGGAAGTTTTGAAGGACGTTTGGAAGGTTGAAGATCAAGGAAGGAAGGAAGCTAGTTTGAAGGAAAGTTGAAGGAAGTTGTAAGATTCTCTTAGTTTGGTTTGGTTGTTGTCTTTTCTGATTGTGATTGAGGAACGCTGATTGTTCGTTTGATTGATTGATTCAGTTATTGAGACCTTTGTGTTAAGGTTTTCTTGTTTTAATATTGATTCCTTTCTCTCATATTTGATTATTGTTATCATGATGATTGTTGGCTAAGTTCTTTATGCGATTATAGGGTGATTGGCTGAAAGTTGTGGGAAAGACGATGATAGAATGATCCTTTATCCCAGTGGACCCTGAAACCTCGAGCCTTTACCTTAACCGACGAATACCTCGGTCAGTCGTGGAACATCTCGACTGAGATGGCACATGATCTGAGCGAGGCAAGCCCTTTCTTGATCCTTATTTGAGTTAAGGTTTCTGTTTGCCAAATCCTATCCCTGTTATACCTTTCCTGGTTCAACGCAAGCCTAGGATGAGACTTACCCGGTGATTCCTTTGCTTGTTTACCCAAGATCATGAGTGTTAGGTATTAAAGATTTATCCTTTATTGGGGTTTGAGTGTGCCCTCATCCCATCTTTGAGAGTTAGCCTGAGACTTAACCGGTAAAGGTTGATTCTATTCCCTGGGGTGGTGTGTTGGTTTGAGATTATAGTTCCTTTCCTTAGTACCTTGAGACTTACCCGGTGAGAGGATCTTTGGTTTGGGATAGTGAGTAATGAGACTTATCCGGTGATCTATTCCCACCTTAGAAACACCTTCCTTTTGCAAACCTCAGCTTTGTCCACGTTATCTTTTGAGATCTTGAGTCAGGAACCACAATTAGATGCTTTAATCTCTAGAATCCGCATTCCCTTTTACTTGGTTATTATATCATCTTTGATAGCTTTGCTTTGTTGCGTGTTTGTTATTGACAACCTGAATTACCGATCTTTGTTTCACCATAGTCCCTATGTTCGACCCAGTAATTCTTGCTTTTATTACAATCGATCCGTACAATGCGGGTTCGCTATTTGCAATTATTCTTGGTATAAATATTAAAGCTTGCACACACCTTTTGGAGCGAACAAGCTTTTGGCGCCGTTGCCGGGGACTTGGTCAAGAGCGAGCTCAGTATTTGGTTGTCTAGCTTGGAAGCTTTTGTTTTTGCATTTGATCTTTTCCTATGAGTTTTGTTGTTTTTAGGATTTCCAATGGCTGCGAGTCGCTATGAACCTGCATTTGATCCAGTTTGGAGAGCAAGACAACTTGTTAGGGCAGACCATTATGAATATTTTGAGGAGAAGTATGCCTATTATTGGTTTAGTGACAAAAAAAAGAGAGGAAGTCATTGTGGATGAACTCGCATATTGGGATGAGCTTAATCCCCCTCACACGTTTTATGAGCAAGGAGAAGTCTCTTATATGCTTCAATTGCAACCTCCACATAAACCTCCGAGGATAAGATACAAATGATGCTAGAAAAGATGTTAAAAGTGATGGACAAGATGGAAGACGACATGAACGCTATTTTTGAATCCTATTAAACTTTGGAAAATCATTTATCCAGCGAGAAAGAATTTCAAGTCTTGAGCATTCCTCCTATTGAACCCGATGTTCCTCTAGAAGTTCTTGAAGAAGAAAAAGAAGAAGTAAAGCACCTTGGTCAAACTGCTGAACCATTGGCCCATGTTGAGGCACAACCGGAGAAGATAGAAGAGATTCCATGTGCAGACTCTCCTTTTGACATGATTCTCATCCCAAATCTTGAAACGCTTGATCCGGTATACTCTCTTACTCCCTTTAAAATTCCCTTTGAAATTACTAATCATTACAGGGATGCACCGAAGAGTTGGAGGTCTCTTCCGAAAGAACCTCCTAAGGTCAAGATGAAACCTCCCTTATATTTGCTAAAAGAAGATGCTCTTTGGACTACGAGGAACGGAGCTAGGAAGCACTTCACCGTTAAGGCGATTAAGTGTCTTTTGTTCAAGTATAGGGTCATTCACATGACAAAGAACATATGTCATCCCCAAGCTGGAGATGGGGAAGGAAAGAGGATTTATGAGAAGATGATTTCTAGATCCAGGAAAGGATGGGGCGTAAGGCTAGATCATGTCCCATTAAAGTTCAGGAAAGCTAGAAGGATTCCAGTGAGAATCAAACCATACAAACTTGTATGTGGAAGATCTTACCATTTGCCGGTGAAATTAAGAATCGGAATCTTTTTGGAAGAGTTTTATGATGGATGTTATGAGCACTCCAAGGTGTTCGAGGTACATTGAGTAATTTCATGGAGAAAGGTCCAACTAGCGACCTTAAACCAAGCGCTTCTTGGGAGGCAACCCAAGGTATTGCTTTCTTTTCCCTTTTTCTAGTTTAGTTTAGATAGTTTGCTTCGTGTTTTGTGCATCCTCCTAGACAAGAATCATGTACTCTCTAAGTAGAAATTACAACTCAGGAGCTACATGGAAGGATTGATGTTCAGGAAGTTGAGAAAATGGAGTTTGGCTGAGATACATCT
The DNA here is from genome assembly GCA_033239125.1 of Fagopyrum homotropicum. Classification (NCBI taxonomy): domain Eukaryota; kingdom Viridiplantae; phylum Streptophyta; class Magnoliopsida; order Caryophyllales; family Polygonaceae; genus Fagopyrum; species Fagopyrum homotropicum. The sequence goes on from BSWB01000005.1 coordinate 104,620,959, forward strand.
CGGATGTTGTCAGAACGCCTCGACCGAGATGTTCTTCGCCAACCGAGATGGTCTTATATGGGAGCTGATTCTTATTTATTTATGCCGTTTAGCTATGTCCAGTGAGTACTTATTTTTCATGACTTATATTTGACCCATTGGGACAATGTGTCCTAAGTATGGGGTATTTGAATGTATTATGTGACCTTATTTGCTACTATGTTTGTACGACTCTTGGATATTATTGTCTTATTTAGCTTTATGTGCTTATCTGTCATTACATGCATACCTACAAGTTTCTGTTTGAGAAAACGTCAAAAAAACCAGTTTGAAGTTTTTTTTGGCTCGACCGAGACGTTCTTGACCGAACGAGGTTGAATACCTCGGATGACGTCAGAACACCTCAACCGAGATGGTTCTTAACTGAAAGATTTTCGAAACGTTTTGTGCTTCTTTTTTGGATATGACCTCGATGATGATTTTGTTTGCAGATTGGTTTGAAATCTTTATATGCTCGAAAGGTTTTATGATATGTTTAAGTTGCAAAATGCTTTGTTTGAAATTCTAGCATGTTTAATACTTTGTTTTTATCAAAATTATGTTGGATTTTAAGGTTGACACCAAGTTATGAGTTCTCTCATGTTCTTCATGGGATGACTAAGACATTTCATTCTCTTCTTCTTCTTCTTCTTCTTGATCATGCTTTAGCCCCTCATATACATATTTTGCCTCCCTTTACCTATCCGGGAATTTGGATGCAAGTGATGAAAAGCAAGCGAAGTGAAGTTGAGATCTTGGTTGGAAGTTTTAGAAAGAAACAAATTAGGTTTGGGGACGTTGATTTTGATGATGAGTAACTCGGCACCATTCATATAGCCGGGTGTTTGTGTCTTGCCAAAGTCGGACTGATCGATAGTCCTAACGGGTCATGGTATGTGCATCAAGGGTTTGAGAGATCTCGAGAAATTGATGATTGCTAATCTCCTAGGCTTCGGTTATTGTGCACCTCTGTCCATGCATCCCAAAAAGTAAAGTAAAGTAAAAATAAGCAAAGCTTATTGGTGGAAGATGTTGTGATTCAAAGAAAGTGAAGTAAGATCCTATTCCCGAATTCTAGCACCACATTACCCTATATACATCCCACCTTGACACGTTTCTTGACCTCTTTTGGAAGCCCTTGAGACCTCGTGTATGATGATTGACTTGGTGGTTTAAATTGGATTATACATGATTGATTTCGATAAATATGATTTATTATGCATTCTATGATTTTATGCAAAGATGAACAACTTTCTTATATTCATAAAATGTTTTGATCATATCTTGATTTCATTTAATATGAAGCATTCTCTTAGGGTGGTCTATGAGTGGAGCACACCACCAAAATGTTTTGAAATATTTTTCATTGATCTTTATGATGACTTATAACCCATTCTATCTTGTATCTAAGATTTGGATCTTGCTTGGGGACAAGCAAGGGACACGTATATGGTATTTTGATAGCATGTATTATAGTCTATATTTTAGGATTGGTTTAGACGATTTATCTTCATAAATATGCATATGGATGTATATTCTTTGATCATTATGTTGTTTTGTCTACCTTTGCGGAAATCGAGGTCTACACCTAGTTTCGTTGTGATTGTACGGAAAATGACACGTTTTAGAGGAAAATGGAGCTAAGGAAGCTAAGGAGTCATTGAAGCTACATTCTGGAGCATTGAGGAGTCACAAGAGAAGCTCAAGAAGCATGAAAATGAGATGGAAGATTGATTTTGGACCAAATTAGAGAGATTTACACTCAGCTGAGACCTACCTCGGTTGGCTATAGTGCCACCTCGACCGAGGTGATCTTCAGGATTGACTAGACCGAGGCGAAGTGATGACGGGACACGAGATCTTTATCTTTAGTTGAGATCTTCTATATTTGGAAAGTGAATATCACATATTTTAGGATGGATTTCAAGAAGGAAGCATATTTTTTTGGCTGATATATTTTGAAAGATATGAAGATATTTTATAGAAGGAAATTATCTTTTTAAGATATCTTATTTTAGGAAGGTAGTTCTCCTATATATACATGCCGATTTTCTAGAATTCAGCCATCTTCGGATCACAGAATCTTTGAAGAGAGTTGAAGGAAGTTTTGAAGGAAGTTTGGAAGGTTGAAGATCAAGGAAGGAAGGAAGCTAGTTTGAAGGAAAGTTGAAGGAAGTTGTAAGATTCTCTTAGTTTGGTTTGGTTGTTGTCTTTTCTGATTGTGATTGAGGAACGCTGATTGTTCGTTTGATTGATTGATTCACTTATTAAGACCTTTGTGTTAAGGTTTTCTTGTTTGAATATTGATTCCTTTCTCACATATTTATTATTGTTACCATGATGATTGTTGGCTAACTTCTTTTTGCGATTCTAGGGTGATTGGCCGAAAGTTGTGGGAAAGACGATGATAGAATGATCCTTTATCCCAGTGGACCCTGAAAGCTCGAGCCTTTACCTTAACCGACGAACACCTCGGTCAGTCGTGGAACATCTCGACCGAGATGGTGCATGATGTGAGCGAGGCGAACCCTTTCCTGATCCTTATATGAGTTAAGGTTTCTGTTTGCCAAATCCTATCCTTGTTATATCTTTCCTAGTTCAACGCAAGCCTAGGATGAGACTTACCCGGTGATTCATTTGCTTGTTTAACCAAGATCATGAGTGTTAGGTAATAAAGGTTTATCCGTTATTGGGGTTTGAGTGTGCCTTCATCCTATCTTTGAGTGTTAGCTTGAGACTTACCCGGTAAAGGTTGATTCTATTCCCTTGGGTGGTGTGTTGGTTTGAGATTATAGTTTCTTTCCTTAGTACCTTGAGACTTACCCGGTGAGAGGATCTTTGGTTTGGGATAGTGAGTTGAGAGACTTACCTGGTGATCTATTCCCACCTTAGAAACACCTTCCCTTTGCAAACCTCATCTTTGTCCACACTATCTTTTGAGATCTTGAGTCAGGAACCACAACTGGATGCTTTAATCTCTAGAATCCGCATTCCCTTTTACCTGGTTATTATATCATCTTTGATAGTTTTGCTTTGTTGCGTGTTTGTTATTGACAACCTGAATTACCGATCTTTGTTTCACCATAGTCCTTGTGTTCGACCCTGAAATTCTTGCTTTTATTACAATCAATTCGTACACTACGGGTTCTCTATTTGCAATTATTCTTGGTATAAATATTAAAGCTTGCACACACCTTTTGGAGCGAACAATTGATGTCAATTAGGGCGGGTCAATCAAATTTGAGTGGGCCAAGTCATGTTGAGGTTGGGTCAAAACCGGATCTTGATACCCGAATGATCCATTTGATCGGATAATTATCCGTGAATATTTGGGTTATTTGTTTGATCGGAATGATTTTTAGCCTAATCCGTTCCATTGAAAATGACTTTAATTGGATCTAGATACCCGAATGATCCATTTGATTCAAATATCTAATGTGACTGATCCATATATGTTTTTTTTCCTATTTTCTTTGTTATAAATTGTTAAATAAAATATCTTATCTCTAAAGAAACCTATTTTTAAGACTTTGATTTTGGGCAACCAAGATTGTTGATAATTGAGCAACCCTGATTGTTCTCAAGAGTGGTCGTGTGATCCATATTTAGTATATTTTTATTTTATTTTGTGATGCATTTATCGCTTGTGTTATTTGTTGTTCGGAAAGCAGATTTGAGGTAACTGATTTTTTTGTCCGGAGATAGAGCAATAAGTTTCAAGGATTTATTTTGTTCTAAGGCATGCTTTCGTGTTTGCTTTGGTGAAGATAATCATATGATCAACAAATGATAAAAAAAGGATTGGTGTTGCATTTCTACATACGGAGAATCCAATATGGTTGTCGTAATTATTGTAGTCATTTTGAAACATTTGTGTAAGAATTTCAGCTCCAAAATAAATAAGTAGGGGATAAGGGGTCTCCTTGTCCAAGAACCTTTTTTCGGAAAGAATTGGTCAGTTGATCTATTATTTACAAGGATAGAGAATGATACAGTGGAGATGCATTCATGAATCCATCTCACAATATTTTCATTAAATCCATACTTGTTGAGTATACAAAATATAAATTTCCAATTGACTTGGTCGTACGCTTTTTCCATATCCAGTTTGATGGCGGTGCTTCCTTCCCTGTCTTTCTTGGTCCGGAAGGAGTGGAAGATTTCATGTGCTATGAGAATGTTATCATGAATTGACGTAGTAGGTTACGAAAACTCCTTGGAGAGGGTGAAAAAGTTTTGCAAGATGAGTTTCATTCTATTCGTGATGATTTTTGCAATGATTTTGTATATTGTTGAGCAGAAACTAATAGTTCTAAAATGGTTAATTGTCATTGACTTGTCTTTTTTTGGTATTAGTGTAATAAAAGTATGATTTATTTGAGTAGTTTTCCACTTTTGAAGAAGTTTTTAATTACTTTTGTAATGTCAGTTCCGACAATGTGCCAATATTTCTAATGTGGGACCATCTTCGACACCAACAATACAAGGACCAATCACTAGATCAAAGGCAAGAAGGATCCGAGAGGCATTGCTATCAAAGAAGATCAAGGAACCATGGAAATGAATAATCTCGGCCTTGAGACAATCTCGGCCGAGATATAGACCGAGATTCCAAGCCTGTCGGGACTTATAAGATCCGTTGAAGATCTTACTTATCTTTTGTTTTAATACCTTTTAAGCTCTCAAACATTCAGAAGGTATCTTTCAGTTTTTGTTCCTATCTTTGAGGATTAATTTTAAATTATCTTTTAGAGGAATCTCTCATATAAATAGCTTTAGAGGACGAGATTCATAGGACACTTAGATTTGAATTTGATTTCCACATTATTGTGAGACACTTGTGACTTCATTCACGGAGTTTGAATTTTATCATTTCTATTCAATCAAAAGGATAATTTTTGGTTGAATCATTGTGAATCCTTGCTAGATTGTGCTTGTGTGTATTAATTTTGTTGAAGATTGGTGCTACTAGTCAAAATAGTCCCTCCTTGTGCCTGTCTTATTTAGAAGACTTGTGTAAGGTTGAAGTAGGAAGGGTTAAGGTAATTCTTTGTTAAGGGTTTCGACACGTAATTGGTCACAATTCTTTGCAAGTCTTATAATTAGTCCGATTTTCCTTTACTTAACTTATTTCATTCCATTAATCACCTTCTTATCTTCCATTATCATCCATAATTCCGCATTATGAGTTCTATTGAATTTCGGCATGTTCTTTCTAAAATCTCACCCGAGATTTGTCTAAGTTTAAACAAGATTTGTCTCTGTTGCTCAATTCGTGAAATTTCAATCTAGATCAGGAATTACGGCTTCAATCCCGCTTCAAAGTGGTATCGGATCTAACTGATTGAAGTATGACTCAACCATACACCAAAGGTTCGAGTATCTTTTTATTTGAGTCTTCTTTGAGTCACATAAAAATTGAATCTTTTATGTATGCAATCTCTTTCGAGATTATTTGAGCTTAACGTGCATTGTCTTGTGAATACTGGAAAATAGAGAACAACTATAGCCAAACACAAGCCAGTCATAACCTAAACAGTGAAACCTTGACGAGATTCCACAATAGAAGACAAATCTCGGCCCCATAAGAGAAATCTCGCCTGGGATTTTCTGAAGATTGCCCGAGATTTGCTCACAGACGAAAGATCAAGACTTTCTCTCCAAATCTAATCAGATCCAAAGTTATATTTGGAACATATATTTAGAGATATATCTTGTCAAGCTGCAAAAGTAGGAAAGAGATATACGGAGTATCTTATTGTTGAGATCTTATCTAGTAGGTGAGATCTTATCATATCTTCAAATCCTAACTGAATATCTACTTAAATTTCGACCATATTTATTATCCAGCAGCCTTATATCCATCATCAACCTTGGGTACACGTTCATATCATATCAAAGGTCATGTCTTGACTTCACTCTTATTATATCATCGATTATAACCTAAAGTTTCGGTGAAGCCATTCGGACAAGAGTTACTGTGATCCAAGAGTATATATACCAAGAAGGCAACAAGGAAGAAGCTGAGCCCCAACCATTTTCCCTCACAAATACCTTGCCTTTTGACAAATCTCGGCCCCCTAGACCAAAATCTCGCCCGAGATTTGGACCTATAACCCGAGATTTCGCTAATGTCAAGACTTAACCCTAACCGGCTAACTTTCTCTAGTTTCTCAAGTGCAAGGTAAGTAAAGATCTCTTCTTGAACTCTTGTGTGCCTCTTTCTTGCCTCTTTTTACTCTAAATACATGGAGTCGAATTCTTTGAGTATGTTAGTTAGTATCTATACTTTCTATGATACTAGTGCGTCATACTTTCAATATTCTTTCTACTTTGTGTCAATTGTGTGAAGAGACCTACAATAGGAGTTACTTAACTATCTTTCAACACAAGAACCTTCTTCCTAACCAAGGTGACTATTTGAGGCATCCAAGAAAGTTCTAGTTGAAACTAGTTCATCGATTGATAAAGAAACATTAATCCATCCAAGGCAATTACATCAAATTAGCTTGAGATTCACAACAGAGTGTGAGTGCTAGAGAAAACAAGTAAGAAACCTTCGTTTTTACTAACTTCATGCATTTGTTGTTACTGTGTGATTGTGCAAGATGTCCAACATCCCAAGAGGTTCACAATGGGGTGACTCGACGAGTCCCAAAACCCATGAAGTACTAAACCAACTCATGGCCACCGTCTCATACTTGACTGAACAAGTGGCGAGGCTGGAAACACACCCCAAAGAACAAATCTCGCCCCAAAATCTCGGCTCCCAATCGAGATTTCACCAGAGATTTGCCCCTGAGATGGGAGAAATCTTGCACAATCTAATCGCCCCAACCCCTGATCCGCCTCCAAGGCACCATCACGGGACAAGTATGAAACTTCCGAATCCTAATTTCCGTACACCTAATAGGCCATGGGTCAAGACTCCGAGTTTCCGCACATTTTCATGGAATGAGATAAGCATGCCCATGGGTCGGACTCGCCGGGTCCGAGAAGGGTGACCCGGACCCGCCTAATAGGCCAACCCGTCGGGTCACGGGTCAGATCCGATGGGTTGGCCCTTTTTTTTTCAAACCCGATTTTTTTTTTTTTAAAAAGAAAAGGGATCGTTGGCGGGTCGACCCGCCAATAGGTTTGCCCAACGGCTAAAATATCAGTTGGGTTCGAATTTTCTTTCTTTTTTTTTAAATTGACCGTTGGCGGGTCGACCCGCCGGGTCTGCGGGTAAGATTCACCTCGACCCTTACCCGCACCCGTAACCCGCCGGGTCACGGGTAACCCGTGACCCGTGGACATGCTTAGAATGAGAGACTAAAATTGAACAAATTTGGTCTTGTCATAACTCTAGCGAGCAAAGGAAGGTCGAACTTGCTGCGTTGGAATTCCAAGGATATGCCTTAGTTTGGTGGGATGATCTCATCAAAGAAAGGAGGCGAACGCTAGATCCGGACATCAACACTAGGGAGCAAATGAATGCGTTGATGAGAGCAAGGTTTATACCCCCATATTATGCT